>CM018087.1:34412568-35012568 GCA_008658365.1 Alca torda | reverse complement strand
GAATTAAGTATAAGGTAATCAGGGGCATTTTATTTCTGAATAAGAGTTTCCACACACAGATATGATGACATTTAAGTAATCTGCTCTAGATTCAAAACTCTAGTTAAATTAGATTAGCTTTTGCCAAGCACCTTCTTGAGGATGAGCACGCTGGTGTGGGGAGGTGTTGAGTTTGCCCGTGTTTTGTCCGCAGGGCATTTGCTGCCAGGGAGAAGTTTCCATCACTTAATATGGCTATCGGAAATATTTCTGCGTGTGTGACTGTGGTGTTTGTGTTCCCCCCTCTTCGTGGCATCGCCTTTTCAGACCCGGTGGCTGCTGGAGGACGGAGTCTCTGACGTGGCATTGCCAACCGCGCCAGCAACACCCTGTTCCACAAACACCCAGCACGAGGCAGCTGGTTGGACCCTGCTGCCTCCAATCTGCCAAAACCTCGTCTGCTCACGCCCTTGCTGGGTTCTTAACGCCGTGCTGACAGACCGAGAGGAGTATGGCCTCCCCGGGACGCCGTGCCAACAGCGGGGCTGCAGGCTCGGTGGCCATGGTGGAGGACGGGGGACTCCGAGCAGGTGGAGCAGGAGCTCAGGGGGATGCTGAGCTGCCCCGGGGAGCTCCCACCTCTGGCCGAGGCGCATCGCATGAGAGCCGAAGGGGGCCCATGTCGGCGCCCGGGGGGAGCGGCGGGTACCGGGGCAGATGGGCAAACCCAGCCTGCCAGTCAAACGGGAAATGCACAAGGAAAAAAGTCACGCGTCTTATTTTTAACTGTCATATTTTTTTAATGAGTGTTACTATTGGATTCTTCAGCAAAATGCCTCTCTGCGCTTAATGAAATTTGCAGCCGGTCCATGATTTAAGCCTGGTTTGTAAGAGACGTTAAAGGTTATGTGGTTAAACAGTTGCCGCATCCTGTATATTGCCAATGATAACTGAGACTGTAAAAGAAAATACAAGCAATACCTGCAGTAATCAGCAAATGAATTTGCTCTGCCTGTGCTAATATTGATTTTTTGCCTTTGCTTTTTGCAAATCCTGGCTAATGAATTTCCTGGCGAGAGTGCTTGCCAAAAAAGAAAATTTTGGTCAAATGTTGTAGAATTTTGATGGCACATAAAATGATGGTTTAGATCCCAGAGTATATTTACTAGAACCCAGTTCTGAAGTTTGTCTTGCCAAGAAAAATATGAAATATTATCTGACTTGCTCGCAAACAGGCAGCAGACAAAATTATTTCCAGGATGTATTCAGTGAATGGCTTAAAATGCTGTAAGAGAGACCTGCGGTCTCCGAGGCAAAAGCTGTTGAATAATTAGAACAGTTACTTGCTATATTTTATTTTTACCTAACTCCCAATGAACTTTGTGATCTCTTAGAATTTCCCAACTGAAAGTAGCTCAGGAGCTTCTGCTGTAATACTCAGTGCTCAAAGTCAAGCTAAAAGAAAATCTTGTTTAATTATAGCCGTGTTAAGTCCCATCTCCTCCGTGACTGTGTGACTAGCAGGTGATGTGATCCATGCGTGTCCCGCAGGGATGTGTCAGCTCGTTGGTTGCCCACACATCTGCTCCCTCCCTGAACGCTCCCAGCGGGAGTCACTGCAGCGCTTGCCTCTGCCCTGGCGGGGGGCAGTGGGAGTGGGTGGCTTTGGTCTTTCCACTCTTCAACAGCACCCCTCAAGCCCTGTACCGAGAAGGCCAGTGGTGCTCGTCCCATCATTTCCAGATGGGAAAAGCGAAGCAACAGAGCTTGCGTCTGGCGGCAGACATGGTCAGGGTCTGAGTGGGCCTCTGTTGCGTTTGATGTCATTGGAGTTATTTTAATTTTAAGCTAATTTTTTATATTGTCAGACTCAATATCATCAGTGTCACTACCACGCCTATCTGCAGCAAGGCCATCGCTGCTGCTGACACCGTGGTCATGGTGTCGCTGCTGACACCGTGGTCATGGTGTCACTGCTGATAATTTAAGTCTGACATTAGAAAGATTAATTTACTATGAAAATGACCCTCAGGAGACTAGTTCAGACACAGGATGAATCATATTTGAAAAATTGGATGTCTCATTGTTTCAGAAGTTCTAATTAACTTTTTTTTAACCATCAAAAGTAGTTGATGCAGATACATCATGGCTGCCCATTTCATTCCAGTGGGATGGCTGCAAGGAGACAGAAAGCCCTTTGCTGTTCTGTGGTCGGTGGGATGGCTTCTGTGTTGGGCTGGAGCTGAATCGGACTATTTCCATCTCATGCGTTTTCACTGTGAAGGCTGAAAAAATGTCTGTTAAATTCGGAGCTAAGTTATAGCTGGTGGTGATACAGACAATTAAGAGTAGAAAAATTAAAAAATCCCCACGTTAAAATAGTGGTTTCGAAGTGCACTATTATGAGAATTGCCAGCTCTGCACCACCCTCCAAAGGTGCACATTCACTGATTCCCAGAGGCTCTGTGTTGTACCTGTGAGGCTGGAGATCAGGAGAAACTAAACAAAGCTTATTTTTTAAATCTGTGACTTGCTATGTTTTCTGATAACTTATCTGCTTTTCTTTTTTTCAGACATTATTCTCATTTTCCTCACCATTTCTTGTGATGACACCTTTCATCCAATGTTCTATAAAATATGATAATACAAAGCTCTCAAGATATGGAGGCTATAATAAGATCCAGCAGCGACTCTAACTAGGAATTTCTGCCACTTAAGTATTTTTGGCTTACTATTTTCACCTGTTTTATATGCCCTAGCAGCTTCTTACTTTAGGAAATTTTGTGTCTTAGCTGTGCAGAAAGATCTGGGACGTCTCTGAGAGACGTTTGAGGTGAGCTAACACTCCTGCTTGCGCATGAAAGGGGCAGGCAGAGGAGAAGAGAGGATATGACACAACCAGCAGCAGTCCCGAATTCAGTCTGGTGGCCTGCTAGCAGTAGATCAAAAGAAAAGAAAAATGTGTTTCCGTCTTTATTTTCTTGAATCCTGTTTGTGAAGTGGGGTCATGCCTCCAAACACGGTTCCTTACATATTTTCAGTCTAAGACCGTGGGTGCTCAGAGCACTTCTGCAGCAGACCCCCAGAGTCTGCTCTGCTTTTCTCTGCAGAAAGCCCGGTGCCTGCATCCTCGGCTCAGTGCTGTTAACTGTCCAAACCATCATCTCAACATTACTAATGGATTCTGAGTAAGGTCTCCAGAGCAGAGATACAACTGTAAAATACCTCATATAACCATATTTCCCATGCACTTTCCTCTCTCTGTTCTCCCAGGATCATAAAGCAGGAGCTCAGCCCAGTGCCATCTGAGCGCCGGCCGGCCGGTGTTTGTGCGAGGCTGCCGAGGATTTCTCTAATATGTCCTGCTGAGCTGGGCTTGTGAGAGCTGAGGCTGGGCTTGCAAACCCTCTCGCCCTCGTATTTGTTGAGGTAAGGCAATAATTGCAAACAGTAATTTCTGGGTTCAGGTGCCAAGGTGCCAAGATGTTGAGGTGAGAAGAAGCAGGTTCCTTTTGTTGGGATGTCCCTGGTGTGAAACGCGTTGTTTGAGACCCACTGGGAGGGGTCTGTGCCTGGCCAGTAGAACCAGCGTCTGCTGCCGAGTTACTCAGGGATGCCCAATTAAAGGCAGCTCCGAGTGTGCTCTCCCCGGGACTGCTCTGCCCGCCTCGCCTCGGCCCTGCTGCACGGCTGCAGCCCAGACTTCAGGCTCCTGCTCTGTCTCACAGCGGCTCATCAGCGAGGTCCTGCCCGTGCCAGCGCTGTCAGCCGTGCCTGCGAGCCCCCCGAGCCCTGCCGCTGCGGGGGCGTCGCTGCCATTCTTGTTTCATTTCCTGTGTAAAAGCTCTGTCTTGAATGTATATGGTTGAAAGCTTCCTGATGGCTCTTGCTTGGAAACTTGGCACTGATGAAGCTGGAGGACAGATAACTCATGCATTAGATTTCCTAGAACAGCTTTCTTGTTTGAAAAGAAAAAAAAAAACAAAACAAAACCTACATCCACAAAAAAGCATTTGGTAGCATGTGTCAAATCCATCTGCACATGTAAAACATGGAAGGCAGGTGAAAACCATTATTAAAATGTAAATGCCAAAATTTGATAATAAATGGGAGATTCAAATGACCTTGTTTCAGCAATAACCAACCATTCGATTCCCAATTTGTCGGTCTGTGTGTACAATAAATACATCTCAGGCGGCAGAGGGCAGCTCTGGCCGACATTTGTGGGCCACCCTGTGCTCAACGCCTGGGCTACTCGCGTCCGCTGCTCCAAAGCCAGACTGTGGGCTGGCAGCCAAGCGATGTCAGTGACCTTCCAAGTTCATTTTCTTCCCTTCACTAATGCAACTCAATTTTGAATGCAGCTTTTCCCTGGCCATCTTCCGTGGAATGTTATCTCAGCTTTTGTATGGGCGTGTTAAACACAGGCAGACATCTCTTGTCACTGAGAGACATTATTTCAAAGGTGATAGGCTCCTAAAGGTGCAGCGCAGTGCCCACTGGGATTTTCTCAAAGCTTACTTTTTCTGGAAATATGCTTAATTCTTATTAATATCAGTATTTTCATCAACTTCAGTTGAAGCTGGGCACCTAGGAAGTTTGAAAGTCTATCTGGGTGGTTATGAGCATCTATTTATACCCCAAGCCCCTGAGAATTCAGGCCTTTAAATGTTGCCATGACGGACGACAGCTTAAGTTCCTGGGTGGATGGTTTCTCTCCTGGTGGCCGATCCACCTGTGCCAGTTGCCCGGGCTGGCTCCGCTGCTGCCTGTGGGGCTGGGAAAGGGCAGGGAGCGAGAGCTGCCGGCGCTTGCTGCTCGCTGCGCCCTGGAGATATTCCTCCTGGGCTGGGGAACGTCCGTTGTGTCGCTGTCTGCTAGACCGAGAAGCTGCTGGAGAAGGTCTCTGATCTTGGTGCCCTTTCAAATTTCTTACTGTCAAAATAGCTGCTGCCCATGGGGAGTGTGGGAACCGGGCACCGTGCAGCAATAGCAATGCGAGTACTTGCAGCAAAGATATTAGTGGACAATGTAATAAGCGAGCCAGCAAATGAATACCTCAGGCCATTTATCATGAGCCAGATACGCAGGCTGAGCTCTCTGCAGCTCCGTTAAAGAGAAAAATAGCTCCATGACAACTTGTCTATCAGTGTCAAGGAGACTCTCTGATTTACTGACGTCTGGAGATAGCTGCCTCTGGGGGCAGGAGGACGGTGGTTATCTGCTCGGGCACCAGCCAACGCGCGCAGCGTGCTGTGCGCTCCATCGAACGCTGCTGGTAGCGCTGGGGCGGGGGAAGAGCCGTGCCCGGTACATGCGGTGCTGAACATACCTTTCTCGAAAATGACTCTGGAGATCTGCCCAGATGGTGTACTACATCCGCGTCTCCAATGTACCAATTAGCATTTGAGCAGGCAATGTGGATGGTTGCTAGCACTTTCTCAGTGGGTCTAGTATTGGGATTTTACTACTTTACTTTAAAAAAAAATTATTGGCTGCTACTAGCTAGCTGGCAAGTGCAAAATCCAGCACCTGCGTTGCTAGATCCTGCCTGCACAGCGAGCAGCACGGGTGACTGCCGAGCCATCTGCGGTGTGTCGCATGTCACCGGCACCACTGGGGTGGGAGGGCAGGATCGCCGGGAGAAAAGGAGCGGAGGAGCCGTGCCACTGGGACGTGGTTCCCTACGCACGGCGTGTCTGAGGCCCCGCACCCTGACACCTCTCTCCGGTTCCGAGGCGGAGGACGGGCACCAGCGTGCTGCCCGCGGACCGGACTGACCCGCGCTGCCGGGCGCAGGGGATGTTGCTGTCTGCAAGGGGACACGTCAACACCTCCAAGTGGGGAGAGAGCGTGTGGGTTCATCTGCACCTTTGATGAAAAGGCTGTTGGGAAGATGTGCGAGGGTTGGGCTGTACTTGGACATTGTTAAGGATTGACAAGTAACGATAGCGTGTTTGTAGGTACAGATGGGAGGAAAATCAACCACAAAGGAAACTCAGTTTTATTTGTCATTAATTTTGACTTGCTTCAGCAGATGTTTGCTGGAAACTGTCTTAACCTGCCTAATTTGTCTCTGTGTAATGGGAAGCAGATAGCCTCAATTAAGACACTGATTAGTAAGTTCTTTAATGACTTCCAATAGTTTTAGTCATTATTGCTGATACAGGATGCGGAATCCTGGGAGCTGGGATTTAAATAGTAAAATCAAAAACATGTCACAGTTATTTGTGCACAGTGATTTTGCTACTTGTCCGTTTCCCTCCTTGGCTGCGTGGAAAGTTGCCAGATATTTGCTGCATGTGGTGTTAAATTCCAAAGTATGCAAAAGGGTTTAGAAACACGTGATGCCACCCAGTTCCCCGGTGGGTAGGGCAGAACGTTGCTGTGGCCTCCTTCAGTCTCCCCAGGGCACTGGCTTTGGTGCACCTCGGGGGTCAGCGGCAGCAGATCCCTCAGCAGGAATTGAAGCAAAGCGTTAAGACAAACAAGCTGAGTTTTCGGTTTGTTTGTTTCTTGAAGCACCTCTAGTCAAGGAATTTACAATAGCAAAGACAAGGCGGTAAAACCTCATGTTAGCACGTGTGCTTCAAAGGGTGTGTCATGCACAGCCTTTCGGATAGCTGGTGTGTGTACACTCTCTTCTAAATACTTTAAATACAATCACTTATGCATACAATACATACTACTTATGATCAGGGTAAACGGCAAAACTCTGTGGCTGTTGCATTTATTCTGCATCCCCTCACATTTTTGCCGGCATCACCCCCGTTAACCCGCCCTGTCTGGGGCTGTCCTTGATGCCTGCAGACACCTTCGAAGCTTCCAGAAGCCTCCACCGTTGCCGGCCAGCGAGCGCCCTCGCAACACCCAGCGACCAGCCGCAGCACGGCCTCCCTCTTCTGCCAACCAGAGAGGTTTCAGAACGGACCGAGTCCTAAATGGGCAGGTCCCGGTTTTAGTTTGTGGTGCTGATGAAAGGGAAGTTCATTGAAGAATGGTACTGGAAATATTTGTCTGAAACGTCTGGGGTTTGGCAGACCCCGGACAGGCCGAAGGGGGCTTTGGGGCCAGCAGCCGCACAGCCAAGCGGCGGGGCAGCCTCTGGAGCACAGCAAGGACACGAGCACTCCCTCCGGAAAAAAACCATTTTCATCGCTATTTGCTGCTCTGCAAGAAATTCTGAGGTGCAATCCTTTTTTCTTTTTTCTTTTTCTCTAAAAGAATGAGAATGAAGTAGTTGAGAAAGATGTGAATGAAGTTAAAAAAATAATGTTGAAATGAAAGATTGAAAGATTAATGTGCTCTCTTGAATGTATATATTCAAAACAGGATGCTTTGATATTACTGAATTGTTTTGTTTAATTTTTATTTTTCTGCAGCCTAGTTTTTCCAATCTTTGCGTGTTTCCCATTGTTCACATAAATGATGTTGTGAGCAGAAAAGGTTTAATAGAAGATTTCCAAACAAAGCCGAACAGGGACACAGCACTAATGTTTTGGTATCTTGCGGTGCTATTCTCGTGTTGTTGTTTTCAGGAGCTGCCCATGTGCACAGCAATGCACAGACTGGGGGATAGGAAAGAAGGAGCGTAGTCTGGACTGTGGTCAAAATTATTACTGGGATGAAGCCGACCATTGACTGGGTTTCCCTCCTCACTGTGCCCCAGTTTGCCTTCAGTTCTGTCTGCAAAATAAATGCGTTGTTGTTGTTTTCTTCCTCCTCACAGGTGTGATTCATGACTCCTGCTCAGGCTGGGATAACTCTGGTGGGAAAAACTGGGAATCATTATTAGGAGGGAGGATGACACGGTCTGTGTCCCAGAAATCTCGCAATCAGAAACTGCGATGTGGGAGCACTGTCATGCAAGGACATGCTGGTAAGGCTCAATTATCAGCCTGCGTTCTGGGGAATTTTACTGCCTTGTCCTTCTTCTCGGTAGTTTTGTGTTTCTCTGAACAAGTCCTGGCAAGTGCTTCTCTGGCAAGTACTGTGAAAGCTTTTGCCCCTTGCAGTGAAATAACGGAAGTCTCTTTCCATTGCACTACTTTATGAGAGCATAAAATTTCGTGACATTTATGGAAGTATGTGTTGTGAAGCAGGTGGCTTGTTAGCCTTTATTTTATTTTACTAGACTAATTTGTAGACATATAATATTAGATCTTTGTCAGAAGTTTGTGAATTATGCTAAGATATTGTCTGATATTGCTGTCTGAGGAACCTGAGGCATCAGTTGATGGTGACTAAGTAAGCAGGTATATTTATGTAGTCTGGATTTCGGTGTAGTGTTTCGATGCTCCGTATCAGACAGGAGTGCTAGGCCGTGAGAAAGGAGAGCAGCCGTGAGGCCAGAGAGTGGCAATCCGCACTGATGGCTTGCAGGTAAACTTAGCCAGCTCGTTTAGCTTGTGTCTTCAGTCTGTTCTCCTTCTACCCAATTACAGGCATGCTGCAAGCCTGAACAAGGCGGGGGTACTATTCCCTTGGTATCCGTAAAATGCCGTGGGAGCACACCTAACAGCTCTCCCGGTAGGCACGTGGAGAAATAAGGAAGAGAAATTCAAACGACCCTAAGAGCCAAGCCTCTGGATTGCCTTCTGCTCCAGACGTTCCCCTGGTGCTGCCGGGTGCTGGGTTAGCAGCGGGAAAACCGCCTGCGCGCTTCTCTCTCGGCAGCCTGTATTCAGCATGCGCCAGCAAAGACCTTTCTAAAGATGCTCCACTTTCACCAGCTGGAGGGATTTTTAAAGTTCTGCGGTGGAAGGGGGGCTTCTGGCTCTCTTTATGCAGAAGACAGTTGCCAAGTCATTGTTTGCCACGATTAAGTGGTTGCTGTGGGTGTCCTGCACTACAGCGAAACCTGTGTTTATGGCCCTCCTCGTACTCATGGCCTCCTGCGAGAGGTGGTCACCGGTGTTAATAGCCGATGAAACCTCCTTCCCTGGGAAACATCCAACTTTTGCATAATCCTTCACTCTCTAACAGGCAGCCACCTGCCCGCCACGCTCCGGCCACCCGTGGGCCTGCCCAGCTGTGTAAATGGCATGGCGATCAGCGTGGTGCGGCAGCTCCAGAGGCACCAATGCGCGCCCGCAGATTACTCTGCAACGTTTTCAAGCCATTGACTTGTGCATTGCAAACAAAGTCTTTTTACTTGACCTTTTAAATGCTCCGTTGCAAAATGCAGAGGAAGTGCAGTGACAGAACATATGTGGAAATTGCTTTCCTGCTGATTTTTGGTGTACTTTGGCCCATTACAGTGGTTACAGAGGTTTCTTTTATTATTTTTTTTCTTTCTATTTTTTTGGTAGGGCCTGGTTCCCTAGGGTGTCCGTTATTAACGCGTTTAACTGTAAGCCATTAATGGCATCCCTGGCTGTATTCCCAGCAGATGCATCTCTGAGGCTGGAAGGAGTGTCAGGCTTGTCATCTCACAGATGCATGTTCCAGCCCTCCTGCGAGCGCTCCCTGCGCCGCCGCAAGGCCAGCACACGTGCCAGGGTGAACTTTTCTCCTGGCACCTTATCTAGCACAACTTTTCACGTTATGCCATCTCGCTTCCCCCACCCTGCACGCAGGCTGAATGCTGCTTTCTGTCTCATTCCTGAGCCCTGACCGAGGGAGCTGCTTTACCTGCGAACTGCCTGACCCCGTGCCTGGAGGCACCAGGAGATCGGCCTGGGAAGGGCTCCGGCAAGTGCACACTTACTATGACTGCTCTGGTGCTTAAAAAGGGGTAAGGTCGAACACTGGATCAGTGCCCTGTTTTGCCTCAGCAACAAGCTGCTGGGGAAGGATTTTGATTTAGTCGGATGCAAGAGCTCACGTTGTCCTTGCTGCTGCCCGTGGTCTTTGGTCACAGCCTTTCCCCTGGATCTCCAGCGTGGGTTTTTGAACAGTCACCCCGCTCCCGCTGTCCCTGGGACACAAGCATTGCAAATAGGGTGCCTGTGGACTTGAACACAGCAATCCACTCCACCTGCGGAATGCCAGGCTGGCAAATGAAAGCCGGGGCTTAAAAGGAAAAATAGAGACCAGAGCCAGAACTTTCTGTGGGGCTGGCTGTGAAAGCAGCATCCCCCTTCACATGGCTGGGGATGGTGAGGTTCATGCCGGTCATCCCGGGAGCAGTGAGACCTCGGGCACCCTGCAGAAGGGAAGAAAACTGGAGCAGGCCTTCTGCTGGAGCGTCTTTGGGGATGAAGAAAACCTCGGCTGAGTTCTGTATTTGGAAACAATTTTATATCCCGATTCTGAACTGCATTCCAGACCAGGACTCTAATTACATGTTCACAGGGTCACACGACTCCCATGGTCTGTAAAAAATGAACAATTAACTGGGCCTAGGAGACGCCGACTCCGCCGGCTTGTCGCCGAGCGGCCGCAGAGCGCACCTGGGAGCAGAGCGCGCGGGGCCCCGGCCCGGCTGCCCCGTGCCCGGCGGCGCCCGCGCGGGCGGGCTCCCTCCTTCCGCGGGGGGCAACGCAGCGCCCCCTCCCGCGGCCTCTGTGCGGGCGGGCGGTCGTGTGACCAGCTTCGCTTTTCCTACGGCGGCCCGTTTGAGCCCCCCGTAAGCCGCCTGTGTGACGGGAGCGGTGCCGGGCAGCCCCGCGCCCGCCGCCTCCCCTGCAGCGCGGCCAGCAGCGGTCCCCGGCCGTCCCCGCGGCGGTTCGGCGGCGGCTGAGAGCCCGGGGCAGCAGCGCCCCCGGAGCCCGCGCGGAGCTCCTGACTCCCCCTCCTCACAGGCTTGTTGACGAGTGCTCGGCCCGGCGCGGGCTGGGGTGGGGGGTGTTCTCTGTGCGCAGAGTGACAGTAGCTGCCAGGAATCTCACTTTTGGGGGGATTTGCAAAGAAATATAAACTAAGTTTGAAAAGGAAGATGCTACTTAACACGCTATGACAGATGTACTTACACTGGTGGAATTACGTTGTATTTTGTGCTTGTTTCCACCAGACATGAAAAGAAATCGGAGATCTTCTCCAAGAGATTAGAAGTGTGGCCACGCTGCCTGAGGAGCTGTTTTCCCCTCACCATGCTCACCCAAGTTCTCTGGCCAGACCATAATCTGAATCAGTTAGGGGGGTAAAATCCAGGAAGAATACCAGTTTACCTGGTATTGATAGACTCAAGCTAAAATCTTTTCAAAGGAATAGTTATTTTGAGGGCCACCATTTCTAAAAAAATAAAAATTAAAATAATATACCAAGAAATGACATGCTGAAGAAGTTGCAAGTGTTTGGAACACAAAGCATTTTTGGAAATCTCGACCAGCGATATTTTGGTTTCGTAGGCAGCGCTCAGTGTACACACGTCAGTGCTGTATCCAGTATGTGCTTTCATCACTGAGAACTCAGTCAATACACAAATGTGTAGAAAACTCAGCCAAGGGGGAAAATTGGTCCTTACACCAACCATAAAGAGGTGTTTTATTTATTTGTATCATCACTCAAAGAACGTTGCCACAATCACATTTAAAGTATTAAATAGATTGTGGCTGAAGGTTACGTTTGAGGCAGCTGAGGCCAGCTTTTCTGTTAAAAAGGCAAAATAAAACAAACACAGGAAAGAAGCTCTGGGAGAAGGAGCCACAGGAAAGCAGTAAATCTGCGAAACAGGAGGGTAAAGCACTATCCAAAAGATCTCGTTCCAGATTTATGCTGAACAGTAGTGAGGTACTAATGAAACAAGGCACTCGGCCTTTAGCTGACTTCACTTGTATTTAATGGTTCTCTCCGGACTGCAGGACGAGACCTTAATGATCTTAGTGTGTAGCTAAAAGTTCATTTCAGTCATCTATTCTCGAGGCTCTCTCGGCCTGGAAAGCTTGAGAGGAAGGCGGTGCTGCGGTGCGGGGAGGATCCGAGGCCAAGCCTCGCTGGGACCCGCTCCTGGATGGCTCCAGCTGCGGCGTTGGGCACAAAGGGCAGCTTCTGCAGTGGCAGAACCGCAGACCGGGAATTACAGGGATCCCATCGCGCTGCCGCTAAACTGCAACGGCTTTCGCAACAGCAAGGGACCGGGCAAGATTTAATCCGGGAAATGTTTGTGAGATAGCAAAAGGTTGTTTCAGGTACATTTTAATAGGCAAGGCTCTTACTTCCCTTTTGACAAGCGTAGCTCCCGCACTTTTTGCAAATGTGTAATGTGGATATAGTAATCTCTGGGAATGTGTTTTGAGTAAATAATTATTTTCAACGGTAAGAGAAAGAACCCAACCCTTCAGTTACGGTTAGGATTTTGGTTTTGCCAGTCAAAGCTCCTCTTCCTCTAAAACATCATAAACAGTCTTTTCAGCTGCAGAGGGGCCTGTCAAGAGCCATGTAAAGATGTGAGGTAACGAGTGGAACGGCACACATTGACTGTCCCTCAGGCTGCTCGTGTTAAAAGGTACTACTGACGTACGTATTACAGGTTTTTATGGAAAGGTTTTTTTTTTGTAATTGTTACATCAACACCTGCGATCATTATAGCGGAAAAGAGACCCAGAAGGATTGATTTCTTCTGCAGGTTTTGAGTCTCCTTATTTTGAGCACTTAACCCTGTGAGTTTTCTGTCTCTGTTTCTCAGTAAGGCCCTCGCTGTGCCTTGTGCACGTTGAATCCCTCCCGGGGTCCAATGGGCCAGCATCCATCATGGGAGCTAAGTGTGTGGGCGAGAGCTCTGCTGGTCTGCAGCCAGAGCTAGCATTCCCTCAATTTTTAAAATAATGTTACAGGGAAGATGAAAGTTATTTTTTTCAGTAGGGAAATGGGATGATAAGGCAATAAAATTGGTGAATAGACCTGTTACAAATTGTGGCATAATGTGTACATGGAGCAACCTTAACTAAACACGCCAGAGCTGGTTGTTCTGAGTGGAGGCTGAAGGTCACATCGTTCATCTCTCCAGGAGTAACGACCCGAGTCCTGGCCAGCCCTTCGGACCAAAGTGGAGGTACCTTCCCCTGGTGATGCTGGTTTGGACTCTGATGAAGCCCCACCTCTGGAGCGACAGCTGGAGCTGGGTAAGAGCTGCGTGCCAGGCATGGACAGTCGGAGAAGTCAACGCGAGAGTGAAACAGGTAACAGAGGACAGGTAACGACACAAAGCAAAGGAGGACAAAGGCATATCTGGTCATTAAGTCCAAGCTTTATAATTGTTCTGAAAAACAATTTTTTGTTTGGGCAAAATTACAAGGATTATTTGTAACAACTGAACGACATGCTGATCAATTTTGATTTGCTCTGGCAAGAGCATTTATAAGGACACAATAGCTATGGGGAGCTCTCAGAACACGTGTAGACGTGTGCGTACAGAGTACTGCCAAAGAGACTGGGCATGTGCTCACGGCTGCGTGCGAGGCAGCGAATCCCTGCCACAAGTCCTGGGAATCAACAGCACTTTGTCTCCCATCGCGCGGCCTCCTGAGCCTCCGGCGCATGGGGAACGGCTCTCAGAATTCGCTGTGGCGGTGCCCGAGTCCCCGGGAAGGAGCCTGGAAAAGGATGCTGTGAGAGGTCTGCAGTTCCGTGCTATATTTGCGTGTTTATCTGGTCAGCGCCAGCCCATTTTGTGGGCAGCTTGTGCTTGTCTCAAGGTATTTGGATATGATAATCTGATCAGTGCCAGTCCATTCTTGGCTTCTCCGTCCACCTGCTGACTCCCTTGTGTTACCCTTCTGGTGCTCCATCCATCTGTTAAGAATTTACTTACAAAATGCATTAAAATAAATCACTATGATTTTATGTGCATAGGGATCCTGTTTCCAGCATTTCAAAAATCCTAATAAATAACTGTGCCTGTTAGTATCATAAAGTCTTGTATTTTACCATTAGTGATTTACAGGGAATGCCATGATGCTTAGAAAACGGCCTTTTAACATTCAAATTTGGTGGTTTTCAGGATTCATTTTATACTTTGTTGTCGAGTAATACAGGTTTTCAGACCAGGTGCATCTGCTGAACACTATTATCAAAGAAATATATTCAGAGTACAACAGCTTCCATCAAATTATTGCTTGACCGTAAAGAAGATCACAGCTGAGACCTGGGGCAGTGGAAATGCTATGGATCCACACATTTTTTAGTTTTTGGGCTACTGGTTTTTCCATGAGGGAGGACGGGATGGCCCTGCAAGGAGAGAAGACCATTTTCCATCCTCTGCTAACCTGAGCGTTGTTTGTAGCAGCGTAAGTCCTGCGATAGCTGGAGGAACCTGGAGAGGCTGATGGCACCAGCCAACGCCGGTCAGGCAGGGCCGTGTCACTGGGTGCTGGCTGAGTCCCTGTAACAGGGCTGGAGCTCGTGGGGGAAGCAGGTGATGTTCAGCCTCCTTCCTAACCTGCAGTGCAGCTCCCTGGAGCCTCAGGAGCAGCGCCTCATGGGAGGGCCACTGAAGGTGTAGCTCCATAACCATCAAACCGTTGAAGATGCAGGAGGGGAGAAAGACCTGCTGGAGGCAAGGTGGAGACAGGTCGCAGACGTGCTGGCATTTGGAAGCTGCTGAAAGGCCCCGGGGAGGCTTTGCAGCTGAGTGGCTCTGGTCATAGAATCAATCATGGAATTGTTTTGGTTGGAAGAGACCTTAAGATCATTGAGTCCAGCCATTAACCCAGCACTGCCAAGTGACCACTACCCCACGTCCCTCAGCACCGCGTCTGCCCAGCTTTTAAATCCCTCCAGGGATGGTGACTCCACCACTGCCCTGGGCAGCCTGGGCCAATGCTTCACAACCCTTTCCGTGGAGAAATTTTCCCCAATGTCCATCCTAAACCTCCCCTGGTGCAACTTGAGGCCGTTTCCTCTTGTCCCATGGCCTGTTCCTTGGGAGAAGAGCCCGACCCCCCGGCTACCCCCTCCTTTCAGGGAGCTGTAGAGAGCATCGCCCCAGGTTCCTGCTGCTCGTTGCCACCGAATTTCCAGCTGTTTCTGGGGGACTGACCCTGAAGGGGGACTGCTGAATACAGCCTAGTCGATGCCATTTTATCTTCTTGTAGAATGGTTGCAAGCTGTAGTTTATATAAATGAAGCCTTTATCTGTAACATATCAGTGAAATCCATAATGTTACAGGAAAAGAAGGGTGGCTTGGCTGATACAGGCGTTAAAATCTTTAACGTTATATCCCAGATAGTGAGTAATGTGATATAAAAAGATTCTAATGCATTCAGCAAAGCCAAACACAGCAAGACCTGAACAAACCCCAGAGGACACCAAGACAACCAACCTAAAATATAGGTCAATATTTTCAAACTTGGTGTAAGTTCTTTTGGTCTAATTAATCTATATCTGCCAATATGTTAATGAGAGGGAGACACAGAAAGCTGACTGCCATGGAAAGGTCCCCAAGGTGGAAAGAAAACAGTCTCAGCTTGTGGTTAATTATTTTTTCCTTAAAATTTATGCCCTGAAAGATACGGAAACATGGTGTTTATTTGACCTGTGCACCTTGTACCAGACTTTTTTTCCAGATACTGTTCTTTAAAGCAGCAATTAAAATGACAGAAAAAGAGAAGAAAATGCTGCTGAAAAGACAGCAACACAACAAGGAAGCAAAGGGATGAACATGGCTTGAAGTTACAGCAGTCGCTGCATCAAGATGTTCATCGCCCTTCTCCGTGGCCATGCAAGATGTGGGCTGTTTCCAGCCCTGCTGCTTCTCCTCATGGGTCTCATGACATCTGCTGTTTTCTTCCCGAGAACCCAAGCCTGCGTGGTCTCGGCTTTGCTGTACGAGGTGCCTCTGCCCCATGCTCCGAGGGCGTAAGGCATGGCCATGGCGCCCCAGGGTGGGTGCTGCCCTTGCCCATCCTCTGGGACGCTGGCGCCTGGCACCGCACGCCTGGAGCAGCGTCGCCCTCGGCACGGGGCTGTGCCACGCACCACGCTCTGGTTACCCCTGCTTCATTTACAGCCTTTACATCCCTCACCCAGGTAAGCTGTAGTCCTCGGGGAGCTATCAGGACATCTGATTTATGCAAGAGCCTGTAATAAACTTGTGACAGTTATTTCTGTAGCTAATGGAATGTAGAAATTCAGATTACATATGTTAATACTGATAAGCAGAATCTCTGATAAGAACACCCCCCACCGCTAAATAGGAAAACTCTGCTCTGACTGCGCTGGTGCCTCTGCCCCTTGCTGTCAGTGAGGAACTTTCCTGAAAGACGCATTTGCAGAATAGAAGTAGGCTGCCAAGACTGACGGTGTCTGCCACTTGACGCAGACCTTGTTCTTCCCAAGTTAAGTTGTGCCCGTGTACGGTGACTCCGTTTAACCTAAGATGAGGCAAAGAAGGGGAGCTTTCTGATTTACATGGTGTTCCATCTTTGGGAAACAAATTTAGAAAACACGATGCCCAGTTGACGCTCCTGGCAAGGACAGCGTTGGCTGCTGCACGCAGCTGCTCCCACTAGTGACTGACTGGAGCCCAAAGGCTCGACATGGGGGCTTTGATCATTTGTCGATGCTTTTGAAATGCGCAGCTTTTCTCCTTCTGTCCTAATGGCTTTATAACTGATTCATAATCTCACTCTTCGGAATGAGGTTAAGATATGGCTGAATGTGTTGCTGAGTAAATGCCTTGCTTTGTGGTGTTTCTATTAGGCTTGAAAGAAAGTATCGCTGCCTTGCCTAAGAAGAGGTTTCTATTTCATATAATAGAGGACATACATCCCGATGTGCATGCTGTTTATAATGCATTGCTAGAATTTATCAGAGGAACATCCAGACCTCTTAAACACGCACTAAATTTAACTTTAAAGCAATGCTAATTCAGGGGGAAAAAACAGTATGCATCATCTGTCGTCAACTTGATAGTCTGTGATATGTGTAACCAATTGTTCTTATTTACATTAATTTGCATTGTGAAAAGCAATTTTACAGTTTCAGTCAGACTTAATAGGCAATTTGCAGCTCGCTGCCTAATGGCGTAGTTACTTAAGCCTGCCCCCAGGGTGCTTTCTAGACCTGATATGAGACTAAACCTTTTAAATGTTCAATTGAACATCTTAAAAAGTCAAAAAGTCTTTAGCTCTTAGAGCCGGTTCATACTTGCCTTGTCAGATTTGATATTATTGCTACAGATGCCCTTTGATTCAGATATATTTTGCCCTAGACTGCAGAAATGGTGATGTGATTCTACAAAACATCACGGCATGAATGGCTCCCCCCGCCCCCAGAGGCACTTTGCTGAAGGAAGAGGGTGAAGGTAGGAATGTCCTGGCAAGCCTTGCACCGTGGCCTTTGTGGATCAGTAGATCTCCTGCCTGCACGTAATGACTGACTTTCCACCAAAGCGCCTCATCTTAATGACGTATTTCCGTATTTACGAATGCGCGAACCATCTTCGGTAGGTGTGATAAAAGCTAATTTTACAAGAAGACTGAATGAAAGCCCTTAATTCATAAAAATTTTACTTCTGGTTGAATATATTAGAGGCAAACTGAAAACCAAAATAACCTACATTTGGGTGAAGCTGCAGAGGCTATTGTGGGTTTTGTCACTCTCGGAGCACTGCCTAAGAGAGGTTCTTTGCCCTGTCAAGTTACATTTGGGCTTATCATTCTTCTCATAGTGTATTTGGTTGTTGAAGAGGCACTTTGAGAAAGCGTGCAAGCAGTCCTGTAGGGAAGGTCACTGGTTCTGAGTGGTGCACGAGGGAGGAAGTAGGAAAGACCTTCTCAAAAGATGGAGCCCCAATTCTTAATTCCTCACATGCAACAAGAGAGGTGCACGGAATGGTTTAAGTTATTTATTTTCTGAAGAATACAACGTCCATGAGACTGAAGCAGGTCACTGATGGTGGACGGGTTGAGCAATGACCATGGTTGTATCTCTGGCCTTTGTATCTAGTGAGTCATGTGGAAGTGCCAAGCGGGAGTGAGTTTTGTAAGAACGACACAAGAGACGTTGTGTTGTTCCGTCATCCTTGTACTCATGATAATGGGGACAATAGGGAGTTGGGATACTCACTCATTTACATGAAGGTGTTGACGAGTTTGAGATCAGGATGCACCAAGACCCACGTTGCTGTTGTAGTGTGACAGCGATCCTCTCTCACGTTCAGCAGGGTTTGTTTCCAGCACACGTCCAGATGTTGAGATATTTGTTTCTAACCCATGCTGATATCACATAGATATATGCACTTCGCAACAGATTATGAAAATGTGTGAATGTTATTGGATTTCTGTCTTCTCTAATACGATAAAGGAAATACAGGGTTTGCTAAATGCCATTTTCTAGGGAAGAATATTGTGGCCCGCTGAACTAATGTAATACCACCATCCTCCTTCTTTAGGAGTCTGCTTTATTTCTGCAAGAGGGTTTTACTTCAAAAGATGTCGCAATTCACTTCACAGTAGTGTACAAGAGAGATTCAAAAAAATGGCTACAGCTGCGTGCTAGTTGGCATATCTTGCATTTGCAGCATTGTGCAGAGTGTGGAAAGATAGTCGAGGAAAGTTACGTATCAAATCACCCCATGTCATAATGCAAAGGGTCCCTTATCTACAATAAGCTCAAAGTATTTGAGGCTGTGAATATCCCAGCCAGTTTAGCAAAAAATAGCTAAAGTAAAATTATCCTTTTAAGATGTTTTTCAGCTATATCAGGCTAGTTTGAGGCCATCTGAGCTTTGTGATGCATGGAGGTGGAGTAGGTAGCCTAGGCAATCTGGCACTGTCTATATTTGTACTTCAGAATATCAGTGATCTAGCCTGTTTTCAAGTTTTAAACCTTTTTTTTAAGATGGCCTTTGCTGTTTTCTCACTGCATCGTAATTAAAAAGCACAATAGTTCAGAAATCAAAGTGCCAAAGGTTGAAGACAGCCTTTTAAAATGGGAGGTACAGGACATTTCACAGCACTAGCATGAATCTTTACTGCTTTTCGGAGGTTCACTTGTAACACGGCTAATATTCTTAGCTTTTTATGAAAAAGACTGACAATTGCGGCTGCACACAGTGTGTACCATATTCCGTGGCTGGAGGCGGCGTTAGCGCCGGGGCTGGAAGAGGGCTGGAGCTCCTCTGCCCCCACCCTGGACGGTCTTGGTTAAGGTCCGACCGACCCCACCGGGGCCTCGCCGCAGCCCAGCGCTCTGGCAGGTGACTTTGCTGTTGTCCTCTCACACCGTCTGCTTTGGTGATCCCGCTGCAGAGTTTGCCACAAAACCCGCCAGGGAAATCATTTTGGTTTGGTGTTTTTTTTTTTCCGCCTGCTCTGGATTCTTCCTCTGCACGTACCAGCCCACACCTCGTGGTAAAGGCTGCTCACCTGGTGCAGCCATCCAGAGCTAGGCGTTGGTTTGCTGCCCGCCCCGACGCCGGGGCGTTCACCCCAGGTCCTAGGGGTGTTGGCAGCGCTCCCTGCTGCTGACCACACGTTTCAGAAGAATGATCTTGTGGAACTGCCACCGGTCTCTGCTCTGCTTCCCAGACACCCGGCTCTCTGCAGGTCTCTGTAAGTCAGCTGGGTTTTGTGTTTCAAAGCCTGTATTGTCCAAAATGCAGAGGTAATGTTTAAGAAAAAAAAACGACAATAGTGAAGGATTTGGGATTAGCTGAGTTCTCTCACCTTTAAATCAATGACCGACAAGGACAATTTCTAGTTTGCTGCAGCACAGTGCAGACACAAAGCTGGGTTTTGTTGTTTATTACTGTTTAATAAACAGCAACCTGCGGATGTAAGATGGCACTTTACAGACTGGTAACAGGCTATGCTGTCGCGAAGATGATGCACTGCATCTAACCCGTCTGGTAATGGACACCGGGCTTTTCATCTTTCATTGATTTCTGCAAGATGGGTTTTATCGGCGGAGCTGCACACCCTCTAGGTTCATCCTGAATACCGAGTATATTCATTAAAGCGTAGAGAGGAGCTCAGGACAGACGTTAGTCCATTAATCACTTGCACATATAATGACCTTCATGCCTCTATCTCAGAGTGGCCGGCCATGTCAGCCCGAGTGGCAATGCCGAAACCGGTGAGTTCTCAGCCCAGGCGAGGAGCAGGCCCACGCACTCTCCGCAGGCGGAGCGGAGCCCTGCCAGGAACACGAGCCTGCGAAGAGCTGATCCCAGGAGGTAAATAGTGTGGCCAAAAGCCAACAGCCGTGGGAGCGCCAACCGTCCCAGCAGACGCCGGCAGGGTGGGCGCGGGGGAGAGGGCAGCCCCCGCCGCCTCCGTGCCCATCGGCGCCCGTGCTGGACCCGGCCCTCGCTGCGGGAGCTGGGGGCGCCCGCGGGGTAATGCGGGGCCGAGAGGTCCTCGCCAACAGAAGGTGGTGTTCATCTTTAAAATGCTGATATCCACAGAGAGGATATTTTGACCCACTGAAATGAACTCCTGTACAGATTGCTCACAACTTATTTGCATAGTTGTTCCATGGCCAGAGTCCTTTTCAGCGGCAAAGAATGATCATTAAGGCAAATTGAAAATCAAATGAACAGACATGTTGTGCTTTCAGTGATTATGCCAGCATTTTAAAACTGTGATTACAGCATAGAACAAGGCAGAACATATTTCTTTAAAAGGAGTTATATACAAAAGCATGAAACTTTTTCTGCAACTATTCTGATAACAGAGTGCAAAGACTGCACAAGCGGGACAGACAGCCATACGAAGATGCTCAGCTTGAGTGAACTTTCTGCCTGTGCTGGTGCCTTTTCTCTGCTGCTGCGGCACCGGGTGCTTCGAACGTGGCAGGACCCTGCGAAGAAGAGACTGTGGCCCTGTGCAGCTGCCAAACCCAGCATCCGAACGACCCCAAGGACTCGCCCCTTGGTGCTAAAGAGCAATCTGATCCCCGACGTCAGAGCTTTTGTGCAGGGATGCTTGGCTTGTGTTCCTGCGGGACTGTTGCAGGAGGCAGCCCTGGGGCTGGGGGCAGGAGCGGCGTGCTGCCCTCCCGCTGCCCAGCCCGGAGCGGCCGGGAAGCCAGCGCACCCCAGCACGGTCCGGTGCCCTTCTGACGGAGGGTCTGTGCTGCCCTGGTGCGCTGCCGCGGGGGGAGGAGCACGTGCCGCGGGGAAGAGCACCCCAGCAGGAGCCGTGATGGAGCCGTGATGGGGAGCCGAGGGTGGGCTCCGTGTGCCTCGGGAGCGCGAGCATCCGGCAGGGACGGGCGGAAGCAATGCTCAGCCAGGAGCCACAGCCAAAGCACATGCCAAACGGAGGGATGATTTTGAGGACGCTCAGTGAAGTTACAAAAAGAGCACTTGGGCTAACCGGGAATGTGGGTCTCACCCACCTTCCCAGGTGGGTCCTTATGCTCACGGTGTGCGTGTGTTCAGTCAAGAGTAACTGGATCTTTGTCTGTGTCTCTCAGAGTGAAATCAGACTTTACAGTTCATCCCAACCTTCTGCATTTTCTCCTTTTTTTCAGGAGTTTTCCTTCTCTTTTGCCCGTTGTGGTGTTTTGGCAGGGCTGGGAGGTGTGTCACGAATGCAGATCCCTAAGTGAACACCAGATCGCCTAACGCACGTCAAGGGCCGATGTGGGCGGTGGAGCTCTCCCGAGGCGAGCCAGGCACGGCAGGAGAAACGAGGGGAAACTTAACAAAGTGCTGACCTTCCACTGTGCCCAAAGGACCCCCTCTCAGCAGGGCCCCGGCGAGGCGGTGGGTTTCCGCAGCAGGGCTGGCACCGAGGGCACCGCCAGAGCCCCGTAGCTGGGCACGCGCGGGGCTCTGGGCAGGAGGGGTTGGACAAGGTCCTCCCCAACAGAAGGTGGTGTTCATCTTTAAAATGCTGATATCCACAGAGAGGATATTTTGACCCACTGAAATGAACTCCTGTACAGATTGCTCACAACTTATTTGCATAGTTGTTCCATGGCCAGAGTCCTTCTGCTGGTGAGGGGTCTGGAGACCAAGTCGTGTGAGGAGAGGCTGAGGGAGCTGGGCATGGTTAGTTTGGAGAAGAGGAGGCTGAGGGCAGACCTCATGGCCCTCTACAACTCCCTGAAAGGAGGGTGTAGAGAGGAGGGTGTTGGCCTCTTCTCCCAGGGGAATAATGACAGGACCAGAGGAAATGGCCTGAAGCTGCGGCAGGGGAGGTTTAGATTGGATATTAGGAAGAATGACTTTACTGAAAGAGTGGTCAGGCTGTGGAACAGCCTGCCCAGGGAGGTGGTGGAGTCACCATCCCTGGAGGTGTTTAAGGGGCGTCTGGATTTGGCACTTCGGGGCATGCTCTAGGGGCAGAGATTCTGGGGGGTGGTTTGTTTCGTGGTTTTTTTTGTGTGTGTATGGTTGGACTCGATGATCTCAAAGGTCCCTTCCAACCATGAAGATTCTGTGATTCTGTGAAACCTGAGAGGAAATGTCTGTCTGCTAAAGCAAGCGTGGCCTCGAGCACGGAAACACTGTCCGACGGGGCTGGCTGTGGCTGAGATCGCTTGTTTCCCACTTGAGTTGGAATGCTCAAGCTGCTGCTGTGATACAGCCTATGAGCTGTGTCACTGATACAAACCCACTTTTTAATTTATCCCGAAATGGTTCTGATACACTGAAAATAGTGATCATGCTGACTGCTTTTGATTTACTTTTCTTTCTCATCCATAGTGCTGTATACTTTCCAGATAACTCCAGTGGTTTTGGAGATTTTGACAATTCTTTGTTTTGCTCCACCAGATCTCTGCTGGACTTTGAAAAAAAGAGGAGACTCTATCAGCTTTATTTGTAGGTTTTGCCGGCTGTCCTCAGAACACCCGCATTCGAGCAGCTTGTCTGGGGATTTTTAGTTAACTGCTGGGGAAGCTGCTTTATGACAAAAGTATGATTAATGATTGCTTTTACATGTTTCTTATAAATGAGATGCGCTGTCACTAAATAAATACACAAATAAATGGGCTGGGTGTAAAAGAACATGTTTTTCATCAAAAATGACATCCTTAGTTGTGAATTTTAACAGATGTCATGAAACCAAAGATATTGTAATCTATTACAAAAAGCCTTTGAAGTTCTATTTTAATTAACTTGCAAAGACATCAGGACTCTTGGAGAGAAAATGATATGTGTGGTGTATCTCAAGAACTGTTGAACGTGATCCCCAGGACGCGATGGCCATGGCTGGAGAACAGAAGTGCAGAGCAGGGAAGCTAAGAGCAGTCACTGCTGTAGCAGCGCGCAGTTGATATTTAGCAAAGAAGCCCCGGCAGGGAAAGCAACTGTGAAAAAATTGCTGCCGCTGCCTTAAAGAACCCTTCTTATTCCCACAGCAAAAGCAGGAAGGCTCTGATGCTGAAGCCAGCGTTTGAAGAAGCTGAGCCTTAACAGAAGCAGAGAGTGGTATATCCCGGGGTGAGAGTATATTCCCATACAGATGGTGAATTTATTTTAAATCATTTTCCCTGGATGCTCTTGCATCCAAAGCCCCAGCTGGGCAAAAGCAGGAGCCCCAGCACCGAACGGGGCTCAGCGTACCTTGTGAACAAAAATACGTCTTGAACTTTGGGTGATGGTGACGCCTGTGATCCTGGAACACGTATCTCAGGTGGAGCAGGTGCCCTAAGTGGCCAGGACGAGGTCTGAAGGCAGTTTTCAACTGGCTCTCCTCCCGTGCTGCCCGAGGCAGACACAGCGTGGTAAGGATCGCTGGTGTCTTTCGGGCAAACGCCGGGGCTGGTCTTCAGCGAGCGCAGCGCGGTGTCTGCGTTGTGCGCGTGTCACCGGGCACGCCGTCGCACGCTGCAGGCACCTTGCAGCTTTTCTTCTCCAGAAACCTCTGACTGAAAGAAAGAAGACTGGGACCGCAGTGCATTTATCTCTGAATATACTATATTGACTGTGGCTGGAGTTCCTGCTCGCTTTGTAGCGTCGCTGTTTCCTGACTGAAGGTAACCATATGCTGCACTTCCACAGCATGTGTTTCAATGAGATTTCCGTACCAGAGCAGATGGGCATGCTCCAGTATGGCAGAATTGTGTCTCTGTGGCGCCGCTATGAGCCCCGGTGTGTAACCATGGAGTAGACGGCACTTCACGTTTGTGTATGATAAGCATGTTTTAAATAGGTTTGTGATTCCCCTAACTAATATGAATTCCAGTTAATCACTCTTCTGAAATCCCAGTGACATGCCCACCGCTCACTGGCTTTCCAGTTTCATATTGTCACTCTTCTTGCTCCTAGTGATGGCACCCCTGGCTGTATGACACTGCTGCGTGGCGGAGGCGTCCCAGCGCGGGTACAGCCGCTCTCACGCACCGACCGTGGTGTGCTTGGGCATCAGCAGCACAGCGCGCACAGGCGCGTCGGTCACCAGCCCGCTTCTTGCCCTGCCCGTGTCCAGCGTCCTGCTCTGCTCTGGAGGGCCTGCGCAATGCTGGGCCGGTCACTTGGGAGCACATAGGTGTCTACTTTCGCATTCCAATAAGCAGGAGTTAATCCCCGTAGCCTGAGCTGGCCCCGCCGCCCAAGGCTGAAGGCTCAGAGGCTGCTCTGCCGTTCGTGGGCGCAGGGGGAGAGCTGGACACCGGCCTCTGCCCGGGGAGGTGGCTCTGCGGCACAGGGGAGGGTAAAGTGCAGCAAAGAGAGCCCTTCCCTTCCCTTCCCTTCCCTTCCCTTCCCTTCCCTTCCCTTCCCTTCCCTTCCCTTCCCTTCCCTTCCCTTCCCTTCCCTTCCCTTCCCTTCCCTTCCCTTCCCTTCCCTTCCCTTCCCTTCCCTTCCCTTCCCTTCCCTTCCCTTCCCTTCCCTTCCCTTCCCTTCCCTTCCCTTCCCTTCCCTTCCCTTCCCTTCCCTTCCCTTCCCTTCCCTTCCCTTCCCTTCCCTTCCCTCACCTTCCCTCACCTTCCCTCACCTTCCCTCACCTTCCCTCACCTTCCCTCACCTTCCCTCACCTTCCTTTCCCCTTCCCCTTCCCCTTTCCCTTCCCCTTCCCCTTCCCTTTCCCCTTCCCCTTCCCTCACATCCCAGTTTGCGGCTCCATCCCGGTCCATGTTTCCATCGCTGCTTTACCACCTGGGTACACGCAGGCCATTCCCTTTCACCCACTCATTTCCTGTTTTATTTGATTCTGAAATAATTGTGCTCAAGCATTAAAATAGTGTGATTCAAATTATTTTTAAAGAGCTACATGACTGCTCAGGGGCTTACGTGGAAGAAATAATGGGATGAATAAATGGATGACTGGCGGATCTGAGTTTTAAATGCAAAAGAAGAACCCAGTTGTCTCAGTCATAAATGTGGGATTTGGAGTCTTATTTGAAGGTTTATCTAAAGGGTGTATGTTTGGTTATGTCTGCAATTTACAGCTTGATCCCCAGTGTGAAGTTTTGCAGAGAAAAAGCTATTATTTTAGTGTCCGGGAACAGTAAGCGGGGCTGGATCCACCAGGAGGTGGACTGTCAGCGTGAAGGAAGCCAGGCAGCGCTTGCCCTTCACGGCTGCCCGAACGTGGGCTCTCGGCTAGAAAAGGAGCCCCGAGGGCTGGCAGAGGATTATCCCCGCGGCTCTGCAGAAGTTCAGGTATTGCCACCGGAGCAGCGGGCGCCTCCGATTTTATACCAACTTAGCCAAGATAAAGATCGGACTCAGTGCTTCGAGCCTCTGAAGGCAGCCTGATAAAATTAGCAGGAGTCATTTTTTGTAAAAACGTCTTTTGATAGTTTAGCGAAAGCCAGAAGATTAAATACAAGGAGGAGGACCTCAAGCCACGGTTCCTCTGTTGGTGTAAACAGGTATCATTACGCTGAAACAAATGGAGGGGCTCTTGATTTACACCACCTGAAGGCCTGACAAATTCCGCTTTGTTTGACACTGTAATGAATAGCCGTTTCATGGGTATGAGATGAGTTCAGGTGGAAACCTGAGGTTTTTAACCTCCTGCCTGTCTCACTCCGATCTGCGTAGCAACCGGCATTATTTCACTGTAGTTGTTTTAAAAATAATTTAATTATTAAAAATAATATCACAATTTAGTAATACACTCTGGTCAGTCCTTCCTACTGAATGATAACTTTTTTTTAATTTAATTTTTGGGTTTTAGATTGACATCCTCATTGTAATGCACCTTCATTCTGATTCCTGCTAACTGCTCGGGATTGGGACTTCTGTGGAATTTTTCAGGGCCAGACCTCTAATCGGAAGCTTGCAGCTACCCGTGGCCGGGCTCCGCCGCGCGACGCCGGGAGTGGGAGCCGAGGGTGCGGGGCCCGGGAATGCAGCGAAGCTCCGTTTGCCCGCGGGGCAGAGGGAGCTGCCCCCCCTTTGCCGGGCGTTTTTGCAAACAGCGTAGCAGAAAAGTTTGTTATTTCTGACCTTTCTGCCCACATCGTAGAGCAGCCGTTGCCATTTGGGACAATTTAAGGTGCTTCAGGCTGTTCTGTACTAGTCAGCAAACCCTTCTAGCACCATCATTATCCGTCTCCGCAGCCGGCATGGAGGGAAGGCGAACGCTTCGGGGCAATTCTGAGCAAGAGTTCCTTCGGCAGCATTTCTTTTCCTGTAGTTTGATGCCAAATAGGAATTTCCATTTGTTACTGTACTGAGCAGGATAATGCAGGTTTTTGTTGCTGTCTTCCAAGAACCCAGAAAAGAGTACATTTATCTGAACCTATAATTTATTGGTGTAATGACCAAGAATTAAAGACTGAGGATAACTAGCAACGTCAAGCCTTTTTGATCTTTAAAAAAATCTCCCATTTTTTAAGGTTACTTGCTATGTGCTTTGCTGCAGCCAACAGCCATAATTTGGGTCTCAGTTAACCTGCAGGTTGCGTCAAAAGGAACAACAGGAAAATTAAAAGAGTTTGACCAGCAAGAAATAATGGTGAGTTTCTCACAAAGCGGATGAAAGAGAGCAAGAACTGCAGCTGTGGAGCCGGAGCGCGGAGGCTTTAAGGGACTCCGGCAGCCGTGAAGCTCCCGGTTGGAAGGCTGCTGGGTCACCAGGGAAACCCCACACCTTCCTGCAGGAGAGGAGCCGCAGGGCACGAGCCCCAGCCCCGCAGCCGTCCCACGCTGGCCTGCCCGCCGCGCTCGGCGCTCCCTCCGCCAACGCGCGCGCTGCTGGACCTGAGGACGACATTCACTGGCCCCGTCTAACTCGAGATTTTATAAATGATCTCTTCAATAAATTCTACTTTAACGCTTTCTCCATGCTGCTAGGAAATACGCTGTTTACAGATGACTGCATTTTCTAAATGACGGCATTTGCTTCTTAGCCCTTAAGTGAAATGCCCGGAAAGATGTGTTCCTGCAGCCTTCCAGGGACGCAGCGGGAAGGCCCTCCCTCCCTCCCTCCCGCGGCAGGACCGCTCTCAAAACACCACCCAGGTTTGAGCACTGGGTTTATCTCCATAATGCACCGTCATTTAAAAGCTTCCCGAGCTGTTTGTGCTTACAAGGAACATTTCTCATGCGACTTTAGAGCACGCAAAGTAAATACGTGTCGCTTGGCAGACGGCTTGAAGAAAACCTGCTTAGTTCAATCATTAGGTCAAGCCAAATAAATTTCTACCTTCTTCAAAGAAAATTACTAGTGAATGTCGAGGCTGAAGTGATTTCTACTTCCTTGACATTGAAGATTTAGTTACATCAAACAATAACAAACAGCTGAAAGATGTAATTTTGGATAGAAAAAGAGCGCAACAACTCCACGTTCAACGACAAAATAATTCTTGCTATTCACTGCATCACAGTATTTAAATACTTGTGGCACTGAATATTAGCGAGACGGATGGCAGTCAGCTAATGGCTCTGAAGCTTGGTCCCCACTCAGTCTGTCAGATCTTTGAGTTTCAGAGCAAAAACTGTGCAGAAAATCTTGCTTTTCGGTCATGCTTTCCGTTGCGTTACAGATCAGTAAATGGTAGTAAATGGAGCTCTGGCAACGGAGGTCGCTGCAGGGCATTTGGAAATGAAAGGACTATTTTGTGTCTCGTTTAGAGACTTCTCTTTATTTATTGGTGTGTGTTATCCAGTGGCCGGGGTAATGGGCCTCAGAAGAAAGTGTTGTTTAAGTAAAATAGCTGTGGTTTGGGGGGGAATAACTAAATCAGGAGTTCTGAGAAGCAACAGCCCTTTTCTCAGGCATCTGAGATGTATCTGCTACTAAAAGCAAAGCGATTTTTTCTAATTCCAAAATCCCAGTTTGCAAGGATGCTAAATCATCCCCGGGCTTAACACAATAGTCTCTTGGCAACTGCGGATGCTTATCTTGAAAGATTCATTTTTACAACAGATTGAATTCTCAGAAAAGAGGCCAAACATAAAGATGTTAGAAATCAAAGTGAAAATCCAAAGGGTTTTGAGGCTTGATTTGGTTAAGCATCCAAATGTTTGGATATTTATTTGAAACTTATTCAAGCTGCTTAAATCTAGAAAACTGGTAATAGGCTCTATCCTCCCCGCTCTCTGACGGAAAGTCTTGGCACATACAGTTCCAAATTGCATTGACCTTTTTTGCTGCCAAATTCTATTGCATTTTCAATTCTAATTTACTGTCCAATCCAGCCCCAAGGTCTCTAGCTTTTACTGCCTTTCTAGGTTTCCATTTCCGATTCAATATGTGCTTTTCCCCCTTGCTTAGTAGTCTTCATTTTTCCCCAGTTAAGTCTCATCCTATTACTCAAAAATTTAGGGACTGATGTACTAGATCAGACCAACAATCCATCCAATTTTCTTATTCTTTCTTCTATAATTTGCCAGGTTCAGATGCTTCAGAAGGCATAGAAAAAACACAGAAATGGATCGTTATGGCAGCCTTTGTCCATAGGAAGACTGCATCCTGTATCTCTGTGCTAACACCGAAGGGTTTGTATCCTCTGCCGCAATACCCAGCCGAAATAAGTGTTTCGTCTCTGCACCCATATACACAGCGGTATTTTTCTGGATTCTCTTAAATGTTCCCTCTCAATAATATCCAGCGGCCATGAGTTCCACAGATTTATTCTGGAGGCTTATTGGTTGTTTCTGCCTGCGTTTCTGTTTGCTCTGGTGATACCGGTATGATTTAGCTTTTTTGCTGGTTTGCTAATTTTCCAAAGTAGCGTCACTTGTGATTGTGGTTAATAAGCGAAATGTCGCTTCCTTTCGAGTAGCAGGGAAGACGCTATGTAAAAAGAATTAGAATACACACTCTCCCTCTGATTTTTAAAGTACATTTATATGAAGTGTATTTTTAAGTATACTGTAAAGCGTACCCCGTGCCCATAGTTACCGGGCACTTTTGCCATTTTCTTCAATTTATTTCTTTATTTTAGCACCCGAGGCTTGCCAGCCACGCTGGACTGGTGGGACCTTTGCAAATCTTCTTGGCAGCGCTTCCCGTCTTTCACTCAGCTTCCCTTCCCCCTATTGGATGCTTTTGATCCGTGCTTGGGATTTATTGGTTTAATTAATCTAATCTCTGCAGTGTCATCCATGCTAACTGAAATGATGCCTGACAATGTTGTGTTGATCCCTGTGATTGCTGAATGAGAGTGAAGCTACGTGGCAGCATATGGCAGTATTTCTTATCTGTGATCGCTAAGTTTAACATTTTAGAGGGGTTTTTATAGTCCTTTTTCTTTTAGTCAGAGTTGTCTATTTGCTTAGAGATCTGGCCATTTTTGTGTGTTTCCTCATTGATAAAACTACGCTTTTTAATGTTCCATAAAATCCTACTGCGTTCCCACAGACATTTGCAGGAGCAAACGTCATACACAAAATCGGGCGTCGCTACAGTGGAATGCGCACAAGTGGTGCCGTGCACAGGCTTCTTTCTTAAGTATGAAACTTTGTCCTTTGCTTTTAAATGTTTGCAGAAAGAACAAAGCTTTTTAAATCAGTATGTGGCTGGGTTAATCCAGGACGACTCCCAGTAGTGGCACTGGTATGGTTTCGGGCCCTCAGTGGTTATACCCCCAGTTTTATGTCAGCGCTGTTTCCTTACTTGCAAACTGCCAGGGAGCTGAGAGTGGCGATGATAATCCTGTCTTCCAAGGATGCGCTGACGCGTTTTGGATCCTCGTGCCTGGTATTTATGGAAGGTTTTTCTAGTACAGACTCAGCAGTTTGCACAGTTTGGTGAATTCGGTTAGAGTAATTAGTGCAACACCAGGCTGGATTTGCAAGTCTGTTTAAGCCATTCTACTTCAAGTATATCAAACTTTAAAACATCTACAGTACAAACATTGATTTTGTTTGGATTGTTTCACGTGTTCTTCCAGCTCTACTGAAATAACTCAAGGGTGGGTAACTCGAGGGTTGGTTGACACAGGTCCTGGTGGTTCCTTAGGCTTGAGGCTCCCGCGTGGGTCCTCTGATGGGCGCCATGACGTTGCTGGCCCTGCGGACACCAGGGGTGACAGCGACGGTCCGCTGAGCCCCGGCAGCCGACGCTGCTGCTCCGCTGCGCTCCTCACGCGGGAATGGAAATTGGTCTTGCGGCCGTTGCAGTGTCCTGCCGTAACTGCAGACCGCTGGCTTTGCCGTCCTGTTATCCCCATTCTGACGTAGTTGTTTATGTTAGCGACAAAACGACCCGTCAAAAATCTACTCCTGTTTGATTCATTTTTCACCTGCAGAACAGAGAATGAGTCCACATATTTTTAATACATTTTTTTTTCCCCCGAGGATGGGCGAGTTTTATTCTACATCTCTTCTCCGGGATGTGGAGGAAGCCCTACAATGCTCCCGGGAGACATTGTGTGGCAGAAGTTGCCTCAAGAGAATTTTCTTTCATGCTTTATCCCCAAATGCTCACACGGCTGTTCAGCACTCTTCCACCAGTTATTATTAAAAGAAGCTTGTGCGTGTGTGGTGTCCTGTGAATGTGACTCCATGAGCAGACCTCCCGGCAAATTTGCTGGGGTAAAGCAGATTGCTGCCCTGGAGAAGATCCAGACGGTGTGGGAGGGGCATTTTGTTGTTTTCCATAGAAAAATTGTAATTGCCTCGATATAAATTAACCCTACGATACTGGCCTTTCCTTTTTGCAGTTTGTTCATTTGAAATCAGTCAGATAGATAGCATGAAGAGATTTTCTTTTTTCAACTCCTGGTCTAGGTTCCCTGTTAAAATTAACTTTTTTTTTTTTTTCCAGAAGTAATTTTTCTTTTGTTCACCTAAAATAGTGATACGAAGATAGATGAAACTCTCCTGCCCCTGTGTGTGTTTTTAGAGAAGTAGGGCGGCTTGAGTGGTCGCTCCAAGTCAGCGTCAGTACCTTGTACTGCCCAGGTGACTTGCACTGCTCAATTGACGTATTTTTCTGGATATCACCAGAAATTGTGTTACTTGTGTTCATTGGTTACCTTAGTTTTTACAGGTAAGGCAATTCAGTGTAGCCGAGCCATCTCTTTTATCTCGGGCGTGCTCCACCCAGGTAGTCGTATTCGCTCCTCTCCCGAAAGCCGCTGGCACTCAGGCAGTCGGTCTGTGTCACAGCGGCGTTGACGCGATGCCCCGAACCCCTGGGTACCGCTTGGCTTCAGACCATTGAACTGCGGCTCGTTTTCCCTGGGGGGTGCCAGGAAGTTATGTTGGTACTTTTAATCTGCATATTAGTTTTGAATTATACAAATTCAAAGTTCTTCTAAAACGAACATCTTGCTGTCGTTTTCTCCTCTCCAGTGGAGTTGGCCGGAAGAACGCGGAGCCGCGATGGTCCGGGCTGTGCCCCAGCTGCCGGCGCAGCCCCCAGCCCGGGCAGGCGGGTGGAGGGACACAGAGCGGTGCCAGTGCTGGAGGGTGAGTCCCGGCCGGTTAGTACATCACCCATCCCAGGCACAACAACAGGATAGCTGATATGAGGCTTGATAATGAAAAATTAATTAGAATGTATTCTAATTAGTGTCAATCAACTTGCGGGTATGGAAAACAGGACCAGTAGATGAGACTGACTCTTTTTTTAATGAGATGACAAACGCGGTAGATGAGGAGAGCACTGATACAGCAGCCGGCTGCGTGGCGTTTGCGGTGACACCGGTGTGACGTGTGGGGAGGACGCGGGCTGCTGCCGGGCGGCCGCACGGAGGGCAGGAGGCGTGGGATGCTCTGCGCCCCCAGGGATGGGGACACGGGGAAGGTGCAGGTGCCCTGCTCGGGTCTGGCTGCGGTGGAAACCCTCTGCGCAGCTGCAGGGGATGTGCGTGGGGAGAGGGACCACGCGGGGAGAGGGATGACATGGGGGAGAAGGACCATGTTGGGGAGAGGGACCACGCGGGGAGAGGGATGACATGGGGGAGAAGGACCATGCTGGGGAGAGGGACCACGCGGGGAGAGGGATGACATGGGAGAGAAGGACCATGTTGGGGAGAGGGACCACGCGGGGAGAGGGATGACATGGGGGAGAAGGACCATGTTGGGGAGAGGGACCATGTGGGGAGAAGGATGACGTGGGGAGAGGGACCATGGGGGGAGAGGGACCATACGGAGGGGTCACGTCAGGCCACGGGTAGCAGAGGGGTAAGGGCCAGGAGAAGAAGCCGGGCACCGAGAGGCTTGAAGGAGTCAGGCTGCTGAACTCAGGAATGAGATGGGCAAGGCACGATTTGATCTCAGCCCATGAATATGAGCACAGGGAGCTGGAGTTTGGTAACAGAAAGCTTTTCAATATAGTGGACGGTGATATAAGGAGATCTAAAGCTGGAAGCTGAGATAGACACAGATTTCATGTACGGTGGAGATAATTTGGTAACTGGAGCACCCTACCAGAGCTGATGGCCGACTCCTATTTGCCAAAATACCTTAATGGAGATTGGTTTGTGGTTTTCTGAAAGGGTGTTCTGCTTGGAAAGGAATTAATCCTGGGAAGTTTTATGTCCAAGCCGTAACGGATGCTCACAGCAGCTCTTCCTGGCTACGCACCCACCATTACTTGCTGCAGTTACTTCATCTGGGGCAGGAGCAGCCCCTCGCCCCGAGGTGGAGCGCGGAGCCCAGCCGACGCGAACCTGGGCCGGCAGCGCAGGTGTCTGCGGCGCCGCGGCTAATCAGCACCCCAGCTAAAGCGGGTTTGATTCCGAGAAGTCTTACAGACCCCAATAAAGATCAGTAATCATTAAAATTAACCACACGCTGATTTAATCAACATATAGCCTTGTTAATTACAAGCTCTTTCTTCGTGTCCATCTGTTTTAAAGATTTTCGTGAACCTGCAGCAGATGTTCATGTAAATATAATAAGCCGGTTGCCATGTAAATATAAAATTTTCAGGAGTGTTTGTGAAACAGACATCCAGTTTATTTGTGGTGTTGTCAGTGCCTTAAACACAAGACCGATAACTTTGTTAAAATCCCCGTTAGAGACAGTCTCTGCTGTCCCTGTCCCTGCCCCCCCGCGCCCCACTCCCGGGCTCTGTGCGCGCTGGCCCCGGCCCTGGGTGTGTGCCCTGGGGGGGTACAACAGGGTACGATAAATCATCCTGTGCTCAGGGTGAGTACGGTTCCGCCGCCGCGAGGGGTGTGAGTGGGGAGGGGTTGGTGCAGCACCTTTCCCGTCCCCCCCGCTGCCGGCCGGGCCAGGGGAGGTGGCAGGGGGTGCTCGCACGGGTCCCACCGGGGGCCAGGGGACACAGCGGCCAAACCGGGCTGGTGTGACGGTGCAGAAACCAAACTCGTTTTAAAACCTGAAATTGCTTTTTAAAAATGAATGCCCCGTGACATAAACTGAAAAAAAACCCCTAGATTTTACTTTGCCACTAGTGACTAAATGGGGTGCATTTTGCTGGATTAATTTTTTTCTAGTGAAACAGAATCCCCAGTACAATGGGGACAAATGCGTGAAAAAGTCTTACATTTGCAGAAGAGCTTTATTTTGCTGAAAATACTTTAAAAGTTTAAAACTTAGTTTTTGAGTCCGTAAGCTTAATAACAGCTTTTTTTTTTTTTTTTTTTTTTTTTTTCATTTGGCAGCGTGTGGGGCTGTTTTTGCGTGTGTGGGAGCTGTGGACGAGGGTCCATGCAGATCTTTGTCCAGGGACCATGGCTCTGGGTAAGGTTCTTCCCGGCGGCCAAGGGGCCACGGAGGCAGAGTCGGGGTGTGCGGAGAAACCTGGCTCTGTGATTGCCTGCGTTCGAGCTTTCTTGGATTAGAACTAGGCTATTGATGGAATTGCCCAGGTTCCCTGTGTGAGAGTGCTCTGACAGCCGGTCTCTCTGCGGGACAGGACAGGTCCCATTTCATCACTGGGAAACAGGCGCTTCTCCAGGGGAAGCAAACTGGGAGCGCTGGGGGGCTCTGGCTGCAGTGAGTCGTTCGTGCTGTGGTGAGAAGAGCCAGGACGGGCTCTGGCGAGGGCTGGTACGGATGCGGTGTGGTCCGTGCGCTCCTGGGGGTTGAGCCATGAGCAGTTGTGGTGGCACAGCCTGACCGTCCCCGGAGCGTGGGCTGCGACCCCCGAAAATAGGCAGTGCTGGCTGTTCCTGTGCCGGGTGGCAGTCCCTTCTCAGACCATTAACCTCGTAAAACACACCATTAAAACTCCCTCAGCCCTCACAGGAACGAATACAATAAGTTCAGATTGTGAATTCAGGGAGGAATCTCTTTTTTTGTTAAGTTTGTGCAAAGGCGGCCCTGGTGGATAGAAGGGGTTCCTAACTGTGCCTGCAGTGCCGTTAAGTGATAATACTCCCAAAGGCCATCAGACAACAAAGGAAGGAATTCACTGCTCATCGCAGGTGAAAACCCCCTGATTCTCCCAATCACTTGGCGGTGTCAGGGACATGCAGCCCCGACTCCCACCGGCCGCGCCGCAGTCCCGCCTGCGCAGAGCCCCAGCCCCAGCAGAGCCCCCGGCACACAGTGACGGTCTCTTGTCCCCCCAGCGCCGGTGTCCTCCCGGCTGATGAAACGGGGGGGGCTCCTTCTGTGCCGGGAGGAGGCGCTGGCTCAGCGGGGTCCCTGCTGCCAGGGGGTGTCCCCAAGGGGTGGTGGCAGAGGGGACACCAAGAGGCACGAGCACCTTCAGCACTGGCGGGGTGGGCTCTCGGATCGCTTTCAAAGCCTCCTTTGAGATGGATTTTAAAGACGGATTTTAAAGTCAATTAGAGATGACCTTGTGGCATAATGGGAAAACTGACAAAATGCAGAATTGCATATTCATATCTAGATTTCCATCTGCCTTCAGAAAATAATTAGTCTAATAAATAGTAGAACTTCCGCTTCAGATGATGTGTTTCTCTAATCCACTGTGGGTGTTTATTCCTCCCTGTGTCCCGCAGGTACACCCCCCCGGCACGGACACGCAGAGCCTTGGCCACCAGACACCGCGGGGACGCCCCAACCTTCCCGCTCCCGGGGCTTCCCCACACGCTGCTGTCCCCGAGCACCCCCCGGAGGGGTCCTCATCCCGGGGGACGTGTCCCCTCTGCGAGTGCCCTGACACTGGGCAGCGGGAGGCTGGGGACCACCGACTGCGGTCAGCCCTGTGGATTCGTCACCACCGGCCCCGCTGCCGTCCCCCCCGTCCCGTAGGAAGGCCACAGAGCGATGTGGCTTCCTGCTGACTTCTCCAGAACGGACCACCGTGGTGCGCACGCTGGCAGCCAGCCCCAGCGGCAAGCAAGGGGCTTCCCAGCAAAGCCACCGATGGGCGAGCGATGGAGGGTAGAGCCCAGCTCGGTGCATGGATTTGCCCACAGCCTGATGCTTCCGTCCCAATAAACATTCGCAGCCGGGTGCAATCCTCTGTCTTGCATGAATTTATCTTCGTAAAGCATTATCCGGCAGCTGATTCCACACGGTTATTGGGGGTGACACGAAAAATTGAATGTGTATTTTGGTGCTGGTCGGCGGAGTCAAGGGAAAGACGGATCTTAACTCAAAGTTTCCTGCTGGGAGCTGAGTCTGGAGTTATCTCTCATTTACATCTGCACTTGAAAAGCACTCCGCTTTCTGATTTCTTCTGTTATTTTTTAGCTTCTGAGGATTTTGGTTTCAGTTAGCTCTGCATTGGCAATGACTTCAGGAGCCTAGAGAGGAGGATGAGAAGGAGCGAAGGCAGATCATTGAACAGCCCTCGTCAGGCGCCCTTTGATCTGAGCCATCCTCACTGATCCCGGGCAGGCAGAGCGCTGCGGGCACGGCACCCCCGCCACCGGGGAGCATTTGCCATGTTTCAGGGATGGGAGCGCAAAGAAAGAGACGCCCGCAAGTGTCTGGGGAGTCCCCGGAGCAGCGGCGGCTCCTCCTGCCCGTCCCCAGACCGGCACGAGGGAGTGGAGACGGACACCACGGTGGGGCTGGGCAGAAACCGGCCTCGCAGCGAGGGCAAATCAACGGCACCAACGAAAAAGGAATTTAAAGATGATAGAAAATAGTCAGCGATGTGAGCGCAAGTTCATCTAAACCAAACTCATTGAATTATTTATATAAAGAAATATTTTTACAATTTCCAGTAATCTTTGCATAATAATTTTTCTATTGTTTTAATACTAAAAATATGCTCTTCTTGACTGAACACAGCAAACGGTAGAGAAGCTTCTATTTCCCACCGCAGTTGAGTCTTACTACGTCAAATCTTTAGGTTTCAGATGACAGTGGAAATTAATAGCAAGAATAAAATCTTATAATTGAAACTGAAATGAAACTAAATCTTACAGATGGGATACTGTCTTGAACTTCAGTCTGAGTGTCTAAGGAATCACTGTGCATTTTTTAATTCTTCGACTCTTCTCCATAAATGTTTTGACGTGCTCAGAAATTTATCTTCATTATTAAGGCTGCTAGATCATCACATACTGATGAGTTCAAAGTCAAAATTTTTACTTACCATTTACCCAGAAGTAAGTTTCCATCTGGAAATCTACATCATGGGCTTATTTCTCCTATCAGTCACAAGCAGCAACACGGCGCCGGGGCCGGGAGCATCCTGACCCCTGCGGGTGCTCGGGGAGCGACCCCTGGTCCCACCGGGGCCAGTGCCTGTTGTTTTTGTTATCCATACAAGCAAGCTATTTGGTACGGATATGGCACTCCTATAACATGTGTTGTCGGAGTATTACTCCTGCCTAGAAGCCCTGGTAACTGTTCTTTTTAAAAGAATATATTTATAGTTTTAGACCATATTGATATTTTAGTTAATAGATTCAAGACCTTCCCTTTTGCATCTGTTTCTCCGCAGCCCTGCCCTTTTAGACGTTACATTTCTCCTGTGTACGTGATTAAAAGATGGCCTTAGAAGTGTAGGAAAGGAGGGGCTATGAAACGGAGGAGGAACGCCTTTAATTCTGTGCCTTTGTCCCACGACGGTGTTACGTGGATTGAGAAGGCGGCTTCTTACCGGGGTGAGTATGTTCGTGGTGCCGGTGCCTGTGCTGAGCCATGCCCTGCCGGCACGGCCGCGGCAGCTGGCGCCGGGCCGGGGTTCGGCTCCTGAGGGCTCGGGCCACCCCACTTGGGTGCTCCCTGCAAGCACTCCTCGCTGGTGTACCGGGATCACGCTAAGCCTCTTGCTTTAGAGAGGAATTAGAATAATTGTGGGGCATAATGGAGGAAAAATCCTTTAGCATTTCCTTCTTTATAATTCATATTTCTATAATACCCTTTAATTTCCTCTAAGCTCCTTAAGTGCCCGTGAGTTCAGATCCTTTCTACACTGTTTTATTATTGAGGTGTGAAATACGTGGCGCTCCCATTAACGCGCGGTACAAGCCTTGCAGTCCCCTGTGGAGCAGCCCTGCTGGTGGCGGGGCTGGATCGCTCTGTCCGGTGAGGATTACTTCTGAAAGGAGCTGCGTGGCACTGCTGATGGTGAGAAAGGACACGAAATGCTTTTATTTACTAGTTCCCCTTTTGCGTGTGAGTTTAGGGTAAGTATTACAATAGTATATTTATAGAAAACATTGATAACTTTTATTATACGTTCATTAACATCTAATAGGTGTTTGTTTTTCCTTTGCATCACTTGTGCATTTCTCACTCTCTGCTTGCAAAAAGCAAGAAAGCAAACCTCGACTTTTGGGGTTGGGCAACTTTACTGGGTAAATGTAGAGCTCTGAACATGGAGGTGTCCAAGGCCAGGTTGTCCGGGGCTTGGAGCAACCTGGGCTGGGGGAGGTGTCCCTGCCCCGGGCAGGGGGGGGCAGTGGGTGGGCTTTAAGGTCCCTTCCCACCCAAACCATCCTGTGATTCTATGATCCTGTGATGCCCTGCCTCTCCCCGTGGTGTGGTACCAACGGTTAACGAAGTCCCTGTGATGGTGGCAGGGCTGCCATCGCACCTGCCATGTGCCGAGCAGGGGGCTGGGTGGGCGCGGGGCTCGTCGGAGCTTGCTGTAAGCATCAGCTCGGTGTTTGCCGCCTCGATACCAAGGACCAGCTTCAGGTCATCGACACTGCCACAGACCTGTGCTAATTTGCCCAAAGCTGGTGAAAGGCGTGGGATTTACACAACGTGATTCGGATAGCAGTCGTTTGGGATCGATTCCTGGCAGATGTTTCTGTTTCAGTGCAGGTTGGCTGCAGCGCAGAACTCGGAGCCTGGTGCCGGGCGGTACCAGGGCATTGCTGGGGTGGCTCTTCCCGGTGGTGATGCCGGGGGTGGTTGATTCCTCAGCAATAAGCAGTAACAGGTACTAAATATTCTCCTTCCTCAGGCTGAATGATCTACTGCAGTACTTTATCACCAGTTTTATACTTAATAACACCTTAGACTTTCTCCAGTTAAAACACTGATTTTAACAATATATAATGCTTTTAAATCTTAATGGTAGAAAACAGGTTAAATATCTCTCTGTTGACAGATTTGTGAATTACGAGACAAAAGTGTCCATCATGGTCACCTGGCTTGACCTTTTGCATAACAGAGACGTTAAAATTAAACCTGCAAATCCTTCCTGAAGCCCTTTTCCTTTCCCTTGTTTAGAAAAAAAATCCATTTTGATTAATTCACAATTGTCTCCTTTCTTTATAATGTGAAGACGGTTTTGTGTGCTAAGACAGAGTCCTCTACTATCAATTGAAGTCACCTCCTGAACATTTCAGAATAAAATGAATGGTTGATCTCCTCAAATCTTTTGCTGCAAGGAGGTTTCCAGATGCAAATTACTCTGGTAGGTCTCTCTCTGCTGCTGCTAACGTTTCCGCACACGTCTGATGTACTGATGACAGCCCAGGGTTCGGTATTTCACTGCAGATCTCACAGTGGAGCTGGATAAAGTTTTCCAACCTGTATTTTTTCTGCTTTCAAAGAGTAAAAAGTTAAAATCAAATTAATGTCTGCTTTGTCAGATTGTCTATCAAGTGTGCTGTTCAAGACAATCTCAGAACTTTTCTTCGGATGATTCTTTCTTTTTTCAAACATGTTGTCTTTAGACATTTTCCATGTTTGTATTATAGAGTGCGTAGCCCCTATTATTTTCACTTTGGTGGAAAGAGCGAATACTTTGTTCCAAGTCTACCTTAAACATTTTTAAAGTTATTTTTCAATTCAGCCAGCTAATTTGATCTTCTGAAAATCAGTTTTTAAGAACTTTATTTTTTATCTTCCTTTCCCTTGATTTGGGAGAATGACAAGCCCTTATGTCTAAACCATATATCCTTTTATAAAATGGATATCAGGCAGAGATAAGTTAAAAAAGGAATTACCACAATATTGCAGATTAGATTTTTGAAGTCTGTCAAACCAACGAACAATGAAAAATGGAATGAAGGAGTTTCAGATTGCACTTGACTAGCTATTTGGTATTTGTGTTTATTATGCTGCAAATCAGTACAAATTTTCTGAAGAACCAAATTTACTAGCTTTATTTCTTCATTTGAATAATTACTGCCAATAAATATCTCAATAAGCCACCATTTAGAGAGCAATTTTCATAAAAAGTCATGGCCAGATCCTCTGCAGTTACAACTTTCACGCCCAGCGTGTTTCCAGCAGCTGGCGACCGGCCCCCGCTACAGGCTCGGCACGTCTGGTGGGCGTCCCTCTCCCTGGGTTATGGATTGACAAGTGGGGCGATGGGCTCTTGGTGGTTTTACTTTCCAGCAACATCACGGATCAGCACCAGAAAGCGTGAATTCCTCGCTATGGAACTTGCTACCGGAAAGGTCCAAAATGCGGCATTTGTAGATGCCAAAAAAAGGCATTTGTGGACAAGCTCCTCCTGATGGATGGAGGCAATGCTACACCTTGAGTGCAGGAGCAAGCTTGGCCGTGCACACACGGAGACCAACAGCATGGCTTTCATGGCCTTCACGGCGTTCACGGCCTTCATGGCCTCCACAGCCTTGATGGCCTTCACGGCCTTCACGGCGTTCACGGCCTTCATGGCCTCCACAGCCTTGATGGCCTTCACGGCCTTCATGGCCTTCATGGCCTCCACGGCCTTGATGGCCTTGATGGCCTTCACGGCCTTCGTGGCCTCCACAGCCTTGATGGCCTTGATGGCCTTGATGGCCTTCATGGCCTCCACAGCCTTGATGGCCTTGATGGCCTTCACGGCCTTCATTGCAATCGCAGCTGCCCTGACCGAGAGGGTCAGAAAACCCCCCAACAATGGTCTAAGAAAGAAAACAGAACAAAAATAAACAAATCTCATTTTTGAGGACACCTCTCTGCTCTGGAAACTAAAAAAAGTCATTTTGGTGACCTTTACTTTTTCTGTCACGCCTGCTAAAATATTTGGATATTTTTGCTTTTTGAAATGCTTGGACTACAAAAAGCATGCGCCAGCTTCTCCGTTGTTAGTTTAAAAAATAAATAAGAACAAAACATTTTCTTTCTGACTAATTGCATGCCAAATTGCTTTACAGTTGCACCAGAGAAAGCCCATTCAATATTTTTTTTTCTCCTGAGCGAAAGATTATTATCTCTAGATGCTTCCCGGGAAGGAATTTTCATAACAAGAGTCTATTAAGAGATACTTACAGACTTCCAGGCCATCTGAGAGGTTACAGGGGGAAAAAAAAAGGCAGCAGCAAATGGTGTGACATGGTAAACATTCCAGCGCAAGTGTCCGTTGCTATAGCAAAGGAAGGAACAGAACTAACCTCTAACACAGCCGGCTTTGAAAAGCTGTGCGGTTTGTTAAGGCTCTTTTGTTCCAAGGCATTCATTTTCTCCATTTCTGCTGCAGTTTGCTAAACCGCTCCCAAATTATGGGGATTTGTAGTGTAGAAATGAAGATAGATGTTAGGTGTGATCTATAAAAACCTTAAAGCAATGACGAGTAAATCTTCTGTGGCGTCGTCACTAGCACATGAGTACATTAATGCAATACTTGCGGAGCGGTGTCAATGTTTTATTTTCTTCTTTAGATTAACGATGGATCCCAGCTCGAGGAGAGGAAGCACGGGCTGTCCAAGCTGGAAGTCAGTACATTTCTGGTTTAGGGTAACGTCTGCCCAGGTTTCTGCTTTCTCCAAGCTTGTGTTGGTCTGAATGCACCTCCGGACTGTCTCTTCCCTTGGCGCTGTTGTCACTGTTCCCAAGCGCACGCTTTTCTCTTAGTCTTTCTGCTGTTTTTTCAGCCCAAAACCTGCACCAACCCCCCCGCAGCAGCACGGCGCCCGTGGGCTGCCCCAGCTCGGCCGTTCCAAGAGCACTGCCCTTCCCAGTGCAAAGAAAACAGCTGCAGCTTTCAAATACAAATATAAATACAAGCAAATATGTAGTTTTCAAAAGTAATTGCTATTTACTTTAGGTAGCTCAGGAAATAGATCTGGTCAGAACACGAAGGAACACATTCTGTTGTTTGCTCTGAAAAACAGCAGCTTGCATGAACCAGGGAGCAGCCAGGTTAACGGTCGCTGGTTAAATTAAAAAAGCAAAAACCAGCAGGCATAGATAAAGCCAGGGCTCGCTGTCTGACAGATACAGAGAATTCCCAATACGGAACACAGTAAATTACTATAACCCAAACTGCTATAATTTTGTAAAAAGAAATAAACTGGTGAATGTATATAGAAATGTCTGTTCAGATTCAATTGAGATAACAAACTATAAAATTGATGTTAAATTAAAATGAAGGGAGCTTCCAATGCTGCATGTGAGGAACTGGACTGAGGTCAACTTACTGGCCCAGCCCGCCCTCGTACAGCGCCGGGGGCCGCAGGCGAGATGTGGCGGGATGCTGCCGTTCAAAGTGCGGAAACCCAATAGAAATTGTGTTTTCTCGGGGGGGGGATGTTAAAGAGCAGGGACCTCTGCCCTGCCCGGAGGCACCCGCAGACCTCGGTGTCACCTGCTGCGGCCACAGCCCCGCGCGCCCTCAGCAGTGGCAGCAGCTCCATGTTACAGACTCCATACATCCTTCCGTGCAGCCTGAGATGGCGGCAAAGCCAGAGACAGTTCTCCGGAGCCACTTTTGGGGAGGGAAGCGCCCGCGGGGCCCTGCTCCGTCCCTGTCCCTGCTCTCCTGGGCCAAGCCGGGTGCTCGGCCGGGGCTCGGCACCACCACTGTGGCAGACGTGCTCACCTGGGGGGAAAATGCCAGTTCCAGCAGCTTTAAAATCACAGACAGTCTACGGTTAAATTTACTTGGTTTACTCTGTTGTTTTATCTCGCGGAATGCAGAGGTTGTGCCTTGTTCTAGAACGGAATGAAGCCGAGCGGCACAGAAATGCAGTTGTGCCTCTCGAAAGGCTCCATCCACCACCTTGGAAAACGGCTGTTTTTCAGCTGTAAAATAAGTTCAGTTTGGACCCTACGGGCACAAACAGTGTCCCTGACCCCCTGTACCAGCGCCGTGGGAATTCTTCCCAGCCGGCGAGAGGCCCCTCTCCCTGTGCTCCGGGTGGTGCTGGGGCTGTCAGGAGCCCACCGTTGACAAACAGCCGCGGAGCTCTGGTGTTCAAGCTGCTGAGCTAAGGTTGAGGCAGTATTAAATCTTGACATTTTAAGACAGTAAAATAAATAAAAAAATCACGCACTGTTTCACTATAGCCTGAGCAGAACCTGCACTGCTCCTAAAGCCTAAGAACAGCAGTCACTGTATACAAGGAAAGTTCTTAAGAGTTAGTCAATTGGGAAATAAATCTAAAAGTCAAGCTAACCAGCAGAATATTGGATTTGTTTGAAAACGAGCACGCTGCAGCGGTCTATTTCTCCAAGAGGAGGTTGATTATAACTGACATCACGGGGCTTCACAGCCACAAACGCTCCAGCTTCCAAGGAGCTCCCAGAGCTCCTGAACCACGTCAGCCCTCGTGTCCCCACGTCCCACCAGCGCTGGGCGAAATCTCCCCTCTTCCCCCGGCAGCTGGGACCTGGTCAGCGAGACGCTCCCCTCGTGGTTCTCTCCTCTCGCCTTGTCCTCCCTTACCACGGTATTTCCTTTTCAGCCGCTCTGAAAGAGCGACTCTCTTCCTTGAGTGTGTTTTGGTCCATTAAAGAAATAAAGAACTGCAAGAAAAAAGGATTGCATGCCCTGGAATCCCAACAGAATTAATGTTAAAGACTGTGTTTACATTAGATTTTTATCACTTCTTTAGTTTGTGACAGATGCATATAACAAAGAAAATAGAGAAACATGTACTGCATCTCTCTTTGTGCATATATTTTAATAAGGTTTTGAATGCCATTAAACCCCAACCCCCCCTCCCCCCAAATCTTGAGCTTCTTTGGAGACTGCGATCAACTGCATTTGAAATTATAAATCTAAAAGTACAGCTGGAGAACAAGCATTTGAAATCTGAAAATATTGTGCCTGTAGGACTAATTATGCTTTTGCAAACTTTATCAAAACACTGCTGTTTATTTAAAGTTAGCAGCACAAGAACGCCACCGTAATGAATGGTGACTGTTATGACTCATGCATGCAAACATCTATTTGCTGGAGAAAGCGACAATTAAGGGCTTGTAATGGATTTTGGTTGTTTTAATCTCTCCGCCAGGACAATGCAGGAGTCGAGGCACTGTAAGGATCACAAAGGATGCTGAAAAGCTGTTCCTGGTCCCACAGGAGAGCTGTCTCCCACGAGGCGCACGCTGGGGGTGGCTGACGGCACGGAGTTCACTGTCAGCTCTGGCAATGGGACGCTGAAGGTGCAAACCCATCAGAGGGAGGGAAAAAAACCCCATGCCTCGAAAATTCCCTCTTCCTTACCTCTTGCAGGGAAAAGGGCCCCGAATCCACGAGACATGTAAGGGATTTCTCCGGCATGATGGAGAAAGGCTGGTGCCTCTCCCAGCAGATGCACTCACGGTGGTAGGATACTTGAATCACTCCAAGTACCGGGTGGAGGCATGACGACGGGAGAAGAGTTTCACGGTTCAGCACAACAGTCCCTGGTAAGGATACCTACAACTGGAGCTAATTTCCTGGCCTAATAAAGGTAAAATGTAAAAAGCCGTTTTCTGTCTACTTGCCTGTGTGGTCGAAATACTAATTTCCCTGGAGACGAAGTGGGTGTTCAGGTCTTGGAGAGCAAATTCAGGCCCTTGAAAGTTGCGCTGTGGATTTCAGTGATTCCCCGTAGGATTCGTCAGGCTTTGATTTTTCTCTCCTCCACGGCCTTTCCCCCATCTGCGTGTTGGCTGTGTTCCTCACAGATGGGGGGAAGATTCCCCAAACCTGGGACTGTAAATCTGAGTGTTTCTTCTGAGGAACCAGTTTCCTGATGAAGACGTCTCTGGGTTCCCGGCACCATCACTCTCTCCTTCGGAGGCGGCTTAAGTACCGCTCGCGGCAGGTGCAATCTTACACTTAGTGATGTTGACAGGGAGAGTTATTGGAGCCAATTGACCTGGGAGCAGTAGATTTGATTTTGTCTACGCGTAACTTTGGAATTCGGGCAGGTGCCGGTTACTGCCAACCAGTGCCGTGGAGCCGCGCTTTGTGGGGAGGAGAGGAGGGGGAGCGGAGGTCAGGCTGCAGCCTATGAAGCTGATTACACGATACAAGTCCGCCGATACATCCCATGGACGGACAGGAGTCCTGGTATCTTTTTATCTGCACAATTAATTTCCACTACTGAATACCCTTGACTTGTGCAGGGGAAGAGCGAGCTATTTGTTAGCATTTGACGCAGCTCGTTTAAACCGCCACAGCCTGCATTGCAATTACTGCCCGGACGCTACGCAGCTGCAGTAATTTCCAGGGGAAGTCAGAGGCGTCTCCAAGTTAAAAGCGGATCTCCTGCGAGGAGGATGTGAGGAAGTTTAAGTAGAAAGCTGCTCCCCTCCGCGGGAGCCCAGAGATGCATCTCGAGAGCTGTAAGGCCTTGTAGGATGCAGGTTTTGGCCTTGTGCTTTCAAATTGGTATTCTGATGTTGAATCTAGGCCAGCTTCACTTAAAGTTCTCTTTTTTTTTAATGCTGTCTCACTTGTTTAATTATTGAGCTCAACTCTACAACAGTTTGACTCTCTTTGATGTGCAGCAGCTGGTCGTGGACGCCAGAAGCAGGACTGTATTCGAAAACTGGGCTAAGGGAAATGCTGGTGGAGAGCGGATAAAACGCCAGTCATTTCCCGTAGACCATGAGAGATCTGCTGTGCCCGCAGTGTCGGCTGCCATCGAGCCCGTACCGCGAGGTGGGGGGTTGTGTCGCAGAGTCGGCAGCCGCGATTGTGGGGAGCGGAGCGCTGGGGTGATGGGAACATCATTCACCGCTTCGGGAGGCACGGACACGGAGCAGCTGTATGGGAGCCTCAATATTTCTCCTTTGGGATCTGTATCCCATCCCGCGTGGGCAGCACACCGTGGCCCGGGCAGCGCAGGAGCCGTAAATCAGGAAACCCAGGAAACGGAGGTTTGTACGAGCTTGTGCTGCAGTGATGGGTACGAGATGGATATCTGACCTTTCGGAGGCGGGGGAAGGAGAGTATATTTCTCTGTTTATAGATACTAGGATTTATGATTAAAACTGTATAAAACCAATCTCTTTCATGCGCCGCGCTTTGAGGGCTCAGCCTGAGAATATTGTTGAACGAGTTCATAAAAGCACGACCCAATTCCTGTACAGCGACGGCTTTCAGCAACTGTCCCTGCAAGAGGCAGGGCTCCATCCAAAGCCTGCTGCCGTTAATGGAAAAACTCCTATTTATTTTGGTAGGCTTTGGATCGGGTCCTTAGAAAGCAATTTGGGTAGTGAGGTGAAAAATTTGGGATGACCAGCGTATCAGTAACACGAACATTGAGCTCTGCTCTTTTCACTTCAGTTCACAGCATAAATTCCAATCCAAATGCTAAGCAGCCGATCTTCCACATGTTGCCAAGGCAGATGCAGATACTAAAAGGTACATTTGTAAATGGGCCTTTTAAATGCACATCTCTAGTGTGTTATTTTTGTACATTTACTCTTAATTTGGTCGCAGACTCTGGTTTTAGTTACTGTCCTAAGGTGATGTTCTGGCTGTGCCAACACCTGTTAGACCCACATTTTAATGTGCTTTAGATGCGAGGAGGGTGGGCACTTTCTAGTCCGCTGACCTGGACTCCTGTTTGCTGGGAGAAGCCAGCGGAGCAACACGGATTTGTCCCGGTAACTTTATGAGAGGCCTTTGTTTCCACATGATCCAAACTCCTTGTTTCCTTTCAACATTTGTTTCTCCAGCTCAGCGCCTGCAGAGAAAACACTGGGCGTTGATGACTTTTTGCGGCAGCGGTGCCTCTTCCTGACCGGCACCACCGACGAGGCTCCTTCTCCGGGCTCAGCAAACCGTGTCCGTGGCGGGGCTGGGGAGGAGAGGGCAGAGGCACTGGATGAAGCCAGACACCTTTGTTTTGAGCCCACCCACATAAACAGCAGCCTGGTTTGAGTGGTAGCGCTTATTTGAGGAGGAGGGAGGTGTCTTACTGGGCACATCAATAGCTTCATGGCTCACGTGTTGTTGGCACAGTTTTCCTATGAAACGTTGATTGGGTAAAATCGGATTTTGGGCAACATGACCAAAACGTGCCTTCAGCATTGTCCTGAAAGAGCAAAGAGAGGGGGGATGCTTCTCTCTGCTGCTCTGTTCAGCGCACCGGGAAGGTCTGTTTCTGGATTTAGGTAAATTGACAGGCAATTATCGTGATTCATACACCAACTTCCCAGAGAGCAATCCCTCACAGTCCCTCTGTCCTAGGGATGAGAGACAGACAGTTCAGGAGGGTAATTCACGTTGGTATCTGAAGGCGCATTTGTCTGTTCCTTTCTGCCCAGTACGGGGGCGCTCAGGGTGGACGACCCCGGCCCCCCTGCCTCGGAGTGCGAGAGGCCCCGCATGGTGCCACAGCCCCAGCGCTGGAGCCTGGGTCTCTCCGAAGGAGCAGCCTTTGCCCGCTGCCCTCGGTGTCCCGGTGTCCCCCGTAGCTGCGGGGCACAGGCGGGCCGAGGTGCTGCTCTGCAGGTCTGTGCTGGGCCCAGCGGTGCCCTGGCACGGCCGCTCTGCGGGTCTCTCCCTCCCGCACATCCGTGGGCCTGTGCAGAGGCTCAGCCCCCGGGACGCCGAAGGCCTTTGTCTTGCGAGCCCTGTGCTTCTGCTCGTGAAAAGTAATTCCTGCCCCTGCAGTGTGTTCTCGGACGTTTGTGAATGCCGAATCCTGGACATCATGATCGCCCGATATACTTTGTCGTGGGTCCTCCTGGGACAAGCTCCCCTGCTTGTCCCCCGCCAGGGAAGCAGGGTCGCGGGGACAGACCATCACTTTGCCCAGGGAAGGCAGGGACCAGCTCCAGGTGCACATCCGACATTACCGTACAGCTGGATCGTAGATTATTTTTAATAGTTTTTCAGACTTTGTCACAAATTTCGTCTTGCAGAAAAGTCTTGCTCTTGTCATTGCCTCGCAACTTGGTAAAAGGGGTATGGGACGAGGTCCCCGATCGTGTGTGATTGCTGCTGGATAAGCGCTCGGTGAGGGCAGGGAAGAAATTAGAAGAATATAAATATCAGTTAGAAAGAAATGTTACTGGACTCCTGTGGCAATTTCCTATGGTAATAAGCATCCAGGAGGATATTAAAAATGTCATTTGTGCTTTAAAAGTAATAATAATTGAAATAGATTCTGGCATCTTTTATAACAGCAGAGACAACAGTTATTACTGGGGATATATTAAAATAAAACAAACACATTAAATAATTAGTTAATTGAATTGCCAGTATGCTGATGCTGCTGAAATTAATCTGAAAAGTATGAGATTAGCAGCGAGCTTTTGCACCGTTAGAGTTGGTTGCGGATGAAATCCAGAGGCGGGGTGGGATGCGTGGAGCAGCGCGGTGGCTGGGTCTGCGGCGGGGGTCCTGCGGGACCCCCCCAAGCCTGGGCAGCCTCCCCAGGGCAGGGTGGGAGGCAGCGGGGCCGGGGGCTGCGGGGGCTCGGAGAGCTGACATCCACCGTCCCGCCCCCGCGCTTGCCCGACATCAGCTGTGCTGAGCAATGCCCTTTTTTTTTCAGAGTTGTAAAATTACCACTCCACAGGCAAGCTCAGCTCTAAATGTCTTATCATTCCTGGTTTTGCAGCTACAGAGGTACAGATTTAGTGTGTATTTTGAAAACTTATCTCCTTGGATGGGCAGAGGACAGGCTCGAGTCAGCAGGTGCGGGGGGGTGCGCCACCCCCAACCTGGCCTTCATCTCCCGTGACCCTGCCCAGCGGTAGCCACCCGTGGTGGCCACCATGGTGCATCTGTCGTGGTGGCTCCATGCGGCTCAAAAGGCATTTTGGGGAGACGGGTGACAACACAACAGCCGAGGGCTGGCCGGAGCAACGCGCCCGCCTCACCGCAGCGCTGGTACCGTGGCGGAGATGCAAATACGGGGCATCATCTCACCCCCATCAATGGCGACCAGCCCCAGAGCCCCCTGAGCTCTCCTGCACGGCAGCGGCGGCCCTTGGGCAGGGACGTGCCTCAGGGTCACTGCTCGAGATCCAGAGATTCCCTGCCACAACAGATCCTCGGTACGTGACTAACAGCATGCTGAACTGTGAAACCTTAGCTAAGTGACAGAAAGGATTGACTGCGCATGTGTAACCCTTTAGACATAAACTGTTGACCAAGTCTGGGACTGGGATTGGATCCAGCCGCCCCCAGACTCCTCTCTGAGAAGGAGTTCACAAAGACGGGGGGGTCCCCTCTGAACCTCAACTTGATGACAGCACTGTCTGACCCTGTCCCCTGTGCAGTCAATAACCCAGTGTGCCTCGCCATCCAATCCAATCGTGTTAAAACACTGTCACATTTACTATCAAACTTTGTAAAATCGCTGTTCTATATCAATAAATGTGTCGCTGCTTCTCTCTACAGCGAGGTGCACCGCTCCATCTGCCACCGCAGGCTGCGTTCAGCCAGAAGCCCCGGCTCCAGGCCGGGAGATGCTTCCCCATCGATTATCTCACCTCTTTGGAGACTGAGTTTGTAACGGGACTGGGGCTTTTACTGGGACTGATAACTCAGAAGTCCTTTTTTTTTTTCCCCAGATTATGCAGGAGAATCAGCCCACGGCCGTGCAGGAGCGGGGTGCGGTGCCTGTACAGCCATGGGTGCAAGCCCGGCACCAAAGAAGCCAAGCCATGCTGGGGGGGGGCAACGGCTGGGCAGACCCCTGGGCTGTGCTGCGGGGGGGTCACAGCCGGGCAGACCCCTGGGCTGTGCTGCGGGGGGTCAGAGCCAGGCAGACCCCTGGGCTGTGCTGCGGGGGGGGTCACAGCCAGGCAGACCCCTGGGCTGTGCTGCGGGGGGGGTCACAGCCAGGCAGACCCCTGGGCTGTGCTGCGGGGGGGGTCACAGCCAGGCAGACCCCTGGGCTGTGCTGCGGGGGGGTCACAGCCGGGCAGACCCCTGGGCTGTGCTGCGGGGGGTCACGGCCGGGCAGACCCCTGGGCTGTGCTGCGGGGGGGTCACGGCCGGGCAGCCCCCTGGGCTGTGCTGCGGGGGGTCACGGCCGGGCAGACCCCTGGGCTGTGCTGCGGGGGGTCACGGCCGGGCAGACCCCTGGGCTGTGCTGCGGGGGGTCACAGCCAGGCAGACCCCTGGGCTGTGCTGCGGGGGGTCACAGCCAGGCAGACCCCTGGGCTGTGCTGCGGGGGGTCACAGCCAGGCAGACCCCTGGGCTGTGCTGCGGGGGGGTCACGGCCGGGCAGACCCCTGGGCTGTGCTGCGGGGGGGTCACGGCCGGGCAGACCCCTGGGCTGTGCTGCAGGGGGGGTCACAGCCAGGCAGACCCCTGGGCTGTGCTGCGGGGGGGTCACAGCCAGGCAGACCCCTGGGCTGTGCTGCGGGGGGGGGCACAGCCAGGCAGACCCCTGGGCTGTGCTGCGGGGGGGTCACAGCCGGGCAGACCCCTGGGCTGTGCTGCGGGGGGTCACGGCCGGGCAGACCCCTGGGCTGTGCTGCGGGGGGGTCACGGCCGGGCAGACCCCTGGGCTGTGCTGCGGGGGGTCACGGCCGGGCAGACCCCTGGGCTGTGCTGCGGGGGGTCACGGCCGGGCAGACCCCTGGGCTGTGCTGCGGGGGGTCACAGCCAGGCAGACCCCTGGGCTGTGCTGCGGGGGGTCACAGCCAGGCAGACCCCTGGGCTGTGCTGCGGGGGGTCACAGCCAGGCAGACCCCTGGGCTGTGCTGCGGGGGGGTCACGGCCGGGCAGACCCCTGGGCTGTGCTGCGGGGGGGTCACGGCCGGGCAGACCCCTGGGCTGTGCTGCAGGGGGGGTCACAGCCAGGCAGACCCCTGGGCTGTGCTGCGGGGGGTCACAGCCGGGCAGACCCCTGGGCTGTGCTGCGGGGGGTCACGGCCGGGCAGACCCCTGGGCTGTGCTGCAGGGGGGTCACAGCCGGGCAGACCCCTGGGCTGTGCTGCGGGGGGGTCACAGCCGGGCAGACCCCTGGGCTGTGCTGCGGGGGGTCACGGCCGGGCAGACCCCTGGGCTGTGCTGCGGGGGGGTCACAGCCGGGCAGACCCCTGGGCTGTGCTGCGGGGGGGTCACAGCCGGGCAGACCCCTGGGCTGTGCTGCCACCCAGACACAGAGGGCAACAAAGGCAGCATTTTTGCAGCCCTCCCTTTCCCCCTAAATCACAGTTTTTAAAAGCCTTGAGTGTTGTAAACAGTACCCACGTGAAGGGAAGAATATATTTAAATATCTCTAGCACTCTCCTGCATAGTCCGTCATGTCTGGCACAGATACACGCACTTTACAAAATGTGTCGGCGTTTCTCTGAATCTGTTTTATCTCCCCATTAGAGCTGTGCGCTGCCAGCGCTCCCCTCGGAAAGCCTCCGCAGGCCGCGCAGCCCTCTCTCTGTGCGGGGCCTGGGTGTCCAGATGCGCTCCCCCTCCTCCTCCTCCTCCTCCTCCTCCTCCTGCCCCTCCTCCTCCTCCTTCGTCAGGGCGCACAGCAGCGGGTGCGCGGGAGCAGTCAGCACACGGCGCCACCCCCGTGGCACTGGCTGCAGAGCGGGTGCTCCTGGGCACGCTGAGCCCCTGCAGGGGGCAGGGCCCTCCCCAGGCCCTCGGTGGGTGCCCTGCGCCGGCGGGTACCAGGGAAGGGTCCCTGCGTCGCAGCCCCAGAGCTGTCCCTGTCCTTGTCCCCCCGTGGCAGGGTCTCCGTGTGCCACTGGGTATCGCGGTGTCACCCACCGCTTGCCCTGGCCCCACCGCGGGAGACCGACGGCTCAGAGGTCGTGGCAAGAGTGCAGCTGACACGAGGGCTTGCTCCGTGCTGAAATGGCCCCTGCCAATGTCAGATGCTGCTTCCTCCCTGTCCCAAGCAGGAATTATTTTTTCCTTCAAGTGCGGGTGTGCAGAGTCCCTGCACGGCCTGGGAAACAGCCTGCGCCGCTTTCGGCCTCTCCTGCCTCAGGCCTGCTCTTCCTGCTGCAGCTGGGACACGCGCACCACGACCAGGGCTCAGCCGTGGTTTCCCCCGCTGCATTCCCGTTTTCTTCTGTAGTTTCATCATGCCAGTCACACGCAGTTTCTCACACACACACACACACACACACACACACACACACACACACACACATTTACACGCACGTTCAGCAGAGTGAGAGCCTGGTCTGCAGGGAGAGCTGGAAAGAAGAGGTTCACCAGGTACCAACTTAAAAATACAATATTTTAGGGTTAATTAAGATTGCTATTGGATCTTTTATAAGGCTACAGCTCTCACAAGCAGTAAAACGGTGTGGGGAGTGTTGCTGTTGTGAGAAGAAAATACAGACTGTGGTCCCTCGATGCCCCCCCGCAGGGGCCGTGGCACCCATCGCTGCGCTCCTTAGAGACCTACACAGGCCGAATTGGTTTTCAGTGTCGTAATGCACTTAGAGGATATTTTCTTTCTTTAAGGAAAACAAATGCATTGCTTATTTCAAAGCTGAGGAAGAAAAACCTGCGATTTATTTCCATGCTGCAGACACGCATAATGTCTGGTGGAAACTTACTTTGCCACACTTGCCTGTCTCTGATCTTGTCAGAGAACTCACAGAGCTCCGAGAAACTTGTCCGTCAAAAAGTACCGGGTAACACCCATTACTTGTTGTCCCAGTTTTAAAAGAAATAATATTTTGAAATTTTGTAAAATTTTGCCGCCGCCTTGGTGACTCTTGTGTTAGTATTGTTTCTTCACCTCTCCCCTTTAGCGAAGCAGAGGAAGTTTTTCTGAGCGCGAGCATCCCTGTTTGAGGCGGCGCCCGCGCATCCCGCAGCGCCGGGTGGGGGGCACGGGGACAACGCAGCACCCGCACCCGCACAGGGCCTCCGGGAGGGACCGGCGGAGGGAAGCTCCTGACGCTTCCTCAGGGAGCAGCCGGGGGTAGCGCGGGCACGGCAGGCTCTGGGCAGCGCTGTGCGCTGGGGGGGCAGAGCTCTGCTTTGGCAGCAGCCACAGCAGCCGCCACCCGGCCGTGCCCACCGCGGCCCGCGCAGGTGTGTGCGCCGGCGAGGGCAGCGCCTGGGGCTGGAACGCCGCTTTCTAGCAACTCTTACTGTCGGCGGAATAGTGCGGGTGAGGGCAGCCAGAGGGAACATCACTTCTTGTGCTGCCGCTCCGTACCCTGATGGCTTTTTTCCCTGGGTTAAATAAAACACCGAGGTGCTTTGAGCCCAGCAGCAGAGAGCTCTCCCATGCAGCATCGTGCTCCTAATTGTATTTTTTATTTTTATTGAGCATCAGTGAGTCTGCCTCGCGAGAGAGCTTTACCTTTTACCCTTTTTTCCCAAGACGTTTTCTCTCTCGCCCGTTCTCTCGCAGCCAGCCCTGATCCAAACGGCTGCGTCTGCAGGCGTCCGGCCTCGCCGGCTGCTGCTGGTCTCGCGCTTTCTCTTTATACGAATTATAAAATATATCAAAAACATTTTCCTCTTGTATGTCTGAAGACATAACCATTATTTCTGACTGGTGTTCAGAGCAAACCAAATTTCTTTATTACAACTTATCAAGCCATGCCACTTGTCAATTTTATGAGTTTTTAAAATAACATCTAATGTTAACTTGGCAATGAATCTGTCTTAAGACACACTACCCACTCACATTTTATTTCCTCTATTAAAGGAAATGATGTATCAACACTACGGGAAGGCATGGATCAAACTTTTAATATCACATCTAACACAAAGAAATTGTATTTCTTTGTATTTCCCCCCAGCCCCAGGGGAGAGTCGTGCGCATGCTCCTTGGGGCTGCAGAAACCAACAATTATTTTATCTCGGTCCAGCTGCACAATAAATGGGAACAAACACCCCGTTGTGGAGAGACTTTATTTTTGGTTTCACCTTAGTTATAGAGAATGGGCATTGCTTGCTATAAAAAGTCTGTTTAGGTCAGATGGTTATGCTTTAACATTTATTTTATTTTTGCAGCTTTACGATTACACTGTTAGACCCTGATTCATGGGTGACCTTCATGCATGAACCCAACTTAAGGCATATAAATAGTCCTATTGATTTGAATTTGAACATTGATTATAGTGGGGTGAGGTGGAAGTCAATGTCAATAAAAGTAATGTACAATGTGCCACCGTCGGTCTCAGTAACACAACAATGGAATTACAATTGCCTCTTGCTAGAAAAAATAGCGGACTCCCTTTTTGTGATGAGATATGGATTTTATTCACTCTCAAATATACTGAAGTTCAATGAATTCTATTTTTTCCTAACTTACAAATCCAAACAAAAAAATGCAGTTTTTTGCATTTCTGGAGTTGAGAATGTCAGTGGTTCTATTTCATTCTCTCCTTTAAGAAGAGATTTCTGGAGTGGGCACAACACCCACTTCAGCCAATTTTACTCTCAGCAGCTGCACACAGTGTCACCACAAAAAGGATGCGTTTAACCTCTCACTTCAGAAGAGATTCTTTCGTAACATGAAGTCTGATTAGTTGTGACACAAACTATGTTATCTATATAATTAAGTGCCCTTGCGGGCTGTCCTGTGTTGGGAAGGTGCCGTGACCCTTCACGACGCGCACACACGAGCAGAGCGGCGCAGCCGAGGGGACGTGGAGTCTCCTGCGGCCGCCGGGTTTTGCCTGGCGGGACGTGCCAAGGGCGGAGAGGAGTTTACCTTTTTCTAAGTGCTCTCCAAGCACTAATGACGTGCCCAGCCCCGCAGTGAGAGGAGAGTTGTGCGACGCCGTGGGGGTCCTGCCCAGGTTAGGTGTGGCGTGGGGCACTGGGGCTGCAGCCCCCGCTCCTCCGCGGGGTCCCAGCGGCGCCGTGAGCAACGCCATGAGCGATGCCACTAGCGGTGCCGTGAGTGATGCTGTAAGCGGTGCCATGAGTGATGCCAAGAGTACTGCCACAAGTGATGCCGTCAGTGATGCCATGAGCGCTGGCCGCACCATGGCTCCGCTCCTCACTGCTGGGAGGCATGCACGCCAAAGTGCCCCTCTTCGCTAACTACTAGAAAACCCAGAACTGGACATTTTCAGCTGGGGTGCAGGCAGCCACCACGTCGCCTATCTTGCTTTTACACCTTTTGTGTCAATGGGTAACAGCGCTGTGTCCCTTTCCCTGCCTCCCCAGCAGGAATGGTCACTCCTCTGGCATCCACATACCGAGCCTTGCCGGGGCTGGAGGGGTCGGCATTGCTGGGACATTCCCGTGCGTGAAACCGGGGAGGGAATTCTTGTTTTGAATACTGCTTCAGCCTCCAATCACATTTGCGAGGCTTTCATGCATGAGTGTTTGGAGAAAGTGAGTACAAAAGCAGGGTAAACACAGCTGAAACAAATTCATTAAACGTTAAAGCAAATATTTGCAGAGATGTTGGTTTGCAGCCTCTGCACGTTTCCAGAATTATAGTAATGGAACATGGGCACGTGTTCAGCGGGAAATGGCAAGGTGAAGAAAACCGCCGCGAGCGCCAAAGGGACAGAGGAGGATGGCAGGAGGTGGCTCCTCAGACCACGACTGATGGGTGGTCCTGCCCCTCCCGGGGAACGGGCCCTGGGAATGTGCCACCACCCCTCAGCCTTCGGCTTCGCCTTCGCTGCGAACGGGGGACCACCCACTGGAGTAGCCCAGGAGCAATTTGCAAGATAGAAATTCATATATTGAAGCTTGGAAAGATAATCTGTCAGGTAGAAGAGCAAAGGAATCAGAGAGAACAAAGGCTGTGATGGGCAGGGCTGTGAGATGCCGAGGATCCAGCAGGGTGGGGGGTCCTGGGTGCCCCCTGCTCTGCGGGGCTGGGAGAGACAGCGGATGAGGAGAGGAGGAGGGGAATGGAGAGGGAAAAGAGGAAAGAGAAAACATGGAATGGACTAAACTCTGCTGAAAAGTACACAAATAAGTATAAATTAAATTGTCTAATATTTACACGGAGGATCAGCTGGGAATCAGCTGCCATCCATTATTTCAGGCAGCAGTTAGTCAGATGATATTATTTCTGCTCTGGTGGAAGGACTGAAACTTCTGAAACAGAAGAATAATGGCCAACACCATCCTAAACATTTAGGCTCCTAAGCGCTGGATTTGAACACATTTGCAGGAATATTCAGATTGTCTCAAAATCTTTGAATAAGTAACACATTGGGGGAAAATAAGCACCACACCATGACTCACCAAAACACCACCAAGGCAAAGGCTGCAACACTCCGCTATCTTTAGCATTACCTTGAAACCCCGCCTGTATCTGGGGCATGGAGAGCATGTCTTGTGTCGGGGTGGTGAGCAGCAGCCTCCTCTCGCCACAGCTGGGATGGTGCCATCTGCCAAAAAGCCCTGCTAAAATGCCCACATGTGTCACGTACCTGTTTTCAAAGAGGTCAGAAACGGGAGGCTCCATCTCTCTGCAGCGGGTGCACGCGTGCTGCCGTTAAACACCTACACCAGGGACCATAAACGCCTTCATGTCAACATACTGATGGATATTAATGAGGGTGGCTCCCCACGGGGGTGTCCCCAGCACAATTTTTTGCATATATTTATCTTTAAAGAGGTATGCGTTGATTCCTGCTGGCTGATCTTCCCAGGGCAGAAAGCCCAAAGGGTGCAGACACAATGGGGGGAGCAGGGGCGCAAGGGACAGTCCCCTGAGGGGTGTCCCAGAGCGGTGCCCCATGGCTGCGCTCAAGGTGAGACCCCCGGCAGCGAGTTTTCGGGGTCACACGTGGTTGGAAGCACCATACAAAGTCGACGGCTTTTCAGTGAGCAGAGAGAAGCCTGAGTTAATGAGTTATAAATGGTGGGGTAAAGCATTTACTACTGTTTCAACATTCAGTTAAAGAGACTTTAAGGCATGCAATAAGCTGCAGTGAGGGCTGCAAAAAAACATTTAAATGCTTAAGTGGTGAAGAGCAAAGGAAATCAGAAGCTGTTCTTTGCCTGTTTACTAGAGGTTATTGTACAATATTTGTATGTAAATGTATGAAAGGAAAGTCACGGGTATAAATTATCTTTGCCGCAGAAAGCATTTTTAGATTGAACTGATATTGCAGGAGTTGAGTAACCGTTCAGCTTTGTCATTTGCTACTTTTAGAGTTAGCTTTGGTTGAACAGCCATTGACGATTGTCTAAATGGGATTCTTAAAACATGTAACTGGCCCAAATCTGTTGAGAGGATAGCTACGGCACCGCCTGGATGTTAACATTTCCCCCCTGAATACTGTCAAAACAAGTAAAGTTGTTCAGGCTTAAACTGCATTTTTTCTTAACTTTTAACCGTATTTTCAACAATTTTATTTATGTTTGACAAACGCGATCGTCTTTATTTTACTGTCTGTAGATTTTACCATAAATTCTGTTTGGTTAGCAAGGCAAACCCAAAGCGTGCCTGCTTTTTTGCAGCAGCTCTGCCGAATTCGGGTGAGCAGCCGTACCTGCTGCGAGAGGCCATGAGGAGGGTTAAGCCCGTGCACTGCACAGCTCACAGCGTTTATCTCTCTACCGCGACACAGGGATGGAGGATCGATCCCGGCATTACAGGAGATCAGCCTCTGCATTACAAGGTGGCCTTTGTCACAGAGCAAACAATGCCCAAGTGTAAAAAAGGAGAATCCTACATGGTTTACATTTGCCGTGTCACTCAATTTCTTAATGTGTGGTCACTCATCATTGATTATCCCTGTGGCAGCCACACAGAACCACCCACGACGTCTCCTTGACGCTGTGATTTTTAATGTACCCAGACCTTGTTTCCATCAAGTTGCTGTCGTTTTGCGTTTAGTTTGCTGTTGCGGTGCATACCGAGTGGCGACGCATTCCCCTCATGCTAAAGACTCCGAGAAACCGGGGAAAGCTAATTTTTTTCAAGTGTAATAAGCAGTGACCAAGGGTCTGTACAGAGCCTGGGCAAACTCCGCACCCAGACCTCCCGAAGGTGGTGGGACCGACGGGATGGAGCGCTGGTGAAGCAGGTGCCCATCCGCTGAGATGAGATATTTGACAGCTCACTCTGAACGGAGGCCTGATTTGATTATTATTACACCAGTTTCCTTGTGGGAAAAAAAACCCCAACTTGGCTGCTACGCTCAGCTGTGCCGCTCACTGCCTTCAGACAGACCCTCCTCAGACCCACGTTAGGCCGCTCCTCTGGAACAGCCGCAGGATTCCGGAGGTGCAGAACGGCCTTTTTCACTTCCATTGCAGCAGTGGCTGCTGCCGGGGCTCCATCCTCCGACATCCCCTTCGTCCAGGGCCTTTCCGGAGCAGGGAGAGGAATGTCTCGTTCCCACGTTACCGAGGGGCGACCTGTGGGATGGATGAGGGCAGGCCCACCATTGCGTCTCCGAGAAAAACACAGACTGCCTCCGTCAGCAGCGGGCTGGGGTTTGTTTTTGCTGGCCTTCCTTGTATGCGAAAGTATAATCCCTTGGCAGCCAAGACTTCTATGTTTTAGAGCCTTAAAGTGTTGCCACACCAAAGTATCCACCCCTTCCCAGCCCAGTCAATCTTCTAAGAACAAAGAAAAATGAAATTATAGAGTAACAGTAATCTTACTTCAGCTAATGATCTCATATAATAGCTTGTTTGTGACAAAACTCATCTCTTTCTCCTAAACACTGTTCAGCCACTAAACTGTGGAATCAGGATCAATTTCTGGAATAGGGAAGAACATGTTCTTGTTTGCTTCATTTGAACTTCTCTTTTAATGTGTCGGTAATATCTGCAATGCCCACTGCCGATGTAATATACATCTAATTCTCAGCTCATTTAGTTGCTGCCTCAATAGGAAAACAATGCCTAGTGGGAGTGATGATTAGAAAGCAGCAGCAGAGATACCAAGCATGGGTAAATGAAATAAATTATGGGAAAGTTACTGATGACATGATCTCTGGCCACATCAGTCAGCTGCTACTCTGATGCACTAAATTGCTGCCTTTTTTTTTTTTTTTTAAGTGATAGCCACATTATAAAGCAGCAAAGAGGAGGAAAGCAAGCAAGAATGCATAATACGCATAATACACCCTCTCTCCTCCCGACCCCGGAGTCATGGGAGCATCAAGTGTGGAGGAGACAGAGTCATAAAAATGAATTGCATGGAGCATGCCTCTCAAGCTGTTATCTGTTATTTATAAAGAATTAAAATGAGCTAGTTATTTCATATGTGCTAGAAAAATGAGTTCATCAGTATTGTGCTGAAATGCATTATCACTTACTGATTCCTGATTTCATAGCTGTTGTACTTATTTGAAAACATATTTATATGCTTTGTATCAACTGCTAACCATTGAATTTTTATTGTACATTACAGAGAAAAATCTTATGTTTCAATTTGCATCTCACTGGATTCATTGACATACAAATACATCATTCTGGTCTTGTGCGATTGACTTGGGAAATATCTGATGCCAGCTTTGGGGACATCCCTCCCAAGGCTGCCGGATAACTGCCCTTAACACCAGTGGCACCGCGCAGGTCCGTAGGTGATCGGAGCTCCGGTCTCTGCCCACAGCCAAACCAGAGCGCCAGAAATTGCTGTATTTGCGTACAGCCTGGCAAAGTCTACATCTCGAACAAAAAGCGACTGCAAATATCCAGAATTCTTGAAGGGCGTTGAGGAGCTGAAGGGAACAAAATGCGTGAGGAGCTTGTGGTGTGGTGCCCGACTGGGCTCCCGGGCAGCCGCTGGCGAGGGCAGAGAGCGCGGGTGAGATGGAGCCGTCTCACCTTAGTGGAGGCAACGCTTGAGCTCCGACTGCTCTATCTGGGGCCGCCCATGGGTCAGCAGTCCTTGGTGAGCTCCACGTCTGTGCCAAGGCGTGCTTAGCAGGGCTAGAGCATCCGAGTCAGGATCTTCGTTGACTTTTAAGTTGGTTGAAAGCTGGGAATGTTCTTTCCTTTCTATCCCACCCCCAGTCAACAAGCAGTTTGGTTTTTTTTAAAAAAAAACCGCAAACTTTTTGATTTTTAAGAAACTGTACAGACAGGCAGCATTTTATCTGTCAGTGGCAGCTATTGATGCTTGGTGCATCTAAATTTCAGCCTGCTGTTATGGACAAGAATAAGCGTGACTTCCACAGCCCCGTCCGAGGCCCCCGCACCTGAAACCCCTGTTTTCGCTGTGCTGGGCTGTGGCGTTCCCTGCAGGGAGCCTGGCGTTCCCGAGGGGAGCGGAGCTGCCCCGGGGAGGGGGCCCTGGCTGCGATGGGGGCTGGCTCCGGCGCGGGGCAGTGATGCCCACCACACGGGGACCAGCCCCACCACAGCCCCCACATGCCGCTGGACGGGGTGCGCTCCTCAGTGGCCGTCCTTGATGTGGCATTAGTGGTACAGCTTTTCAGCAAGATTCTGCTCAACCCCAGCTGAATGAGCTGAGAAATACCAAGCGCGAACTCCTCATCCTGCTGAACAAACTGGCAAAACTTCCATTGCCTTCTAAACTTTTCACTTGTGATGTTTTTTTTCCCTTAAACCATTATCAGAACATTTCTATTAATTTTATCCCTATCCTCCTTGTACAGACAGGGCCCACTGACTTATAGGTCTGGGTTATCAAGGAAAACTGATTCACAAATTTAGCTGCTGTTAAACTAAGTAGTTAGACCCCAATTCATATACTCAAGATACAAAAGGGCAGAAAGGCCTTGTTGGAAAGATCACCTGGAATAAAGGGTACTGGTAGTGCCTGTGGTAGCATTAGTGAAAACATATTGCTAAGAAAGAACCTGCAATTATAAAATAATGATCCATGTTTAATCTGTCAAGTTTGTAAACTTAATTTACTTTTATTTATACATATTGATGAGATCCCCCTGAGCCTGCCCTGCTCCAGGCAGAGCAGCCCTCGCTCCCCCGGCCTCTCCTCACGGGAGATGCTCCAGGCCCTTCGGCATCCTGGTGGCCCTTCGCTGGACTCTCTCCAGTATGTCCATGTCTCTCGTACTGGGGAGCTCAGAACAGGACCCAGCACTCCAGGGGTGGCCCTACCACGCCAGGTTGGACGGGGCTCTGCGCAAGGTGGTCTACTTGAAGATGTCCCGACTCATTGCAGGGGGCTGGACTAGACGGCCTTTAAAGGTCCTTTCCAACCCAAACCAGTCTGTGATTATATGATTTTATGATTTTGAGGAACTGTGTTTCTTTTGATGGGTGACATTAAAACTACCCTGTGCTGAATGTCCTATAATTTGATTTGATGGTTACTTCTGCTCACTGCTTGAAATCCCAGTAAACCTTGGAGATGAGCTAAATTGGAGAATCAGTCAAAATATGCATTACTTTAAAGGTCAGGTATGCAAGGCGTTGGGCATCACCGTCTGATGGGGAGATTCCTGATCGTGGGCTTTGGGATTTCACATGACCGTACCCCTCTCAGAAGGACTCAGTGATCCTTTGGACTCAGCTGGGAACAAACAGATTAGAATTAATATGAAGGACCAAATCCTCCCTTCACGGTGGTAAGGGACATCAGCTTCATTGAATACAGCTGAATATGCAAGACTTAAGATCTAATACATTCCAAAGTACGTCTGGCTATACTAGTTATAATCAGTATAACTCGCTCAGATAGTACACATCCAACTAGGAATTCAGGAGGTAACTTTAGCTGCGGATCTCACCTCGCACAGGGAAACGGGATGCAGAAAATCCTAGTGTATCCCACAACTGCAGAGGCTTGAATGAGCATGGCTCTGCGCTGTGCTTTCCTCAGTTGTATGATATTGCTTTTTTCTATTGGGAATATGCAATGTACTCAAGCAAAAACTTCTGGAAAAACAAATATGAAATGCTTTTATATTAACCATTTCCATGGTAGAAGAAAAATTACACTCAAAGGGAAGTTAACATTCGAAGTCTTCTGCTGTACTTGCTTTTTATTTGTGCAAGTATTCACCTCGCCTTCTTCAGCATCTTATGTTTTTAACCCTTTACGCTCTGCTGAAACAGCTGTACCCCCACACCAGTGTATGGAAAGCGAAGTTATATTCAGATACACTAATTCACTGCTCTGGTACTTTGGTTTTATACCAGAGAAACGCCTTTGAAATCCAAGGCAGGTAACCGCCTGAAAAATCAAATGTGATACCTCCTTCTCCTTGATACATAAGGGAGGTAATGGACCAGATCTGTCCGTTGATTTATGCTGTGGTTGACTTTGGTTTCAGAGGTTTAACAACTTGTACTGGTAATTGGAATGACCCCCGAGATCAAAAGGAAGAAAAGTATTCACCTTTTCTTTCAGTAGAGTAATAAAGGCAAAGATCCAGAGAGGGTCAGGCACAAGTTTATGTCTCATAAAAGAGGTGGCAACCAACTTAAAACTGCTCTTACTTTACATCAAGAATGAGTATCTATTGAATTCATTGCTGAAAGCTGTCATCTGAGTCATTATCCGCATCCAGTATTCATAATAAATAGTAAGAACTTCCACATGTGGAAAATACAGAAAATATTTAATAGTGTTTAATATTATTAGCTAGAAGCTTCAGAGCACAAATTGCCATGGCATGACAGTAGCTTTGTTGTGTGTCGTGCGTTTGTTAACTATTGTCTGCGGGGGTTTATTGCCTTCCCTGTGGAACCTCTGACGTTGGAGACTTGAGGAAACGGGCGCTGGAGCAGATGTACAGGATTTGTCTATACGGCATGGAAATTCTGGTGGTCCTGTAGAAATAAACTCTTGAAAAATAGAGTGATTAGGTTATACAGGAAATAAAGATTCCCCTCGTGCTTCTACTGCCTGACATAAATGCCTCCAAAATTAATTTCAGGGCGAGTTAGGAATGGGAAAATGCACTTTATAGATTCACATTATTTAAATGTAATTCTCAAACTTCATATATGCCATCCTTAAGGTAAAAATATTGAGCAATGTGAAGAGAAATCAACATAAAAATATCTCAAAAAGGACAGTTTACTGTCAAACTCTCCCCTTTCCCTTGTGTCCGTGTGTACTTGGATTTGTCCGTCTGGGCGCTTCCCACCAGCAGCTTCCCAACCACGGCTCCGCCGCTTCCCCTGGGGTAAGACAAGGCCAAAAGCCGCCTGTTGTGGCAGGACGCTCGCAGCCGGCGTGAGCTGAGGGCTGGTCACGGCGGGGGTCACGGTCTGACAGCGCCATCGTTCTGCATCGTTCTGGGATCAGGGAGGAAAAACTCTGGAAGAAATAGTTTCATTTAGAACCAACCCCTTAACAGACTGAATTAATGTAATAGTAAAACCACAGCTGTGACACCAGAAACCTGACAGGACTGCAGCTCCCAGGCTTCCCGTGAAACACCCAGATGTTAAGCAAGGGCACCTCTGTGCTGGGGAAAGGCCGGAGCCCTGTGGCTGTTCCGCTGGAGAAGAGCAGGCTGAGAGGGATCTCATCAATGCTCAGCAAGAGCTAAAGGGCGGGGGGCAAGAGGATGGGACCAGGCTCTTCTCAGTGGTGCCCAGGGACAGGACAAGGGGCAGCGGGCACAAACTGGAACACGGGAAATTCCACGTCAACATGAGGAAAACCTTCCCTGTGGGGGTGGCAGAGCCCTGGCACGGGCTGCCCAGAGAGGTGGGGGAGTCTCCGTCTTCTCTGGAGACATTCCAACCCCGCCTGGACGCGTTCCTGTGCCACCTGCTCTGGGTGACCCTGCTCTGGCAGGGGGTTGGACTGGGTGATCTCCAGAGGGCCCTTCCCACCCCCGCCAGCCTGGGATTCTATGCCATGCTGTGACCTGCCGTCTGTATCAAAACCTCCTACAGGATGAATGCTGGGGCGGTAAATCCATCCCAGGGAAAAGCAGAAACACATCCATTAGGAAACCCTCTTCCGCGGCATCTCATCGGGATGGTGCTGGGTGCCGGGCCAGCGCAGGCGTGCTGCCTCCTGCCGGGGGGCTGTTGGCACGGCCGTAGCACGGCTCCCACACCACGGGGCCGAGCAGAGCCTCCCGCTCTCCTGGATTTCAAACGCAGCACCGAGAAGCGATTTGGTGGGTCGTGGCGGTGAGGAGGGCTGTCGGCAGAACAGCATGTACTAGATGTGTGGTTCCGCTTTCCCGGGCGGTGGCTGGTCTACCCGGACTGACGCTGAACGGAGGGTTTCCATCAGCGGGACGGCGGTGACAAGTGAGAGCGTGCACGGCATGGAGCTGCGCTGCGTTCACATTGCAGTCCTGCCGTTAAAGGGCAGAAGACAAATATTTATACAAAGCATTAAAACAATACTAATAGCATACTGGCAGTAGATGATTATTGGGAAAAAGTGCTGTGCTTTTTTTACAGCTATGGTAGACATGAGTGAGATGAACTTCTGAACTACAGCAAAACCACCATTTTGTTTACTTTTACTGACTTTAGTAGCTAGGAAATCCGGAGTGCAGCAGTATATCTTGATAAGCTTAAATAGCATCCTGCATAGAGACTGTACGTTTATGGATTATTTTTTGGTGTGAATTCAGTAATGGTATACAATAAATCTGACCCAAATGTGACAAAGTAAGAGAATTCTATATTAATGCTTTATAATGGGTTTGTAGTTAAATAAATTTTATGAAAGCATAGGGGTCTCATTGTTACCAAGCCAGCTTTCCCCATAGCAATATTTTCACATGATTAAGTTAGAGATCAGATAACCACCTTACGCAGTATATACCCAATAGCAATTTAAAAAATTCAATATCAGCTGTATTATTCTAAAGACTCATTCCATTTTCAATGCAAAATGAGTACAAAATAAAGAGATAAACTACATATAAAATGTAAAACATGGAAAAATTTATCACTTGCAAACATAAAAGCAAAAAGGATAAAAAAGAGAACAAAAGCAAATGGAGGCTATAAAAGAATACAGAAAAAAAGATAAATCCTCAGTGTTACCTTTTCCATATGTAGTTTAGCTGGGTTTTTATTAAGGTGCATACACTTTAGCACAGGAATGTAATCATCTCTGGAATACACTTTAGGACTGCAGGCTAAATGAATTTATGCCGCGCTGAACATTTCAGCCCCCCCGGATAGAAAAGGGCAGGGTGGGTTTGCGCAGGAGGTGGAGAACCGGCCCCTTCCCCTCCTGCGGCGTGGGGGCGGCTGAGCCCCGGGAGGGCAGTGATGCCGCGCCGGGAGCAGGGTCAGGGCTGGCTCGGCGGGAGCGACCCGAAACATCCCGTCCCGCAGACCGTTGGGATCAAGCGGGGCCACACGGGAGCTCACATTTGTCGTGTTCCCATGCGGGAGCCAGGAGAAAAGCCCTGGAGGTGATGGGTTCGGTCCCCAAGGCAGCTGGGGGCACTCACTGCTCCCGGGACAGTGGGGAGAGCGCAGGTCACCGGTGCCTCCCCATCAGCCCACACTGTCCCTAATAGATTTTTTTCCTGCAGCAGCCCAAAAGCAAGGTGATGGGCACACACAGGTATTCACGAGCCTGCCCATGTCCAGGGCGCTGCCTCTTGGCATTGGGGTGCGGTTCTCACAGCTGTGTCAGAAAACGGACCCGTGTCCATACCACAGCGGGGTATGGGGGACACAAAAAGGCTGGTGAGGATGAGGAGAACAGAGCTCCTGGCGCCCTGCCCACAGCCCAAGCAAACAGCCACGTCTCTGCCTCCCCCTTCCCCACGGGAGCACCATCCCCTCCCTGGGAGGCTGTGGGGGTCCCAGCCCTGCTCACGAGGAGTGTGGTCCCCACATGCCGAGTGCTGCCTCTTCCACCCAACAGCTGCTGGTGGGCAGTGGGCATAGAATCATAGAATCTCCATGGTTGGAAAGGACCTTTGAGATCATCGAGTCCAACCACACACACAAAAAAACCCCTACAATCTCTGCCACTAGAGCATGCCCTGAACTGCCAAATCTACATGTTTCTTAAATACCTCTAGGGATGGTTTTACTGTCCAAGAGCACTGCTGCCGCTGGCAACTTACTGCCCCTCAGGGCATTTCCACAGAGCCGCTGCTCCTGGCCACTTGATTCCAGCATGTCCTGCTCTGGGGGTGAGTCTGTTCCAGGGGACGGGCTTTGCCTTGGCCTTGGAAACCCCGTGGAGTACCCATCAGTCCATTGCTGTAGCCTGTCTGAGCCTCTCTCAATAACAGTGCTGCCCTCCAGGCCACTAACCACTCCCCTAAACCTGGTATCCCTCAATCCCTTGCTGGGACTTCCCTCTGTCATTAAAGACACTACAGAGCACTGGTCAAAGGCAGCAGAGAGCTGCCTCCAATGAGACCTCCCTCATCATCCATCCTTGGGTGCATCCCACCAGGTCCCACCAGCGTGTATGTCTCCCTGACGTGAGTCCTCTCTGACTCGACCCTCTCCTGCCTGCCCTGCCTCACTCCCCCGGATTGTGCTAGTTCACTTAGGGACCTGGGCAGCCTGAGGGCAACCTTACCAGCAAAAACTGACAAAAAAAAAGGCATAGAGTGCATCCTGTTCCATGTCTTTTGTCACTATGTCCCCCACCCTGCTAAGCAATAGGACCATGCTTTCCTTTTTTGCTGACAGCGTACTTACAGACACCTTTCTCGCTGTCCTTCACCTTCCTTGCTAGTTTCAACTCCAGCTGAGTTTTGTATTGCTGGACTCTGCTGCTCCATGTGCTCCCAAGGAGCCTGCCCCTTCTTCCACCTCCACTGGACTTCCTTTCTGTGTTTAAGCTCAGGCAGGAGCTCCATGTTCATCCAAGAAGGTCTTTTGCTGCACTTGCTTGAATTTCTGCACATTGTAATGCACTGCTGCTGTGTTCTGGCAAGGTCGTCTTTGGAGATCGGCCAGCTGTCCTTAGTTCCTTTGCCCTCAAGGCAGTTTCCCACAGGATTCAGTCAAGCAAGTTTCTGAGGGGCCAGAATCGGATCTTCTGAAGTTCAGAGTTGCAATTCTGCTGTTTGACTCACTCACACCTCAGGATTTTAAATGGCAAAATCTCATGGTCACTGCAGTCGAGGATTCCCTTGACCTTCATGTCTACAACCAATTCTTCCTTAATTTTGAGCAGCAGGTCCAACAGAGCATCTCCCAAATTTCCCTAAGGCTCTCTGCTGCTTCAACACCTGTGGCACAGTGACGCCCCGCACATTCGGGCCGCTCCTTTGCAGAGAATACACACACCCCTCGATATTTGCCAACCCTGCCTTTCCTGCAGCACCTGCATCCCACCACTCCAGCTCTCTGAAGGTGTGAGAGCTTGGCCTGGTTCCAACGGGGATGGGGTTAATTCTCCGCAGGCTCCGGCAGGGACACGGGTATTCCATGCCATGTGAGCCATGCCCACCCTGAGCTGCGGGGGGAGCGGGCAGGGAGTCGCCGCTTGGAGCGGGCTGGGGCGTCCCGGGGGTCTGGTCGGTGAGCTGTAGTTCCGCAATCGTGTTTGCGTGTTCCTCTGTCCATGTCGTTGTTGTTGTTTTCTTGTTTGTGGCAGGTCTACGAGCAGAGGCCCGCGTACGGCCAAAGACCCAGTGAGCAGAGCACACAGAAACGGGAACGCAGATGTCGATACGGATGGAATGAGGAGGAACTGGTCCAGTGTAAACATGGAACAGAAAACACCCGTGTACTTATCTTAGTAGGAACTGAATAAGGCGACTGGGTCAGTGATCTGAAATACAGGTTTACTTGCCTAGCAGGTGCATGGAACGTTTTAGAGCTCGGGTATAAAAGCCGAGGCTTGAGAAGCAATAAACGATTTCGCGCTCATCACAGCCGGAGTCCGTGCCTTCACACACCACCCTTGTTCCCTTTGCTGTTCTGTTAAGTTGCCTTTGTCTCAACCCATGGGTTTTGCCTTTTTCTTCCGATTCTTTCCCGTACCGGGAAAGCCTGAGCAAGCGGCACGTGGTTCTTTGTTGCCATCTGAGGCCAAACCACGACAGAGCTGTCCCACCACGTCGCTGCCATTGCACGGGGGTCACAGCTCTGCCGCTGTCTGCCCACTGCTAACGCCTCCCCCTTGTCCCCAGGGTACCTGAATTCATGTGCAGCCATTGGAGACGGGCCGTAAGTTGTCCTGCTTTTACAGGTCGTGCTGTCCTCTGCACACCTCTGCCCTGCCATGGCGGGTGCTCTTCTCTCAGGCACAGGGAAGGGGGAGGGCCCTTTGCTACCGGGGGAGAGCCTTTTGCAGTGCAGCCTGGATTACTGTCTGTTCCTACCGGGACGGTCCTCAAACAAGATCCCAGTCCCGTATTGACAGGCTCTGCACGGGTCACTCACTGAGACGAACAGCCGCGGTGCAGGCATGTCCACAGCAAGGCTGGGTGATGGGGTGAAAAGGTGCTTTTCCTGAGCTTTCTGAGGCAGGGAAGGCCAGGGCAGCGCCGGGAGCGCCGGGGCCGGCAGCTCATGCAGGGCGGCTGAGGCGGCGGTGGCAGGGCCAGCAGCAGCAGCAGCAGATTCAAACGAGGCGGAACCTCCACCAACCGCCACTCGCCGAGACAAACAGCTCACGAGCTAGCGGGGCTCCCTGGCCGAGCTTTGAAGGTGGGGGCAGCACTACCAGGCTTACCCGTGGCAAGCCAAGGGGGGACACAGCGAGGTTAGAGGGATGGGGTGCTGGCGAGGGCTCTCAGCTGTTCTGCAGTGTGCCGGGCCGGCTGCAGCACACTCATAAAGTGTTATGGAGGTGCGCCAGGGGCTCCTGAAGTGATAGGAGCTAACGGAAAACGGGGCTAAAACACCTCAAAGGAACGCCACCTGGAGAGCAGCACAGAGGAATTGCAGCCACCCCAGCCCGTAAGACATTTTCAACAGATACACAATTTAACTGCTTCTACACAAACGCACCTAGCGTGGGGAAAAGCAGGACGAGTTAAAGGCATGCACACGCAGCACGGGTGGTGATGGCCATGCCACCAGCAACAATAGTCACACCGAGACTTCTGCAGTCCTTCTTCCTTTATTTTGTCTCTCTAGGAAGTTAATTCAGGTGACTAACAAGAGCCTCCTGGCCCAAAATTGAGGCACCCGGCTAGTGCCGCCGGCAGGGCAGCCTCTTGCGGGGCTGGGGACAGTCCTGGGGGCCAGGGGCCCTCCTCTTCGGGGGACGCCGTGGCCCCCCCAGCAACCGGTTCCTGCCCCGGACAGGAGCGGAGGGGCTGCCGCTGCCGCCTTGGATGGAGGGACCTGCTGCTGCTGCCTCCCCCGGCTCCTCCTGGGGCTGGGATCCCGCAGGGCTGCTGGGGGAGGCCGGCTGGGGGCCCAGAGCGCCCCCCCGGCAAGCTGTGGGGCTGCAGCTGGTCGCAGGGCCTTCGCCGTCCTCTTCCTCGACGGCTGTTTGTGCGTCCTGCTGGGCCAGGTGCCGGCGGAGCTCCTGGCTGCACAGGCGCACGCCGAGCGTGGCGAGGTGGCGGAAGAAGGTCCCCGTGAGTTCTGGCAGGCAGGTCCGCAGCTGCCGCTCCAGCACCGCCTTGTCCAGTCCCCAGCGGCACAGGTGGGCCACGATGGTGCTCTCCGCCACAGCCACATCCCACCACCGCTCCTCGAAGAGCACCCCGAGCTCCCGTCGCAGCCACGGCAGCAGGGGCTCGATGTTCTTGGGGTGGCTCTTGAAAAAGTCCGCCCAGACCTCAGCAGGGAAGGCGTCCACCTGAGGCCTGGCCTCCGCAGCCCCCTCCTCGTCCTGGAGGTCTGCGGGGTGTGGGACGGTGAACGTCAAATAATCGTCATCCGACCACACCGAGAACACGATGTCCGTCGCCACGCACTGGCACACAGCGCAGTTTGGCATCTGCTGTGCCCAGCGCATTGCACAGCCTACGCAAAATTGGTGCAGGCAGGGTGACAGGTAGGCGACGTCCTCTTCGTTGTCGTGGCAGATGGGGCATCTCCACTCGCTCTCGGTGGCCATACGCTCTGCGCGCTGCGGTGGGTCGGGGAGCGCGGAGGACGAGGAGCTGCTCCCTCTCGCCGGTGCCGCAGCGGCGGGTGCCACGTGCTGCAGAATGGAGAGAGGCCACGGTCACTGGCTGTCCCAGGGAGGGGAGGAAGAAATGCCCAGTCGCTGGAGAAGGACACCCTGCCGGCTCCCCCAGCCCCACCGCCCACCCCACGGCCACCCCGGGGGCGCGTTTGCCCCACAGCTCACCTCCGCTGCTGCGAGCGCGTCTCGCGGTGCCCGGCTGCCTGACCCAGGCAGGGCCGGGGAAACACAGGGAGTGGCTCCGGGATGGGCACCGAGAGCTGCCGACGGCAGCGCCCAAAGCACCACCCAGCACCAGGAGAAGCCTCGCTCAGCGCTCCACACCTCGCGGGCACGCTCGGCAGGAGTCCAGGCACGAGCCAGGCTGGACCAGACTCTGCCGGCCACCGAATATAAGCAGTGAGGGACGTGAGGTCACAGTCTGTCGCTCACCAACATGGATGTCACAATGGCCCAGAGGTCGCCCGGGCTGCCATCCGTCCAGCTTCCAGTGAAGGACTGCTCTCACTGTAAAAAATGTCTCTCTTACTTAGGAGATAAATCCTGTCCCAGTGGGGAGGAGAGCAGCTAAGAGCAGCTGACGGAGGCAGAGGAGCACAGGGGAACCCGGAGGAAACCCCTGCACTCGCACACCCTTGGGTGCGATTCCACTCACACCCGTCCTGCTGTGCCGGTCCGCAGCCGGCAGGACAGAGGCCCTGGAGGGACGGGGCCCCCGAAGCAGGAATGCTCAGCCCCACCAGCCTGCCTGCCTGCTGGAAGCTGCTGGGCCACGGGGCCAGCTGACCCCTCTATCCAAAGAGCCAAGGGGAAATGAAGTGCGTAGGGGGCAAACAGATGCAGAGCAGTGAAAGAACTTTTTTGGAAGATCGTTCACCTGGCAAGCGTAGTTGCAAGAATAACAGTTTGATCCATGGCCACCTCCCTGAACACGCTGCGCTGCCGGCCTGGGATGAGCAAATCCCTCTTCCAGGGCTGGGGAAGGCAGGGTGGTGGCCACCGCCTGCCCTCGGCCGGGGCTTGCTCCCTCCTCCTCCATCAGCCTGGGGAGCTCCAAAGCTCACCTCAGCCCCTCCAGCAGCGCAGGCAGCAGCCGCCCCCTCCGTAATACTGGCAAGCTGGGCCTGGGTGTTGGAAACAGTGCCCTCATCTCTCGGGTGCTGGCGGCAGTGCACAGAGCCTTGTGTTCCTGGGTCCATTCTCGAAAACACCTACCAGCACCTCGTTCCCAGCACTGCAGTTGAGGTTGGGCCAACAATTCCGTTATGGACCTGCTCTCAGGAGTTGTAATTGCCATATTCTATCTGCAAAAAGTTGCCCTGCGCTGACATTCTGCATACACGGTTTTCACCCAGGCACTAATTGTTTTGTTTTCGTTCCTTTGCAAAATTGCTACTCACGTCACAAAGTCTGGCCAGTTGTACAGTGCATAAAGATAACAACAGATTTTTTTCGACGGGCACTCTGGGTTCACACAACCTTTTTCTCAGGATATAAAAAAGCTATTTGTGGAAAAAGAAAACAACACCAAAAACCCAAAAAACCTTTCAGAGAGAAACTGGACTCGTGCATTATCCAGTGACCTCATTTCAAAGGACATCATAATTTCCGTCCCAAAGTCATTCATTTATTATTATGTATTATTATATTATTCATTTTCTACTCACTTTTGCTCTTGAGAATTTGTTATGTCAGAAATAGAGAGTTATGAAATTGAGGCAATAGAATGAACTATTTATCTTAAAAATAAACTACAGTACGTAAAGCGTCCTGTAAATAAGAGATGGCACAGGTACTCTGCCTACCGAGCCCTTTTCACGCTGATGTAGAGCTCCTCCAAGCTTTTGGCTGGCCCTGACTTTCAATCTATCCTCAAGACCTAACTTTGAAAGCAGTGGTACGTGGGACTTCATGTTTTTAAGCATGTGCAGAAGAACCCATGGGTGGTGGGGCAGGTGACCCGGAGAGCTGCCGAGCCGTGCCGACCGCTCTGCCTGGTCCCTTCGGTGTCTGAGACACCGCCATGCCTGCGGTGACATTCAGGGACGTGTGGGGACGCGGGGTGAGATGTGCTGCCATGCTTCGGGCACCACGGGCAGGACCTGGTGGTTCTGCTGTCGTTCCCGTCTGCACACGTTTGCGTTCTCCCTGTTGAAATTGTCGAAGGAAATCTAAATTTACTTTTCCTTGAGCAGTTGTATCAGATGTTGGCCTGGCAGATGGGGTAGGACAGGACCGGGCATAATGAGGTTGGACTTACACCAAAAGTGACTCTTCTGTATCCACCAGGCTCATTCCTGTGGAAGAGAGGACAAACTTAGACCCAGTTTTTCCTTGCAGGGCCCAGGCACGGGCTTTGGAAAGAGGCCATCAGATCTTCTTATCCCCCCTGGCAGTGAGCAGGGCTCCACCTGCCAGATGCCATCTACATCTGCATGGCAAGGCCACCTTTCTGGTACGTCCTTTTTGTTTCCCTGTGTCAGAGCACGGTGACTGACCCCTGGCGCCGCTACGCCGAGCTCGCAGCCCTCCTCCCGTATAGTGACAGGCAAAGAAAAACACTCACAGTGGCTTTTTTGAAAGCCGCTGCTTGAAAGGGGAGACTTCACAGGAGGAGTGATAACTTCCAGTGGTTGCAGAGGTTTTTGTTGTCACCGCTATGCCTGAAGAGGTCCCTTAGCGCTTGTGAATGAGAGCCGATTAGCAGTGAAAAAAGCTGAGTGGGACCACGATGGGAACCCAAGCGAAGCAACACGGGGCCATATTTCAGCTGCCTTTGTTCTTTCTCTCTGGTTCTTGCAGACAGAACTACGTGTGAGATTTTGGGTTTACAGGACCGAAAGGGAGGATTGCTGGGGGACTGCAGTGGCTGCGTTAATCCAGAGGTGCCGAACTTGTCTGGTTTGTTGGCAAGTGCTGACGGGCCAGAAAGAGCTGAGTTTGGCGAGAGCCATCCAGGGAGAGCCAGCCCTGGCTCACGGGACCGGCTGACGCCAATTTCACAGGTAACCTCGTTCCTTTCCACAGTGCTTTGAGACCTGCAGGTTTCACCGTGGGCTACCCTGATTTTCAAGTTTATTTTTACTTTAACATCAGTTTAAGGCAGCTCTGAACTGGTGCTGCTTTATATAGCAGGTGTCCACAGATCGCAAAAAGGCACTCGAAGCGAGGCAGGGGAACGGGACAGAGGAGCGCCTTTGATTTCCCCTGGCACCATTCCCTTCTTAGCACATCACAGGGTTTCATTCCTGCCGTGAATATCATCTCCAGCCTAGACCTGTGCCTAGAAGCGCCCCCAGAATCACCCCGGGTCTGCCTGCTGCCTCTTCCAAGTAAAATGTGGCGGTGCTTGGGAGTGACGGCTGCCTCTGCGGGGCTGGGCGATGGAGAAGCATCTGTGGGAGTTGCCGGCAGCCACCACAGGGAGGAAAGCTGCGGCACGGGGACAAGGGCAGGATCGGCAAGTCGTTTGGAGCCGGACCTCGTGTCAAGTGCTGGTCAGCCTCGTGCATGGCCTCCCACCGGTCTGGGCCCACCAGACAGCCCGATGCCAGCAGCATGCCAGCTCCGCTCCTCGCTCACCCCGCTCCCACGTCCTGCTGCGGGATGTGGGGGATGCGGAGCCCCGCTGGCATCCCCACGGCTCGGTGCGGGATGCGGAGCCCCGCTGGCATCCCCACGGCTCGGTGCGGGATGTGGAGCCCCGCTGACATCCCCACGGCTCGGTGCGGGATGCGGAGCCCCGCTGGCATCCCCACGGCTCGGTGCGGGATGCGGAGCCCCGCTGACATCCCCACGGCTCGGTGCGGGATGCGGAGCCCCGCTGACATCCCCACGGCTCAGTGCGGGATGCGGAGCCCCGCTGACATCCCCACGGCTCGGTGCGGGATGCGGAGCCCCGCTGGCATCCCCACGGCTCGGTGCGGGATGCGGAGCCCTGCTGACATCCCCACGGCTCGGTGTATGATGCCGGTGGCTCTCCTGGCTGCCTGGGGAGGCTTCTACCTCCCCACAAGCCCCCGGCATCGTGGCCACCAAACATCAAGACACCTAATTGGGGATAGGTAATAAACTTAATATGTATGCTGAAAAACTCCACCCTTCACAGTACCAGTTTTTTTAAATTTACATAATGCTAAACAGTATCTTGCTCACATACCCATGGATCTCAGTGGCTTTGTTGTCATGGATACCAGTACATACCTTGTTTTCTTTCAGAGATCTATCAAATATGTGCATTTGGATGTTTGCAATGTTTGCCTGAACATTGTAAGCACATTTTTTACTCTAGTAAATAATATTAAGCAGCTGTGTAATTTATGCTGGAAGACTAAACACACTTTAGCTCAGTATTTTAACACCCTTTTTTCACCCTCGAGATTTCAAATCCAAACACCCTGCCCAAATGCTCTTCTCGTCGAGACTGAGCATGACTTGCAAGGAACTGTTCTTTCTGTAGGATTTTACTATGAAGGACCCCATCACGTGCAAACCGCTCTCGGCCCACGGGTAAGGGAAGAAATCAAAAGCCTTGTTTTCAAGCATGAGCTGATTCCTTTCAAGGTAATGTTCCAGAAGATACTCCCAGTCTAACAGAAACCTAGCGGACTTCCTGTATATCGTAACAGCTTCACCTTTTCAGTGGAGGCAATGAAAGTATTACAAGCCACAGGCACTGTGGGGAAATGTTGGAGGTAGTTCCCGCATCCCTCCCCTTTGTGAAAACCCCATCATGAAGGTACCGCACACCCAAAACGGAAGTTTTAAGTCCCAGCAATTGCAGAAAATCCCAACTCAACCCTTTTGCTTCATTACCTGTTCATTAGTCCCCAGTAACCTTCACGGCACCTTCGTGCTTGACAACATGAAGCAAAACATCTCATTAAGAGTGAGCACCAACGATTTCTATCTTGTGTGCAATGACAGGGCTTCATTAATTTCAGAAGTAATGTGCCAGCGCTGACGACTTCGTACCCTGGGTCTGAAGCTGGCGAAAAGCTGGGGAGGAAACCTTGGTCCCTGTCTACTGGGTCAGCAGCTGGGCTGTAAACTCCCCTGTGGCCTGGCTGGTTAATTTATACCGACGAGTACAATGCAAGCAGCTCAGGCCGGCTAATGGGCTTGCTCCTATGGTTTACAATATTAAATTCAATTAAGCTTCATTTATCAGCAGCAGAGAAAGAAGACATTTAAATAATGACAAGGGAATGATAATATTAGTTGTAAAGAAGCAAAATTTGTCATGATTAAAGAACAAAACTGCAACAGAATCGACTCCCTCATCTGCAATTTGTGAAGTCAGGAGTATATCAAACAACCATGGGATAAATATTTGAGATACGCACGCGCAAACCCCTGTCTCTGAGAGAAAACATTTCCCTTAATACGGTGACTTGTTAAGGGCTTCAGAATTGCTTTTAAATCACACCTTGGGCCTAGAGACTGAGTGTGCTGTTCTTCCTGTTGCAAACAGCCGTAAACAGGGGTAAAGCTGCGGCCCCCAAAGGGAAACCAGAACGTCCTGAACCACGTGAGGTGACGAAGAGACTTGCTAAGGGAGGGTGAGCTCCTGAGGAACGCCCTACGAACACACGGAGCGTGGGGATTTTGGAGTTTTGTTTTCCCTTCCAAGGTGGCAGAAATACCAACTTTGGAAAACAGCAAGAAGACTGGAAATTACTGTCCCTTACTGTGATCCGCATGGGAACGGCGGGATGCCTGAACCTGCGCTTAAAATCAGCGTCCTGACTACAGCTCCGTAAGACCTCAAGTGTGAAGTCTGCTTCCTTTACAAGGTCCTCGATTAGCAAATTTCAGAGAGGGATCAAAACCTGAGTAAACCCCTAATATTTAAAGGAGGCCGGTGTCTTTTCTCTCCTTTGTACAAAAAAAAAAAAAAAGAAAGAAAGAAAAAGAGAAAAGGGAAATGTAATTCTCTTTCATTTGCGTGTGCATGAACAAATTAGTTTCGGAAGCAATTTTACAGTAATTATGACCATCTCCAATGGATTAGATTTTCAGAAATATTCACTCTAATGTCATGATGACAACTATCATATCCTGATTTTTTTATTTGATGTTCTAGCAATTTAAGGGTTCCAATAATTTGTGTGCACGACTAGACTAGAACAAAAACACATTTACAACTTATGAGTTTTGTGACACTGAAAATTTTATGGTGAAGTGATTTTGACCTTTGGAGGATATGAAAAATTCAGTGGTAACACGATCTTTATCTTCTCAGCGTGGCATGTTGATATAGTCTGTCATTTCAGCTCATATTCCCTGATAATGAGGTGCGTTTGATCTTTTATTTCTCATAATACTTGAAGTGTCTCATAATTATAAATTTATTTGGTAATCACTCTGATAGTATGATACAAGAATCCATTTAGCATTTCTGTGTCTGTCATCCTTCCTTTCACTGCTGAGACATTGCGATTCCCTGAAGAGTTAAAGTACAAAGCTTCCTTGTTTTCTTGTATATAGAATTTAATGTAAATAAACTTCAGGGAGATTTGGTGAGTTTTGGGGAATTCTGCGCAAAAAATATCTAGTGCCCTTTTTAATGGTTACTTGGTTACTCAGTGTCTGTCCATTCTGAACGGCTTTTGTGGTCAATTCATTGTCTGCCTGATTCTCTAGTAGTACACCATTAATATATGAATTATTTGGAATATCCTTTGAGAAACTTGTATCTACCTTTAAAAGTTTGGGTGGGTTTTTTTTTTTTGTTTGGGATTTTTTTTTTTCCCCAGAGTAGCTCAACCTTGGTTTAATTTGGGTGTCCATTGAGAACTTACAGAAATTTTCAGCCGCGTAAGAACAACGCACTGAAACCCAGTCAGACCACTGCTGACAAAGGGCAGCCCCCAGCCCCACGGCATTTGCATTTTAATTCAAAGGCAGCCAAGACGGTCTTTCTGATGATGTAATTTTGAAACCGATGTCAGGTTTGAGGCAGGCTTTCCTTTCTTGCCTTGCTGCACACCTCAGTTGTGGCACACCACGCTCTGGGGGTGCCGCTGTGCACGGCCGGTGCCTCTGGCTGCCTGTGCCATGGCGGGGCCCGAGCTGGTGGTGTGGCTCGTGGTTGTGACGACACGCTGCAGACCATACGGCGACGTGTGCCGTCGGGGAACGGTCAGTGTTGCCGAGGCCGGTGTCAATATTGTGCTCAATTCTTCAGACTGTTTAAACACCGCCGGGGCTTTCAGGGGACGGGCGGTCAGGGGTGGTGGTGTCCATCCCCTGTACTTGGTGTTCGCTCTGAGAAGCCCCTCTTGGGCCGCTGGTGTGAACTTGAGGACCTGCACGGTACGTCCCTGAGCGCTCTCGGGTCCTGGTGAGGTCCATGGGAGAAGGTCTGCTGGCCGCAGGTGATGGGCATCGCCCCTGTGCTCCGGCGGGTTTGGGCAGCTCTGCGGAGTCAGCCATGGCGTCACAGCAGACTGAAACAGAGACAAGGAATAAACAGTAACTGAGGCCACCAGAAGTGGACCCCTTGGTTGGTGTTTTTAACTGGGTAACAGCCCTGGGCTCGCCTCCGGGCGAGGGGTCCGTGTCCCGTGCATGTGGAGGAGCAGCACCCGCTTCTCCGGGGGCTGGGCTGCTCGACACCCGCCCAGGGTCACCCGGCGGTTCCCCGCAGCCCCCGTCCTGCCGCACCGGCCGACAGCACACGAACGCGGCGCCAGCCCGTCGGAGCTGCTGCTTCCTGCAGTTTGCGTGGAGAGCGGCTGAGTCAACAATTATAAATGAGCCATTTCTTGTTCGGCGCGGTATCATCCATCGCGAGACACTGCTAAGTGAGTCTGGTAACATTAAAACCATGTTTAATAAAGCCAACATTTCAATACCACTTATGATAGGGTCAGCAGTCGCCTAAGGCAATTAATCATTCATTTACTGAGAAAGTGAAGGGATCGGAGAGCAAAAGAAAACAACAAAACTAAGATGAAGAACATTCACCAAAATAAAAAGTAGTCATTATACCATTACTGACATTTTACTTCTGATTTCTCCTCCTGAAGTAGCTCCTGAAGTTTTTCAGTATTATCTTGCAGGGTAAAGCAAGTAGATTAAGAAGATGTACCCTGGGGGTGTGATGGGGATATTTTCCCAAGAGAAATAAGTACAGTAACTTAACATCGTCAAAAAAGGGAACGCATCTATTGCGTCTCCTTCACAAAACCAGGGAAAGAAGACAGTTGGGAAGACGAAGGCAGACGGGCGGCTGGTTCTTACAGAGCTCTTCCAGAGCCTTTCGGAGTCAATGGAGGCGCATCGAGTGCTCGCACACGTGTGTGTGTGTGTGCACGTGTATGTTTGCACGTGTGTGCGTGTGGGTGAGCGCGTCGCGGGGACTCAGCACCTTCTGCGGGACTTGCCCGAGCCCTGCTGTATCTCTGTGCCACGAACACAATCGTTGCCTCTCTTGAACTGAATTGCCAATGATTAATAATCTGTTTTCTGGCTATTTGTAGCGCGACAGGAAGCCAAAGCCTTTGCTGCAGATTTGCCGGCAGAAATCCGGGTGGCAAACTGCCCTCCCTGCCCGGCCCCGGCTGGCGCCGGCGCCTGGGGCTCCCGTGCCGAAGCTGCGGCACCTCTGGTGCTTCCACCGAAGCCTTTCTCCCGCGGGGCCCTCCCCACGCGCCTGCGGAGCTGCGCTCGCTGCCAACGGACCCCTCAGGAGCGAAAGCCAGGGCTGTACCAAAGGCTGCCGAGGTATTTGGATTGCGGCTGCTGTCAGAATAGAAAGACCTTTGTAACCCGTGGGCTGTGTAATTTCGAGTAGGCGGACGATATATGTTAAGAGTTTTGCTCTGAAGGATGCTGTGTTTTGCGGGTACCAAAGAGCAGCCGCCGCAGCCGGACTCCTTCACTAAAGTCTCCTGCTGCAGATGAGCGCTTCTGCCTATCCCAGGAATACTTTCATTTATATGCATCTGATAAGCCAGTGAAGGGAAAATGGGAATGAGTTGGCAGGTGGCCTTTCGAATGAAAGGGCACATGGTAAACTATCTGTTTGCTGCTTTCTCACCCTGGAATACTAAACACGTCACGGGGTATGCATATTCCTTTCCATTTCCCCTCTATTCTGTCCTTCTCATTGCTCATACTCCAAAAATTAAACATATTTTTAAAAGACATAGACGAGCAAGACGCATTTGGGGTTGTGTACTGCATTTGCAGCGTGTAAGTTCTGCTGTTTATCCTAATGGCCCGTGTCAAAATGCAACGAGCATTACAGCGTTCGACTTTATGCCTTTGTAAAACATAGCAATTAGAACAAGTCTTTATTCTGTAAGCAGGGTGCGAAAACAAAATTAGTGCTACTTCTTGAAGCAATTACCTCCAGGTACCGTCTCTTTCTAACCAGCAACAAGCCGCTGCCAAACACCTTTACTTTTGAACACACCCGCTGATCTTACAAGCAGCCGTACCTAGACATGAAAAACCATCAGGCATCAACATTAATATTTTAAACAATTAATTATTTAGTTATTTACACTGACGCCCAGTGAAGCTGTCACACCGACGCGTTGGTTGTTTGCATTCCTCAGGCTTACAGCTGCCTGCCTGGATGTCGCCTCCTGGGGGCAAAAAGCCACCTAAACCCCCCCGAGTTTCCAGCTGGCTTTGAGCTGCACTGCGTCCACAGCAAATTAGTTCTCGCGGAGAAATTAAGTGCCGATCTTCGTTAATATCCTCTACCCAGAGCTTCTCAGGACTCTGCACAGAGCAAGGCCAAAATACAGCAAAATGGTAATTTCCTTTGGCAGCCAGTTCTGTACACGCACAGAACGACTCCCAGAGCTGAACCGAGCAAATAATTATAACTTCTCTATTTGAATTTGTCATAGTTATGACAAATTTTAACTGTTTAATTTGAAATGCTCTTAGCGCCTACCTTGTACTAAATATTTGCAGAAACAGATAAATATCTGGGTCTTTAAAGAAGTGCACACACACACAGCGAGCATGCAATTAGACTAAATTAATTACCAGCTGACTTCTGATCACCGCCGCACTGGAAGTAAACTAAGGTAACTGCTGAAATTGGTGGAATTGCTTAATATTTTAGTATCATAAAAGAGATGTGAATTGAACTCCATAGCTTTTGCTGTCTGAAATATTTGTGAACTTTAGGTAATTACTGGTCACGAGCCCGCAGTCAGCGGGAGTCTGGTCAGAGCTAGAAATGAGGGATCTGAGCTACAGTAAGGGATCGATAGAAAATGGAAGAAATGAAATCACTAATTGATGGTTGGGGCTCCTCCTGCACAGACAGCTGATATTCGGGTGCTAATCAGGTTTCTGAGAGCAGGGGGAGCTCGTTGTGGGGGGGAAGGAGGATCATGAGCATGGTATTAAAGAGGGAGGAGATGAAAATTGGTCCTGACCACCCCAAAGCTGGCGATTGCAGTAGTGGTTCTGTAGCTAATGAAAGAAAACATGATAAGTTTAGTGTCTGCTTGCTGCAGCAGCTGCGCAGGATGGTGGATTACTGGGTTTGGTGCAATTTTGGGTAGCCAGTAACTCTGGGAACAGCTCCTGGGCCTCCAGGATGCTGGGAGGGCTGGAGCCCCTCTGCTGTGGGGACAGGCTGAGAGAGCTGGGGGGGTTCAGCCTGGAGAAGAGAAGGCTCCGGGGAGACCTTCCAGCCCCTGCCAGTCCCTCAAGGGGCTCCGGGAAAGCTGGGGAGGGACTCTGGAGCAGGGAGGGGAGCCATGGGACGAGGGGGAAGGGTTTTACACTGCCAGAGGGGAGATTTGGATGAGATATTGGGAAGAAATTGTTTGCTGTGAGGGGGGTGAGCCCCTGGCCCAGGGTGCCCAGAGAAGCTGTGGCTGCCCCATCCCTGGAGGGGTTCAAGGCCAGGTTGGACGGGGCTTGGAGCAACCTGGGCTGGTGGGAGGTGTCCCTGCCCCGGGCAGGGGGGGGCACTGGGGGGGCTTTAAGGTCCCTTCCCACCCAAACCAGTCTGTGATTCTGTGGCTGAAATGAAACTCTGCCTCTGGTGAAGGTTGTGGGTCTGACTGGGAGAAGGAAGAGGAAGGGTTCCAAGGAGGCACTACTGTCGTCTGGAGCAAAGTGTGGATCTGTACAAGGCTGGGAGAGCCAGGCGAATCCCAGAGTCTCTGGATTTTGTTGGCTAAATGCGTTAAGTATGGTTTGTTTTCTAGCAAAACCCCGGCACTGGTTCAGCACAACACGGTGCTCTCTGGATTCCTGGTGAGGTCGCTCAGTTTCAGCGCCTGGGAAGGCCTTTTACTGTAATGGACTAATACAATATTTATATTTTCTGCAGCCTGGCTTCCTCCAGAACTTTGACTTCAGCTTTCTCTTGGGTACTATTTATCTGTTGCTTGTGATGTCTTACCAAAGGAGAAGCAAAAGAGTGAGCAGGCAAAAAGTTTAAGAAAATGATCTAGGGAAAAGAAAAACAATCTAAGACTTATTCATTTGTGAAGTACCAATATTCATATGTTATGCTGCAGTAATTTCTCTCCTGATGCTGTCATTTGATCCCAGAGATATTTAGGTTTCATGGTTTAGAAGCTATGCGGGCTTAATTAAAGTCAATTACACACATGCACAAAGAGGAGGACGAGAAAGGAGAAATGAATCTCTGGTTTCGGTGTTTTGGCTGCAGACTGACATCCCCTGGTCTGTGCAGAGGGGAGAGCGGGGGCTCCTCTCTCGGCGGTGGTCCTGCCTCTGCCCGCAGAGGTCTGTGCCGGGGCAGCCCCAAGGTCTGCCTCGGGCCCCGGTCGGGTCAGGCCGGGCTGTGGCCGCGCGGTGCCTGCCTGCCCTGCCTCCAGCAGCACCGCCGGCCGCCTCTGCCCTGCCGTCACCTCCCGGCCCGCCGCCCAGAGCTCCGGCCCAGCCGCACAGCTCCATGCAGGGTGCCGCCACTTAGGCGCTTCGTCCATCAACAGCTCTGGTTTCCCATCTCCAGCCACAGACATGGCGCGGGGGACAGTGGCCAAGCCGTTACCCCGCTGCCGGCCGCTGGCTCGTTTCACCGTGGGGTGCCTGGGGTCAAAGGCAGCCCGAGGCTCCCTCTCCGTGCAGACCCGTCCCCATCAGCCTGCGCCTGAGCCAGCTCCTCGAGCGGTGGTGGCAGCTCTCCTCGTGCAGCGCCCTGCGCGGGACGCCGTGAAAACCTCGGGGCTGCGTTTGGCTACGGTGAGCCTTTGCGCACGCGAGGGACGGCTGCTGTTTGTCATCAGCAGCTGAGGATATTTGCATATGGTTGAGAATACTTAACATGTCACCAGAAGGTGTTTTTATGATTGGTCATTCGCTAACTGCTCCTGTGGAAGGGTCTGACCCAAAGCCCATTAAAACTAATGGAAAGACCCTCGGTGACACCGACGGATGAGCTGCCTAATTTGCCCAGCACATTAACACAGCCCAAAGCTGTTCAGCAGGATGATGATGCAGTACTGCGGCCAAGAGACGGTCTGAGGGCCCCTTTCTGCCTGCAGCCCAGTGATTTCTCTCTTGGTGACTGCTGCAGCCAGGACAGCTGTAGGCTATCCGCCCTTGGAAGCCAGTGCAAGGATAATTAAAGTTGACTTTCAAAACAAAGTTCAAAAATAGGGCAGCAGAGTGGATTCTGGTTGGGATTTCCAGGATGCTCAAGGCTGCTCAGCAGAGCACTGAAATAAATAAAAGCAGAATTAGAAAAGAAAGGAGAGTTTGAGGAAAATACTGTTGTCCGACGTTGCAGATTCACTGCTGAGATGCCGGAAGGTCCTGAGGTTTGGAGACTACCTTACAGGAGCAGGAATTATGTATGTAATTAGTTGTTTTCTATGTCAACTTGATAAAGAAAACATTTCACTGCCTTGCACAGATTTTTGTTTAGCAACATTTGCATCATTTTGAAGATGAAACGTATAACAAGGAAGGTTAAGAAGAGGAAACAAGCGGGATGTGGGCAAATATTTCAGTAGAGTTAGAAAGATATTTCAGTTCTTGTCGATACTGCACTATGCCCCTACACACTGTGAGCATAGTTGCAAGTTAACACGTACATTGGAGCTGAAAAATTGTTTGACTATCGATCACGTTATGAGACTTAAAATGAGCAGGAGAGATTCTTTCATGGCGGAGGACACTGCTTCACTTTAAAATATGCTGTATAAATGCTTCCCTAGCTTCCCTCTTCCTGAAAACTGGTTTCCTAAAGCAACGCTAAGGACGGTTCTCTGACAGTTCTTCTGTAATGGCAGAGAAAGGGCAAAAACACCGATATGACTCTCAGCAAGACTAGGAGGAGGCGCTGTTGGTGCTTCTTGGTGCGTGACTCATCTGCCTGAACTTTGGCGTCTGGGAACATCCCTCCACCCCAGGGTGACCGAGCCATTGTGGGGAGCTGGCAGGGAAACCCGCGCTCCAGCAGTGCCTGGAGACCTGGGAAAGATCCTCAGGTGGCCAAACCAGCACTACATACCTCTGTGAGGGCACCTGGACCCCTCATCACCCGACGTGCAGCTCCCGAGGGCGCCCGGGGAGCGGCTCTCAGAGGTGACGCAGGGACCGGCTGCCGCTGGACGCCCGGGGGGAGCTGGCATCAACTGCTGAGTCCGCCGTGGTCCAGCGGCCCGCCGAGGAGCCAGAGGGAGGAGTAACTCACAGTAACCCCAGCCCTTTTAACTCGCTGCCTTCCGTCGGTTACCCCTTCTCTGGCTCACGCAGGCGTGGTGTGGAGCCCCTCGAAGAGCTCTCTGGCCCAGCCGGGTGAGCGCGAGAGGTGGCGAGAGGTGGTAGAAGGGAAAGGGGCAGGAGCCAGCGCACGTAGAATGAATTTGGATTAATGCCTTCTCCGTAGCAAGCCTGTACAATACTTTGCCTGAAGGGTAATTTTTTTTGACCTGAGATGCTAGCATTTGAGAGTCATCTTTATTTTTATTTTGGCATGAGTGGGATGTATTTCCTCCTTCAGTTCTTGGAAGCTTTTGCTTATTAAGTAACAGAAATGAGTTTCTGGAAGAGGCTGATAGGAAATGTCTTCCTTTCATCCCTGTTTTTAGCCAGTCCTGCGGCAATGCACCCTCCCAGGGCCCGACAGCCAGCTGCTGGCCCGGGGGACCTGTCCGGGAGGACGCGCACCAGGCTGCGGTGCTGGTGGGGAGGAATATTTGTCCGCGTGTTTCTGCTGTGTAAATGCCTTTCAAGGGTTGATTTACTGCGTGTAGCACAATTGCCATTAAACTTTTGAAGAGTAAGCCAAAAGGGCTTTTAATTTGTGGTAACCTTGAAAGCACACAGTCTGAGGAACCTTGACAATGCATTTAGAAAAAGTAGCAACAACCGTGAACTCGTGTTAACTACCGTGGGTTTTACAGCCAGATCATTTAAACATATTCTGAGCAAAAGGATGGCGTGAGAACATTGTTAGCAAGCTCATTAGTCATCTGGAGCTGCCAAGCAAAAGCCATTAATGGTACGAATCATATTTGATAAGAAAAGTATTTGCAAAGGCAATCTTCTGAGGACTTGGAAGATGTGAGCGTTGAGATGGGGTTAGTTTCACCACTTTGACTTCAAAACGTGGACAGACGATGCTCTCACACCAGCTGCGCCTTCGCACCTGGCACGGGCCAGATCCCGCATGGTTTTCACGGGATGAGCACAGCGCAGTTTTGGCATTTGTTTGGATATCCCTTTAGCAGGCCAGCGGTAAATGAGGCACTCAACACAAATATATAAATAAATGCTGATTTGTGCCTGTCTTTCCTTCCACTATTTATTTTCCGTCCTGTTTTTATTAACTTTATTCTATAAATTTCCCTGGGCCCATACTGGCTGGGTGTGATAAAATTTTTGCTACTTCTGTCGCTTCATTCTTCACTTTTACAGGTTGTCGTTAGTTCTAGGGAGGGCTTTCTCCTCCAATGCAATTGTGCTTTTAGGGTGTCTTATCCGAGCTGTGCTGGGACCTCCACGTAAAGAAAAAGGCACTTTCCAGAAACCCTTTGTCAGGAGCCTGAAACTGCAGCTCATACGAAGTACGCAAAGCCAAATACATGACCGTGGCACGCATTACTCGGTGCGGGTGTAGGGGAGGTCTTGTTTCAATAAATACAGCCTTACTGTGAAATATCGTGCGTGTCTGGAGAGTTTCGGGGCACTCCCAGCTGCTTTCCATGTCCGTCACAGAGCCGGGCCCGGCGGGAGGGAGCTCCAGAGCAGGGGTACCTGTAGAAAGCCCCTTCGTGACAAATACAATACAATTCCACGTGTACGATAAATGGCAGGAAGCGTCAGTTACCCTAGGAAGGAAGAAAAGGACAGGCAAAGCAAACAGCACTTCATGGTCTGTTTTCTCTTTCTCAGTGTCATAGTTCCTTTTTATGTTCTCTAAACAAAATGGTATAGGCTTCCCTTTCTTTTTTTTTCCCCAGAAAAATGCACCCCAATAGGTAAGTGACAGTTCAGCTCGAAAGTAACATGTTCAGCCTTGAAAGTAATATGCTTAAAGAGTCTCCATTATTTAATATTTGCTATATTTGCATGAGGCCGGTGTTATTAATGATAGGAGGGTGTGATCAAGCTTGAAAGTAATTATTAAAATGCTTTTATGAGCAATATGGTGACAAGATGTTGCATATCTAATGCCAGAACTGAGGCTCAAGACACAGGAGAAAATGGTCCATTTTATTGATTTATTTGTAGCAATTGTCTTCCAGCAGCACAGGAAGTAACATCCCCCCCTTCTGCCCAACCCAGACCCTGCTTTTCCTTCTTGTAAACCTGAACTCCTTTCTGTTCCATTTCTTCGACAGAGCCCGCGATGCCGGGTGCTGGCCGGCCCTGCTGGCTCCGGCTGCCCCACGCGCCGTTCCCTCCCCGGGTCCGGTTCTCAGCCACCCGCGGGTCGCTCCGGCTCCTTGTGCCGCTGCCATCCCTGCGTCCGGCGCCGGACACGCACCCGCTCCGGTTGCACGGCGAGCAGTGTCTGCGCTGCGTTCTGGGCGTCCCGAGCGCACCGTCTGCGCTGGCGGTTTTGAGGACGGGGCTGTGAGTGCGCAGTATCCGCTCCGGGCTGATAACGCACCGTCAGGTCTCATTCAGGCAAATTGCAGAAGTTAAGCCATAAACCTTTAAAAAGACAATTTTCCACAGACCCCGAAGTAGAGGGTAGTGGCAGATACCAGAGCGAACCATTATATATATGTCTGTACACATACACAGACACCTGTCATAGACATAAAGCAGTTCAAAAGGCTTTTGACACTGGCTCTTCAAACCCAGGAGTACTGAAATGCTGGAAAGATGACAAGTGGAGAGCTGCAAAGCGCAATGGAAATAGGCCTGTGTTTAGATTTCAGGTTTGGTAGGTGACAAATAAGAGCGGGTTTGGAAGCGTGGTTTGGGCCGGTTCCCTCTGCAGGTGGGCGAGTGAAGGGCGATGCTCTGCCTCGCAGAGGGGCAGCGGTGGCCGTCTGTTGTGGGGATCGATCACCGAGGTGGAATTGGTCCATAAGGGTAATTTATCCCTCCCGCGGCATGGCTGTGCTGGCTGCCCCGGCCCTGGGCGCTGCGAGAAGTGATGCTGCCGGGGGTGTCTGCGGGGTCCCTGCCCCGGCGCTGCCCCGCGCTCCCAGTGACAGCTCTGTCTGCAAAGCGCCTCCTCGGGCTCAGCGTCCTCCCGCCTCCGGCACCCGCCAGCCATCCAGGTTTTCCTCCCCGAAATGAGAAAACATAGAAACATAGGATCATAGAATGGTTCAGGTTGGAAGGGACCTTAAAGATCACCTGGTTCCAACCCCCCCCCCCGCCATGGGCAACGTTGGTTTTACATCCCACATCCTATTTTGAGTATAACAAAATAAGATGCAAAAATTCAAAATCTAGAGCGTTAATAAAAATACAGTGAGTTGAGTTGCAATATTGAAATTTTTTGAAGCGGGGGCTGACTCTACACCCATCCCTCCTGCAGCCCACACCTCTGCCCTGAAGGTGGGAGCCGGGGGGAGAGCGGGGGGTCCGGCGTTCGCAGCAGCCCCGTGCGTGGGGCTCGTCCCTGCCGCTGCCCGCTGTGTGCCCGGCGTCCCCTCTCCCGGGCCGCGTGGGGAGATGGCGGGCTTTGCTCTCGGAATTGCCAGTGCTCAGGCAGAGCTGGGAGCTGCGCTCGGCTCCCTGACCCCCTGGCATTGTCATAAAATAATCTCCACGCAGAATCCGGCTGCCTCAGCCCTTCCCGCAGGACGTCATGCTTGAAGTATCTGGGGTTTTAGTGTTGTTGATAATCACTTTCCCTTAAACTCTTGCAAATTTGGGTCATTTTTTGCTTCTGGTTAGAGCTAGTCTGTCGGGTTTGGGCAGAGGTGGGGAGCACCCGAGCCGCACTGACTGCAGGTTTTTTCCCCGCCGGGTTCTGTCTGTGCTTTCGGAGGAGAGGGAGGTGAGGTCTGATGGATGGAGCCCCTTCCTCGGTAACGCTGCCCGTTGAGCTGCCCTCCTGCAGCCTCCCGGTGGCTGCCTGCCTGGGGGAGCTCGGGGGCCCCCCGCAGCAGCCGCCTCCCCTGGGGACTGGGACCGCAGCGGCGGGACCCCTCTGACGGCCCAGGATGGGCTGAGCGTGGCTGTCCCCAGGGAGAGCGGAGCCCACCTCCGAGCCCACCTCCCCGTCCCCTCCGCCCCCGCGCCAGCGGGTGCTGCTGGTGCCGCCCGTGGGATCATCGCGGCGGAGAGGTGTGGATGAGCAGCGTGTCAAATCTGATGGATAAGAAACAAGTGTTCTAGTGAAACGGGTTTGATGCATTTTCTTTTTCGAAACTGGAGATAAAAGGCTGTCGAGCCGTGACCAGAGGGAGACACTGCAGAGCGAAATGCCATTTTAGAAGCCTGTGACCTCTGGAGAAGTGTGGTAAAGCACGTAACGGCGCCATCACTCCCCAGCAGCGTCACGGCCGTACCAGGGCGGTGAATCTCCTGCAGGGCTCGGTCTGCGGCCAAGTCCAGGCTTTGCTGTGCCCATCCCTGCCCCAGCGCCCAGAGCCCCCACCTGGGGAAGCCCCGGGAGAGGGATCCCCTCCCTGAGTGATGCCGGCTGCTCCGGCTCATGCTTCGGGGTGCTGCAGGGCACAGCAGTTCCTGGGATAGCCTGCTGCTGGGATAGCTGGGATAGCTGGGTTAGCCCACTGCTGGGATAGCCCGCTGCTGGGATAGCTGGGATAGCTGGGTTAGCCCACTGCTGGGATAGCCCGCTGCTGGGATAGCTGGGATAGCCTGCTGCTGGGATAGCCCGCTGCTGGGATAACTGGGATAGCCCGCTGCTGGGATAGCCTGCTGCTGGGATAGCTGGGATAGCCCACTGCAGGGATAGCCCACTGCTGGGATAGCTGGGATAGCCTGCTGCTGGGATAGCCCGCTGCTGGGATAACTGGGATAGCCCGCTGCTGGGATAGCCTGCTGCTGGGATAGCTGGGATAGCCCACTGCAGGGATAGCCCACTGCTGGGATAGCTGGGATAGCCTGCTGCTGGGATAGCCCGCTGCTGGGATAGCCCGCTGCTGGGATAACTGGGATAGCCTGCTGCTGGGATAACGCACTGCTGGGATAGCCCGCTGCTGGTCTCACTGCTGGAGCAGGAAGGGATTTGCTTTAGATGCAGGAGCTGACGCGCAGATTGGTTTCATTCAGGGATTTTAGGTACCGTGCTGTACGTATATCAATGTCTTTAGATGTCAGTGTGGTGCCTTTCTCTTCGCTTCCCACCTAGCTGTGGTTTAAAGGATCCCTTCAGGAGGAGAAACAAATAAAATTTGGCAGCAATGCACAGGTTTGATCATGGGGGTGTTTTATCTTTCAGAAGAGCTTTGGAGAAGTCAGCCAACCTTGGAGCCATCGCCTCACAAATATCAAATTTCCCCCTTTACATGCTGGGTAACCGGAAGAATTATCTCAATAATCTTTATGGCCAGCGCTTCAGGTGGCAGGATGGTCCACACCCTTCCTCGGAGAAGATGGTGGCTTGTTCTTTCTTCTTATGATTTTTTTGTTTTTCATGTTACGTACTTTTTACTGCCACGGAGGCAAGCGATGTATACGAAAGGCACACACTGGATCTGAGACATCTGTTTTGGGAACATCTAAGCAATTAATGGGGCCTTACTCTCAGGCAGCCAGGTGCATGTGTATATGATTTATACAATTTGCATATACCCGAAGCGTTGTCCTGCCCAGCCTCCGTGGTCTCTCACTGCTGTCAGCGGAGTTTGCTACCATGGCTGCCATTATTTATTCAAGTACCACGTGATGAAATAAACAAGACATCTGCTACGGGTACAGGCTGCCTAACGCTCCAGAAGGCTCCAGCCTTCCTTTCTTTTTTCACTCGTCGTGTGTAAATTGGAGGATGAAGGGCATCCAGATTTTATTTTCCTGTTTCCACATTCTGAAGAAACACAAGCTGACGGTTGTGTTTTCCACGACGACACCAAGACGTGGATTCCACCCCAGAAATCAGCTTTGCTGCATCCAGCACCGCCACGTGCTGGCACCAGGGCACGGCTTTGCTTTCGTGGCAGGCTTCCCCGGCACTCGCGAGGCGCAACCAGGCTGCAGACGCCTTTTATTTACAATTACACAAGAAAATTTGACTTGGTTTGACATCAACTGTCGTCTTTTTCTCTCACTGCAACCGGGGCCTTGAGGCAGTTCATAAACACCCAGGGAAAGGCTGGGAAAAATCTGCAGATTTTAGTGTTGAATGTGAAACCCGAAATCAATGCGGTGTTCAGGTTAAGAGACTGAAACTGGGAAAATTCAGGAGCTGAAAGAGACTTTCAGTGTGTTCTCATCTGCGTTGCATGAAGCTGCAAGAAAGAACAGTTTTATTTTGCTAAAACTTTCAAGGTTTTGGACTTTGTTGTAATCCCACTTTAGAATGAAAAGTGAATAAAATACATGAACCAGCACCTTGCCCAGGGGCTCTGAAATTCCTTTCGAAGGAACTTTTCTCCATCTCCAAACCAACAGCCCAGCGAGGCCGGCGTCTCGTTGCCGATAGCTCGGTTTCCAAAATTAATTGGCATGAATATTCCAGGAGTGGTTTTGATGCTTCTGTAAGCATCCTTCGCTGCTTTGCAGTGGTCACGAATCTCAATTATCTTTCTTTGCAGTGAGTGGAGACGTGTCGTGCTTGCTCACAGATTTTGCTGGCTCTCCTAGGTATCAACGGAGCCTGTTGGCTCTGATACAACAACGTGTTTGAGGGAAACCGCTTCATCACAGGTGTTCCAAGCAGCGCTGTAGAAGTGACTCGCTGGTTTTGTGCTTTTTATTTTGCACTTTTTTCTTGCTATTCCTACGTTTCCTATTTGCCTTAGGTATCACCCGTGGCATTTTGGGAGTCTGCAGCGCGCGCTTCCCCCCCCCAGAGGCTTGGTGGGACTGGCGGAAGCGGGGAAGGATGCCCGAGCCTCGGCCTTCTCCAGAGGGGGGGGCACGGACTGGCCCGTGGGCAGCGCTGGCAGGACCCAGCCCTCGCGGGTGGTGCACAGGTACACGCACACACACACATGTACACACACACGCCCCCCCGCAGGGTGAGGGGGCTGCCGGCCCCGCTCGGCGCACCCTCATCGAGACTTCCCCACACCATTTAAGAGCTGAGAAATTGCCAGCGTATCGAACGCTGAATTTTCACAGCACCAAGTTGGCCGAGATGCTTCTGTAACTGATAAAGTGGGAAACTTCACAGCGCTGAGTGGTCCCCAGATTCACACCTCCACACGTGTCGCAGTGCTGTTAATGTACTTGGAGCAGTAACGCCAGCCGCGGGAGCGCACTGGCTGGGCAACAGAACCTGCCGGTTTTTCCCGTGCTGTCGGTGCCGTTTCCTTGCCCGGGAGGTTCTCGCCTCGCTGGGGTGATGCAGAGCTTTGTGACAACAGGGGGGGCACACGCCACCGGCGCCCTGCCCGGCGCCAGCGTGGTGTCGCCGGCAGAGCAGCTCCTCGGCCAGGCGTGTGCTCGCGCTGCGTTTACCTTCCTTCCATTCGTAAACTTGTCTGTGATTTTGGCATTTCCCCGTGTTAAACGGGGCAAAAGGAAAAATCCCATCGAGGTTGTTCTAACTGTGAGCCTTGCAGAGCCGTCAGCCTGAGCTGGATGCGTCCCCAGACGTATTTCTGATAACTGCGTAAAATCTGCGTGGAAACCTTTGGGAACTCCTTTATTTGGAGAAAATATCCAACAGCAGTTGGGCACAGGCAGGCAAAGAAAGAAATTGAAAATATGCGCTCTTCCATAATAAAACACAACGTTACAACTCCTCAAAACGGAAAACGTGTCTTAAATCTTTCCATGAAAAAAGAAAATGTGGACAATAAAAAAGTGTAACCAGATTACACAAGAAGAATATTCTACGTGAAGAAACAAGGAAGATTGCGATAGACGTAGGGAAAATCTCCATGTCGATATTATGGTTTCATCCGAATTTTAACATGGTGAGGAAGCTGTCGGTGTTGAAGTCCTGAAAAAATTTGAGTAAAGGCTGACTTTTATCCAAAAATATCTATGCAGGCAGAGAGGAGAAAGAGACACAACAATACAGGAAAGAGAGAATGTGAGGCATAAATAGAAATGGGAAGGTAAAGAGAAAGATAAACTCACTCCAGTAATATCTTGAAGTTGTTTCAGACCCTCCCGCACATCCGTGCCTGATCTACAGGTGGGTTCACAGGAGAGGAGTTGCCCCGTGGCCAGCAGCCGCCCGCAGAGCCGGGGGTGCCGCGCCGTGCCCTCAGTGAGGGTGCTGCGCAGCCGCTCCCAGCTTCGGGAATGATGTCGATTTAACGGATTTGATTTTTTTTTTTTTAACTGGATAAAATGCATTGTGAGGAGTAGGATAACACGACACCTCGTGCAGTGAAGAGTTCGCCTTCGGAGAAGCCAACCTGTACCTGCTGCAATGAGGATGCTGCACCCGCTCCCCGGGCAGCTCCCGGCCCAGGTCCCGGCTGTCCCCGGGAAGGAGCACACCCGGCTTTTCCTCATCGGCAGCCAGCGGCGGGGCTTTTTTTCATAGAAAAGTCAACATTTTTTCAAACGGACTGAACAATTGCATAATGCCTTTTAAAGGAAAGCGCTCCGGAGACAGGAATGCAATCTGAGCACAGGCTTTCTGGAGCACTGCACATTTCCCTGCATTTTTCTTTGGCTTTTTGTGACGCACAGTTTTGTGAAAGCTTTGGGTGACACCAGAACTTGCTGAGACCCCCCCCCAGAGACTCACACAGCATTCCCTCAGCCCGCCCAGGAGCCGGGAACACACCAGGGACCACCTGGATTTGTCACCGGGGGACCTGAGGTTTTCCACATGGGAACCAGATCGTGGGAGCAGCACCCAGTCCGGACAACCTGGGTGGCATTTCCAGAGGAAGGAGGTGGCATTTAAAAACATCGGTGGGTAACACACTGAAGACGGAATAAATATTTTAATAAGCATGGACTAATATACCAGGATTGAATAATTGTGAAAAGCAAAGCAGATCCGGTAGAGATGAGAAACAGGAGAAACTAAACTTGAAGCTGACTCAGAAGTCATGAAATACCAGTGGGGGCGGGACTGGGTGATCTCCAGAGGTCCCTTCCAACCCCCCTCATTCTGTGACTCTGTCTTTAAGATCTAGCTTAAAGTAGACGTATTGGAAGAATTTTTAAAGTTACTCTAAGAGCAGCACTTGATGAAGGAAATCTGTGGAAAACATTATTTAGTTTCACCTGCTATTCATGCGAAGGTGCTAAGGGAGTCGGTAAATTAAGTTTCTGAACCTCGTGATAGCAGATTTTGTAGGAAAAGGTGTTGGAGCCAGCAAAGGAGAGGAAAATGAATGTCGGAGTGGTATTTAGAGAGGAGAAGAGGACCGATGCCGAGGCGGGGGAGCTGGTTGCACCCTCAGGGCCTGGGCTGGTGGCGGGAGGAGGAGACCCCGGTGCCCCGCTCCCGGGCGCTGGAGCATCCTCCGGGAGGGCAGAGCCGTGGGCAGGAGCCCGGCGGGTGCCGGTGCGGAACCCGCTCTGCCGGGAGTGCCGGGGAGAGCCGGCACACGGCGACCAGCCTGCGAGCCCCTTCACGCCAGGGAGTCCTGGGAAAATAAATATTTATGAGGAAAAAGCCATGAATTGCCAAGTTATCCTGGAAATTATCAGAGAACTGCAACATATTGTGGAGGGAAAAGGTACTCTCTGAGAAGACCTTTCAAGCACAATGCCTCATTCTCTGCAATGTTCGTCTTCAAAAACTAAGAACGGGGAAGGATTAATGGTCCAGGAGCCGGAGAATTCACACTTCCCGGAACAAAGACCATAGACGCTAAGCCTGTCTTCAAATGCCCCTGTTTTCTACAAAGGAATATAATTTTGCTTCTGTCATCATTTCAAGAAATACTTTCTCCACAATGATTTCTTTTCCAAAGTCAAAGAGTTGAAATCTTGCGAAAAAAGAGGAAGAAAAAACCCTCGCATTTTTCTGAAAAAAAAAAAAAAAAAAAAAAACAAAACCAAACCCAACCCAGCAACACAGGCTCTTATTTTGCTGGCAGAGGCAGAACTTATTTGAAGCAAGAAGAAAGAAGGAGAAGCCAAACACGTTTCAATTAAAAAAACATTATTAGCTCACAAAGGAAGAGATAAAAAAGCGTTTGCTCTCCGGGAGAGCGATGGGGCTGCTGGCTGTGCGTGGCGTGCTCCCTGGGGGGGACGGAGGGGACGGAGGGGACGGAGGGTGCGGATGGTGCGGGGGTGTGGAGGGTCCGGAGGGCTGGGAGGGGACCGGTGCCAGCTCAGCGGGCTCGGCAGCGGGGATGCTCCAGGGCCGCATCCCAGCCCTTCCCAGGCATCCCGCCCTGCCCAGCGGATCCCACCGCTGCCCCAGCCTGGAGGACACGGCTGTGCAACTGGTGTGTGGCTGCAAACCGGGGAAGGGAAATAACACCTTATTTTCTTTATTTTCTTGGTCGTCAGTGCAGCACCTGTGGCACTGAGCCACACGCTGCTCGGGTTGGAAATAAAACGGTTTGTTTGCCTGCATTTGGAATTTGTTTCCAAATGCCTGGCACCGGCCGGGGGGCTGGAGAGGAGCCGTGGTGTTGCTGTCTGCCATGGAGAGGACACGGAGGGGGGGCCTCGGTGGCCCCACTGCCACCGCTCGGACCGGGCAGGGGGTTTCTCTGCAATACACGTCGTGTACACAAACGTACGGACTTACAGCCCGGGTGGCTTCGATGTGTGGGCAGAACAAGGTCTCACCGTCGCGCAGAGCCCCTGCCGATCGCTCAGCGCGAGTTCGGGTAGCACATCCTGCGGGATTATTGGGACCGAAAGGAAGTCCAGGTGAATCACCAAAAGCCATGTAAGAAATGAATCAAAATCACACCTACTGCTCATGCCAAGAGCAAACAAAACGTAAGGAAGGTGCGCTGGCAGCAGCACACACTCGATGGTCACCAGAGATGTCATTTTCGTGAATATCTCTTAATTTCCAGGTACACATTGCCGATGCAAAAGTAAGTAATAACATTTCATCTGGAAACAGACACTTAGGGAACAGCAATTCTCAAGCCGCAGTGTTTTATGCAGAAAAAGCATTTTGAGGGTAAAACAGCCTGAAAAGTGGAGTGCCCGGCAATGCCGGTGACTGTCCTGGGCTGGCCCATGAACCCCACGGCTTTTGAACTTTATTTATTATGAATGAAAAAACCAGCCCGACTGTTCTGAAATAGTGAGGCACCGCTGAACGTAACGAGCACCAGAGCGTCTAACGGGCGGTGACCTGCCCCACCACCGCGCTGCCATTGGGTAGACTTCTGCCGTACAAGACCCACCATGCTAATTCATCATTTCGGACAGCGGGACTTTCAGGAATGACACCGCTACAGTGTCATACAGCACTAATTGTCTGTCACTGTCACACTACTCTTAGGGTTGTCATCTCGTGGCGGCGGCACATCCAGGAGGACGCGGGGTGTCAGCGGTCGGAGCACCCTTGTTCTCAGGACGGCGTGGGTCGGTGCCGGTGCTCGGCGGCAGCAGCTCGAGAGGAACATCGCGTTTCTGCTGCTTTACCACTGAAAGGTTTGGCCGCAGGGGAGGAGAGGTGAGAAGCTGCGGGAGTTGTTCCCTTTTGGTTGCCTTCCTTCCCCAGAATGCCTCCTCCTTCACAGGCCATAGTGTCCTTTTGTCCTGTTGGGAGCCATGATCCCAAACGCCACATGTGCCCCACGGAGCGCTGTGTCCGGGTAACGGCACGGCTGGCTGCCGGCTGGCGAGAGCAGCGCTCCACAGCATCCGTGGCATCCTCCTCCTTCGTCTGCGGAGAGCTTCTTGGGAAAACATAGGAAGAAAGTGTGGGTCTTAGTCTAATAAACACAATTTTAGTTCCCCTTGCCCTGTCCCTTTCTAAAGTGAAGTCTTCTGGCTTTTTCACCCAAACGAAATTTTAACCAGAGTTCTGCATATTTCCCCTAGACCAGAAATGCCAAAGCTCAAAATAATTATGAAATGTATAGGCAGTCAGAGTTACATGTTTATAATTCCAGCTGTGAACTTCACAAATCTCACAAATGAAGCAGGTGCTGGTCAGTGCTTGAATGAGAGGTCGCCAGGAAGGCAGCAAGCAAGGTGACCTAAAGGCTGTGTTATTTGACCAACTGTTCCCACTGCCAGGTGCAGTTTTTGCAGGCACCAGGTGAAAACTTCTTCTAATCCGCTTGAGCAAATCTTTTGAGAAGACGCATCTGCCGCCAGTTCTCGGGGTGGAGAAAGGCCCCCCGGCGCCCTGCTGCGCGCCCCGGCCCATGGGACATCCCTCCGTCCCCCGCGGCCGGGGCAGGGCAGCAGCAGGGCCGGGGAAGGTTGTGCCGTGGGGAGGGGAAGTGGCACCCCCAACACGGGGCATGAGCACCCCCAACATGGGGCATGGGCACCCCCAACACGGGGCATGGGCACCCCCGACGCCAGGGAGGGGAGAGCAAGCAGAGTTCAAACCATCACCCACACGATCCTCGGGGCTGGAGACGAGCAAGACATGACAAGAGCTCCTCTTGGCACAAACCTCTCTTCTGTTTAGAGACAGTTTTTAGGATTTTACACAGTTTTGGGATTGCGATAGGGTCATTGCAAACTTTATACCTGAAAATATAAGATAATATATGACTGCATACAGCTGAACCTCCCTCCCAAGCCCTTCCTGTCTGGCGTAACTAGATTGGCAGGTTGATTTTAATGCTTTTCCTGAAGAATTATTGATGGGTTCTGCTCAACTTTCAGAAATGGCAATGCTCTTTAGGGCAAGAAAGGTGGAATCGGCTCCTGTCTAGACAATAAACAGGACTTTTTGTCTGCTCTCCCAGTACTTGTGTATAAATTAATCATTAGCCTGCGGTGGTGGAAATGTTCCCACTTGCTTGGCAGCGGAGGGATTCAACCCTTGCTTCATGAATTCTTTATTGCTAAAACTTATATATCATGTAAATTAACCACTGTAGCCTGCAGCTTACGAAGGAGAACGGTGCGTGTATCTCATGGCTAGTTCTTGCACCTCTGAGAGCTTGTGGTGGACGGCCAGGTGAGAAAATTAAGGCAGTTTTTGAGATTTCAGCTGGGGTCACTTGTTCTTCCTGAAGCCTCCCCAGAATTTCATCCAGCCATGACCTGTTCAGACCCTTTGCTGCAGCTGCCCTGGTGGGGGCCGGGGGGCTGAGTGGTGGGATGGCCACCAGGTGATGGGGCAGGTCCCGGCTCAGGTTGGGATGGCGGATGGAGATGGGGCAGGATGGAGGGCCCCGTCCTGGGCTGAAGGGGGCACCTGGGACCCGGACGGGGGAGGCATGGGGGTGGGCTGGGGCCGTGAGGGCTATTTGTTGTGCTCTGGGGGCCCTGGGAGTTTGGGGTACGGGCTGGGGTGACACGTTCCTTCTCACACCAGCCCTGCTTACGGAGCACGTATTTACCGGAGCGGAGTGCTGACGGCAGGGAAAACTGCAGACGAGTCACCATCTTAAATGTGCTAACCACAAATATTTACCTAATTACTAGCAAAGCTGATATCCATACACACAGTCGAACACAAACCGGGCAGGGCAGGTTGTGTTTTGTCAGCCCGCAGGCTGCAGTTGCCGCCTTTTTGCAGCTCTTAACCCCTCTCCTGTAAACCCAGTCCCACACTGCCGGGGGTTTGTTCCACTGCCATAATCCGGCTGGATTCTCACCGACGGCCGTTGACCTTGGCCATGGCAATGGAAAAAACCACAGAGACAGGCCACCAAGATTCGTTTTCCCTGTGCGCCATCCCAGCCGAGCACCAGTTGCTTTGAAGGTGGATTTGAGGAAAAGCACAGTGTGGTTTTTCTTTGCGTCATCCGACATTTTGCCGTCTTCTCAAAGCCTCGTCTCTGGGTTGCAGCTCACCGTGTTTGGCTTCAGCCCCCAGGCTGCAGTAGGAGGACAGCTTCTTGGATACAGGTACTCATCCCCCTCCTCTTCTCTCCTGCCTATTGTGGTGGTTGTTTTTAAACGCCAACTCAGACTCTCTGTACACACGTTTTCTGTACAACGAGCCTTGTGGAAGTAGCATCTTCAAGTGCTTAGTTTAATGACGGGAGAACTGAGGCAGCTATGTGGATAATTTATTTGATTTCAAAACGCTGCCACATTTATACATGGAAAACTTTAAAGAAAATTGAACTCATTAAAAAAACCCACATAAATTGTTCTTGCAACAAAGCAATTAAGAAATCTTGCTTCTCCAGCACGGTGGGCAACATTCTAAATAAAATAAAGCACAAATTACCTTTTGCTGGAAACAAAGTAAGAGCTATCTCTTGTGACTTAATAAGAAATGGAGGTTTTTAGAATTAATACAAAGATTTAGCAGTTCCTTCTGTATGTGTTGCTAAGCATTCCGCTGAAATTGCCTCAGAAAAAAAAAGCAAACAATTCAAAAGGATCACATCCATGAGAGGGTGGGATGGTTGGGTTTGTTTTTCCCCAACTAAATTACTCTGCTTTACAGGATGCAGAAAGGAGTCAAGGATTTTATTTTCTTCCCCAATGCATGTATATACAAAGGTTTGATAGGGTTTGGTTTTGTTTTATTTTCATTGTCTTAGCTTCGAACTACTCCTTAAACCCCCCCGCCCCGTTTCTATGGGAACAAAGGAATAATAGTGAATCAATGGACTGCAAAATATGGGGCCTGTCCTATAAATCCTGAGGAGCAGGTTTTATTCATAGCAATAGTCCCTTTGAACACTGGAATTACTCCCACAGATAAGAGCTTTCAGGAGTGGCCACGACAGGAGAGAGTGACACGATGGCTTTGCCTGATGGAGAGCTGAGGGTCCCGCCGTGCCCAGGCACCGGGGGAGGCGATGCTGGGGGAGGCAGGAGCCGGGGGGATGAAGCGAGGGGGATACTGGTACCCAGGACATGATGCCCCCCCCCGCCCCCATCCCCTGCCCCATGACCCCCGGAGGCATGAAGGGGGGGATACTGGTACCCAGGGGATGCTGCTCACCCGCATCCCCTGCCCTGCAGCTCCTGGAGGGATGAAGGGGGGGGATGCTGGTACCTGGGGGATGCTGCCCACCTGCATCCCTTGCCCCGCGGCCCCTGGGCCATGCTCCCACCTCCTACTGCTCCCCCCTGGCATATGCTGGGAGCCAGGGGGCTCTGCCATGGGTGCACCCCGGGAGGGGACGTTCTGTCCCTTCTCTCGTGCTGGTGCTGAGCCCTGGGCTCAGCAGGGAGGGTGCCGTGGAGGGACAGGGTGACACTGCCCGGCGCGGTGGCACTGTTAGAGCATCTCCCTGTGCTGTTATAGCAACGTCAGGGTGGTCTTTCCCAGGATGTTGAACACGCCGTTTATAAACTGCGGGTACATCCAGGAAATATGGATCTACTGAGATTCTTCTGTTGGATCAGGCTGTTCCTGCCCCTTCTGGGAAGCACTTGACCGAGATCTCCTCTTATCTTGGCAGGGGCTCTGATGCTCCAGAAATAGCTGGAAAAGGGTGTAACACACCCCGCTGCTCTCAGACCCCCGCGCCAGCCCCGCCAGGCGTGCTGTCCGTCTGACACGTCCCGCGGCCGTCGCTCCTGCCCAGGGCACAGCGCGGGGCCCGGCGGCCGTCGCCGCGCTGCGGCCCTGCAAACCCCATCCACACAGAGAGGCCCCTCGTTCCGCTCCGCATGCCAAGAGAAACGGCTCCGCAGGCGAGGGCGGAGGGCTGCGGCGCGGGAAGCGGTGCAGCCTGGGCTGCGCAAGCCCTTGGAAGGTGGCCAGTCCCGTAGGGTCCCTCCCGAGCCTACTTAATTGCATGAAATAAGATGAAAAGACAGGCTAATGAGAAAACCCATCTGCCAGCCAGCTAAAATTAAGGCTGCCTTCTTTAGCAAAATGTGCTCAGATATCTGTATTCTTTTAATATCTCTTCATATGGCCGAGCAGGTTTCAGACGTGTAGCCGTGCCTGTCTCCGCTCTCATTTTTTCCTTCGTTTTCCTAGTTTGCCCCTGAACAGCAGGCTACGTGGAAAAAACTGGCTGATGGGTTCTGCTTCAGCTTGAAGTTATTTAAGAGAACACCAGCTAATAGACGCTGCAGTCCAACCCGCTTATTATTACATTATATTATGTGATTCAGTGATTCATGATATCAAATTGGTTATGGATGTGATATAGCAGGTGGTCTCATGGTGCTGTGGAACCTCCTAGAAGAAACCAGGAAAGAACTGCAAAAGAAGAAAATTCTCAGAACAACCCTAGGGATATTTACCTGGGGAAAGGATGCACAAGCAGAAGTCTTTTATTTCACTCAGTCTGCCCTGCCTGTACTCCCATGCAGCTCCTCTGCCCCTAACTCGCTTACCTCTTCAGTTTGCCTTATTGTTTGCACCGCCGATGTTCAAGCAAAGCTGTTTCTTGCTGCAAAGGGTTGGGAACCAAACGCCCCCATCCTGAAGGCCTGGGCGTGAGGACGGAGTCGGCAGCAGCTGATCTGTTTGCCAGCGACGGCCCAGCCGATGAACAGAGCGGCGTCTCAGGTCTCCTTTAACCAACCAGTGCTGAACATCGGGAATCACCCCGGTAGGTCAGGAAAAGTTATAGCAATGTAAAATCACGGACAAGAAAGGAGAATCTATAAAGGCTTAGGAACAAGGAATTACCAAACAACTCATAGTACTTGAAGACCACACAAGTACAAATTCTTAAAGAAAATCGCACACACCTTTGAGAAACATGTATTGATTTTCACCATTCCAATTGAGAAATAAATGTCTAATAACTTTTTCATGGATTAAGACTGAGGGAAAATGTATTTTTTCTCTCTCCAGAACTTTTTGTTCAAACAGAGTGGTGTAAGTTAATCAATTTTGTGATAATAGCTTTTAGGATAACTGCTTTATTGGAATTCATCTTCCTTTATTTTTCCATGCAGCAATGCAAAAAGAGCTAGCTATGGCCAGAATAAAACTACACTGATCTATTTTTAAACTGTAATTATTTTAGAGTTGGGGTTTCGGAGATTTTGGCCCTTCTCTTTAAGAACACAAACTTTCTGAAAACCGAAAAGGTTTCTTTGGAAGTGATTAAGCCCGATTACTAACTGCAGACCTTACAGCAAAGGTTCCCTCAGCCCTGGTGGATGGCTGCAGCGACGGACGGGTGTGCGGCAGAGAGCGGCGGGCGGCAGACCTGCCTGCCCACGCACTGCCAACTCCCCCGCAGCGCCTGCCTTCCCTGTGTCCCAAAGCAGGATCGGAAGCAGGGAGGGGTCTTGAGTCAGGGCAAACTCCTGAGTTCCCAGATTTTTCCTGGGCTGGTGTGTTGTTCCCTCCCCTTTGCCCCGGTGCAAATGGACCCCCCTGCGCCAGTAAAAGGAATTCACCTTCCCCAAGGGCTGCGCGGGGCAGGGGGGAGACCTGGCCCTCGCCGCTGCACAGGGAGAGAAGCGCTAAAAGAGAAAAAAACCCACTTAAAAATGAAAGCTGAGATTAAAGTGAAGGACGCTGGTAGGGCTGAAAGAGCCTGCGCGATATGATAAGAGCCTGTTTTTAAGGACTTCTCATTTTTGTGAAAATTAGTTTTGGATCCTCATCAGTGTATTCAGGAGAAAAATATCACTCTAATGTCTATAGAACAGAGATAAAAAAGAGATCTACTGAAGGAGAAATAATGAATTTACACTTTTAACATTCATTCTGAGGTGCAGAAGACACATTCCTCTACATTAGGCCTGTATTAGACTTAAATAAATTTCATTATGAAAACAAGATTAGAGGAGAGCAGTGCAATTTGAAAACATCCAGTACTTACACGATTGCTTAAAATAAAGAGCTTTCAGGGCGGTAATATGTGGCTACAGTTGTGGAGAACTGTCTATAAAATATATGTTAAAATGATGTAAAGGGGCAGCATTAAATATACACCAGTGGGAGGATTCGGGGCTGTCTCTAACCCGTCAGAACGCCGCTCCGGCCTCACGCAGACGACATTAAAGGCATTTTTGTTGCAACCATCTCTCTGCCCCCTCCCGGGGTACTGCGAGAGCGCCTGCTTCTTTACGAAGATGCTGATGAAGCCAGTGGAGGTCGTGTGCCGCCCCGTCTGTTGGGCAAAAATAGTGATTCCTAGGAAAACGTGGAGTGCGGTGAGGGATGTGACCGTGTACTACAGGCCGCCAGAGACAGGGTGCGCGGTCTCCGTGCTCAGGACTCTTACAGCGCTCGTACACCGCTCACCAGTAATTTTTATTATAGCACGGCCCATCCACCCCCCGGAACAGAACTTCTGCAGGCAAAACAATGAGCAGCCGCAACTGTTCGTGTGTAGATGATCTCATACCGCAAACACGCCAGCCATTTTCTTCTCTCAAAACGTGTTGCTTTGCAAAATTAACTCACGTTCTTATTATGCGGAGTCACTTGGCGTCAGGGTTGCAAAAAGTCGACTGCTTTGTCGTTGAGCTCCTTGCTTATCAAAAAATAGTTGGAATCACATGGCAAAACATATTCCGTAGGAAGAGCTTTTTAGAAGTGTACTATTAACTTTTAAGCTAATTTTTAGTAGCCGTTTTATACAGCCTTTGTATGTAAGCAGGTTGGAAAATGAAACCTGTTGATTCTTAAAATACTGCTTCTGGACCGTTACAACTCTTGGCTAATTACCGGAGTGGCCAACGAGCCATTACTTAAAGACCAGGGAAGGCGAAGGGTGAAGCTGGGCTGGAGGAGGGAGGGACCCCACGGTGCCCGGGCCGGGTCCCCATGGGGACACCCCCATGCTCCTGCCAGGCTCCCACAGAACTCCTTCAGCCCAAAATCTGTGAGGAGCCTGCTCAGCTTTCATAATTAATGGGCTTTTATGGGACCTAAGTATAGCTCTAAACATTTCAGCTTCTATGTCTGCATCTTTCAGGTGCGGTAACTTCATCAGGCCAAAGCTAGGTCTTATTTAATTAAACGCAAACTCTTATTTCCTCCGGTTTCGTTCAGGGAAATCCTGGTTAGGAACAATTTAGCACTTCAGAGAGAGCAGAAAATAATTTAGAAAGAAGAAATAAAAATTAATTGCACTTTAATAAAAAGTAAGAAACATCCTGATTCAGCAAGACCTGCAGGGGCTGGACATTCGCACTGGGCACCACGCTGCCTCCGCACCGGTCTGTGGGAAGTGGACGCGCTTAAAGGGGTGCGTTCCCAGCGTCCCCCTTTATGTCACTTGTGAATCTAAACTGATAATTAAGTTTATGAATGCAATTCATTTATCACTCAGTGCATTCCTAGGATGCCTTCCTAGCGTCCTCCTTTATGTCACTTGTGAATCTAAACTGATAATTAAAAGTTTATAAATGCGATTTATTTATCACTCAGTATTTTTCTACATGAGAAGCTTCAAAAAAAGTTTCTGCTTTGGTAATGTTTTTACTTTTTCTTCCTTGGATCCTCTTGTGCCGTGCTGCTTCTCTCGCCTGGAGGTGACGAGTAGAAGAGTGACACTGATGCAGGAGTAAAATGCTGGTGCAGGATTATCTCAGCTCATCTGGTTTAGGAGTTCCAAGCTGATCGAAGCCTTCAAAAGCAACGTCACTGGCACAATCTATGATAAAATTTGCAAGCTGAGATCTAGGCGTCTCAGGGAGGAAGGCAGGCAGGACAGGACGGGAGGAGCGGTGCCACCGGAGAGATGCACGAAGTGACTCTGGGAAGGTTCTGCCGCGACCTACTTAGGGCTCCTCCAGCGCGGTGCGGGGTGCTCGAGCTCTGACATGCCGAAGAGCAAAATTACACGACGGCAGTAGATCTTAAGCTCTCGCTGAATAATTTAACTATGAAAAAATGAAAACAGCCTTCCGCTCCTGGAAGTCTATGGTGAAGAGGGAGAGTGGTGCAAGGGAGAGGGGAGAGGGAAAATTCAGGTTTGAGAAAACACAAGCTGCTATTTGAGGAATTTGAAGTATGTAGAATAGACTATTTTTGTAGTCTATTTAAGTTTCCAGGATCTTTCAGTCAATTACTGATACGCTGATGTTCTCAGAACAAGAAAATTTCAAATATGAATTTTTAATAATTTTGGTGACACCATGCTAAGGTATTTTATTTCCATTGCCAACGCCAAAGACCAGCACAAGAGACAACATGCAGAGCTCTGAGTGCAGCGTTATCATACAAATGACTTTGGGTGCTTAAGGAGTCAAACCCAAAGTCAGCTCACTCCTTTTTCCATGCCAAAAGGAATGTATAAATCTTTATATAGATATGAAGATATAACGGTAAAAGACTTTGAAGACAGTACATCAAAGAAATTCGCTGAATGTTCCTCTTGAGTATCCAATATGCACGGCATGGTGTAGGTGGCTCACTAGAAAAGCAAACTGCATTTAATCTAAGATACAGAATGGCCACCGATGGCGAGGTGAAAGGTTGGAGGCTGCTTAGAGAGACCCTGCAGCCTCCTCCAGCCTCCGGTCTGGCAAAGCCCTGGTTTGAGATGGAAAATTCTCCTGAGCTGGAGGAACCGTGCTGGGGTTCCAAGTGTACTGAAGCGTATTGAATCCTCCAGACTCATATAACCCCTTTTTTCTTGCCAAAAGCCTGTTTTCGCCCTGTGGCCCGTCCATCTGATGTCACTGTCTGACGGGTGTCCCTCCCGGCAGCGCCAGATCCCGAGAGCATCCTGCATCCCAAGAGCCGGGGCCGGAGGCGGGTGCAGCGGGAGGGTGGGAGCAGCCGGGCAGCGCTGTGCTTGGGGACAAACAAGGGCCCCAGCTCCGATAGCTCGGTGCCTTCTTGCAACTCGGTGCCTTCTTGCAGGGTCTCAAAGTGCAAGAGGAGTTTTCCAGTCTGGGTCCTCAGCGAGCCAGGATAAGTATTGGGGACCAGCCACGTGAATCTTACAAGAAATTCCATTTATTCTTTGAGGTACTTGGTGCAAAATGCTTGTGAACAGCGCGTTATCCCAAATGCATTTATAAAATATATTCATGCCGTGATGAACAAGTACAGAAGATTGTAAAAATTACCCGAATGTGCGAAAGTTCTGAAAGTCCCGAAGAAATGAAAGCAAGCTCTGAGTGCAGTAACTACTTCAGTCAGCAAGTGCACTGGCTGCAGCAAATAGGCACTTGCCAATATTTATGATATTGCTCTATCTCTTTCTTATTCTCCTGGATAAGCCTACCTATCATTTTGGACTGACACCAGCAGTAAAGCCTCCAAATCGGTGTGAAACTGAAAATCACTGCAGCCAGCTCTATTTATTACTGTCGGCTGCTAACAAATCGCCTGCTTGATGCTTTGATTCACTGCCTTTGTAGGCACTGAATGCGGATTGACTGGTTTGTAATTCCCTCGGTCCCTCTTTTTAAAAATAAATACTCTCGTTCCTTTCCCAGTCCGCTGGGACGCCCGCGAGCTCTTGAAGATAATCACCAACGTAAGTGATTGCTTCCCCGAGTTCCCCAGGTTTGCCTGGGTAAATGTCACAAGCCTTCCTGCCTTTGATTAACATCTTATTTGATTTAAATATTTATTGATCTTTCACCTCCCTATTTTGACATAGGTTCTTACTGTCTTCTTGTAAAGACGTGACTTTGAACACCAGCAGAACAGATGGTCAAAGTCACGTAAAACCGCTTGTATACACATATCCTCTCCCCATTGCTGAAATTCGTGCTTTTCTCTGATAAACGGGTGCTACGATTTTTCTGATGAGAGGTAAGAAGGTCATCGATATCACACCAGTTAAGCTCAATTACATTTTTAATTCCCGGAATTTCAGAAATATCTTTTCTATCTTATTTCAACAACTCTTCAATTAAACATAAAATATGATCTTTTAGGCAGTACTTCCCAACCATTCACACGTGGCCGTTATTTCGTTCCAGCTATCCCATCCACGTGTGATGCAGAATTCATGTCCAACAGCGTTTGCAGAAGAGGTTTCCAAACCTTTTTTCCCTCGCATTACACACTAAGTTCAGAAGTCACTGGCGCGCAGTTGTAAATAGCTTGTTTTTACTTCATTTTAACAAAGAAATGGATTTAATACACTTTGGTATTTATGCAAGGATTAACTAACAAGCAAAAGATTCATTTTTCTCTGCAGGCTTTTAGCCTATGACTGCTCGACAGCTAAGTGGGAAGCGTCCCATCAGGTAGGTGAGCTGCGGGAGTAATTGGCAGCGAGTTTTTGCCTCGATGGCTTTACCTTCCTTTGGTTCACGAAATGTCTTCAGACGGACTACAGACTCCATTGAGTGCCGAGCGTGAGCACACGGATGCTATGTGTGTGCTCAGCTTTAATTGTGTCAGTAGTTGGGTATCATTTATCCATCCAGGTGTCTCTTCGGTTTCCTGTAGCCTAAACGTACCCTTGGCCCTTGAGGCAGAGATCGGAAAATGTCATGGCCAAATCCTGATTGTGACTTGCAGACAGTTGGACAATGGATTTTCCTATGTACCGTTCATTTAAATCTAAAGACATTCTAATTAATAAGGATTAAAAAAAAGGCTTTCTATTATCCACGTGTATATAACTTCATATACATAAAAACACATGCCAGTATATGAAGCAAGAGCTGAAGTAAGAAGAGACCTTGGCCCACTGACCGTCAGTTGCCCAAGTACTAGGAGGAGATTAATTAATATCTACATTATACATGGGCTGACAAAAGCTGAGCTAAATGTAATGAATAGTATAATGATATAAAGAATATAAATAATGCAATAGATAAATTGGATAAATAATATAAATAAATGATAAGGTAAATGGTATAAATAAGTGAGAGCAGTAGGGTCTTTCTTTCAAGCATTTGGCAGCGACCCCCCGTATTTGAGATCCGCAGGAAGGTTTTCTCAGAGAAAGGGCGATTTCCTGCCCTCCTGCCACCCCCGAGCAGGGTCGGGGCAGTCCCTGCTGCCCAGGTTTTTCCCGTGCCGGCAGAGCCCAGGTGTCTCTCCGGGGGAGGTCTCTGCTCCTGCCCCATCCCACCAGCTCCCCCAGGGGTCCTTCTGCAGGACACGTCCGACGGGTGTCGGGAATGCCGCTTGGCTCTTCACCGGGACAAGCCCTGGTGCAAGGTGTCCTCTTCGGTCACACATCGCTGCCACTTCAGCCACTTTTGTCCTTTCCTGGCGGTACGTGAGTGCATTACTTTGACTTAACAACAATACTTTTCCTTCCGTTCTGACGGAGACCTGCTCTCTGATGAGGAATGCCGGCGCGGGTTGTCCAGCGGGGCTGTGCCAGCGCTATCCCCACAGACGGACAGACCGCGACAGAGGTGACCCTGAGCGCCCGGGCCTGGCTTGGGTGGAGGTTGGGCTGGGGACCCCGGACACCCTGTGCCACCTGAGCTCTGCTGTGATTCCGTGTCCGCCCGCCCGGCGTCCAGCTCCGGGGCCAGGGGCAGCGGAGGCACGGTTGGCCAAGGAGATGTTGGGGCTCCCTGCTAGAGAGGACTTCTCAAGCCCAGAAAAGGCTGCTGATACCAAAGGAGGAGAGGATAATCCATAAATGCCAGTGGGCGCAACTGACCAATGTCATTTTAGGGTGATACACCCAGTTTTCTGTGTCGTTACAGCACTCGGACCGCTACGCCTTCTTCGCAGATACCATTTCAAAAGATGCGGCTCTAAACCCTAGGGGAATTATTACACATACAACTTCATTTGTATTTAGATGGGTACCATATGTCTTATTGATTTGATAGCGTAGCTGTTTCCAATAAATTGCATTTATTCAGACAAAAATAGGGAAATAAATGTCAATAGCTGTAAGTGGGAGTGCTGGCAGGGAGAAACGGAACTGAAAAGTGCACGGTTCAAGAACCTGTGCAAATCTGATCTGAAAATGGAGTGTCGTTTTAGTGCTCCTTTTAACACTGCAACAGCAACAGGCAGCAATTACTTTTGGCATTTTCCTGCATAATTATATACTGGTGATAAAACATTGAAGTAAATATCTCACGAGGTTTTCTCTTTTTTTTTGGCAGAGATTGTTAAAGCACCAAGGAGCTTTTTCGGACTTTCCTTGAAGAGGACAAACAAAAGCGGTAATAGACCACGCTTTTTTAAATAGGAAGTATATTCTTGGGTTGTTTGACCAGTACAAAACGAGGATCCTGTACAGCAATTTTCGTTTCCATGACGCATAAAGGATATTAGTTTTGAAAATAGGTCACACATAATAATATGAATACAGAAAAGAAAACCACCATCATCATCAAAAAAATATCATTATCCACACTGTAACAAAGGGAAGGAAACAAGCGAGTACCTTAATCACTCTGTATTGAGATTTGCAGCAATTAGCACTTACCATTTTTCATCTTTTCTGGCAAATTCGCTCTCCCTTGCACGGATCTGCATTGCTTACATCTGGTGTCTCTTACCCTGATCTCACATGTCCAAAGCTCCATTATTTTCCCTGGAGTTAATCTGGATTTATGGTCCTGTATCTGAAAAGTAAATAGATGGTAGATCTTCTTTATTATCGAAGATACAGCAGGATCTTTTGAGATGAAAAATGATGAATAGTCAACACATCTAACATGTAAGCTGTATTTGCACCAGAAATCTGGCTGGAAAAGCTATTTCCATCCCGGTCAAATGGCATGAAGGTACAAGGCCATTTTTGTATCTGCAAATTCTGCACATTAACCTCCCAGGCAGAGGGATTACTACAAATTTCATTTGACGAGAGAACAAATGAACCAAATAATTCAGAGAATAATTTCAAAAGGATCATTGCATTCACGAGAAGTGACCCTAGACAATATATAAAGCAAAAAGAGGTGGAAGTCATTGATTACAGGATTCACTGTGAATTATCCACACATATACTGGGCTAATGAAAATAACAGCTTTCATCCAATTTAAGACTTAAAAAGGGTGGTAACACTTTTGCAGACTGCTTTTCTTTATCACAAACCGTGGAGTTTCACCTAGGACTCTTTTCTGTACAGTTTTGATGTATAACGTTTTACATGTTATCTGACGCCGAGCACTGGAGATTTGGTAGAGTACTACAAATTTCTCCAGGTATATAATCAACAGGCTTATTTCCAGTGCTAGCCCTTATTAGATTAATTTGATGGCCTTGTGCTGATTTTTTTCCTGCGTGGATTTCTCGCACACATTTGCTGTTGAATATGTAGTTACTCCAGACAATGTCAAAAAGGGAAAGTAAGAGCATAGATCTCTGCCAGCAATTTTTCTAAGCTTTGCTTGAAACAACCAAATATAGCAACATAAATTTACTTAGGTGCTGTACTCAATAGTGAAATTTCAAGCGTGGCCAACAGTGTTTTTCTCCATCGTATTCTTGCTGTTTCAAAAGTGGCAGCAACTGGAAAGCAAGCTGTGTTGTTTTGGTGTGCCTGAAATAGTTCATTCTCTTGCCTGGCATGAAAAAAAAAATATAAAACAAACTCAGGAAAGCATCCCTGTCCCTGTCCCCGTCCCCATCGCCCTGTCCCCGCGCCGTGCCCTGCCTGCGGGGAGACCTGACGGCCAGAGCAAGGCTCTGCAGCGAGACCGGGGGCATGGCCAGCCTGCACTTGGCTCGGCTCGTTCCCTGTTATAAACTAAACGCAATTTCTGTCTTATTATTTCTTTCTGTATAAATGCACAACTGTCCTTCATGGTAAAGAACACAAATTTTTTTTTTTTTCCTTAAAGTCCCGTAACAGTATTACTGCGTTATACTAAAATCATGATGAACACTGATGTTCTTAGACCCCATAGTTCCCAGGCACATGGTCCTGTGTTCAGTTGTGCCAAAAAATAAAATAAAAAACCCAAGCCAAACGTACCCCCCAGCCCCAAACCCCAGAACGCCAAGCTCCAGAGAAGGCAATTTAAAATGATAACAGTTCTCCACCTAGACAGACACATTTGCTAATTCAGACCAACAAACGGTTCTTTTCTGGTTTGTTTAGATGCTATAATTGTAGAAGTCGCTGGCAAATTAAGCTTAAAGTGCAGAGGTGTGGGGAAAAGTCTTTATATTGGAGAAATACTATGATAAGTGATCTACTTGAAGCACAGTCTGGGTTTTTTATCAGAGTATTTACCATTAACTTTATCCCAAGTGGCCAATTACTGTCCTTTTTATGTCCTTTTATTGTGAGATCCAGAGAACACTTTGCAAACAAACCCCTTCTGATATTCCTCCGCAATTATTCCTGTGATTATATGCCCGCCTTTTCCTTGTGCCGGCGAAGTCTGCCCAGCCTCGGGGAGGCCGCGCTGGTGCTCCCCGGAGCGTCCCCAGCCCCGTTCCCTGTCCCCCCCAGCAGCACCAGTGCCTCACCGATGCTCCGGGGGTGGTGGTGGGGCTGCCGGTCCCCTGGGCACCCCTGGGGAGCAGCTCTGCCCGGCACCGGCCTTCTGAAGCGGGCACAAGCCCACCCTTTCCAGCAGATAAGCCCAGCTGGAATCTGCCCCAGCTGGAACGCTGGAGCCCAGCCCAGGGCGGGTCAGGCCCTGCCTCCCTACCTCCAGCTGAGCCAGGATTGGGGCTATAAAAGTTTTTTTCAGGCATTCTCTTTCCCCTAACGTTGTCACCTGGAGGTGGGGCAGCTTGTGGCACATCCTCCCTCTCCAGCCCCGTTGCCATCAGCTCAGTGCTGGGTGTCACGGGAGCAGTAGGGGCTAAACCAAAGTGGTTGCTATTAGTGGCAACGCACTATGGGGAAAGGAAAAGCTGTAAGACTTTTAAAAACTTGCCTGATACAGAGTAAATTTTTTTTTTTTAAATACTTTTACTTAGTGCTAGCTTGACCTTCCTGCTTGGCTAAACTGCTGCTTTAATCTCTGTGTAAGATGCTATTTCTGCGTGCATCCGGATGAGCAGTTCTGCACCAGCCCCAGGGCCCTCAGCTGAGAAAAGCCCCCGTGTCCTCCGGCAGGTGTTGGAGTGCGCAGGGAGCCGGGACGTCGAGCGGTGGAGGGAAGGAAATAAAAACTAAGTGTGGTCTCAGCAAAGATATTCATCTTCAAGGCACCGTGTGTTTGTACTTGGTAAATAGATATTATGTGTTAGTAGTCATTGCATTACAAACCCCTTCCAGCAGCTTCATTATTGCTTTTTATTTTACTGATTGCACATTAACTGTCTCTGTTCAGCCACTGGATGTCTGGGCGCTCACTCATTCTGCCTGCGAGAACGGGGGTGTGGGTTAAAGAGGGAAGGGTGCCACGCTCCTGGGAGTAGGCTCTTGACCATGACAGACGTGTTCAATAAAGCGGCGCAGCCTGTTGAAATGACCTCTTTACCCTGGTCCATCTGATAATACAGTTAAACCACACTGCACCTTCATTCAGGAAATCATTTTGCGGGAACGCGCTGATGTTTTGCCCTTCCACAGCAAGCCAGTAGAAGTCTCGTGCTCGGGATGCTCTCGCAGCTGGTGCAGCTAGCTGGGGCATCCATCACTGATGATGACGATCGCTGTTATCAGAGGGATATCTCATTTTTAGCAGTCCGGCTTGTACAATCCCCAAAGGCTGCACAAGAAATGAGCCACACAGGGCTGCGAGAGACGTGTGTTAGAGAACATTTATCTGAAACTTGTGTTCATGTAAAAAGCTAAACTGCAAAATACGGGAGAGCAGCAGGAGAACGCTTGGGTCACACCAAGCCCGTGGACGCTCCAGGCTGGGGCAGAGTGGCTGGAAAGTTGCCAGGGGGAAAAGGACCTGGGGGTGTTGGTCGACAGCGGCTGAATACGAGCCAGCGGTGTGCCCAGGTGGCCAGGGAGGCCACCAGCATCCTGGCCTGTACCAGGAATAGTGTGGCCAGCAGCACTGGGGCAGTGACCGTCCCCCCGTACTGGGCACCGGTGAGGCCCCACCTCGAGGGCTGTGTCCAGTGTTGGGCCCCTCACTCCAGGAAAGACATTGAGGGGCTGGAGCGTGTCCAGAGAAGGGCAACGGAGCTGGTGAGGGGTCTGGAGCACAAGCCTTGTGAGGAGCGGCTGAGGGAGCTGGGGGTGTTCGGCCTGGAGAAGAGGGGGCTGAGGGGAGACTTCTCACTCTCTGCAGCTCCCTGGAAGGAGGGGGGAGCCAGGGGGGGTCGGGCTCTTCTCCCAGGGAACAGGTGATGGGACAAGAGGAAGCGGCCTCTTCCCCAAAAGGGTCGTCAAGCGTTGGCCCAGGCTGCCCAGGGCAGTGGTGGAGTCGCCATCCCTGGAGGGATTTAAAAGCCGGGCAGACGCGGTGCTGAGGGACGTGGGGTAGTGGGGGTTTGGGCAGTGTTGGGTGAACAGACTCAATGATCTGAAAGGTCCCTTCCAATCTAAACGATTCTACGATTCTAACACCTTACTCTTGTGGCTTAAATATGAACAGTGTAAATGAGCATGTTCAAGAGCTGGTCTGGCAAATCCACTGTGACCTCATTCTAGTCTGTACTCATATATGATATTTTTTGGTTCCAAACTTTGGTCTTGGTGGCAATGTGTTGTCCATAAATACTATGTAAAGACAAATGCATATACGTGAAGACAAATACAAAGGGCTGCAGCTGTTTGTTAGTCTGCTTTGGCTTTTGATACGCAGCATTTATCAACTGCTATTCTTATCTTTTTATTTATATTATCTTAGCGAAAAAGATTTTTCTTTATAAATCAGGACTCCAACACAGATAAAAAAAGACAGTGCCCAGCCTAAAAAAAACCAACAAAACCCACAAAAAATCTCAACCTTGCATATCACCATAGTTACCAGGCAAAACCCCATCTTGTGCTCAGTAAGAGTCAGTTACTGATGAGGAGGAGACAATATATTAAGAGATACCTCGTGTTTTTAATATGCACTTATGAACTATTCATGTGCAAACCAAAACATATGAAGAATGATGAAATACATACATGAAAGCATTTTCTGTTACAAAGTATTCAGCTTTTAAGAAGTACACCTCTAATTTCCTGTGCTCACAGATTGCAGGAGGCCTATTACTTACAATAGCAAATGGAATTTAAAAATGTACCAGAAAAAGATGTGTCCTTTGCAGTCTATTGTTTTAAAATGATCGATTACTAAACCGCATTTTAAATTAGTTAGCTTATTTTATTGTTGTCTTTAATAACTCTTGAAGATGGACCAGGAGGGGTACCCCAGGTCCTCGTGCCTGTGCCCTCCAGGGGGGCCATGCCGAAGTGCAGGGGACGGAGGTCCCCCACGGCTGACAAACCCCTGTGAGTTGTCGGATTCATCAGCACAGCTCATCTTCGTCACGCTTCTGGGAAAGAGAAGGTAAGCGACAGGTGTAACAACTACATCATCAGGTCTTCGGTAGGTGCTTACGTTTGTAGGCAGGAGCCAGCAGCTGCTGGCCCCGGGGCAGCGCGGGGTGAGGGTGGCCGTGGGCGGCCGTGCCGGTCCCCGGGGTGTGCGGCCGTTGCCTGCTCCTGTGCCCGTAGGTGGGGAGACATTGCTGCCTCTGCCGACCCTTCCTTGGGGTTTCTCCTGTGGTACATCCACCTCCCCATTCCGCCCCCCCGCAGCGGTCCCGGTCCCTCGGCATCTGTCCAGCTATAACAAACTTTTGGGTGGAATCAAGTAGGGAACTTTTGGAGAATACATTCAAGAAAAAAAGGAAAGAAATGTCTATTTAGGAAGGGGACCCCAATGGAAGGCTCTAAAAGCTTTTCAGTTTGCTTTTTTTTCTCTTTGTTTGTCTGTTACCAGCATATTCCTCAAAGCAGCTGTAGCTCCTGACCACAGGCTGGAGAGCAGTTCTGCCTTCATCCTGCAGGGATGGAGGCGGCTCCTGGATATCCAGGCATGCGGATATGTACGCACAGGTCTGTTCACACGACTCATCTGGGCAGAGCTTCTCCTTCTCTGATCACGCACCTCACACACAACCCACTGGTTTACTTCAGCTAACTGTCCAACCACGTACTTTAGGAACTTTTAGCAGAAGACAACTATTAATGCCTCTTTCCATCAGCTCACAGCAGCTGCAAGCACCACGCTTATTTTGTCTTTATTTTTTCATCTTAGGACTAAGGGAAACTGCTGATTTGTCTCCATTATAAGCAAATCCAAAGTAACTTTACATAATAATGCTAAAATCCTGGCTATATTTTTTTTTGGGGGGGGGGAGGGTTGTGGGGAGAGGCAACAATTAGGGGAGAAATTGGAGTGGAGAGACCCTGGCGGCTGCACCAGCGAGGAGGAGCCCCTGAAGGCGGCGCTCCCCACCTCTGCAGGAGCGCAGACCTGGGGTCTCTGCCGGCATCGCCGCTGGTCCTGGTGGCCACGGGAGGCCCTGAATCCCCGTGGTCCTGCTTCAGCCCCTGGGGCAGGGGCAGGGCGCTGGTGCTGCCGTGCCCCGGAGCTGCGGCAGAGCTGGTGGCCAGGGGACATCTCCTCGGTGCCCCCCCATGCCCGGCACCCGGCCCTGGCTCTTCCATCAGGTCCCTGCCGTGAGGTCCTGTCTCCTCGGCCCAGACCCAGCATCCAAAAATCGTCTTGGGCTTTGCAATGTGCAGGCAGCTCCACCATCGCAACGCGCCTCTCGTATAGACAATTTCACATCAGTTGGTTTGAAGTTCAGTTTCAGCTTTGAAGCGTAGCCGTACAACAAAGCTGTGTTCTTATTTGTATATCACAAGCAAAGTTGGGGCGTTATCTCGGTTTCACAAAAACGTAAACAGCAGCAAGTCAACAAATCTCTAACCAAACTGAATTCTCCTGAGCCCAGCCTGAAATCTTGGTGCTGGAGCAGATTGTTTTCCAAAGTGTCTAACACACAAGGAAAGGTTTTTAAAGATGCGCAAAGCCAGAAGTTCACTTCAACGGAAATCATTCTGGGGGATGTAACTTGTGTCCCCTTGAGAGGGTGTTTTCTGGGACCGCAGGCCAGCGGAGAGGGCGTTCGGGGAGAAGGTGGGAGAGAAGGGATTTGCAAGGCAAAACGTCCCTGGGGGTTCCTGGGCGAGCACCTGAAATTACCACCATTCCCGGATCCCTGGCTGAGAAATCCTGTATAACCTAATTGTACAGATGATTCTGCTTGTCCTCTTCTTCCTTACAGAAATAAATACCGAAGTGGTCCTGCTGGAGAGCTTGTGCAGGCGAAAAGGAGAGCATTCTCAACCGAAGTGTTTTCAGAACGATTCCCCCCGGGAGCAGCGAGTCGGCGTGGAGCCGCGGCTGTCTCGGCCCCACGGTGCTCCCGAGGATTCCTACCAGGAACTCTGCTTCTGGAGATCAGATTCTATTTCCCGGCAAAAGATGCCCCATGTGCCACACCAAATTTTGGTAACGGTGCTATTATGACTGCGAGCATTGCTCGACATGCCCAGAATCCTCTTGTGAACTTTTTGTGCTTGATGTCTGGGCAGGGAGGCTGTGCTGCCTCTCTGGTCCCCGCGCACCCCGACACCGCGCTCCCGGGGCTGAGCCGGCTGCGGCTCTGCAAAACCACTTCTTCTTCCTGCACTCGCGTCTAAAACCTGGGAGAAAGGGTAAATGCCCGTCACTGATACGGTTTTGATTCCAGGCACTCGATGTCTGACTTTTTAATCTCACAGTCTTTCTTCTTGCATCCTGCCCTAACAAAGAAATCCCAGCTCTAAGGTACCCATGCTGCGGGTGGGGGAAGGAGGGGGAGGAACATTTTACCCATTTTCTTTTTTTTAAAAAAAAAAAATTAGTGTGTCTGTGCCCTGGAAAAAGTAACACTTCCCTGCAGCGTTCCTCACCCAATCATGGGACCGTGCAGCCTGGCTCGACAGCTTAGAGTGGAAAACGCGAGTGCAAATAATCCACCAGAAGAACCGGAGGTGCCCGGGGACGGGGGCGCAGCTGCGCCTGCCTCCCCTCCTTCGCCCCGTCTGTGCGTGCCCCGCGGGGGGCTGCCCCTGGGACCGCGGCTGTCTACAGCTCAGAAACAAGGTCCAGGAGGGCAGGGAGGGGATGCCCCAGCTGTGCTCGCATCACCCCTGGAGCCCTCCATGCTGTGGGGCAGCCCAGCCCCACCAGCATCCCCAGGGGCTCCCGCAGCCTTGAGCATAAGGGGCAGAAATACTCCAGAAATCAGTTGACAGGTCCATTTCTTTGCTGAATCGGGGGTTTGTGTGTGTGTGTGTATGGGGGGAGGGAAGAACGATGCTGTGCTTGCCCGTGGCTGGGGTGCGTCACCTCTCCTCTCCTGGGAGAGGCCCAGAGGGAAAGGCTGTTTGGGGAGGGGAGAGCATCCCCTGGCAGACCCCCGGGGCTCAGCTGCTGCTGTGCTGAGCTGGGAGCACGCAGCCGGGCTCAGGCGGGACCGGGTGAGGAGCACCACGGTCCTCGGGGAGGGTCGGGAGGGTGCAGCCAGCCTGGGAAGCAGCACCGGGTCCGGCTCCCGCGGGAGCATCCCTGGTCCCCACGTCCCAGCCGGGCTGGGCTCCCGCAGGAGCTGGGGCTGCCCCGGGAGGTGCTCCCCGAGGAGCCCTGCCTGGCACCAGTCACGCTTCCAGCCCTAAACCTCTTAGCATTTATGTTTAATTACCGATGCCTGAGTACGTATTATACCTCAGCTCGCTGCAAAAGGTAAGTATCAATGGGAGGCCATTTTTACTTATTGGAATTAGAAAATAAAAGCTGTCTGAAGTGTCTAAATATTGACTCTGATTTCTGCCTGTGACACTAGGAGGCCTTTTCTCCCACCTCCGAGCAGAGGACTGCGGTTTAGGATGCATATACACCACAACTCCGGTAATTAAAAATGGCTTTCCGGCTAGAGCTCTTGTAACCGAGAAGTACTTAAAAGGATCTAAAAATCAGACTGAAGCTGTTCCATTATTTTCCGTCTCATGTTGGTGCTGGAAATCTGGCAAGCCAGTAAAGGGAACAGGATGTTGTAGTAAAGCCAATATCTATTGCTAGTTGAATCTATTGAAAAATAAAGCGTACATTAAATAGTTTAAACGTTATTCTAGAAAAAAAATTCTCTTTTTTGGTAGTGTGAAAAAAACGTTCATGGCTCAAATGTAGACTTTAATCTTTTCCCCTGTTTTACCTCATCGACATTACAATAGCTGTTGGTGGCATAAATGCCCCACGCAATGAAAGAGGAGAATGCAAATACACTGATCAATAGTTTTACTGGAACAAAAATCTTTAAGGCTTACAATCAGTTTAAAGAGTTAAATATGATCCTTTAATTTGATAAAGAGACTTTCCCCCTGCCTTCGTGCAGGTTCCTTGTGTTCCGGTAAAGATTAATCAGCTCGAGGCACCTCCATGGTCGGTAACGCTTCCCAAAAAAGCACCACCTGGAGTGGGGTGAGCTGCTTTTCAAAGCCACGTCGTCTCAGGTAACTTCTCCAACAAAAGTACGAAGGTCTCTGTGCTCTTCCCGCATCTTTCAGGACAGCAGGAACATCTTTCCTGGTCTTATCCAAACATCAGTAGGACCTTTCAAATAAATTTATAATGGGTGAAAAGTCTAGAAGCTAAGTAATGGGAAACCTCTGTTCATGATTTATTCATTATTTAGAACAAACATCCTGAGGACAGTTTATAGGTTTCATTAAATATTTGTGCCTCATCTAGATGTGAACGGTTGCACAGCGTATCCATTGAAGGAACGGAGATGGAGGGCAGAGGCATGCGGATAATTTTGCAGATGAGTTTCTCTGACTGCTGTGTGCTGCCGTGTCCAATATTTCCCCCAGACTTCCTTATATCGTCTACATGGGTGATTCTGGATCGCTTCCACCAGTTCCACCTTCCCCCTTTTGCCTCTCAATGCTCTTTGCACTCTGCAAAAGTATACACAATTTCATGCTTAACAACTCCTGCTAGCAGTGATTTATAATAGGATGTGCATATTTATGAGGTGCTCTCGTGGCACTGCCTGAGAGACCTTTTTGCTTTTTTTTCCAGCTGTGAACTCTTGTCCACCCTCCCGTATGCTGGAGTTTGACCATCCCCTGCCAGGACCCGTGAGCGCAGCGTGGCAATGGTGGCTCGCTGGCTGGAAGCTGGCTGCTGGAGCCCGGCTCAGCGCGCACGGCGGCCGCCTCCTTCCAGCGGGACACGGGGTGAAAGGCCTGATGCCTCCCATCTTCAGCGATGGCCTGCCCTGGCAGAGCGTCGGTGGACTTTGAGCAGCAGGGACCCCGTCCTCAGTGCACGTGTTTTGTTCTGTTTCTAATCTATTTGTTATCTATTACAAATGCGAGCAATTGTAATATTCTATAGCAACCGAGCTGCAGAAGTTTCTAAAAGAAAGAATTTGGTACTAAATTAGTAGCTCGCTTGACCTTGAGAAAGATCTGGCTTGGCCCGGGAGCCGCTGCCCCACAGGTTCACCCTGACCGCACCACGCTGCAGAAGCTGGCTTCCTTCTGGGATCGTAAGAATTCATGGCTGCAAGTGACTGCAGAACCCCAAAGCCTGTATTCCTGCCCAGGCGTGCGCTTGTCTAGCAGGTTCATAGGGATCCCTGCTGACACACTTCCAAAACATGTATTTCCATGGTGCACACGGTCATAAGATTTGTCCTCCTAATGTCCAGGCTGAGGACTGCATCTGAACTGGAGTTTGAGCTCTTCTCCATGGGCCCCAATGGGTTTGAGCAGATTATCCCACCTTTGTTACGCAGACCTTGTACTCATTTCAAGACTACTGTGCCCCCTCTCTTCTTTCAGTTAACAGCCCTGTCCAATCTTAATTGACAATCTTCTTCTCCAAGACTTCACCATCTGACGTTCAGTGCCCAGAAATGGTTGGAGTGCTCCAAAAGCCCACGGTAAGCAGGTGCTCTGCCGTCCTTCAGGCTACGCCACTTTGTTTGCTCTCTGAGCGCTTCATGTTATAATTTTTCCTAGTGAAATGTATTTTCAGCCATTTCTGAAATTTGTGCGGGTCACCTGGCGTCTGTTAATAGCTCCTAGCATACCAGCTTGGCCATTCCCACAATCTACTAGCCCGTAGTTTGCAGATTTTAAATGAAACCGATGTAGAATGCACGGCCGCAAGGCTCTGCCCGCTCCGTTCTTCTGTTTGGACGATGGTCGTTATTCTGCAAGACGGGTTTCCAAGGCCTTTCCCGTCGCTGGTGCAATGGCGTCACACCTGGGCGGTGTTTGCCTTGCTCGGTTACCAGAACACCCCGTGAAAGAGCACAGGAAGCAAAGCCTGGCTCAAGGCAAAGCTTCTCCTCACCACGAGGTCCACCACTGCGCCTCGGAAAAACGCTAGAGTGAACCGACATGTTCAGGTGCTCTTGAAAATCGATGTTGACTTTTTATTTTCCCTTTGTTTCCTTGTGAGGACTTACAGTTGGTTCAGTTTATTTCAGTATTTTTCGGGAAACTGGAGTTAAGTTTCTACAGGTTATGGCTCTTCTGTTGACCTTTCTGTCTGTGCAAGACTTCTTTCCCATGGAAAGTACAAGAGTGGGATTAAATCCCAGCGCGAATCAAGATGGCTTAACATCTTACTCACTCACTGTTCTTACTGACCAATAGTCACGCAGAGTAGGAAGGAAAATTTTCAGTAACTTTAAAATTCCCAGTCATTTTTAGACTCAAAATTTGATGAGGTCAAATGAGTTCTTTTGTAAAAAAATAGACTAAGAATTAAAGAAGTCAGAATTATTTACTGCAGTTAAGTGGAGATGTGAAAGAATTGTAAGAATGATCTCGCGAAGGTTTGGCTTGTGAACCCAATCCAGCAGAAACACATTTCTGTAAAACAAACACCACAAAAACGAGTTGGAAAATCTGCTGCCACGCTGAACTGTAGTTATGTGCTTTGAGCAGCCTGGCGATCCAGTGCTGGGGTGGGGGGGGAGGATTTTAATGGAAACCCCTCAAACTCCGGGGCAAAATTCAGATTGTTTTCAAATTTCCAACTTGCTTTCAGCTTGACTAAATGTAAATGCTGGAATTTAGGAATGTGTTTTGCTCCAGCAGCAGACGCTGGCGATGTCTCCCAGAGGAGCAGGGGGGGGCGTCTGCGTTTTCCCTGGGGGTCACGCGTTGCCTTGTGCCTCTTGTGCCCGTTACGGACATGAAGCCGGAGAGCGGCGCTGGCGCTGGACGCTGAGGAGGTGGGAAAGGGGGAGGTTTGGGCACGCAGCTGTGATGGTCGGAGTGCTGGGACCCTCGGGAGTGACCTCCTGGTTAGAGCCGGCGTCAGGGCTGGTGGAGCCATGCTGGAGGAGAGCCCCAGCGAGAGCCGGCACAGCCCTTCCCAGGAGCGCTGCTCCCGCCGGACCGGCTCAGTGGTGCCCGGCATCACCCTCCTCATCGGCTGCCCACGGTCTGCCAAAAACTGCGCCCATGGCTACCAGGATGTTTGACGCAGCTTTGCCCACAGCCAGATCTGCTGAAGGCAGGGGGGGCCGGACCCTCGCTCTGTGGGGCGAAGCGTGGCGGGTCTGAGGAACGCAAGAGGCTTGTCCATACAGCACTAAAACACCCCAAAACCGTACACGGTTGCTCAGGTGGCCTCAGAGTCTCCAAACCTGCTGTGGGACCTTGTTCCTCTGAGTCCTGCTGGGCTGGGGCTTGCTCCGGAGAGGTTCCCGGGGCCACCTCCTGTCCCCAGGGCTCCCCACAGCCGCCCTTCTCCTCCTCTGCTCCTGCCCGCCGCTTGCAGCAGCTTTACAAATGGGAGAATTACGCAGCCATGTGCAAATGCTCGTAAAAGCACCACACATAAGAAAATTCATGTCATCAATCAATTGCATAAACATTCATGTCAGAAAACGCAGTGAAATATATGCAAACCCCATTGCCGCAGATTGCCTTCTGTGCGATCAGAAGTGCAGAAAAATGTGTAATAAGCATCAAATCTGTTTCCAAACAATTAAGGAGAGAATGAAACTTCAGTGTACTCTCAACAGGTTTATAAAAAATGTTGCAGTGTTATGAATGTTAAGAACTCTGGGCGCATCAATTTGCATACACCCATACAGGCGCCTGTCTGCATTGGTACGGGCCATAAACGCACCGCCATCTCCTGCGTAGCAGGAGCAAAGCGCTGACGCCGGGTCCCACGGCCGCTCTTGATGTTTCTCTCTCTTTGTCCCTCCTTTGTGCACGAAGGCAGCCTGCTGCTCCCTCCTGAAACTCAGTTCGATGTGCTGGGAACAAGGCTAGCTCGCGTGTTTGTGTGTCTGCATCCAGGCATTCCTCAGCGATTGAATCCCAACGTTTTCTGGATGTTTTGTAAGTGAGAAAAAAATGCCATTGTCTAATGCGTAAGACGACTGGAGCCACGTGTTCTTACCTGTTCTGTAATTCTTTCCTCTCTCTAATAACACCAGCACATTTAAGAGTCCTGAAGAGACTTAACTAAAATTTCATTTTTCAGTGTGATAGGCACTTAAATAACTTACTTTCTTTTTTCTTTTTCTTTTTTTTAAAAAAAAAGCTATATGGAAGAAATTTACTAGAACTGCAAACAACGGTGCTTTGGAAAACATATATTGGCTTTTGAGTCCAAGGTTTACCAGCTGAACCCAAGAAAGAAGTTATACCCTCGGTGCAAAGAAACTGCACAGGGGACAGGCAGAATCCCATCGCTCTCCGATTCACAATTTCTTTCAAGAATTTAGTGGCGGGTTTCCTCACACGGACCTATTTTACAGCAGCATTGCCTGGAAAATGAAACGTCCTGGTTGGAAAAACACAGACAAACACTTAGGTACATATGAAGGTTTCATTCAGCTCCGAATTATTTATTCAAAGAGTTTGGCTCCTTCTCCGGAGCAGAAAGCAGGTTGCTGCCGTTATATATAGCCCCAGTTCCGCAGCCTGACCCGCGTGGGTGGCCCTGCCCGTGGCTTTGCCCAGCGGGAGCCCCGGCTGCGTGGGCTCGGGCACCGCCGGCACAGACACGTCTGTCTGAGAACCAGAAACACCCTCAGGGGGCAGCCGGGGGTGCGACTGCGGCACCTCGACATCTGTGCTCTTAATATTTTCTCAGCGAGAGCTGACCTGTAGATCATGAGAAGAAGAAACGAAAGGGATGCAAATATGGCCTTACTTATTTGCAAATGTGATTAATTATCTGCAACAAAGTTTTGCTGTCGCAGATCTTCTTTCCGTTTCTCCCCAGACACATTGAGCCTTTTTGCGTTCGCGCTGGCGAACACACAGACCCTGCAGTCAGATGACGTGTGCCACCTAAACCTACCCCAGGTCTGGGTTCGATGGATGTCAACACGTTCAGAGTTGCTAGATTTGAGAGGAGTTTCTCTGCCTGCGCCTCAGTTGCTGAGGGAATGCAGAGTAATTTGGCTTTTAAAGCCAAACCCAAACACCACCGGGTCACCCCTCTGATGGTACAAACACAGCCGAATTACTATTTGATGCGTATTAGCAGACCGACATTGATGTTTTAGCAAAAGTTGTGTGACTGTGGATGGAGGTTCAGGGGTCTGCGGAGGGGCAGCGCGGTGGCCGTGGCCGTGCCTCTCGCAGCCTCTGGCTGCGCCTCCTCCGGTCTCAGCCCCCGGCGCCATTTCCCACCTCCTCTGCAGCTCCACCCCGGCATCCCGGAGCGCTGTGGGCTGAGGTGAGCCCGTCCCACCATGCCCCGTCCCCCTGGGGTCTGCTGCAGGGATGTCGGAATTTGGGTCCCCGCTGGGCTGGGCACGGCCACAGGCTCTCGCTCCCCTGGGAGGGCTGTCACGGACGGAGTGATTGACTTCAATCGTAGAGAGCAGCAGTGAGGTATTTATTGATATAAAACAGTGATTTAACAAAGTTTGATAGTGAATGAGACAGTGTTTTACCGAGATTGGACGGCGAGGCACGCTGGGTTATTTACTGCACGGGGGACAGGGTCAGACAGAGCCGTCAGGGAGACCCTCCCTTGAGTCGCGGTTCAGAGGGGACACCCTTTGCTTCCTGAACTCCTCAGAGGGGAGTCTGGGGGCGGCTGGGTCCGATTCCAGGCCCAGACTTGGTCAATGGTTTAGGTCTAAAGGATTCTATACGCGCAATTTGCCTGCTGTTGATGGCGCACTGCAGGACCACAAAGCCCACACCATCAGCTATAACGCTTTGGCAGCACAGAAATTTGTGTTCATCACCACCACAGTGGTTAAGCAACAACTTTTCCATCAAAACACCACTTCATGTGCCTTTTTGCCATCCCGAGCTAAAATGCGTATGATACAGAATGAAGCGGGAGTTGGGTGGCGGCAAACCATGGACGCCTTTGGTAGAGGGGATGGGACTCGAGCAGCTCAGCCCCGATTCTCGTTCCCCATCTCGCTGCACCCGCGGAGACCCACCGTGTTGGCCACTGAACTCCAAACAAGGGAGGGTTCAACGCTCCTAAAACATACATAGAGTTTCTTAGCTGCAAGTTGTTATAACTGTTTTCAGGTGTTCCTTGTAGAATGAGAGATCGATTAAAACCAAATCAGGAGATGAAAGGTTTTCTATAACACGCCAACTGGCTCTGCCCCACCGACAGAGCCGCTCTCCGCAGCGGGACACCAGCGGTAGCCTCTCCAACAGCCCCAACAGCTTTGTGCCTGAAGCCTCGGGGAGCACCTTTCACTTGAAGTTTCTGTACTCCAGTATTAATATTAATGCATGGGGAAATGATCGTTTTTCTTTATTTTTTCAAAGGTCTATTTCTTCAAATATATTTCATTTACTGTATTTTCAAGCATTTAGTCTTAAAGCATGAAAATCTGTCCGAGTCCTGCCTCCTTCTCCTGACTCGTCATCCCAGCTCCGGGGAAAGGCAGAGGCAGGGAGCCGGCCGGGGCGGCAGGGAGGGACCCACAGAAACTCGTCCTCTGGGTCACAGAATCACAGTCATAGAATTGCCTGGGTGGGAAGGGACCTTTCGGATCACCGAGTCCAACCATCCTCCACCAGTGCAGAAGGAAACACTGACTCACGATTTCTGTGCGGGTGATTTCTGGCCTCCTCCTAGATTTTACCATCGCTCATGCGTGATTTTGCTTTTATTTCACTGCATATTTTTAAAAGAGAACCATGACAACCAAATGAAGAAGAAGACATCAGTGCCATGTCATGGCTGAGATGTTACTCACATAAAAGCCCGCAAGCGGAGCTGTGTAAAGCTCATTGGTTTCACTTCACAGGGGCTCGTGGCCACATTTGCTCTGGCTTTTGCTCCACTGCAGCCGGCGCCCTCCCAGTGCCGCTGGAAGAGCCGGGGCTGCACCTCGCGCTACCCCAGGGCCAGATTTAATCAGGATCAGTCAGTGTAGGCACCTCTCTCATCAGCGCTCTCAGAGACCGCCCATTGCACAAGTTTTCTTCACAAAATCGCATTGGTTTCTTTCGACAATAACAGCACCTAATTTTCCTAAAGAATTCACGGGCCTTAATGAGTAACGTAAAGAATTCTGAGCTCATAGCAAAAGATAAAGGACACTTGCGTGACACTGTTGCTAGTATTTCACTCTGCTGTGAGCGCAGTTTAGTCACAGAGTGTGTTTGTACCGGGCAGGCAAACGCGTCTCCGTGGATCAGCTGGTACCTGGAGAATCAACCCCAAATAGCCGTGGGAATTTCTGAATTTCCTGATGATGAGTACGCAATATAACCCCCGGTGTTTTATGTATAGCGTAGGGCAGTAGTTGGTAGGCTGTGCACTGCTGGGCGCATAAATCCCATAGGATTTTCCTCTCCGTTGCCCATCTCTGCCAGGAGAGCTCTCATGCTGCTCGGCTGGAGCCGACGTTCCTGCCCTGGGAGGGGACGCAGCAGCGCTGGGACCTCTTTGCCTTGTTCCGTTCTGCCAGCTTAGTCCATGGACACGTCCCCTTGCAAAGACTGGAAAGAAAGGTGCGACTCGCACGGTGTAAGTCCCCATGGAGAGCGTGGTGGGGGCCGCGGGGGTGGGATTGACCAGGGTTTGGTGGGGGTGATGCCACCGTCGTCCCCCCCCGAACGTCCGGCAAAGCGGCATCGGAGCGACTCACACCTTGGGAAGTTTCCAATTCGTTATCGGGTCTCTGGTCCAGCTGCCGGGAAAGGTGATGCTGCAGAAAAACTGCTGGAAAAGAATAAAGATTTTTAAGTTGAAGTTATCCAAGGAGAGGGAAGAGATTTGCAGGCAGCAGCTGGGCGTTTTCCAGCCGGGAAAACTTTGTAGCGCTCAGCAGGCAGCGTGAGCGCAGCTTTTAACGGGAAATTCATATTGTTTTCCAGAGAAAAATGTTTTTTTTTCTTCTGTTTGTTTGTTTTCTGACATATCGTCTACAGATATACTTAATCACCTTTCTAGCGAACGCGCTGACAAGGATGCGCATGGTGGTGCCGTTCCATCCCGTCTCCCTCCATGCGGAGACGTGGAGGGGGTAAACACGGTGCATATGCTCAGGCGCGGCTGAGACACAACACAGCTGAACACCCAGAACTGCGCCGCCAAGATCCATAAGAAGAAAAAGATCCTCGGAAGACAGGCGGCAATGCCAGACTCTTGGGTAAGAACAAGGAGGCTTCAGCAATCACACTGCAAAAAAGGTGGCTTCTTTCTTACTGAAACTGGGAAAAGTGTGGGAAAAGGAGAAGAGAGTGGCAAGGGAGTGCAAGACAGAGGGACCTGTCACTGCATGCCTCCAGCCGCAGAAACGGGGAGGAAAAGGGCTTCCGAGGCTGCCCTTGTGCACCCCAAAAGAGCGGTGGGGCACGGGCAGCAACGAGTGCCAGCGGGTCCCTGGGCAGCCGAGAGGAGCGTGAGAGCCGAAGGTGCTGGACGTGCTGGTGGCACAATTAAGAACGAGAGAAAGAAATTATCTGCGTGTCTCAGTAATGATCAAAGTCCTGTCTTACCTCTTCAGGGACAGCAATGCTTAAAAACGCTTGCATTGACACGATCGGATAGCTGGTACACAGAATTGAATCAACCTGGTTGAATACTCTGAGCCATTAATAATAATTTTTAACAAACCCTGTAACAACGGGTCGATTCCTAAGGAGGAGAAATTATATTAGTGTCTGTGCTTAAAAAGGGTAAATATAAAAATTCTGGTAACCAATGACCAGTTGTCAGGCCCAGAAATAATAATGGAAAAACCCATGTGAGATGTCATCACTAATGAGTTCTTCAGTTCTACAGTGCAATTAATGCCAAGCAAAGTGGTTTTATGAAGCATACGTCTTAAGGAAAATTGCCATGGGAGATGATAACTCTGCTGACTGAAGGTAACTGTCACAAAACAGGTTTCCTAAAATAATTTGATTTACTGCCCCAGGCACTTTGAAAAATTGCCTTATACCCAGTAATGCCTCAGAAATTAAATGGATTAAAAACAGTTAAATGATCTAAAAATGTAATCAAAACCAGGAAGCCATCATTCTTTGGTGTTTTTCTAGCAAGTTGCCATAGGGATGTCTCCTTAACACAATACTGCGTTGCAGGGCCCATCCATCAGCGAGTGCTAATAGCCGGGTGGCAATAGCTCAGCCGCGCAGATTAGCCGCGGTGGGGGGCTCACGGGGACACCCCACGCAGTGGCAAGAGTGTGGAAAAGATGAGGAATGTTCTGGTAGGAAAGAGGCGATGTCGGGGAAGGCAGCAGGAGTGAGAATTTACAAGAAGGGCGTGAGGAAGACCCAGGGATGCACAGACCCTTTAGTCTGAGCTCGGTGCCTGGACAAACCACGGAGAAGGTCCCACAGGGTGCTACGGAAAGGACAATGCAATCAGCAGGTGGAGTCAGCACGGGCGGATGAAGGGAAGGTCCTGTCTAGCTGATTTGGTACCCTCCTGGGACAAGGCCACCCGCCTCGTGGACGAAGGGCAGGCGGAGGACGGGTTTTGCTGGTACGAAGCCCCGTTGCTGCGGTGGCTGAGCAGTACCACGGGCGTAGCCTGCCGCGATGGTTAAAAACCAAAAGCAGCACACCCATTTGGGGAACAAGAATATTCTGGTTACCAAAAGCAATTACGGCCAGAAGAGCTAACCTGGGGACCCGGGGACTGCACACCATGAAGACCCTCCAAATGCAAACCAGGGGATTATTTGGAAGCGATGCTGAAGCTGGAACAAGCAGTTGTGTGTTATGAAGAAATGAGTAGATGAAGTGCAGTAGAAGATGCATTAGATTATCCTAATGGTCCCTTCCGGGGATGAGTTTAATGAAAGAATATGTGTTTTTTATACCATTATTAAAAATAACAGATTCATCTAATTTGATTAATTTTTCACCACCTTCGGCAGTTAGCACAGCTCTCGCCTGCAGATGTAGCCACAAGCAGCTCTCCGCCAGAGGACTCCAGCAGAGTTTCGCTAACTTCAGCTCCAGACTCAGGGCCTCGTTTTGCTCATCCCGTGGCTAAAGCTGAGTGAAGAGCTGCATTTCCTCCCCCTCATACTTCCCGAGGTTTCAAAATAAAAGAGAATTTTCCATGTGTGCGAGGGGAAGGCGTTGGAGGCGGAGGGAGCTGCCCTGGTGTGGGACGAGCCGCTCTGCTGCTCTCCAGCCGTACCAAGGACGTCGCGGGGGTCTGGGACAGGGTCCCTCCCGTGCCCCATGTGCTGCACGTTAGTACGTGGCTTACACCCCGAGACCTGACCAAAACTGGCACCTAGGCACTACCACAGTGGTGAGCAGAATCATAGAATCATAGAATCGCCTGGGTTGGAAGGGACCTTTCAGATCATTGAGTCCAACCATCAACCCAACACTGCCCAAACCCCCACGACCCCACGTCCCTCAGCACCGCGTCTGCCCGGCTTTTAAATCCCTCCAGGGATGGCAACTCCACCACTGCCCTGGGCAGCCTCTTCCAATGCTTCACAACCCTTTCCATGAAGAAATTTCTCCTAATATCCATCCTAAACCTCCCCTGGCACAACTTGAGGCCGTTTCCTCTTGTCCCATGGCCTGTTCCTTGGGAGAAGACCCCGACCCCCCCTGGCTCCCCCCTCCTTTCAGGGAGCTGTAGAGAGCGAGAAGGTCTCCCCTCAGCCCCCTCTTCTCCAGGCCGAACAATCCCAGCTCCTCATTAGTAATAGTTAGTGTAGTATTAACACTATTGTAGTATTAGTGTAGTATTTACACTAAAGCGGGATCTGGCCCCACAGATCAGTTTCTATCACTGCCACTGAATTATCCTTTTATATTTCACCTGTCATATTGTTTTTATTTTCACAGATTGCAATTCCTGTTGCAATAAAAAGTTACCTTTCCTCTGACGATTAAAAATGCTCAACCCCAAACCCATGGATTAATGATCATTACAAATGAAAATGGTAAACATTACCCTGAAGGTTAGATTTAATTACATGGTTATATAGACAATGGTTAGATAATGCAATCTGGGAAAATCTACTGAAATTAACAGTGTGCTTTACGCGAGATTGAAGAGACAAACCTAAAAAGCGGCGAGCACGGGCCAGGCAGCGCGGGTGCGTCTGTAACGGCAGGCTGGCAGGGGCAGGCCGTGGCACGGTGCGTGGGGGTGCACCGGCCACCGTGGCCAGAGCGGTGGAGGTGCCACCCCACCCCCACGGGGAGCCGTCCGGCCGCCTCGGTGCCCCGTCACCGCTGAGCCGAGGAGCCCGGGCCCGCGCCCCCGCGCCTTTGCAAGCCCAAGTGGCTCCTCATCACCCCGGGGCACCAGCAGCCGGCACCGTGCCGGGAACTGCCTCCGGAGCCCGCGCCAGCCACCGGTGAGCGGTGATGGATCACCCCGACCTCATACACCCACCCGTCACTGCAGGATGAATGGCCTTTGCTCTGCTAATTAGGCAAAGGGGACAATGCAGGGTATTAGTTTTCTCGTGAGTATCAAATTAGGAAAGCTGTCAAACAAAATGACTCCTATAACAATTAGGTGGCGCTGCCAATAATGTTAACGGAGGCATCGCAGGGATATTCTATGACTCTTTCAGGAAGCTGTCTAGACCTCGGCTGCTGAGCGTAGTTCGTTACGGGTCACTCAGCACCCCCTGACAGCGGGGCGCTGGGCCCAGGGAGGAGGAGCACGGCCCTGGATCCGTGCCCCCGGCATCGCCCCTCTCCTGCACGGTCCTTCCAGGATCCGTCACCTGCGACAGTGACGCTGTGCCCATTTCTCAGGGAGAGGGGAGAGACCGGTCCCATCTACTGTGTTCAGCGTGGGAGTTTGTCACGTGCTGGTTGCAGACAACGGATGTTCGAGAGAGCGGGTGCCATCCCGGGCACCGCGTTTGCACCCACCCGCCGGCCCTGGGCTCGGCAGGAGAACACGGCAATGGAGTTGTGGGCAGGAGCCCTCTGCACGTCAGTTCTCACCTCAGAAAGCCACGCGCCGTTTGCTTGTTTGAGAACTGTCGTAAACCAGACTGCTGTAAGCCATTTCCAGACCTAGGCCAGGAGTGCTGAGGTTTCCTGCGGGCAGCGTGGGGCCTGCGCCCTGGGTGTCCCTCCCGGTGGCGGTGGCCTCCTGGGGACACCCACGTGGCGCGGCCCTGCAGCCCCAGACACGGCCAGGGACGGCCCCGGCTGTAGAGACGCTCCCGGCTCTCTTCTGGGGCTGCTGCTTTTGCTCTCTGATATTTTTTTTTAGTTCTTTTCTTTTTTTTTTTTTTTAAAAAAAATCATACTTAAATGGAAAAGTGAAACCAGAAGAGAAACAACTTTCCCCCTCACCTCCCCCCCCCCACCCCCACCCCCCGGCTCATGCTATTCATCTGTAATTATTTTCACAGCCTGGAACAAATTCACACCGGATTCATGGGAAAGCACCTCCTCAGCCATAAAGAGAGCGATAATGGCTGAAGATCAAAAGAGCAAAAGGTTCAACGTGGGACACGCTTCGGCGGTGAGAAGCCCCAGCGCTCTCCTTACCGGGGTAAGCAACAATTTACAGACTTTTTTGCCTTCTCAACAAAAATGTCTAATAGGGCCACATAGGAAATTTGTGCCAAGGTAATCAAATTCTCTCTGTAAAAAGAAAACAGGAAAGAAACTTTTAGTAAAAGCCTGCCAGTGAATGTATCTGCATTGAGAGGTGAAGGGGGGTCGCTCCGGATGGCGTCCCCCCGCCTGGCTGTGTGCTGTGGGGCTGATGGGCAGACGCGGGGGGGTCGCGCTGGTGGGACCACAGCTATTGCAAAAATTGGATGACGTCAGTTCCTCGTTTAATATCCTCATGTTGAATCCAGCGCTTCGGTCGATGTGTCCCGCTACCCAGCAGCTGACCCGGCTGCCCCAGCGCGCAGGAAAAAGAGTCTGGAATAGCAGTTCTGGGGGTCACAGGCACCTTTCAGGAGTGACAGCCAGAGGTTTTCATCGCCACTCGCACACACGCAAATAAAGTGTATTTTGTTTGTTTAAAGTTTCAGTCATTTAAATTTTGAAAATATTATCCCAAAAAAATTTCCAAGCCAGATTTCTTTTGACAATTATATCAAGAGGCTTCGGACGGTGCCAAGTTTTAGGTTTTTTGTACACTAATTCTCAATTGTGCTTCGCAGGCATTGGTTTGCTGACAACCATCTGTTTCAACCTAAGTTTTTTCCTTAAAGTCAGCCCAAGAGAAATTAAAATATCAAAAGGAAATATTTCAGAGGGAGCGGGAAGGAAGCGAAAAATAAGGGTGCTGAAGCTGTAAACAGCTTTTGAATTTAAGCTTCGCTTAAGTCACTTTTTGCAGCCAATTTGCCTGCGGGCGAGCAGGAGACGGCTCAGCCCGGAGCATCCCGGCACCGCAGGGGGTTGGAGCTCCCAGCTGTTAGCAAGAGTTAGGGAAACTCGGCTTGAGTCTCCCAGAGGTCTTCCCGGGGGCTTGGGGAACCTTATTTTATCTCCATTGGCCTCCACCTGAGGTGGCTTCCTTGCTTTTCCAGGTCTCCACGGAACACAGAAAGCCCCCCCAGTGCCACCCCCTGCCCTGGGCAGGGACACCCCCCACCAGCCCAGGTTGCTCCAAGCCCCGTCCAACCTGGCCTTGAACCCCTCCAGGGATGGGGCAGCCACAGCTTCTCTGCGCACCCCCCAGCCCCGGTGCGAAGCCCGGCTCCGCCGCGGCCGGGCGCCAGCCACAGGCAGAGAGGAGACCCCCGCATCGCCCTCGGGACGCGCAGAGCTCTGGCCGGCTTCTCTGTCTATGATCAACCTACCCCATGACTAAATTAACCATTTATAATTAAAATGGTGCTAAAAAGCAGATGGAACATATTAATTAAATGTCACGGTTGGCTTCCTGTAGCCTTTTGATATTGAATTCTAAGCTGAATACATAAATTAGAAAAAGGAAGAGGCATTTTTACAGGCTTCACAATACCCCCCATTCCGAGGAGCTGGAGAACGTGCTCTCCTTCGCAGGGGGCTGGCTGGCGTCCGTCCGTTGTGGGCACAATGTCACACAGGTGAGTGACACACTGCCCGCGGCCACTGCCTGCCCCTCCCGGGCAAACTGGTCCCAGTCCATCCATCCCTCCCGCCTTCTGGGCTGCCCCCACGGGGGCGAGCGGGACCAGAGCGCAACCGCGAGCCCCAGCCCCTTTACGTCAGCTTTGGCGGTGCCTTTGCTTAACCAGCGATAAATAACGTGGCTCAGACCTTTCGCAAAGAAAAAAAATAGGAAGTAAGAACAATGAAATTCATTCACAAACTATTATTTTATCACGACTGCTGTCTCTCTCTCTGAAATAATTCGGTGAAAGACAGAATTACTGTCATTTGTGTCAAAGCATAATTTCCCCTGTTAAAACAAGGTGCTTTATGCCCCATCTTTATGGAAAAACAAAACAGAATTAAAGGTTTCAATACATATATATATATACACACACACATATGGAATCGCTGTGTTTTGCTGTTGCTGGAAAAGACCCGTGTGAGCAGGAGCGAGGGGGGTGGTGGGAGCGGAGGAGGCAGCCGGGTGCCGGGGGTGCCGCGGCTGCGGGTCCGGGCTGGGATGTGCAGGGCAGCGCTGTGCCTGCCCCCCCCCCCCACTGCCGCCCTCCCCCGGGACTCCCGCCAGCAAACACGCAGCCCCTCTACCTTTCAAGATTAACCTTTTTGGATTTATTGATACGCACTGTGAAAAATGTGTGAGAACATGGGTTCAAATGAATGAGCAAATGATGGAAATCTCAGCTGTATTGTTTTCCTTGTGCATAACTATATTGTTGTAAGCATTAAGACTGGCTAGTGTCTCCTCAGGTCAGGTAATAGTCTGACTCGGATAGCCCCCCAAAATTTATAACATCCATTTTTCCAGCGAATTCCCAGAGGTCCGTTGGTGCCTGATGCTGCGTGACAGCCGCAGCAGCCGGTTCCCGTGGCACCTGGGGTCTGATACACCGGCCTCCAGAGCCAAAGGAACACCCGTGCCAGCGTTAATACACTTATCTCTTTCTATTTGAGTTTACTTTAGCAGCCGCTTTGGCAGGGGGACACGCAGCGGCCCCGGGGCAGGGACCCCCGGCTCCCCCGGCCGGGATGGGCGCGCTCTGAATTCCCAGCTGTGCCCGTCCCTGCAGACGGAGCACACCCTCGACTTCCCCCCACGGCCGAGGGCATCCTTCACCCATAGGAAAAGGGATATTTAAGGCTCTCTGTGCACAGGCAGCGCGTGTCCGTACCAATGGTCCGTCATGCAAATACAGGACAATGTGTCCTTAAAATAAGAAAGCCAAAGCCGCCATCCCCCTTACACTCCACATTGTAATTCAATATTCTTCATATCCGTACAGAGTTTTACTGGCACGGATTGGATTTTCCGTAAAAACAAAATATCAATACGTAATTATAATAAAAATGAACAGAGAGCACTTCATCATCAATAAAATGAAACAAATACCCAGGTGCTCCATGTAAGGAAAAAAAAAATGATGGTAGGGAATTCAAAAAGCCGCGAAAACGAAGGAAGACTGTGGGAGAAAAGCTGCTCGGGGCCCTGTGGGCTGAGGGTGAAGAAGAGGGACCCTTGCAAAGGGAGGCTGCCCTCCTGACACACGGCGCTGAAACCTTTGGCAGCATCCCCGCCAAAGAGCTCACCCTCATTACCAACGGTGTGCCACTCCACTCAGAGAAACAAAAGCATGGAAAGATGAATAACGCTGTCACTAATCAGTGTGAAACTGCTAATTTTAATTGAATTACAGCAAACTTCAAGTCAAACAGATAAGTCCTAATCCTGTAATGCTTTAATTTTCTTTCTAATATTTTTCTAATATTCTAAAAACACCATGTTACTTACTCTGTTTAATCAATTTCATGATGAATTTCTGAAACTTGGATGGTGTATTGTTGTTTTTGAACAAATAAACGGATTGGAGCTCCAGGAGGTGACTGCGGAGGCGGCGGCGGGGAAGGGGAGCCCAGCTGCGCCTGGGCAGGGCCAGGCCCCTGCCAAAGGGATGCCCGACGCGCTGATTTGGGGTAAAATCCTCACACATTCATACCGGTGCTTTGTCCCCGTGTTTATAGTGTCAGCACAGCGCGGGGCAGCCCGGGCACAAACCAGCACGCACGGAAAATGGGTTGAAGGGGGCCTGCCCCACGCTCCTGTCCCCAGGGACACCTTCAAATGGACTCTGGGCACGTGCCACCGGGGCCTAAGCACTGCTAATGGGTCTGCACAGGCCTTACTGGGAGCTGGGGGCACCGTGCTGGGAGCTGAGCGGGCGTCACTGGGACAGCGGGCGTCACGGGGGACCGAGCATGCGCTGCTGTGGGTCACTCCGTAGATGGGGGGGGTTCCGTTCTCTTCAGCCGAGTCACAGGTGGCCTCTCAGCCTGCGGAGTCGTGAAATAAACAGGTCCCCACTCCAGCAGAGGCGTCTCCTCCGTTAGACCACGGATGAACGCTGCGGCGATTCCCCAGCATCCTCTGCAACGGGCATCGCGTCCAACTGTGAAACTCACGGCCTGGTCCTACATCCACAGAGAATAAATGCTGGGCGGGGGAAGAAGTGGAAAGAAGAAAAAAAAAGAGCTGTAAATACGGTGGAAAGTACGTTTGTATAAAGCATTTTCATCTCCTTTCCTTCATGCTTTCCACAGCCGAGAGCGTGGATCCGCCGGACGCCGCTGTGCCACCCCCGCGTGCCCCAGCAGCCGGTGCTCCCCAAATTAAGCACTACGTGGAGGGTTCTGGTGCTTCCTTACCGGCGTGGGGGGCTGTGCCACCATCCCGCTGGTGCGGAGCCGCGGGCCGGGGCGGCGCGGGGCGCGGGTGGGGAGACCCGGCTGGTGGGGGCGTCTGCCCGGCTTCCCGGGAGAGAAACCTTTTTAATGAATTTGCTTTATGAACTGTGCACAATCCGTGTCCGCTCCGCCTTCTAAAATTCGGTTTACCTGAACAAAGTTCAGACAAATATGTTTTTAAGACCTGTTTATAGGCCTTTAGAGAACCTGGATGTTTAGTATTGGATTAGAAACTTGGGGAAATGCCTGTTGCTCCTCCCGGTCCTGTCTCGGGAGGCGGACACACAAACACAAGCCTGTGCACACACACAAGCACGTGCACTCACACACACACCTGCACACACCTGCACACACACACACTCCCCAACTAGTCTCACACAAGAAGAGTTTTGGGCTTCTTTTTTGCCTCCATTATCAAACCCTCATCGGTTTGTGTCTCTGCTTAGTTTATCACCTTCCCCGTTAATCCTTATTCCCTTTAGAAGCCAAACGCAGCAGATTGTCTCCCGTTCCTCACACCCTCACCCGGGCCTAGACGGGGAAGCAAACGCACCCACTCCCGCGCTCTGCTTCAGCGGTGGTCTCACAGGTACGATATAAACAAAGGAACAAAGGCAGAAGAATTACAAATTCAAGTTTTCCTCACCCAGCTGCTCCAAAGGCAGCTCGTTTGTGCGTCGCCCCTTATTAAGGCTAAACCTAATGACAGTCACTCCCTAAATTTTCTTTCCAAAATGTGTGTCTGAGAAATGCCTTCATGCCTCATCCAGAGAGGGAAGCCAAAACGGGTGGGCTATTTGGCCAGTACTAATTCCTGATCAAGCCAATGGCTGAATATTTTGAGAAGATTTTTCAAATACATTTTTGCACAGGATAAATACCAGGGAGCTCATATTTCCTTCCAAATATCCTCCGCGAAGTAAGATGCTAAATTTAGTGACTAAATTATTCATGATATGATATTCTCTTGATCTTAATCTTTGACTCTTGTATGCCAGGCAGCAGAATACACACTGAAGACAAACATTTTTCAAGGCTGCTGTCTGCTGCACACAGAACGTGCACCTTCAGCGGCAGCCTCGAGCGGGCAGGCGCGGAGCCCTGAGGTGAGACCCCCACAGTATCTGCCGGGGATGGAGCCTGGTTCTCCTCCGCACAGAGTGGCTCAAGGCTGAGGTTCACGTCAGTGTGGACGGGGTTCCCAGGGCACTTGTGGGTCTCAGGTCCCATAAGAAGCCTCATGACTTTTTTCATTGACTTCTTTGGCGTCGGTGGAGCTCAGAGTGTGGATGTGCTTTAAGGTGCACAGAGGAGGGTTTTGGGGTGGCCACCCCGTGCCCTGCGAGCAGCCGGTTCCTTGGGGCTGGGAGGCAGTGGAGGCACCTACGTCACCTTCAAGCCAAGCAAGAACCTGGTGGGCAGCTCAGGGAGGAGCAAAGGAGCTGCCAGCTTCGGTCCAGGAGAGCTCACTGCAAACTAAATCTCCATCCCATAGCGCAGTCAAAGACTTGTCCCCAACGGTTGTCTGGAGTCCTGCAGCTTTCAGACCTCTGACCCTCGACTCCGGGCCAGACAGAGCCCAGGGTCCTCTGGTGCTGAGGACAATGTCCCTCGCGCTTCCTCCAGCCTGGACGGCAGCTACAAACCTCAGCACCACAACACCAGTGTTAGTCTCTGCCAGGGGAAAGCCATCTGCACGATCTCATTAAAGCCAGCGCTGATCACCGGCAAGAAATCATAGAATCTTAGAATTGCTGAGGTTGGAAGGGACCTTCAAGATCATCAAGTCCAACCATTAACCTCCCCTGACAAAAACCACTTCTAAACCACGTCCCTAAGTACCACATCTACCCTTTTTTTAAACACCTCCAGGGATGGGGAATCCACCACCTCCCTGGGCAGCCTGGTCCAATGTTTAATAACCCTTTCAGTGAAAAAATGTTCCCTAATATCCAATCTAAACCTCCCCTGACATAACTTGAACCCGTTTCCTCTTGTCCTATCGCTTGTCACCAGGGAGAAGAGGTCAGCCCCCATCTCTCTACCCCCTCCTTTCAGGTATTGTAGAGGGTGAGAAGGTCTCCCCTCAGCCTCCTCTTCTCCAGGCTGAACACCCCCAGTTCCCTCAGTTGTTCCTTGTTGGATTAAAGCAATATTAACACACAAGGCCAGCTAAGGACACTATATATGTGTCTCCAGAATATTGTAGAAGACTGTCGGTGTTGGGAGTGACAACCAGTTCTCCCAAGGAGATCATTCCAACCTGGCTCTCAGCAAGCAGCTCAGCAATGAGGCGGTTTCTCCCCATTCCTCCCAGGCCGCTGGGGTCCCTGGCTGCCACGCTGGTGGCAGCAGCCCCCATCCCCTCCTCCCCTGCTGCCACAGGCAGGGAGCGCGGGCTGGAGACCCCGCTCCGGGGATGTATGTCCGTTCCTCACGGAGGGGAACAGGGCTCCGAGGGAGAAGTTCAGACGGTGCCTGTTTCCCACGCACTGCGACACCGTGGCTCCAGGAGCCCAGGTCTGTCCCTGGGGTTCTACGATGAGTTAGCAGTACACTGTATTTTTATTTTTCTGGGGGATATCTGCATTAGCATACGGCACTCCAGTCACTTGGTCTCACACACAGACAGGGCTGTGGCTTTCCATATGGCATCTGGGGAAACGCTCAGTGCTGCAGCTCCCTTTTCGTGTTTTCCTTCTTTATTTCCTACTGTAAGAAAGGCAGGTGTTGCTTTTGCAGAGGAGAAAAGCCGATTCCATCAGAGGTGACACGATAAGGGAACGACTAAGACAAAGAGGCTCCAGCAAAGGCCTGTAGAACATCTCTGATCCCACACACAAAAGGACAAACTGATTCATCCCGGATTAGTGTCTAGGATAGTCAAACATTTAACCAGGGCTAATGACACTGAGCAATTTTACCAAAAAGGAAAGAACTAAACTAGTCAGATAATGCCTTTAGGTGTAGCATAAGGAGATGTAAACAGAGGCAGGACATCCTGGAGGGATTTTAGGCGCCTCGGACAGACTGTGAACCCTGGAGTACCCAACCAATGGGAAACAGGGGAGGGAAAATTCAGCCGGGATTAGGGAATAAAAAGGTGTGTTTCCAGAACCAAAAGTGAGCCTGCTTGCTAGGGCACCCGCTCTTGCGAGAACATGAATAAAAACGTGCTTCACAGAGGATCCTGCCTGAGCCTATTCCATTGGGACCGAACTGGTTTCCCACAGTACGCGCGCCAGGAAGGGAGCCTTGCACAGAGCGGGGTTTGCAGCACTGAGCATCAAGCTTCTGAATAACCCATTTTGCCATAAATGAATGGGGGGAAAAAACATAATCCCTGCCCACAGTCCTTCTGTATGGGGCTGAAAAAGGGTTTTCCAGGGAGCCTTTTCCAAGTGTGTCACGCATGGAGCGCAAAGCGCAGCAGCAGCTGAGCTCATGGCGAAAGGTGACACATTTCTCTCTGTCTCCCTGCCCCCCCCAGCCCGTCCATCCCACCCCTCTCCAGGCAGTGGTTCCCCTCCACAGTGCTCCTCGCGGGGCTCGCCTGCTCGCCCTGTGCCCACCGACCCGCAGAGTGCCCCGAAATGGCCTCCTGCAGCCCTGGAGCCTGTTAACAGAGAGGCTGGAGGACCTTCTCCCTCCCGCGTCCCCTCCTGCCACCCACCCCAACCCTGCCTGCAGCCAGGAGAGCCCAGGCTGCTCTGGTGTCCCTGCGGGCACCCTCCGCCCCTGTGGGCACAGGGCAGCGGGGCTGCACTGGGCTGCTGAGCGTTAACGGATGGAGAGCATCCCCCCAGCCCCACCACACGCCGGTCAGAAACTGGCAAGGCGCAGACACGGGCACTTCACAAAGCGCGTTCGGGCACGTCTCTTCAGAAACCGGCTTGTGCTGGGAGAGACCACAGCACGTCTCCTCAGGCACTGTCATGGGCTTTGCTTTTCTGACAGGTAGACGTTTATTTTTGAAAAGTTGGCTACCTGCGTAGGGGTAAGGTTCGTCTCATGCAGCACGGTGGGAAATAGGAGCGTGCAGCCAGAATTTGCGCTTTTAAACAGCAGACAACTCTCGTCTCATCTGGAGTCAGCTCACCACCTCTTCAGCTGCGGACCACGGATCTTCCTTTTCTCCTGACGTCCTGCCTCTGCCGCTATCACACAACCAGTTTTGTTGGGGTTTGTTTGTTTGTTTCCTTATTTTTGTGCTAAAAGCTTTGAAAGAACTCCGAGGAGCATCGGTACACTCCAGTTATGCTATTATCTGATGATTTAGAATGTGGCACAACTTATCTGGTAATATGGAAATCATGTTGTGTTTGTTAAATTGAGGGTTTAGTTGTGTGAGTCAACAGATTTAATTTCTTGGGTAATAAACTGCTCTGGAATGATTTCTGACTCATCCTTTTCTGGCTTTAGAAGATGTACGAGGGCTGCAGGGCGCCCGGGCTGGCGGGGGTCCCGCACTGCGCACGGAGGGACGCCCGCTGAGCCGGGACGGTTGCCCCAAAGCACTTTGTGTTCCTCGTCCTCAGGGGAAGCGATATCGCGGCCGCGAGTCATCCCCGTGCACCCCGTGGGGGGCATCTCTGCAGGATGGGGGCGGGTGAAGCCCGGGCTCAGTTTATTCATCCCTCACACGGGGCCTGGTCAACGGTACCAGTCACTTCATGTCTCTGCTCCTCGTTTAACCTCTCCAGATCTTTTTTTTGACTCATTCAGCCAGCCTGGTGGCCCTCTTTCAGCTTGCTCCAGCAGGCAAGTATGTCCTTATGGTCAGGAAACATCCATTTTTGGGGACAGCGTGCAGTGCACGTCGCAGGTTTTGGTTTTTCCCCCTCCATTTTCTACCTGCCTGAAAAAAAAAAGAAGTTTTTCACAGAAGGCAGCTACGCTCTCTTTCTCAGATGCAGGCACCAGAGAAGGAGACTAACTCCTAACTTCCCGAGGACAATACAACTCTTCCAAAAGTTTAATTTGAAATCCAAAGTGTCACCTATATTTCACAGGTTTTGCTTTTTCCTTGCCTTTTTTCTGTTTCTCTCTCTGCTTTGCACACACCCGTGCAGGTACTAATGTGATTTAATCATCAGCTTCAAATTACATGATGTTGATTTTTTCAGCATACCTGTGTTCTCCCTTCAAGATAGGAGGTGGTTGTGGATGCAAGAGGAAGAAAAAAACATCCGTGGGCATGCAAAGAGAGTTGGAACAGAAAATTGTGATTCTGAGGCACATTCGGCTTCCATCAGCCCCTAATGAAGAGCCGTCACCTTGCGGGGAATCGGAACTCCTAATCGGGAACTTTCCATCTCAAGGTTCTTTAAACTGATAAGAGAGTAACGGCATTACGAACACATTTATCATCTCATATTTTCTCTCCCACCTTCCCAGACACCCCAGATAAGGCAACGCACTGAAGAGTTATTTATGGCTAGCGTGACCACTAGCTGCGTATGCGCGCGTAACGTATAGTTTCTGTAATGGCACTATAAATCGTTTCAATTATTCATCTTTGCTATATTTACAGCAGTGACACTTTTTAATATTGCAACTTCTTATTCATCTTTGCTAAATTTACATTAGTGACATTTTTTAATATTGCAACTTCTTCTCCTACAATAGGCAGTTACGGGTCTCTGTCTGCCCGAGATGGAATTCTTTGGGAAGTGATGGGAAGAGCTCAGTTCCGTTAGCCGACAGAGAGATCTTTATGCAAGGAACCTCCCAGAGCTGATAATGAAGAAATATGTGCCTGTTTATGTATGCAGCTAAACCAGCGCAGATGACTCACCCTTTGATCAAGAGTTATTTGAAGTAAGGAGCCGCCTTTAAATGAAGTAAAGTATCAATGTAAATTAAAACAGGAAAAGAAGCATGACATGTTGGTCCCAGACCTACTATTGACTCCACTAAGAACAAGATCAGACTCATTATGTACCCAATTAACCAGACCCGGCACCAGGAGTCGGGGTGGTGGGAGGGGACGGGCACGGGCCATGCCAGCCCGGCCAGGCCACGGCTCCACCGCGGCTCACCGGGGCTTTCCCGCCTCCGCTCGGGAACGGCTCACCCCAGACGTACCTCCACCTGCCATCTGAGCACCAGATTAACCTTCGTCCGAGTTTTAAATGTATATCCTTTTGCACAGCATTAATTTAACCGTAATTCATTCTATCGCGATGTATGGAGATAAGGCTCATGGACAAAGTCACTCAGAGCAAGGAGAGTGAAAAGGAGGACGTTGATGGTTGCACAGCCAGAAGACTCACCATCTATTCGAGTTTCTTTTTTGCTTCTGGAATGCCTGCACTTCCTCCTGTCAGGCATGTACTTCACATATTCCTCTGCCCATGTCGGTCTGCCTTGACCGAGACTTTGCTGATCAAATATGAAACCAAGAAACGACAACTACAAAATTATTCTGTGTAGCTCATTTCCAGCAGAGCACACCCAAAGCCAGGAGGGCTTAGGTGACTTGTCCACCTACTATGGCTTTGCCATTTCGATTTCAAAATAGCAGCATGGAAACGTGATGGTGGTCCTACATGGTCACGCTAAAGGTTAATTCTGGCAGCAACATTTTGATAGGGTTAATTTTAAGAAAAGAGTTGCTCTAAGGTCTCTTGCACACCAGCAATAGAACAGGAAGCAGGTTCTCACCAGCAGAATAATCCTGAACATGGGCTTCAGTGCCATGGGCTCATGCCAACACCAGAGAGGGATGAGTCTCTTACGATCATCCTCATTTTTCCATTCAATTTTTAAAACCATTCCTAATGAGCTCGGAAAACTCAGGAAGCAACAAAGTTATGTGATGACAAAGGCGGTTCATCAACAAATAGGTTTGAAACTCCTGTGGGGAAAAAAGGGAACACGTGCTGTGCCGGCCCGATCGCCAACTTTCTGAAGTAGTTCTCAGTTTTCTTTCTGTCTTTAATTACCTCTGAATCAAACAGGAATGCTCCAGAATAAGCCTCAGTATTTGGGGACTATATTTATTCATAAAAATCCAAGCGATAAATATCAGTTAATCTGAGATGTATTAGGGCATACAAAGTGACTGATTGTTGAATACCAAATATACCGGTATTATCAGCCCTCTGTCTCACCCGGTGATAAATGAAGGTACCAGAATTGGTGAGATATGATCACATTTTTATTTATTGTTTGGCACCGTATCCTGTCCCAGTAACGGAGTTTTAGACAAATTGTTGCTTGTTTATCGTCACCCCGTGCAGCAGCAGGGTGTGCGCCGGGGCAGAGGGAGGTGCGGGCAGGATGGGGCTGGGGTCCTGGGACGGCGGGGGCGAGGGGGTGGATGCGCATAGAATCGTAGAATCGCTGAGGTTGGAAGGGACCTTCAAGATCATAAAGTCCAACCATTAACCTCCCCTGACAAAAACCACTTCTAAACCACGTCCCTAAGTACCACATCTACCCTTTTTTTAAACACCTCCAGGGATGGGGAATCCACCACCTCCCTGGGCAGCCTGGTCCAATGTTTAATAACCCTTTCAGTGAAGAAATGTTCCCTAATATCCAATCTAAACCTCCCCTGACGTAACTTGAACCCGTTTCCTCTTGTCCTATCGCTTGTCCCCAGGGAGAAGAGGTCAGCCCCCATCTCTCTACCCCCTCCTTTCAGGTAGCTGTAGAGGGAGATGAGGTCTCCCCTCAGCCTCCTCTTCTCCAGGCTGAACAACCCCAGTTCCCTCAGTCGTTCCTCAGAAGGTTTGTCCTCCAGACCCCTCACCAGCTGTGTAGCCCTTCTCAGCATCTCAGTGCCCAGCATCGCCTGCGAGCCCTGCCACCCCCCGACTCGAGATGGGCATTTTTCCTGAGGCACGGAACAAACCCTTCTCAGTGGTACCAACAGGCATTTCTGCTCTCTCGGGAGGGTTTGTTTCTGCCAGCACGTTTTGGAGAGTGTGGGTGGTTAGAAACTTGGAAAGTATCACGGAGGTTCAAATAAAAGAAAATAAGAAAAAGAGGGACGATGCTAGGAACTTTCTCTAGAGGGAAAACTTCTAAAGCTTAATGAGAGAGAAAGAAATCAGGAAGGATTTGATCCCGCAGTGCGGTCCTGGGGGAGGGCCCCAGCCCTAGTGCCGTAGAGCTGACGGGGAGTTTTGTAGAATCAGAGAATCACAGAGTCGTCTGGGTTGGAAGGGACCTTTCAGATCATCGAGTCCAACCATCAACCTAACGCTGACAATCCCACCACCACCCCGTGTCCCTCAGCACCGCGTCTGCCCGGCTTTTAAATCCCCCCAGGGATGGTGACTCCACCACTGCCCTGGGCAGCCTGGGCCAACGCTTATCTGAAGTTTCATGCTCTGGTGAAGAAAAGTTGTCGCAACAAGCCAGTCAGCACTGACAAACAGCTAAATCCAGAGGAATTCCGCTTGGTGCGGCCGACCTCGGGCATGTCCGTGCAGGCACAGGCATCGGGTGCAGCAGGAATCTGAGCCCGCGCCGCTGCTCCCTCCTCTCCGCCTGCGGCGGCTCCTCTGGCCGCAGGTGCACGCGTACGCATGTGCGTTACAGCCACAAAAATTCATACAGCAGCCAGGCCCTGCAAAAGCAATAAGTGCTGGGAAAGCAGAGGATTAGATTATTTACAGTGTCCTTTATTTTAATGTCAAAAAGACGTCCCCAGCGTGGTAGTGGAGGAGAGGAATTTCTGAGGGACTGGAAGCACTCACAGAGGTTGTGATGCTGATCAAGATGAATGACCCATACTGATGAAATATTTTAAAAAAACCCTACTGAAGAAACACAGTGTCCTAGAATTTGGGAAACTAGAGACAAATAGGGTGCTCAGGTAGAAATGATTTCTATGCAAAATACAGTAAACAAATAGAAGCGGTTACCAGAAAAAAAGTGAACAAAAAACATTTTTTAGTTCAGGAACCTACAGAGGTATTCTTAAATACCCAGTATGAAACAGAAATGCTAAAAATATTCAGGAATGTCAAATGAAATAAACTGGAAAGTTAAAAAAAAAAGTGTTTATGAATTCCGTTGTGCTAATGGAAGTATCACCAGGTAAATGCATTCAGCTGAGGCACTTGAACGCTTCAAGGACAAGTTCAGGTTGAGTTTATGGAGTTTTTGTTTTGAATTTAATCTCGCTAATTATTTTAATAATTAAAAATGTTCTGCTAAAGCAGGTTGTAATTAGCTAATTATTTGCACTGTTTACATTTCCTGCTTACTTATGCATTTTTATTATTCTCCTAAACTTGAAGATAAACCCCTCATAGCTGTGGGTGTTCCCATCTCCGGGTGTCTGGCCGGGAGGGCTCGGGGCACTCGCGCTTTCTCTTTCGGGGACAGAGTCTCGTCCTGCCATGGGAGACCCAGCGTGGCCACGGCCACGGTCACGGTCACGGTCATGTCCATGGCGCCGGCCCCTGCAGCGTCGCGGTCCTGCCGGCGAGGCTTTGTGCTGGTGCCCCGGGCAGGATCAGCCCCCTTCCTCCAGCGTCATTGCGATAGCTGTATGACATTATGTGGCTTCTCATTTGTGCTAAAAATAAACACCAAATAGCAGTTTTAATTAATCAGTAAATATACCTAATTGATATAATTACAATTAATGCAGGAAAAGTGGTGAGAGCTCGGGGCAGCGTGAAGCTAATTCCCAACCTTTGCTGGGGGCAATGCAGGCTCTTGTTTCCCTGCGAGCCCCGGGCAGGGCTCCCTCGGCAGGACACGGCACGGGATGGTGAGACAGGAGGAGAACAGCCCAGGACACAGTGTTCTTGGTGTCGGCCACGAGTCGTCCCCGGTGGCACAGATCCAGAGGTAGCAGTGTTTCATCCGTAGCATCCCACTGCGGCCGCAGGTTTACCGGCTCTCTTGTCTCAAGGGAGAAGCCGACCCCACAGCTCTTCCACCGGCCACCTTCCCCATCCAGGGCAGGAGACTTTTCCTTCCTGAGCATGCTGCTCCCTTCCACTCCCGCAGAAAAGTCTCACTGGCATTTTCTGTCCCGTGCACGTTATAATGGCTTTTTTCCTCCCTCCGTGCCAGAAAGCTGGACACTGCCTTGATAAAGGAGATAACCAGAGAAAAAGTGGTTATCTGGCTTTTTTCCTTATCTACATCCCTGCTGATGCTGTTCCCGCGGCAGCTATCGCAGCGGTACCTGAGCACGGGAGCCGGGCTGTGCTGGGGAGGGATGCTCGCAGCCCCCATGGCTGGGTCCCAGCTGGGACATTCCCACCGGCACCGGGATCCGCTCCTCGGGCAAGGCTGGTCGGGAAGACGTGGGATTCCAGCTCCTCAGGCGCCGTCCTTTCATCCTGGTGTAAGGTCTGCGGGAAGGCTGGGGCGTGGGGAAACGGCAGCTCCCTGCCCGTGCGCAGCCCTCGAGGAAGTGCCAGGTGAAGCTGCGGGTCCCGCCTCGGGACGGCGGCACGGCTCACACCGCAGCCCGCTCAGGCACAGACCTGGGGAGGAAGAGCGGAAAAAGGAGTCTGCGAATGAATTCCGGGAGAAAACAACATGAAACAATGAGGAGAAATGTGTCCATATATAGTAAGCTTTAGGGCATTTATTACTGATATATAACAAAGACAGTTAAACATAGATAAATGACAGCTTTGATGAGCCTTTATTGCACAGTTCTTTGCGCCTCATTAAATATGAAGAATAAAAGAAGAGTAGAGGACTCCAAAGACAAATCTGCACAGACCGCTAATGAATGATGAGGGATCTGAAGACAAAGGACAGGTTTTGGCCCATTTGAGTCGTCGCTGTTATAACAACTATCTGCGGTCTCTGGGGAGTGAGCGCAGATGCGAAGGAGGAAGAAGCCCAGAAAGGAGGGAAGTTTCTCCATCATTGCCAGGGAAAGGGAGCCCAGTTCGGTACCTTCATTCACTAATGGGCAAAGATAGACGTAGGACACCTTGCAGCACCAGAGGGGAAAAAAATGGCTCATTGTTATAATTCTCCTAATCTGTAAGATTACTCTGTGCTCGTCAGCGTTCAGCCTAACGTTCTGAGTCTCATCAGTGCTGTAACAAGAGAGACTGAAGAGAAAAGCTAGGTAGGAGCAGCTGGATGAAAGGGCTGCGTCCCCTTTGGAGCCCGTGCACTGACCCAAGCTGTCCTCTTCCAAGTGTCACGTTGATCAGTGCGCTGGTGTAAGGCTCAGAGCATCTAATTGCACGGCCGCTTCTGCGCTACACCCCAGGGACCCGCAGAGGACGGAGTGGCTCATGACCGCATGCTGCTGCGACAGTGCCGGCTGCAGCCATCGGCAGTGCCTTCGTTTGTGATCCCCCCTTGAAAGGGCAGACGAGTAATTGGGATGTTTCCTGGCTTCGTTTTGAGAGCAGTGATATCACAGAATCATAGAACCGTAGAATCGCCCAGGTTGGAAGGGACCTTTCATGTCATTGAGTCCAACCATCCACCCAACACTGACAGAAACCGTCACTAAACGATGTCCCTCAGCACCGCGTCTGCCCGGCTTTTAAATCCCTCCAGGGATGGTGCCTCAACTGCTTCCCTGGGCAGCCTGTTTGAATGCTTAATAACACTTCCAGTATAAAAATTTCTCCTAATATCCATCCTAAACCTCCCCTGGCGCAACTTGAGGCCATTTCCTCTTGTCCCATGGCCTGTTCCTTGGGAGAAGAGCCCGACCCCCCCTGGCTCCCCCCTCCTTTCAGGGAGCTGTAATCCACCGGCATGACCTGGACCAGCTGAGAAGGGGAAATGCTGAGTGGCAGGGATGAAGGGATGGCAGGACCTGTGGTGCTCTCCCTGGCTGATGTCCTCTCTCCCGATACTGCGGTTTCTGTCCTGCGCTCTGTGCCAGCCTGTGTCAGTCCTTGTCAAATGGCAGAGTCCATGGCGGCTCAAAAGCCGTGTCGCGTGCCGGGGTGGCCGCACTGCTGCCTCCACTGCCGTCAGATTCAGACTCCATTGGTTTGAGTAGGAAGCACATGGAGCTGATAAGACACTCACACGGAGTTACCAAAGTGACGGTGCCAGGTCGGTCGGGGGCAGGGAAGGCGACAGGTCCTCCGTACCTGCTGATCGGCACTTTTGCCTTTTTGCCTCTTTGGTGTCCTGCTGTTGTTGTTTTGAAAGTTTCCCAGGAGAAGAGGGCTGAGGGCGCGGGTACACACCTGAAGAAGTGGGCAGACACGTGCTCCCCATCTGTGTCCTCACGCCACCGAGTGCCACCCAGGTGAGCGGGGACGGAAGGAACCATGAGATGTCTCCTTGGGGCACGCAGATGCCTTTCAAAAGCCAGAAGTGAGCAGCAGCAGAAGCCCCGCTGTACAAAGCAGCGTACGGCGGCCGTCTGCACGGACCCGCCATGCCACCGGGGCCGTGGGCAGCGGTGTCCCCCCGCAGGGAGGTGGGGACGGGGCTGAGCCCTGGGCAAAGCCCTGGTACCAGGTGGGGAACGGGAGCAGCACAGCTCTGCTCTTGTCCCGCGATGTCTCTTGAGCAGACGGAGCTAATTTGTCTTCAGGACCACAAATACAATAGTACAACTGGGCGTTCGGCCCCGGGGAACAGTGCGCACGGCAGCGTAAACGCGGCCACCCCCTCTGAGAACCAGTGGGAGGCAGACTCCTGAATGCGTACAGCCTGCTGCTGTTCGGAGAGGGTTAAACTGCTAATTGACCCAACGCCTTGCAAACGACACTTTGGTTCCTAGGGCACGTAGCCACCCTCAGAAGGTTGCACTGGCCAGTTAGGGACAATTCTTGCCAGCAGCACAGTATAGCAGACCACGCAGGGGGATTAAAAGCAAAGCAGCAAACAAAAGTGATAGGACGAGGGGCGATGGTTTAAACTAGAGCAGGGCAGGTTTAGATTAGACATTGGGAAGAAGTTCTTTCCACTGAGGGTGGTCAGACACCGGCCCAGGTTGCCCAGAGAGGGGGTGGAGGCCCCATCCGTGGAGACATCCAAGGCCAGGCTGGATGAGGCTCTGAGCGACCTCATCTAGTTGGCGATGTCCCTGCTGACTGCAGGGGGGTTGGACTAGATGGCCTTTAGAGGTCCCTTCCAACCCAACACATTCTGTGATTCAATGAAAAAAGACCAGCTAATGGCCATTGAGATAGCTGACATTCTGCTTGAACAGCGTTACTGAAATCTCAGCGACTAGTGTGTGCCCCTCAACACACCTGAACGCCTTTGTCCCCCCGCACCCAGGCCCTGCCCGGGGCGGCAGCTCTGCGCCCGAGCGACGCTCCGGGCACCGCTGCCTCGCTGCGGCCGCGGCCGTCCTTCCCGCCGGAGCGAGTGCAGGGTTTGACGTCCTCCGACCCTCACACGCATCAAACTTTACCAGTTAGGGTAAAGCTCGCCTGTGCCTGCAGCTCGGCATCGCCTTCCCCGCGAGAAGCGCTGGCGAGCAGAGCGGCCAGCACGCCCCCAGTCCCAGCACGCGTGGGACCTGCATGAGCTACCCGAGACTGGAGTAATGAATGAAGAAGGGGAAGAGAGGGGCTTATGACAGAGGAACAGGAACCTGTAATTGCTGCTACACGCATGACTGAAACTACGCAACTATTTAGAAGCAAAACACATGCTCGGCCCTGTCCTCTTGCAGCTAATTTTGAGGACACATTATGCAGAAAAACGTGCCACTAGCTCGTAGCTGCATTTCAATAGAGCGGCGTCGATTTTTTGCCAGAGAAAAGAGATCTCCTTTGGAGTGCAGCTCCTTTGAAGGGCCCGCGGCAGTATATTATCTCTGCATCTGACTGCGCCAAGTCAGGTCTTCAGTGTCACCCTGAGCTCGTCCGGATCCAATTTTCGCAGGCGGTAATGACAGGGCAGTGGAGTGATGCTATTTGAGATGAAATGAGACTGTTCTGGAAAATCCCAAAGTCGGTGGTGAGATGCAGCCAGAGGGGACGACCCCGGCTCCCTGCAGCGGGGTGGAGATCAACCAGTGCGGGGGCACCCGGCAAAGCCCGTCTGCCGATGCCACAAGGTGGGGACCGGCCCCCCTGGTCACATTGTCCAGTGCCAGGAGCAGGGAAGAGCCCCTGGTCCAGGGTCCCACTGGGGACAGTGGCTTTGGGATGGTGCACGCCCATGGGAGCGGTGGTCAGGGCCGGGGGAGAAGCTCTTCTGCGGCTGCAAAGTGCCCCCCATGCGGCTCCTGCCGGAGCCAGGCAGCAACAGGCAACACTGGGAACGGCAGCAATCTGGCTGCAGGCAGAGGAAGGCACACACGGTGCCCTGCGCCTGCCCACGCTGGCACAGGTCTGCACCACGGGAGAGGGAAGCGATGTCCCAGCCCCGCGGGGAGACTGCTGCGGGATCGGGGCGCGGGAAGGCAGACAAAATCTGCACGCCCACAGTAGCTGTCACCGCTCACCGGAGACAGGGTTTCCCGCGGTGCCTCTGGGAGTTTGATCCCTTCCACAGCCCTACCCCGGCTCCTCGCCAGCCAGACACCGGCTGTTGGCACAATCCTCGGGCCCCTGTGCCCCAGGCACAGGTGTGAGTGGGGGTGCTGGTGTGAGCAGGGATGCTGGTGTGAGCAGGGATGCTGGTGTGGATGGGGATGCTGGTGTGAGCAGGGATGTTTGTGTGGATGGGGATGCTGGTGTGAGCAGGGATGCAGGTGTGGATGGGGATGCTGGTGTGGATGGGGATGCTGGTGTGAGCAGGGATGCAGGTGTGGATGGGGATGCTGGTGTGAGCGGGGATGCTGGTGTGGATGGGGATGCTGGTGTGGACGTGGATGCTGGTGTGAGCAGGGATGCTGGTGTGGATGGGGATACTGGTGTGAGTGGGGATGCTGGTGTGAGCAGAGATGCTGGTGTGGACAGGGATGCTGGTGTGAGCAGGGATGCTGGTGTGAGTGGGGATGCTGGTGTGGACGTGGATGCTGGTGTGAGTGGGGATGCTGGTGTGAGCAGGGATGCTGGTGTGGACGTGGATGCTGGTGTGAGTGGGGATGCTGGTGTGGATGGGGATGCTGGTGTGAGCAGGGATGCTGGTGTGAGCAGGGATGCAGGTGTGGATGGGGATGCTGGTGTGAGTGGGGATGCTGGTGTAGTGGGGATGCTGGTGTGAGTGGGGATGCTGGTGTGAGCAGGGATGCTGATGTGGACGTGGATGCTGGTGTGAGTGGGGATGCTGGTGTGAGTGGCGATGCTGGTGTGGACGTGGATGCTGGTGTGAGCGGGGATGCTGGTGTGAGTGGGGATGCTGGTGTGGACGTGGATGCTGGTGTGAGTGGGGATGCTGGTGTGAGCAGGGATGCTGGTGTGGACAGGGATGCTGGTGTGGAGGGGGATGCTGGTGTGAGTGGGGATGCTGGTGTGAGTGGGGATGCTGGTGTGAGCGGGGATGCTGGTGTGAGTGGGGATGCTGGTGTGGACATGGATGCTGGTGTGAGCAGGGATGCTGGTGTGGATGGGGATGCTGGTGTGGATGGGGATGCTGGTGTGGATGGGGATGCTGGTGTGGACGGGGATGCTGGTGTGCGCAGGGGCGGTGGTGTGGATGTGGATGCTGGTGTGAGGGGAGATGCTGGTGTGAGCGGGGACGCTGGTGTGGACCGGGACACTGGGAGATTCCCAGCCTGCCTGCTGCTTCCCCAGCTCCGGTGCCCGCGTGGTGGCTGCGGTGGCTGCACTGGGCTCCTGCCCCTCGCCCCGTCCCATCCTGCCGAAGGGGTTTCTCCCCCAGTGCGCTGCCCAGGCTGTTTGTTTTTGTAAATGAGAGATCAGTAACAGGATCATTCCATCATCGCATCGATTCCCTCGCGTGTCAGCTTTTGTTCTTGTTCCTAATTACTCCGGGACTTCTGTTCACACGCTGCTCCCCGGCTCTCCAGCCCCAGCCTGGCAAAAGCGTGGGTCATTAAAGTCTTGCCTGATTAAAGCGGCCGCCCTGCCACGTTCCGCTTATCCCCTTATGCGTGTTTGAAGCTGCCTTTTTTCCCCTTGTTTCCACTGCGGTTCGTCACTGATTTCCCTAACGAGTCTGTCTTTTGCCTTAATCCACACGGTCTCTCCGGCAGTATCTGGGCTGCACAAACAGCTCTCCCCGCATGTCACCCCACGGCCTCGCGCCCCCCCAGCCCACGTCGGGGGACGCCGACCCGCGGCGATACCAGCGTTTCTCGCCCCCGAGCACCGGCCGCTGCTGGGCCTTTTCCCTGCCCTTTGCGGGTGCATTTGCCACCCAGCGCTGCGCCGGCCCACGGTACCCCTTTCCCCTCCAGGTAAAAAATTATCTCCTCCAATTATTTGCTTTCTGACGAGGAGAGTTGCAATAACAATGTTTCTGTGAATTGCTTTTGCAGATAAACAGGCCAGGCCCCGCTCCTGAAGCAGGCGGTAATTGTACTCTCCTAAATAGGTGCTTTCCTCTTTATCTCCCGAGTTCGCTTTCTTCCCTCGGCTATCTGATGGGCTTCCTGCTGCTCCTTTCCCACTCCTCCTCCTCGTTCTCTTCCCCAAGTTTGTTTTGCTCATTCTTCCGCTAATCCGGTGAAGTCTTCGCTGCGAGGGAGGGGAGAAACGAGCTTTTGATTTTCCACAACCTGCTTGTGGACTCTGAACCCATTAAGATACTTCTGCTCGCTGAGGCTCTGCTTTTATCCGGCAAACAGCAGGAGAAGGATTAGGCTCCCCAGACGCAAAGCCCTGCCAGGAGGACGGGCAACGCGGCGTCTGCAGCGTCGGACGGCGTAGGGATGGAGGACGGGCTCCCTTCAGCGTGAAAATTTGGAAAACACGTAAATTCATCAGGCAGCTCGGGGTATCCCTACTAATTACGTCCCCTTGATAAGACTCACATTAGACCTCATCTCTGGTGAATGTTATTAACCAGCGCAAAGCTGTCTGTGCCCAGCTCAGAGTTAATGTTTCTGCCGTAAAGTGTAAGAAAAAATCCCTTTGTAAGACTTAGTCCGGCCGGTGTTCAGCGCCTGGAGCCGGCCCTCGCTGGGGCTCAGTGTCAGACGCCGACGACCCGGGCACAGCCGAGATTCAGGCGGCGGCAGGAGGGGGGACAGGTCGGTTTAGAAGCTGCAGCAGAAATGTTCAATTTTAAAAAAGATGGAATGATTTGTCACATGAGTTTCCTACTCCCTGGCGGTCAGTCCGGTGCCCCCACGTACCAACCTTCTGCTCAGTTCCCATTTGTGCGCGATTGCAATTTCATTTCTGCAGTCAAGATGGCTTTTCTCTTCATTTCATCCTTTTATTCTCTCTCTTTGTGCCTCTCATTCCTTTCCTTCAGGTTTCTTCCACTCGTCTAATGCAACACCTTTGTCATTTCCACCTCTTCGCTGTCTGACCCCGCCGTGCCTGCCGTTGCTGCTTTGGGCAGGAGTCCCGGGGCGGACGGGCTCTCCTCGGCGCGGGCTGTGGCTGTCGCGCTGCCGGAGCGGGGCCGAGCGGGGCAGCGACCTCTCGGCATCCTCCTCGCTCGGTACCAGGAGCGCTTCAACAGCCTGCCACCAATACTCACGTTAACCCCCATGGAATGTGCTCCCTGGAGAGATCCTGCACACGTGCATATAGCAGAGCCCTGAATCCATGAGCTGGTGTCGGTCGTGGCTGTGCCCACCAGCTTCAGACAGAAGTTCCTTTTGATTTCCTCTTTCACAAACAGATGGTCAATAGAGAGGCCTCTATGTTAAAGCAGAATAATCTCATTTTATTTGCCATGTATGCTTTCTGGATGGACAATAAAGAGGAGAAGAAACGCGGGAAGAGAAGCCCCTGCAGAGTTCATAAAACAGAAGGAATGAAGCTGTAGAGCGTCTCTGGTCAGGGGGCCATTCCCTGTCTTCTACTCATTGATATGCTGTAAGCATAAGCTGCATCATGTGGCGTACACCCATCCTTTTGCTGCTTAAATTATGTATGGATATAGATATATAGATAAAATTCACTGTAAGCTGGAGGTGCTGATTCAGGCTGGAAAAGTCTGAACACACATTAAAGAAAAAATAATGCTAACCATACGCTTTTCCTCCGAAGGACGCCGTTCGGTTAAGGCTGGTGCGGACTAAACACTCGTCACACACCCGTCACAAATCCATCGGGCGCTGCTCTGTCTGTATTGAGGCCTGTCTCGGTGGTGTAACTGCGTTACAGTGTTCTTCCACCTGAGGAGAGCAGCACCGTCGTTAGCATCCCCCGCTCCTGCTGAGGCGCAGGGGACGCGCAGGCTACAGAATGGTGCTGTAACTCAAGTGCTGGCACATTAGGTTTTTTGACATTAAGACTTGCACTATAAATTCCAATTCTGTGTTCTGTCAGTAACTAGCAAATGCTGAACTATCTCCTTCCGTAGACATACACCATTGGAATCCATTTAAAGCGCTTAATGATGTATTAATAAAGCATGATTTTCCAGCCGAGTTTCTGAACTCCAGCCACTGGCGCCAGGACCAGCGCTGCCAGTCAAATTAGAGTGTCATCGCTCCTCGGTAAATAAAGGTTAATTGGATGTACGGTATGAAAGGATCAGGAACGTAGGACATATCTATGGCAGGTTTGTTCTTACTTGAAAGTCTGATATTACATCCCCGTTCCCGTGGCTCAGGTGCTGCTGGCAGCTCCTGTGATTACGGACCCCGCGGGCAAGCGCGTTCTTCACATATACTTGGGATCTCTGAAAAAGTTCACAGGCAAAATATTTAATAGATTCAGCACTCTTGTGACCTACTGATTCCTACAGCGGGGGGGGGGGGGGGGGGGGGGGGCGGATCTGAAGAAATTCTCCTCTTCAGTTATTTCCCTACAAGACCTCTACAAGAACATTTTTGGCGGGGCTGGTGAGCTGGGAGTCGGGGGTTCCAGCCGTACCCGGGGGGCGACCGCGTCCCTTCCCAGCCCCGGCTCTCCCTGCAGGGTCTGATGCCCGTTCCTCGGCGGGGGACAGGGCACCCCCTCCTCCGCAGCGTGCCTCTGCTCTGCAGCCACGGCAGCTTCCCGGGGCCACCTCCCCCTGCGGGACCCCCGGCGCTGGGACGCCCCACGGCCGCGGCGCTGCTCCTCGGGTGGGCCATGCCTGACCCACGGCGGCGAGATGCTCCTCGCCCCCAGCACCGCATCCCACCGTCCTGGGAGGGCCCTGGGGGCTCTCCAAGGGTCCTGTTAAAAAACTAACAAAATAAGCAGCCTAATAAGCACAACCCCATATTTACATTAAATAGCGTGCAGTGTAGCGTGAGCTGGAACTTCATCTCGGTGCATCGGGGATTTTATTGTGGAAAAAGTCCACCCTGTTTTTCAAAACCCATTAATGTATCTTAAGTGCATTTTCTCCTTCAGAGACTCTCTTTCAAGCTCCCGGCTTTTGTTTAGTCTTTCGTTGCTAATTAACCCTCCTGAGCTATTTGCTCCCTGTTCTGCTCTGGAGGCCTGACCTTTCATTGAAGACATCTGATATTTTAAAGCTCTGATTAAAATATTTCCATTAAGTGCTTTTTCAATGAACAAAGGGCTTTTGACATGAACAAAAATGTATTATCTGAAATATTTGCTTTTGCTAAAATGTATCAATTTGCCACGAAATTTTATTAACTGCACAACTTAAAAATATCTTCAATAAAAAAAATAGTGACACGGCAGTGGAAAGCATTTTAGGTTTTCGCTGCTTATTTAGAAACGTTCATTTGAAATTTAGAAAATTCAACTGAATTAAAACTACCCACGGAACACAAGTACTGGTTTTGAGCACGGTTGCATACCAGTCGTACCGTTCAAAGAAATCACAGCTGAGGCCGACCCGTAGTTGGTGGTGTCTGCCGTGACTCCCATTCCCCTTCCAGGGAAACCGCCTGCATTTTTGCCCTTAATTCTGGGAGTCTTTGGCTTGTGAACCCCGCGCCGGGGGAGTTGCCCCTTCAAAACTGCACACTCAGAGATGCAATGGGTTAATAACAACCTTGGCAGACCTTCTTTCTTCTGCTCCCAAAGGTGCATTTACTGGGCTGCTCTACAGATCTAACGAGCTAATTTTCAGTAAAAGTAAGCCCTCGAAAAGTGATTGGTTGATACTAAAACATTTCCAGCTTTACAGTATCAAAGCATGGTGTCATTAACCAAAATGAGCAAAAGTCTGGGAATGGAAAAATCCAAAGGGACGGCTCCAGTAACAAAGGAAAAAGCGGCAACGAAGGTTCTGTCTCCTGGTTCGTGCCACAAAGCGATTGTGCGCTAACGCCACAGCGCCGGCGCGTCTCATCGTTGGTGCTTTTGTTGTGACGCACAACGACCATCCATGAGCAGATCCATGGGCAGCTGAGAGCGCGCGCGGGGCTCCTGCCCTTCTGTAACAAGAGGTGTAATTTGTCCCACGTTTGCTGTATCATTGATACACACAGTACATGTCTCCCAGGGCTGGAGCCCCTCTGCTGTGGGGACAGGCTGAGAGAGCTGGGGGGGTTCAGCCTGGAGAAGAGAAGGCTCCGGGGAGACCTTCCAGCCCCTTCCAGTCCCTCAAGGGGCTCCAGGAAAGCTGGGGAGGGACTCTGGAGCAGGGAGGGGAGCCATGGGACGAGGAGGAAGGGTTTTACACTGCCAGAGGGGAGATTTGGATGAGATGTGAGGCAGAAATTGTTTGCTGTGAGGGGGGTGAGCCCCTGGCCCAGGGTGCCCAGAGAAGCTGTGGCTGCCCCATCCCTGGAGGGGTTCAAGGCCAGGTTGGACGGGGCTTGGAGCAGCCTGGGCTGGTGGGAGGTGTCCCTGCCCAGGGCAGGGGGTGGCACTGGGGGGGCTTTAAAGTCCCTTCCAACTCTTCCAACCATTCTATGATGCCATTTAGGGAGATGTAGTTGGAATTAGCAAGTATCTGCCTCCTTTCCTCATGCCGGTGAGAGCACCGACGGGCGGAGCGGCAGAGGGGCAGGTCCCGGCGCCGGAGGATGCTCCTTGCCATGGCACATCCCACCCCACGCACGTTGCCTGTGCTGCGACGCCGGCTGCGCTGCTGCAGAGCACTCAGCGATAGCAAGAAACATGTTAAATCCTCCAGCCATGCCGGGAATGAAAAGGAGATAAGGAGAGTCAAGTAGGGTGGAGATGTTTTCCCCCTACCACAGACTCTTTGGAAGCTGAAAAATTGACTTCCATTTCATCCATTTTAATGTTGAAGGGTAGGCTAGCCGCGGCCTGACTTTAAGATTGTCAGTGCTTTGTCATCCCGACACTGCAATTTCAGAACGTATGATGGGAAAGTCGTATCGATGCCAGACCCTGGTCGAGATTTGGATGACACAAAGCTTGCCGGCTTCGGGACGAAGGTGCCGGGCGTCCCTTCCCCGCTCCCCCGCACGCGTGCACTGCGGCAGGGCAGCGATGGCACAAGGTATTCTGGTGCATGCAGTTAATTTCAAAGAAAGCTGTTTTTTAAAAACAGACATCCATCCTCACTTCAGCTTATTTGCCAGTTCCAGGTAGAGCTCCTCTAGGGAAAGAAAACTGCCCATTTCTATTACAGTGTATGTAAAGACAGGCCAAAGCACCAGGATTTAGACCCCAGCCGAAATCACTCAAGTTCTATACACCTAAATTTGTCCTCCAGGCTCGAGGGATTTTCCGTTGCCGCCAACGCCCGCGGGGAAGCAGCACCCTGCCGTGCCCGTCTGCCGCGGCTGCAGGGGCACCAGGAGCTGGATCCTGCTGCCGTCTGAAGCCCCAACATCCTTGGAGTGCCTTTCCCAGCCCCGGATGGGAGTGATGGGTCTCATCTCTCTCCTTGCACAACAAATCACGGTGCTAACGACCTTCTGCTGGAGCCACCTCCCCAGTTCCCTCCTTTACTCTCAGCATCCTTCTCAGGAGTGCGTTTCAATATTATCCTGTTACCCCACTGTATGGTTTCCGCCTTTCCCCAATTTAACTTTATTTATATACTATTCCCAAATCAATAGGATTTCCCTTACATATCTCAAAATCTATATTTTGGTTAAAGGAGGGTGGTTTTAGTTATAATCTTTTTATGTATCTATTTTTTCAGCATGTGGTCGCACGAGAGATGGGTAAGTGAGTGAAATTCTTTATGTTTTCTTTCCTGTCATTAAAGTCCTACTATTCCACAGAACATAAAGCACAGTCAACAGAATGTCATCTACTCTTTAACCATCATTTCACGATCATAATGCTGTCATTAGGAACGTGTTTCAAGTGTACGTGTAACAGCTTAGGGATTGTCAGCCATAACAAATTCCTATCTGGGACTTGTTCAAATACAACAGTCTGCCTTCCTCGGTGATATTAGATCAGTGAATACACACTGCTCCTTGGAATTAGATTTGTATAGGGAAAGATTAGCCTTGTATAACGTAATGTTACATTTTGTTGTTCTGAGCTATACCAAATGTAAATCATGTCTCAGACACAATAATAATTCAAACAGAAAATGCAAAGGGAAAGACATAAATGTGAAGAAGAAAGATAGGCTATATAGGAATACACTGCATCTGAAACTTGTTTTGAAAGTCAAATACATACCTTTATTTACAATGCTCTGATGCTATTCAGTTACCCAATGAATTTCTGTGAAATAATATCATATCTGCACCTTTCTGAGCAGCACAGCTGGAGAAGGATGTGACCGAGACGGCAATAACTCCGAGCTGCCAGAGCAGCGCCCCTCAAAACCCGCACCGCCTCTCCCAGGTGTACGGCAACACAGGGATCTGGAAGTTTGTCCAAGTTCCCTTTGGAGAAAGGGCTGAAGAATGCGCTCCAGGAGTATGACGTGCTAACAGCTCAAAAACAAGTGACGCAACCCCATGTTTAAATATTGCTTTTATAAAAATGGAATTAAACTGGAATTCCGCAGGTCCTCACCGGGACCTTTCCAGCTCTGCGGGATGTCCCTTTGTAGACCTCTCCTTTGTTACTAAGCTCAAATCAGGCAGGTGCCTGGCCTTGGTTCAAGCTTGACTTAAAGCCGTTCTTTATTCAGCCTTAGAAAAGTGCTTGCGACAGCGTGAAGGTGTTTTGAATTCACCCCGCAGGGTCCTTGCCGTGCTCCTCCCCGCGCGCTTGCTGCTGCCCGTCCCTCGCACGCCGCGGTGTGCCGAGCCTCGCGCGGGCCGGCGCGGCACCAGGAGAGCTCTCTGCCGGGGCCTCGGCTCCCAGAGAGCTCCGTGCTGGCAGAGCTGGAGATGCTCCCAGTGTGACGTGGGGACGGAGGGGGAGCAGGTCCCTGCATGAACTGGGACGTACTGGTCACTTGCCAGCTGTAACACACAAGAAGAGCACAAAGGTCTGGAGAGGGTCGGTGGGGCTGCCGAAGGAGTCTCACACCAAGAATGAAGATGGCTCTGGCTCTAACTTGAAGGGCCAAATGCTGGGTTTTTCTCCTTGTAACCCAAATTGATCCCTAATGCTGCACATTTTGGGTTAGTAGGAGCACTAACCGATTCTCCTGTGTATGGAGCAAATCAGCCTTGCCCTCTCTAAACAGCAGCTTGTACAGATGTGTAAATAGAAAGTGTTGTTTTGCTCCTCAAGGGATCTATTGTTTGGTGGAACAATAATAATAGTTTCCAAATGTACCTCAGCATTAAAGCATGGGTATTTCTGCAAAGATCGGCTTTGCTTACAGGAACACAAAACCTCTCAGTGATTACCAGGAAAGGCTGACTCACTCTTCAAGGCTTCTCTGCAAGAGCCGAGATGGAGCTCTGCAACTCTCGGGCTGAGACAGCAGCTCTGCTGCGGCCGCCTCGTTTCTTATGGGGCTTTTCAGGTCCCTGAAATCATCCCGGTGTTCTCCTTTAATATTTCATGGCACGCGCTGAGCACTGCGTGTGTCGTGCTGGGAGGAGAGCGCACCTGGTGCCGAGTGTTACAGGAGCAATGGGGTAGGGCCAGCAAAACGGGGTGATAAAAAGACGTTTCTATGCATCCAGGACAATCCGAGATGTGGAACTGATTTATGAGATTAACATGATACTGATGGAGTCAGGTGGGTTTTAGGTTATTGAAACCAGGGTTGTTTAGGCTTGGGCAGGAGCTGAAGTCCTGTAGTTAGCACGCAAAAGGGCTGGTAGTGTTCTGCTAGCGATGATTTGGACTTCCAGCATTGCAGCTGGTGTGACTTCGGCGCGTAGTCAGGGTTTGAACCAACTCGGATGTGTGTGGATCTTCCTCTTCCTCTCGAGCCAGAGCTGACGGGACGGGGGGATGGAGGTGGCCACTCGCGGAGCTGCTTCTGCTGCGCCGGCCCAGGAGAGGAGAACACAAAAGCAGCTCAACGCTCCTCCGGCCATGAAATGGTGGGAAGGAAGGAAACCACAGCCCGGTCCTGAAGTTGGTATCTTTTAACTTTGTTTGGAAAAGTTTAAATCTGAGATTTATTATTGGTATACTATGCCATGTGGAATTAAGCTAAAATCCCAAGTGGTTTGTTTATTTAGGATGTGGCTGGGGTAGATCAGAGCCAGGCTGCCCCGTGTTCCCTGAGGTGACCTGCCCTTGCAGCAAGCAGATTGCCTGCTGTGTTGGGGCACTGACATGGAGGGTGGCCACAGGGGCCGCCGCACGCGGAGCGCCGTGTCCGCAGCGCTGCTCTGGGGCCACTGTCTCCTGAGCTGCCCGTGCCGTGCTCAATTCCTGTGACGCTACGGTGAGCACAGGCTCCAGCTCTACCCATTCCGCTTGTTCTAGTCATAGGTGCTAAAACGCATTGCTGTCGTCTTGCGGTTTCGTGGTCTGAGAGTCCTTTGAGAGCCCTCTTTTGGGGGTTGCTTTCGAATGAGACTGGGATTGCTGGCGAGACTGGGATTGCTCATGGTCCGTGCCCACGAGCAAAGAAACACTTGGTTTCTGTGTTTGCCGCAGGGTGCTCAGCCATGCTCCTGCTCACCCAGTTCTGGGACATTGTGCCAGGGTCTCGTCCTGTCTCCATCGCCGGGAGATGTGGTCGGGTGGTGGTGAGCGGGCTCGGGAGGGGACACCTTTCTGTAGCGGGGTAGGGCGACTCCAATCCTCCTCCTTGAGAGCTGGCTGATCCCGTACCTTTAGCAGACCTAAAAGCAAACCCATTTATTAGGCTGTGGAAGAACCTGATTGTTTTGCTGCAACCTGAGACAAAGGCATGGAGTGCTATTCCCATGTTTGCAGACAAAATCTTTCTGAGCAGATGGCAGAGCAATAGGAGAGGCTTTGGGCAGCTGCCGCTCCCCCGAAAACCGGAGGGACAAACAGAAGGTGGGCGTCCGGAGAGCGAGGTCTGCACAGGACCCCAGGGTGGTAATAAATTAGAGAGAAGAGCTGGAGCAAGGCCATGAATGAGAATTTAATTGCACACTTCTTGTGTTTCCTGGGACTGGATTATACTGGCCAGGAGTGCTTTCTGGAGGAAATGAAAAGCTGATACCTGTGACATATTGCTGTGAGAAACTGCGTAGATGAGTCCTGTATTGAACAAACTGCTCCATTAATAGAGAGACGATGTCTGAATCTACATTTTGAAACTTGGATGCCTTGAGGGTTTGCTCAGGAATAATTTATCGCTTGAGGAACACAGCACAGAACAAGCGTGGTCAGACTGTGACCACCTTCTCCTCCTGCTGATTAATAGAAGATGAGGTAGGCAGGGGGTGATCAAGACTAGTCAGCCCAGGTATCCAGCAGGATATTCGGGGGTTTGTGTGTGTTTGACCTCCGCGGAGTTAACAACAGGCGGAGGTGACCACCTTCTCGCGCTGCTGAGCCCCTCACACCCACCATCCCCAGCCCTTAATCGCCAGCCGGCTCCGGGATGCATGTGGAGGTGAGATGAAAGCCAAGTGTTCCCTCAGAAACACCAGGGGTTTTCAGACTTTAGCGTGTTTTGGAAATGTTTGTCAAATATCTGCATTTTCCGGGTTTACAGGAGCCGGGAAGCAGACGGACTGATGGAAATAACTTGTCGGTGCTAAGGAGTGCTGGATACTTGACAAAAAACCCCCAACACCCTCTTTGTCAGTAGACAGACTAAAGATAATGTGCAATATTGGCTATATCTGCTTACTGGTAAGCGCATGCGTCCGTCGGCACACTTGAGAGGAAGTCAGCAATCTAACAAACGTTTTTGCCATTTCTGTGTCAATCCTCTCATGAGGTCTTACAAAAACATTGTGCTATCCTTTTCGGTAAACTTGGCTAAGCATTTAAGACTATTTCTAGATTCTGTTTTATTTTGAAGGGTTAAAGCAAGCCAGAGCTTCAGGATGCACAGAAATTTTAGGGTACTGTGAAATAAGATATGTGTAAGGCGGCTTTTTATAATACACCGGATTTATACTCTTATTTAAAAAATGACAAGAAAAAATGTGAATTTGAATCCAAGGTTGTGGGGTTATTTTGACTTCAGTTTTTGAAGGTGGTCCAAGTATGTTCTAGCAAAAGATAATACTTTCCTATCTCCACAATGCCTGTCCTCGACTGGCTAACGCAGAAAGCAAAGCGGTCGCAGGAATGAAGGAACAACTGTTGTCAGGGGAAAACAGACACGCACGATTCTGAGCTGCTAATGTAACGTAAGCAAAAAATGGGCTGCGAGTGGTGTCGTTGTGGAGCTCTGCCTGATACTCTGCCGTCCTGGAGAGTGGAGAAACCGCTCATCCCCAGGGCGACGTGCGGCGAGGCAGCCCGCGTGTCAGCAGTGGTGTGAGGTTAGCGTGACCTGAGGGCGGCTTCGCCCCTCCTGACCTCTGAGAACATCCCCCTCCTGGGCTGAAATCTTCCGTGCTGGATCTGCCTGCAGGCAACGGTCTTGGTTTTGTTCGTTTCTTCTGTTTTACTGGCAAGTTTTCAATAATTGTGTGTGCTGAGACCGGGAGGGGGGGAAATACTTTATTCACAGCAAAGAACATGTTTCTGGGAAAAGGCTACGGTGAAAGTGGTTGGTAGTGACTGCTGTTGGTCATACAGATGGTCCTCGATGAGAACAAGTACCGGTATTCAGGGAGAAGGAAATAACGCTTAACAAGAAGGGAAGAAGCCTTGGATTGGGTTGGTCTATTTTAGAGCAATACTTGGTTCCCAATAGAGCAAATGCCTTCTGCCAGCGCCGGACTTGGGTGCTTTCGGCTGGGATTGGTTTTTAACCTTTACGCCGAGGACCTAGTCTGAAATCAGCCACAGAGGGCTTCCTCCTGGAGGGGAGGTGTTGCAGACAGCAGCAGCCTGCACTGCATGGGGTGACTTCTCAGCAGATTGAGCAAGCTGTTTAACGTCCTTCTCTCCAACTGGGACCAGGAGCTATCGCCTGAATTTCACAGTTAGTGTCTGTAAGGCCAGAAGAGACCACACCATCTTCTCTGGCGTCTGATCCAGGATCCTTAAGCTTCACCCAGCCTCTTCCTCATGTACCACCACAAGTGCTCGTCCTCGCCTGTCGCTTCATGTGGGTTTCAGGAGGCCAAGGGGACTCGGTGCTTCCTCTGAGACTTTGCTCCAGCAGCGAACCATTTCCCAGGCCTTTGTCTCCAGCGGTTTCTTTTGTCATGTTTTTGACAGGTAGAATAAAAAGCGCTGTAGTACCCGATACTTTCTCTTAAAAGCATTCGGATGCTGGGGACAGGTTGCCCAGAGAAGCTGTGGCTGCCCCATCCCTGGAGGGGTTCAAGGCCAGGTTGGACGGGGCTTGGAGCAACCTGGGCTGGTGGGAGGTGTCCCTGCCCAGGGCAGGGGGTGGCACTGGGGGGGCTTTAAGGTTCCTTCCCACCCAAATCATTCTGTGGTTCTATGCTGTAATTTAGTCACTTTAATTGCAGCTAACCCCCAGAGCCTACTGAGCCTTTCAGGTCCGTGACCGTGCTATGCATTTTCTCCACCTCTCAAGTAATTTCTGTGGTTGCCTCCTACCCTTCACCTTTGCACTCCTGGCCAGAAGGCTCATTGCATTCGGGGCCGGCCAGAGCCACGAGGCAAGGCTCGTTGAGACAAGCACCTAACGCAGCAGGGCTGCCGCCGCGACACGGCCGCGCGCAAAGCAGCGGGGTCCCGGTGGGTGGCTGCAGACGGCAGCGCGCGACTGCGTCCCCTCGGTGTGAGCCCGCTCCGAGGGAGTCCTGCCAGCGCCCGCTTCCACTCCCGGGCTGTTAATGGAAACTTCGAATAGCATCAAACCGGGGTCACCGGGAGACCTCGGTAATAACCTTCCCCTCCCTCAGTCAGGTTCACTGCTGAAAACTATTTTTTTTTTGGATCTCATAAAGATCCTCATCCAAAGCAATCTCATAATAAAATGAATTATGTGCCGGTTCTGCAGAGTTGGTTTTTTTCATCCAGACATGGAATATCAAATGTAATCAGGACTGTTTAACCTGTGAAGCGGTGTTGATCAGCATTAAGTATATTTTTACCTTTTTAGCGCTTTGAATTTAATTGTGTAGTAGAATTGCACAGACTGTCCAAATTCGATGCCAACTGATTTGGGTCATTTGGCTGAACCATTTGAAATGCTGGTGTGATTCTGGTGCTATTGCACAATTGAAATCTGTCTGGTATATTAAAATATATAAAAAGTAAATATTTTTAGTTTTTCTTACCAGGCCTTTAGAGGTTTTATATTCAAGCTACATGTGGAGCTGCTCCTCCTTCAAAGTCCTTCCGGCCAGGGGTTTTGTGGTGATGCCTGAAGTTTTTCTTACCAATTAGAGGTTGGAAGATAATCAGTATCAGAAGATAGAATTTTCTTGTATTCCTTCTGGCTAGAAGTTTTATTTCTTGACAATTTTAAAATAACTTGCTTCTCATATCTATTGTCTTCAACATAACTCATGGCTTCCCTTGACTTTGGGCAATTGTGCTTCTGAGACTGCTGAAGCGCCTGCAGCCTGTGGCAAGCCGGGGTGCCAGGCTGGCCAGGGCGGATTTCACACCAGCTCCGCGTCTCTTCCTTTAAGCTTGATTTCTCAAGGGTGGGCAGGGCGATGGGAGCCCTCCAGAGCCTTCCTGCACGCGTGGAGGAGCGGTCCTCGTGAGGCGGGTGAGGCTGTGGTCTTGGCCACTTGCAGCGACCACTGGCCTTGGCCATTGCAAGACTGAGGGCAAGGGGACGCCCTCTCCTTCACCCAAAGGCAGCAGAGCTGCCTCCAACCCTGGTGCAAGCTGGTTTTTAGGTGTTAAAGATGATAACATCAGTGGATTCGCCTGAAAGAGCTATTGATGTGAATTTTATTCCTTAACTGAGAACAGCTGTAAAACTTTCATATGACCTTTTTATGAGTTAGGTGCAGACGAGTAGAAAATGTTTTGTATTATCCCTTAAAAGTGTCCTACCTGCTGTACCTTACTCCCACAAATAATTAGAGAAGGAAGTGGTAATTATATGAATCTATTGGTAACACATTTGCCTTAGACAATGCTAGAAGAGAAACTATAATTTAAGCTTAATGTGTACTACAAAGTTGACCAAGAAAATGGAAATTTATGTAAATTCCAATACACAATTTATAAGGTTACAGAATACGTGGGATGCACGTGTTTGTGACTAGTTCTTTGGGTTCAGCTAGTCGGGTCGACTTTCTAGACTGAACAAGCACTTGCCTTTGCATACCAGCTTCTTAAAAAAAAACCTTTTTAAACATTTAAAAAAAACCAGAGGAGTTTCTAGTAGCCTGGGTACCCAACATACCTCAAAAAAATGCACATTTCTACTCTTGTGGGCTATAAGTTGATGTCATGTATAGTTTCTGGGGGCAGACTGGCAGTGACAAAGAACAAAGCCCTCTGGGAGAGCACAGGTGGCGGGGGGGTCTGCGGTGGGAAGGGCTGGCGGCTCCGGGCTGGCGGCTCCGGGCTGGCATGGGTGCTGCTGGTGCCGGGGCTGGTGGTGGGTGTGCGACCCGAGCACCACGCACCGGCCGTGGGGCGAGCACCGGCAACACGTGCTCTACTGGATTGCCTCCGTGTGGGAAGCTAAGAGTTTCTCTTGTCGTTTATTCCCTGTTATTGTTTATTCTCCAGTACAAGGTGGAAGTGTTTCGAAAATAAGGTGAAAACCAGCAAGTCGCCTTCTGAAGCGCAATCTACTCCTTTGTGTTTTAAGTTGCACCCGCCGACTTTAGCAGAAAACATGAGTGTTTATGTGGATTTATTCTTTTAATGAGCAGCAGAAGCCTATGGAGGAGTGGGTGGGCTCTATCTTAAGTACAGAAACCCCCACAGGCTCAGTGCTGCTCTAATTCATACTTGCAGAAAACTTCCACTTCCGCGGGGGCTTTTGCCCCCGTTTTCATCGCTGTCTCAAGATCAAGGCAGAATTTAGCTCTGAGAAGCTTAACTTTTGGGTTGAACGTGAGTCAGAAAAACATCACCCATGTTTTGAACCCAACTTAAATTTTAACGTTGGCGACAAGAAAAAGAAGTCTTAAAACTGCGTTTGAAAAATGCTGCCCATCAATAAACATTGTACGTTTTGTACAAGACCTTGGCCCTTTAAGGGTTGATAGGAAAAGTAACTTCATGTGTTTTTAAAATAACTTTGTCTAACTCATTCTTTAATCTGCCAATTTCCATTTTCATAAAAGTCTTTTCTCCGCAGTTATTAAACATCTTTAAAATATAATTTAAAAAATGTAATAACCTTTGTCATCTGTTCTACAGCTTGCCTTCAGCCAGTGCACTACTTGTGAATACAGAATTTCAAATTAAATTTACTAATCTCATGGAAAAAGGACACTTTAGAAAATATTGCATTCACAGTTTATACTGCCACAGCAAGCTAAGAACAACTAATTCTATCAACTAACAAAATAAATTATAGATTCTCTCTCCTGGTTGAGGTAAAAATATTTCACAAAATTATTGAAAAGCTTCTCATGTAAAACCAAAGGAAAATACCAATTAGCCGCCCAGTTTCTGGCCGCAGATGAAGCGGAGCCGGTTGCGAGTGTTTCACTCTCAAGGTAACGGGACAGGCTAATTATTTCTCGGCAGATGGGGCCTGTCGGGAGGCGGTCGAGAGGGACAGGAGGAGTTCTGCCACGTCTCGGTGGATGCTGTAGCTGCAGGTCTGCGATGTCCGTGCCCTCGGGCACAGCCGGGCACCAGCGCGGGGACAGCCGCGTCCTCCCGCCGGGCGGTGGGGTGGTCCCCCATGGTGGTACCCCTGGGAGCGGCTGCAGGGGCTGCTTAAGTGCCGAGGGCTGATAATGCACCCCAAATCTCTTCTGTTTCTGCTACGCAGCATTCGTTCCCGGATTACAGGCAAATTAAGGCTCTCTCTGCAGAAGGTTTGCTACACACAAACACGTGGACTTGAAAAAGCGCATGTGTGTGTATATATATATTTGTATATATATATTTATTTATACTCTTTGCATACCGCACATTGCCAAAATGTATATTTGTCACAAGGAGGTGTGATTTAAAGACAACACCAGTTGAACGTATTGTGATCAAAAGGACTGATTCCCTCCACTTCCTGGGTTTTAAATAACTCCAGGGACTCCGAAACCAAGGTGTCAAGCCAGAGAAGTTAAAATCTTCTTCTGGAATGTCAGTTCTTTTGATTTCCTTTCCTGCTGTATAAACTTCCAGCATCTCAAATGCAAGGAAACGCAGGTCCCGTTGGCGCGTTGCTGGATGTCCAAGGCCCGCGGGACCGCGCAGCCCCCTCCCTGCCAACCCATCCCCTGCGCCCGGGACCAGCCGGCGCTCCCGGGAACCACACTCTTTAATTAGCCTCATACATGGGTCCTGTCAAGGTCAAAGAGTTTTCCCAGGAACATCCCAAAATCTCTCTTTAACATCAGAAAAGTCCCCAACTGTTACAGGAGAAGTTGGCCCAGGAGACTGCGGCTGCTGGTGTGTGTGTGTGTGGGGGATCTGGTAGTGACTGGGGCAGAAAAGGGGTGAAATCCTGACTCCGATGAGTGCGTGGTGACTAGAAAATTTCAAAAGTCATTCCTGGCTATAAAGAGAGTTCAATGAAGAAAATGGGTTCAAGACCGTAAGTGACATTGTCCTTCCCCGCTCCCTGCCTCCTCTCCATGGGTGAGGGTTGCTTTGGCTTCTCAAGCTCACTTGGCTTCTCACAGCTCACACTTCCTAAGCCCGGCTTGGGCTCCCCTCCCCACACACACGCTCTCAAAACCAGAGTTTTAGGTGGGTTTTCACCTAAAAAAGTGGAGTAGTTCTTTGAGCTCCCGTCAAGTCTGTCCAGGAATACACTGGAGAAATTTACTTTTGCTACATCGTTTAACAAAAATCCAAATCATACGCGCACGTTTTGTCCATATAATAGGGAAAAAATAAATGAAGCTCCCCACCTGCAAAAAGCCATTTATAAGAATGAAGTCAGAAAACATACCCCAGCAATGTCAGCCCCTCCTGATACTGTTCTAACAGCTCCGTTTTGCCGTGGCCGTCTTTCTGTCCACGCGCCCAGTAAATTGCGTGGCAGCCAGACGGCAAAAAATGGGGAGGAATGGGCACGCTGAAAACAGTGTGCTTTGGTTTGTCTTCCCATCCAGCCTCTACCTGTCTGGCCTCTGGAGCTGACCTTTATTTAACTGGGACACGGCCGGGAGGATCACTGGAAAGCATGGGGCTCCCGTGCCGGTCCCACCACCTCTCTGCGGGGCGAGGATTGTCCATGGGGGGCAGCTGGAGTCCGCCAACGCGCCCGCTCCTCCCAGGCTCTCGCTGGTGCTCCAGGGGAAGGTGAAATAAAGCCCCCGTGCACCTAGAAAACGGAGCAGCGCTGCTCAGCGAGGTGGCATTTGGAAGTGTCGTCTTCAGGCGCTCTGCTTTGGAGGAGAAGATCTGTTAGAGGCAATTTCCTCACTCACAGCCCTGTCCCGCAACCTCCCGTCGCAGCGAGCCGGGAGAGATATACGTTGTTAATGGGAGGAGGGGAGATCACGCATCAAGGAGGCGTTAAGCGCAAGCGTGCAGCTCTTTGGACAGGCGCTCGGGTGCCGTGGCTGGCATCGCTCCCGTCTGCGCGCCGGGGCGATGCCGCAGGCAGCGGGCGCCTGCGGATGCTGCACCTCGCTCGGGCACAGGAGGAGGTCGCCTCTTCAAAATCAGCCTCCTTTGTGTTCCCCCACTGCGGCTGCAGCTCTCGCAGAATAGACTTTTTTTTTTTTTTTCCCAGAAAAGGTATTTGAAAAAAATATTCTTTAATATTCTTTAATGAGACACTTTGGGGTATGTAATCAGAATTTTTTTAATGATTCATGTCATAAGTGCAAAGAATTTGGCTAAAGTAAAAGGTAAGATTTTTTTAATCATCAACATGCTCATTATTCACTTCCCACTCTAAGCCAAGACAAGAAAAACAGCAGCTTTCTGATGAAAAGAAGAGGATCCATCAGGTCCCACTCACTTTTCATGAACTAAGAACTGATGTCAGTGACTGTCAGATTCAAGTGATTTTCTCCATAAATCTCCTCTTCACTTGCAAAAAGGAATCATTGTTCCCTAACACTGCACAAGCTTTTTGTTCAGGTTTGCTGTGTATAAAATTTAATGAGAACAGGCACAGAACACATCAAGAGCTGAGCATGTGTCAGTTAGGAAGTGTGTGTGTTTGAAAACCTTTTCCCATAATTATCTACATTTCCAGTTACCTACTTGGGGATGATGAGGGGAAGGGGGCTGGGCGCTCGCGGAAAACAATAGCTGCCCCGGACGCCAGGAGAAGTACCTGACTGCCAGGGATGTATCTGGCTGGGGAAAGAGACGGAAAGGAGAAGGGGCTTGGACGACTCCAAAATGAAGTGTCCCCGGGGCAATATCGCTGTGGCCGTTCTCGGTTTGAGGTGTTTGGGTGGCGCTTCTTGGCTGGCTGCCGGTGACGGCAGGAACTGTGGTAACCGGTTGGGTCGCCGGTCGGCCGTGCCCATCTGCTGCATCCCGGCATGTGCTCCGGGGAGTCTGCGGTCCATCTCTCCATCACAGCGTGGGGTGCGGGGTCCGGGACGCGGCTGGGACCCGGGACGGGCGCAGGATGGATGACGGTCCTGGCGAGGGTTGAGAAAACGGTGGTGTCACACGGGATGCTCGCAGACAAGCTGAGGATGTGATGAATCACGGAGATGTTCAGCAGAGTGACAGTGGCCTTAGTCACCCGCACACCTTGCACCCTGTGCCCCTACCAAATACAGCATGTCCTAATCTGCCCTTTTCCTAAATGCTCTGCGATAAACCCCTGGTGCATAAACGAAACGGCGATGGCTCCTGACAGCCAAGTGTCCGCACTCACACGAGGCTCGCTGTTCTGGGGCACAACGGGTATTTTCGGGATCCCCGTTTGACCCTGCGTAGACTCAGGTCTGTGTGTTGGCCGCGACTCGCCAGCCCGCGCGGCCTCCAGACGCGCACTGCCGCGGGGGGAGGAGAGCGAACCCTGGGTTTGCCTTCATTGTGTGAAAGGAATAACCACTTCGGCTCTCGTGGCTTTAAGAAGAAATGTATTTGTTCTTTAGGGACATCTCTTTTCTAAATATAAGAGTATCCAGGCTTTTGGGTCACAGGAGGGATGGATGCAGCCGGGCTGGGGTCCATTCCCACCGTCCACCGCGTGAGGTGGTGAAGCCGGGAACGAGGGGCCCCTGGTGCCAGCGTCGGGCAGGAGTCATGGCAGCACCCTGTGAAAAAGGTATTGGCTTTGGTCACAAACAGCGGATACCGTTTTTACCTTTGCTGGCCTTAACCACGGAGGGACATTTTTTTGACGCCCACGCTCATTTTACAGAAAAACGTTCTCCTTCTTTCTCCCTGTTATTTGTCTCTTTGCCTTCAGTCATCTCCAACCCACCCTTTTCTTCACGGAACTCAGGTATTTTGTCTCTGGGACACGAAGGCTGTGCTGATGACCTCCCGTCCCGTGCACCCTCCCAGGGACGGTCACAGAATAACGGGGCTTTCTGGTCTCCGAGTGCTTCTGATCATCCTAATCCTTCCCAGATAACAGTAAAGAGCAAAATGAAATGTTCGGGATTAGGTGGCTAGTGTTCATACGTGGCTTCTAAAAGGCTAAATGTTCTTTCGACGTTTACAGGTAACTACTGTCATTGTACGGGTGTTTCACAAGTACACATTCAGCTTTTGTGATGCTGTGATTCATCACCTTAACTCGTATTTGTGAATATTCTTTTAAAAATCTCAAGATTCCTCTGTCATCTTAAAAGGCAGAAAGCAATCAAAAAGCGAAGACTACAAGCAGAAGGATGTATTGCGATTTTTAATGACAACTGAAGCAATTGGAAGTTCATCTAACTCCTTGCTTCTACAAAACCCTTGTCCTAGAAAGTTATTGGGTGAAAAAAATAAATCCCATCTGCTTGAAAGCTGTTCCTCAAAACCCAGCGGCTTGGCCCGCCCTGCAGACAGGGACGGTGTTGCCTCATGCACAAGGTAATACATTGTCCTTTGCTTGAAATACATTGTGATTTGGGGGATTTGCCCAGTTCCTCCCGTACCGTGGCACCCAAGGGTGGAAACGGTCGGGATGAACCACATGAGTGGAATAAAGGGGTTTTTCCCCCACGTCCAATCTCTAAAGCAAATGGTAAATATTTCATCTATTTTGCAATTGCCTGCCACACTCCAGTAGTTTAGCAGGTACGTTAATAAAATGTCTGAGGTGTGACCTAGGTGCAATTAAAACACCAAACGTGACGCCGGCATAAACCCCATCGGGCCTGGAGGGAGCAGCGGCCGCTCGCTCTCTCGACTCTCGCCTCCGGACAGCCCGCTCCGCATTTGCAGTGGGTGACTTCCGAAATGCTTACCGGTACGGCGGTTTAAGCTCAGTATTGCATTAATAAAAAGAGAAAGAGGTCGTGCCCGTAGTTTGTGTTTGGCATTAAGGAACTTTCAGGTTGTCAATAGCATTTTAAATTTTTCTTTCCAATCTATTAAGGTGTTTAATTTCATTTTAACCTTAAGCAGTTAGGGTTGGTAGTAGCCATCAAGATTAAATTAATATTGCTGTTTTGCAAGTCATTAATTGCTATGGCTGAATTGCAACAGTAGCTCAATAAAATAAAATTCTGATTTAACGTATCCGGAGGAATGGGTTATGAAGCCGCGTGAAGACTGCCGCAATTAGAACTGAGTGATCTTTATTAACTGGCCTGCGCCACGCGAAGTGCGGGCAGCGTCGCTCTCAGGTCTCTGATTCACTGCACTTCATTTACCCACGCGTGTACATCGGGCCGGAGGCAGTTTCCCGTATGCCGCGGTTTAACCCTGGCTGTCAGCTCGGCCCCACGCTCGCCCCGGTGGGATGGGGAGAGAATCCGCACAGCAAAAGTGAGAGGACGCGTGGGTTGAGGTAAAGAGTTTAATAGGTAAAGCAAAGCAGAGCAAGGGATTCGTTCCCTGCCTCCCATGGCCGGCGGGTGTTCACGCGTGATGGCGACTTGGGAAGACAAACGCCATCGCTCCGAACGCCCCCCTTGTCCTCCTCCTTCCCCCAGCTGTTATTGCTGAGCGTGATGTCCCACTCGTGTATGGAATATCCCATATCCTTTGGGTCAGCCGGGATCGGCCGTGTCCCCTCCCAAGCCCTTGTGCCCCCCAGCCCCATCACTGCTGGGCTGGTGCGAGGAGCAGAAAAGGCCTCGACTCTGTGCCAGCCCTGCTCACCAATAACGAAAACTTCCCGGTGTTATCAACGCTGTTTCCAGCACAAATCCACAGCACAGCCCCGAACCGGCTCCCGTGAAGAAAATTAACTCTACCCCAGCCAAAACCAGGGGTAGGGTGTGGGTACGGTGGAGCCCAAAGAGTAAATAATTACAACCGCTTTGAGATGCTTTTGTGCAATGATATTTTCTCCCGATCGCTCTCCGTTGAGTACAAGAAAAATAAAATGGGCTACCAAATGCCTGGGAAACCATTTCAGAGAGATTATCTGAACATTTCCGCGTTCCGTAAATTTGACAGGGTGGTGAATGTGTAAGGGATTGCTGCTTCCAAAGGGAAGGCATCACAGTAAATGATGCAAATTGGCAGGATTACAGAATATAATGAATCCAAAGAAGATTTTAAAATATAATTGGAAAGAGCGTCAAAGAAAAAAAAAAATGGTTAGTCTGTTTTATCTGTTATTGGGACTCGAGCTTACAACCTATTAAGAAATTTACCCGTGCCAGAGAAAAAGATGAAATGTATCGCCGACTCTTGCGAGCGCTACTACTGAACAATAAACGGTGTGTAGGGGTGATTGCAGAATTATTGTCGTGGGGTTTTTTATTGTTCTTTAATTCCTAAGAGAAGAGAAAATCTGTTTCTTAGGAAATTCTTCCCCGCATTTTTGATTTCTTCTGCATTTCCTTATGCTAATCAGGCTTGTGTGATGTGAAGTATGATTATGGAAAGGGAATTAACCGTTTCAAACCGCGGTGTCTCTTGCCTGCAGAAATAAGGGCTGGCGAGCACCTTTCCAGGGCAGGGATCCCAGCAGCTCTCCCCGGGGCAGCGCGGGATGGGGCTGGGGACGTGGCAGTGTGACCGTCACCAGGGAATTACACATCATCCTTTCCATTTGGTAGGGACGTACATCCCGAGGTACGGATGTGCAGAAACTGAGGATGCAGGTACCTTCAGAAATCACCGCGTTAACTGCTGGTGCGTCGCAGAAATTAGCTGAAGTGTTTGCTGCCCGTGACAGCCAGACCCCGGGGGCCCTGTGCCAGCCGGGAAAGCTCCTCGACAACTTGGACCCGGGGAGATGCAGATAAAACTGGCTCCCGAGATCACCTCCACTGAAGAAAGAGACCCCGCGTTTATCCATTTGAAAAGATAAGAGAAAAATCATTCTCCTGTAACAAGGAGACGTGGTAAAGCGCTGAGGGCGCTTAAATAATAAAATGGAGACGAAGGTTAAAAAAAGCATCTTGGAGAACTGTGTACTGAATGGCTCCGGTGCACGCAGTGTACGTTGCTTCTTGCAGCACAAAGGCATTTTAGCTGATTAACATGCTCCAGTGATTTTTTTAAACCCGTTGTTCTTTAGCTTGGGCCAGTTCCGTGATCTTGTCAGAAAAGGTAATAAATATGCAAGTTTTTACAGACAGTACTTTTACCAAAGGCGCTGGGCTAGAGCAGAAAAATTGCAAAGTAACTCAAATAGGGCCTAATCGAGCCCTGCTGACAGCAGCGGTTCTAGACACGAGCGTGGGCGCCTCTTCCCCCACGGGTTTGGAAATCGTGCTGGCGGTCCCCAAATGGGGGTGATCAGCTCCCGTCGCGCCCACCCTTCAGCGCCCTCCACGTAACCCCCAAAGGCCTGAACCTTCACGCTGGTCCCTCTGCAGCTCTGGGGACACTGATTGAGGCTTCTTATTGATGGTCATAAACAAATACGATACTGGAAAAGAAAAGCGTGTTCTTTAGCATAAAAGCAAAATATTTCGTAAGAATTTATTCTTATTGTTGGTGGTTTTTTCCTCTCAAGTACAGGAATAATGTTAACAGTCCTGTGGCCGTCTCCATCCCTGAGTGTGTTTCAGACTCGTTTAGATGTGGTGTTGGGGGATGTGGTGTGGGGGAGAACTTTGTAGAGGGGGGCTGATGGTTGGACTCGATGATCCCAAGGGTCTTTTCCAACCTAAATGATTCTATGATCTATGATCCTGATAACTACTGCATAAGAACTTTTATAGGAACTGTTTATTTTGTAGGTGTTTCCAGAGTTTTGTATTCCGTTTAACGTTATCTATTTTAATCCAAAACAAGCCGACAGACACGTGCCTAGTGTCAGAGCAATTGGACCTTGAAAACCAGGGCAACTTTTTCAGAATCTACTAAAAACTCCAAAACTTTGTTGCTGGTTGCCACAAATGCTCCGAAGCCGAGCAGCGGTGACCGGGGGAGTTTGGGCTGTGCCTCTCCCGCTCCCTCCCGCGGGTTCCCTCAGTCCTGAGGAGCCGTTTGGGTGCTCTCCTGCACACGCTGTGGGTGCTGACCGCGCTGCGATGTCCTGCAGGTGCCCGACATCCCCTGGCTCCCCTGGCATCCCTGGTGTCCCTGATCCCCAGCTCCCCCAGCATGCCCAGTATCCCCGATCCCTGGCATCCTCAGCATCCCTGGCATCCCCAGTCCCTGGCTCCCATGGCATCCCTGGCATCCCTGATCCCCGGCTCCCCCGGCATCCCCGGTATCCCTAATCCCTGGCATCCCTGTCATCCCCGACATCCCCGATCCCCGGCATCCCTGTCATCCCCAGCATCCCCAAAATCCCCCAGCTCCCCCGGCATCCCCAGCATCCCCCACATCCCTGGTATCCCTGTCACAGCCCACGGGGGACCACCCCCATCCATGCCCGGCAGAGCTGGCTGCTGACGTGGGGCTGCACTCCAGGCTGTAAAGATTTTATTGAAATCCGTTTCCACTGGGAACTCCGGATGAGGCTGAGATTTGTTTCATTAGGAAAATACAAATGGAAATAAGATAAACCTTTAAAACGGGGACCTAAGCACGCTGTGGTCACCGTGCTGGCAGCAGCTTTGCCTCGCAGGGGTCTTCACTCTCGTCAGCTGCAACAGTTGAAATTATAAGTGTAATATATTTTTTAGTCCTGTAAAAATTAACTATATCTTAGAAAATATGCATACTTTGTACTTAATATAGCAGGCCCCGTGCAGGGAAATGACACACCCTTCAAGCTGCCCTTTAGGGAGGTAATGCCATTGCATTGCAACTGCTGCCTTGGGAAGTTAAAGAAACAAGCAAAGCTTGCTGCTCTCCTTCAAACAGAGCCGGGAAAATGATGTGATTGAGTTCAATCAGTTCTGCTTTCAGGGACCTGAAAGTAAATGATGAATCAAAAGATAATTGCAAGTGTGTTATCACACGTTCTGTAGTATGGACTTAGCCACAGTGAGTTGCTGTAAGTAATAGTAATAGTAATAGTAATAGTAATAGTAATAGTAATAGTAATAGTAATAGTAATAGTAATAGTCCTGGAATGTCACCAAATAAGATACAAGCCCTGTGAGGAGCAGCTGAGGGAGCTGGGGGTGTTCAGCCTGGAGAAGAGGGGGCTGAGGGGAGACCTTCTCGCTCTCCAGAGCTCCCTGAAAGGAGGGGGGAGCCAGGGGGGGTCGGGCTCTTCTCCCAAGGAACAGGCCATGGGACAAGAGGAAACGGCCTCAAGTTGTGCCAGGGGAGGTTTAGGATGGACATTGGGGAAAATTTCTCCACGGAAAGGGTTGTCAAGCATTGGCCCAGGCTGCCCAGGGCAGTGGTGGAGTCGCCATCCCTGGAGGGATTTAAAAGCCGGGCAGACGCGGTGCTGAGGGACGTGGGGTAGTGGGGGTTTGGCAGTGTTGGGTTGATGGTTGGGCTTGATGATCTGAAAGGTCCCTTCCAACCCAGACGATTCTGTGATTCTACGAAACAAAAAAATTGAAAACAAAATGCAAACAAAAGATGGAGAGTCATATTTGATCATCGGGTTGAAAAAACGCTAAGTATATTTTCAAAATTAAATTCCAAGTAACATTTTTAGAATCTCTGTTTTTCCTGGAACCCATAAAGCAACCTTGGCAATACCGGGAACCTCCCCGAAGTGCAAATCCTGGCTCCGATTCAGCGCTGAAGTGACCGAGGGGCTCAGCCCGGCCGTCTCCTCGCCAGCAGGCACCGGCTCCGCGCCGAGCCCCGCATCCCGGTGACATCCCGTCCCACCGGGTGGGTTTGGTTCAGACCCAGCGCTGGGGGTCTCTGCCCCCGCTCCGGGTGTACCTGGGCTCTCCGTGCAGGGGCCAGCGAGCAGCAGATGCCCAGCGGTAACGGCAGCATTGATGCAGACACTGTGTTGAAAACGTTTCTAAAGTTGCTGAAGAAGCAGAAAAACGACTGTTTCTCATTTGAATGAGTTTTTACCTTTTTATCTAGAGACGGCAAAGAGCTGAGGAGTCTCTCAAAAATGCCAGGAGCCTGAGCAGCACCGTAAATAGATTCCCGAATCAAATGTAAATTAAGCTTTCTGCTACGTTTCTGTAATAATCCATCCAAAGAGGAGCAGAAGCTAAAAACCATAATAACAATGGGATAAGTTATACAGTCCCACAATTTTTCTAGCACTGCTGTTAGTGTAACGCTGGATGGATGTTGTACCTATTTTTATTTTTGCTGCTGGAACAGTCTTTGTCAAGGAGAGGAGACATACAAATTTCAATATCTAATATATTTTGTGAAATATATGGAGTGCTGCACTAATCTGACCTTTTCAGAATTTTTCATTTCAATTGGCCGGTCACCCGAGTCCTTTGCAACAGGTTGGGCTCCCCTTTAATGGGAAGAGGAGGAGTGCGATGGTCAACCATTCAAAATACTGAATATTAAAAAGGTCAACAGAGTATGGCATGGCAACGTGAAAATGAGACAATACAATCCCAGATACCTCATCACCGTGACAAAAATTGTAGCAAGAAGAGAAAATGTCACAGTGTGAATCCATTTCCAGGGAGGGACGGGGGCACGGCGTAGGATGAGTCTGTCCTTGCTGCAAAGTTACGGCTGCGTTCCTGCGGACTGTGCAAAAGGCTGAGCAAAATGAAGTCGCACGTGTACTAGTCAAAATACTTCCTCACCGTCAAGTTATGTTTGTGCAAACTTTGCTGTTAAATGGCCACAGAAACACGGCAAATGTGCAAATTGCATATTACTCTGCATTTCCTTTTTCTCCATGTGCTGAGCTATCCTGGGAACCGCTCTTCCCTCAAGAACACAGGCAGACGAGCTTAACAGCTTGTCCTTTTCCTGTTTTCAGCCATAGGAATGAAAATAAAATAATAAAAAAATCATAAAATGAATTTTAAAAAAGTCTAGTTTTAGGAGAGAAAAGAACAAATCTGAATGGTTGTAAAATGTAAATTTTTTACTGCAAATAGACCACGATCTTTTGCTCCCTGAGCCGTTCCTGCTCGGGGCAGGGCTGGCCCCGGCGCTGGATCCCCCCTGCCCCACGCCGTGCAGCGCCGCGTGGCCCCGCGCACGCTGGACTCCGCAGTTTAACACCGTTCGGGCTTTGCTTTTGGTTTTCCCATATCAATATTCGGCAGCTTTTCATTTTCCATTTAAAATATTTGAGATCCCAAATGGCACTTATAAAAATTCGCTTGTAAAATTTGCTGGGCTGATTGTAACTGCACAAATACCATTTCACGCCTTTCCAGTGTCGTAAAGAAGTACTTTGGTAACTATTTATTTCGCCTTGAAAAGCTAAGTCCGTATATGATAAGCATAGATCCGAGGTGCCTGACCTGAGGCACCCTGATGTGCAAACGCTAGCCGATGGCTACAAGGAATTGCTATTTTAAAAAGATCCCAACCCCAGAATTAACATAAATAAGCTTCAATTGAAAATGGGATTTCTTCCCACCTGAGGCAGGAAGAACTAACTCGCAGGAATCCTATCGGGCAATAAAAGCGCTTTTCTTTTGTGTCCGAGGAGAAAGAAGCAGCATTACGGAGAAGTTGAAGGAAGATGTCCCAGCCGTGTGGTTTCATTACAGCCTAATGGGATTGTGCTGCCGGGCTGTGACGGACCCAGCGTCTCTCGGAGCACTTCCAGCCCCGCTGCTGGTGTTTTCGCTCGGGCGGTTACGGCCAGCAACCACTCGTGATGGAGGTCGCCTCTTGTCACCGTTTGCATGCCCAGCTCCTGCTGCCGCCCGCGAGCTCCGAGGGAAATGGATGGAACGGAAGGCCCCAGATCTGGCCTGGCTACCCAGCAACCGGCATGAGCGCAGCTCAGTTCGTGCTTCTGGTCAAGTGCCATATGCAGCAGCCTCTTAATAACAAAAAAATAAAAAGCCCAGGGACACGCAATGCCGCTCTGCTCCCGGCGCTGGAGCTGCATTTGGCGGATCTGCTCTTTCTGCTTGGTGGGGTCAAATTCGCCGGCAGAAGAGCTCCTGAAGGCATCTCAGCCTTCCAAAGCCACCCTCACCTGGTGCCAGGACAAGGCGCCCAGCCGGCACCGGCAGCCGCGCAGAACCTGGGAAACGGGACCCAGATGTCAGGACGGAGCAGAGAACGGGATTTCCTGAAGCCAAAGCAGGGGGAAATTGTGTTGGGAAATGGGAATAAAGTGGTTTTGTAGAGATTTGGAATTTAGAATTGTTCAGAAAAGGTGCACTAAAGATAAATCAGGTGCACGCACACCCTGCGGAGTTAAAGTGGCCATGGAGCTGAGGGGCTGGTTCATCGCCCCACGGCCCGAGGGCTGGGGGTGGGTAACGCGGGGTGATTCCAGGCCAATGCTCCTCTGAAATACAGAGCATCAAGTACACTTCAGAGTCCAGCTAAGCGGTGTCCTGCACCCTCATCGGCAACAGGTGAAAACTGCACTCAAGCCTCTAGTCCCCTTGCCAGCTTGGGTGTCATGAAAATTGGATGTGAAGCACTCTTGGTCATGGCTTTAAACAAGACTCCATCGAGGTGATTAGAGGAAGCCAAAATGCGATCTGAAGCAGCCCGTGCCTGCCTTCGCTCCCGGGAAGGTGTTGGAGATGGGAGACGCGCATCCTGCCTGCTCGGGATGCGGGACAAGGCCGCGCCAGGGGAGAGCGGCCGGTGCCAGCGGCGCCTCGGCGTGAAGGGCGTGGGAAGTTCTAGGAACAACATCCCCAGCAGCACCGTAAGCCAGTAATGCTAATCCTTGCTACTCCAGCCCACGTTAGAGCAGTTCAGGCGCTTTTGTACTAAATACACTTAGCAGGGACCGTAGGTTCTCCAACACAGCGCTGATAAGTACCATAAAATCCCCAAAGCATTAAAATAACGACCAAAGGAGGAACTTGGCTCATCGCCCACCCATGTCCCTCTCACCGAAGCCGTGCAGGAGGTGTCCTCTGTGCCCTCCCTGCGGGGCTGAGCAGGGACACGCTCCTCACCTAAATCTCTTTGGTCTATTTAGGGTTTTATGGGACATAACCAACACTTCAGGGTCCATTTGCAAACCAATGTCCAGAAAATGCACATCCCCGATCCCTGGCAGGCTGCAGTGAGGAGCCCCCCGGCGCGGCAGAGCCAGCCTGGGAGCGCAACGGCAGGGGCGCTTCCGAAACACAGCCTTGAGAATACAAAACAGAGCCGTTTACACCCAAAAAAAAGCTAGCTAAATCTCTAAATAGATCCGGACACACAAAAAAGCAAACGTACGGTATTAATAAACACTGCTGCATCATCATCGCAGCGACGGGGGGACCCCAGGCCCGGGGCAGGGGGGGCCAGCAGAGCCCCTCAGCGCTGGCCCTGTGGCTCCCACTGCCCAGAGACGTCCCGCTGGTGGCACTGGGGCACTGGGCATCCCCGTTACAGAATCATAGAGGCGCCGTCTTTGGTACCTCCGCCGAAGTGAGCTGCTCCCTCTTCCTGCACGCGCAGGCACAGAAAAAAATTAAATAAACGTTAGGCGCTGACACCCCTCTCCCCGCCGCCTGTAACACGACCTGCTGCGTCGCTGCCTCTGTGATGGCAGGACCCATTGTTCATTGCTGTGTTACGAGGGTGTTTCATTCACTTATTTCTTACAGATCCTCTGCTCTCCCAGGTGCTCCTTGATCCATTTTCAATCCCGTTTTCCAGACTCGGTGCTAACGTTAAACAAGTACTGTTATTTTAAAAACATCATTGCACTAAATGACTCACCCTTCATTTCCCGTCATAATAACTTTTAATAGTTTTTTCTCCGCGATAAAAGTTACGTGGCGGTTTGGTTTTTTTTTTTTCCTCTCTCTTTTCAAATCAGGTGTTTCTGGTTGCTTTTTTATTTTTTTAACTTTAAAACTCCCATGTCGTCAGCCACCATTCAGCTCCCCGGGACACACGCCATCAGCTGGAGTGTCTGGCAGCAGCTGGAGCAGAACAAGCAACGGCACGGGAGTCCCCAGGGAGGGTCGAGGCCTGGGGGGAGCCGCCGGGCGGTCCATGGGCTGGGGGCTCAGCCCAGGTGGGGCTGCGTGGGCATGGCTGGGGGTTGTGGTCCCACACAGCGCCGGGGCACAAGGGGGACGGGCTGTCCCGGGGGGAACCGTCTCCCTGACCTTCCATAGCTACATTACGGGAGATTGGGCCAAGCTCTTCACTACTCGCTTCATTTTAAAGCAAAACTCCCAGTAAATAGCGGTAGCAGGAGGCACTCGTCACCTCTGAGGGATGCGGCTGTAGGACCTTGGGTTTAGGAACCCAGTTTGGAATGGGTCACCTGGGTTATAGAGGCAACTCTTGTCTTTATGAGCAAAAACTCCTTTACACGTGATGGCCTGGTGCTGTCTCAAGACAAGGACTGTGGTTAACAGCGACACCGGAGAGCATGGGCAGCGTGATCCAGCAGCGCCGTGGCCATACGGTGGTACCAGACGGTCCCCCTTCTCTGGCTCCTCTTCCCTGACTCGCTTTATGTGCAGCTGCTGCTCAGCAGAGGCACCCTCCGCACGTTTTGGGTGGCCCGCAAATAATTGCTGATGGTGGTGGAGGCCACGATATCTTGCAGAGAGACTTTGCTGTTCTGCTCTTCAAAATGCAGGATGATGGTCATGAATTTTTTACAGAGTGGGTCTGATCCAAAGGCAGGAAAAAGAAGGAGAGGAGAGGAGAGGGAGAGGAGAGGAGAGGAGAGGAGAGGAGAGGAGAGGAGAGGAGAGGAGAGGAGAGGAGAGGAGAGGAGGGGAGAGGAGGGGAGAGGAGAGGAGAGGAGAGGAGAGGAGAGGAGGGGAGAGGAGAGGAGAGGAGAGGAGAGGAGAGGAGGGGAGAGGAGGGGAGAGGAGGGGAGAGGAGAGGGAGAGGAGAGAGGAGAGGAGAGGAGAGGAGAGGAGAGGAGAGGAGAGGAGAGGAGAGGAGAGGAGACGAGACTGATGAGAGGAGAGGAGGGGAGAGGAGGGGAGAGGAGGGGAGAGGAGAGGAGAGGAGAGGAGAGGAGAGGAGAGGAGAGGAGAGGAGAGGAGAGGAGAGGAGAGGAGAGGAGAGGAGAGGAGAGGAGAGGAGAGGAGAGGAGAGGAGAGGAGAGGAGAGGAGACGAGAGGAGACGAGAGGAGAGGAGAGGAGGGGAGAGGAGGGGAGAGGAGGGGAGAGGAGAGGGAGAGGAGAGAGGAGAGGAGAGGAGAGGAGAGGAGAGGAGAGGAGAGGAGAGGAGAGGAGAGGAGAGGAGAGGAGAGGAGAGGAGAGGAGGGGAGAGGAGGGGAGAGGAGAGGAGGGGAGGGGAGAGGAGAGGAGAGAGGAGAGGAGAGAGAGGAGAGGAGAGGAGAGGAGAGGAGAGGAGAGGAGAGGAGAGGAGAGGAGAGGAGAGGAGAGGAGAGGAGAGGAGAGGAGAGGAGAGGAGAGGAGAGGCGAGAGGAGGCGAGAGGAGGGGAGAGAGGAGATGAGAGGAGAGGAGAGGAGAGGAGAGGAGAGGAGAGGAGAGGAGAGGAGAGGAGAGGAGAGGAGAGGAGAGGAGAGGAGAGGAGAGGAGAGGAGAGGAGAGGAGAGGAGAGGAGAGGAGAGGAGAGGCGAGGCGAGGCTCCCTAGCCCCTTGAGAAGACTTTGATCAGGCCTTTCTAAACCATTCCCCCGCTTCTCTGCTGAATGTTAATTATTGCAGCTCACAACTCAAGAATTCTGTCCTCAGTGATATCCTGGTTTTATTCTCCGTATAGCCGAATGTCAAATTATTCATTTGCTCTGATCACAGTGGGGTTAGGATCTTTGGTATGCAAGTGACAATATTAATTGCTTGGCATGTGGTCTTCTGGAGAACAGAAGTTAGAAAGAATGATTCCACACCCCAAGTCATTAGGAGAACAGCGCAATTCATTATCTGTGTGTTATTATTACTAATGACATAGTAATAGACTCCATACTAACAATAAATATCTTTTTATAAGCTCCGTGTTTTACTTAATAGCCCTTGTAGCTCGAAGGCAAAGGTTTGTGTCATGGCCTGGCGTGGAGCTGCCTCTGGCACCACCTCGGAGCAAGCCCTGGGCAGCGCGGCTCTCGCTCGTGGGTCCCTGTCGGGCACGTGTGTGGGGTTTGGCCGTTTCTGTACCGCAAGCGCTTTGTCTGCAGCCCTGGGGGGGCAGGGAGGGGGACCAGCCGGAGCTGGGGGGGGGCGGGATGCCTTCCCAGTGCCACAGAATCACAGACTGGTTTGGGTTGGAAGGGTCCTGCCTGTGAGAAAGCTCTTGCGCCAGAGCACCAAACCCAACCGCCCCCCCGGTGAGCCGAAAACAGCGCGGCACGAAGCAGGTCTTTTCTGGGCTTTTTGCAGCCGGTTCGGTTTTCCCTGGGGGGAGCCGGCCCGCCCCCCACCCCGCTCCAGGCAAAGCAGAGAGGGGGACTTTGTCCCCAGCAGGGAAGCGAAAAATACAAACTTTACATAGTGGATACCGGCGGCTGGTTGTGGTCAGATCGTGAGTCACTCAAGGGCAGGACACACACTTCCCATCCTCCCGAGGGAACCCTCAGAGCGCAGGACGGACGGCTGCGGAGACGTGATCTCTTTCCAATCGATGCTGTTCTCAAGGGATCCGGAGCCCCAAAACTCACCCGCCGCTTTGCAGTCGTGCATTCGAAACGAGAGGAAGGAGGACAGAAATATTACTGAAGTGGGGGGAAGAGGGTTAGGTCTATTTTATTTCCAGTGGCTACTCGGCAAGAAATTAATTTCTTTCCCCTCTGGCATTCAGAGGTGTTTCCTGCGGCAAGAAGCCCCGCTGCTGGGGTGTCGCCAGCGCTCCCAGCCCCCCGGGGGAGCGGGACCCCGTCCCCCGCTGAGCGCAGCGATGGAGAGCAGACCGACGGATCCCAAACCTCTGGCCCCGTCTCAGGGGGAATCTGCTCTTGGAAAAACAATATTAAGAGACACTTCAGTACTATATCCCTTTATTTCCAGCCACAGGTGTACCGAGACAATTCTGTGGCACAGTGGAATACAAGATGATTTATTAATGAGAGGAAAATCTGCACCCCTGAGTATATCCCAAAGCAAGTTTGGAGTTATTGAGGCAGGGTCATTATCATCAGCTCTATTAGCAAGACCTGGAAAACAGACATTTTAACTTTAATTGAATTTCATATAAGTTGCAACCTGGCCTTTAACACAGAGAGGTTTCATTTTAATTTATCACATACCCAGGCGTTTGCTTTAGGCTCACCGATTTAGTCTCCAGTGCTGTTGAAGACATTTTACCCCAATTGTGTTCTGGCATCGAATGCAGAAACCTTCACTAGAAAATCAGTTTTGCTTTGGTGTTTGCTAATTTAGATGTAACGGTGCCCAGCAGGGACCAAATGTCTGATATTTTTTGCCTGAAGTAGTTCAAATTGTCTAGCAGGTAAGTTGGTTCAATGGGCTGTTCGACGCTAAGCAGAAGCGATGTCCTGGTGCCTGTCCCCGCGCCGTGCTGCCTCGGGGACCGAGGGACGGTCCTTTCCCTGGGCAGGCGACCTGCGATTCCGGCTGGGGAGGAACGAGGTGATGGCGAGACCCCGCGAGTCCCCTCCGTTTCTGTGGCCCCAGCCCCATGCCCGAGCGCTGAGGTGAGTTTCTTCCAGGTGCCTGTTTGTAACCGCCGAAAGCCAGAGCAGGAGCATCCTCCCTGCGCGGGTGGTACCCGCTCCTGGGGCCAGGGCGAATCCTCGCCCCCCCATCCCCATCGCTTCCCTCCGCCATGGCCCTGTGAATCCTCGCCCCCCATCCCCATCACTTCCCTTTGCCCCAGCCCTGTGAAGCCTCGCCCCCCATCCCCATCACTTCCCTCCGCCATGGCCCTGTGAATCCTCACCCCCCATCCCCATCGCTTCCCTCCGCCATGGCCCTGTGAATCCTCACCCCCCATCCCCATCGCTTCCCTCTGCCCTGGCCCTGTGAATCCTCGCCCCCCATCCCCATCACTTCCCTCTGCCATGGCCCTGTGAATCCTCACCCCCCGTCCCCATCGCTTCCCTCCGCCATGGCCCTGTGAATCCTCGCCCCCCCCATCCCCATCGCTTCCCTCTGCCATGGCCCTGTGAATCCTCGCCCCCCATCCCCATCGCTTCCCTCCGCCATGGCCCTGTGAATCCTCGCCCCCCATCCCCATCACTTCCCTTTGCCCCAGCCCTGTGAAGCCTCGCCCCCCATCCCCATCACTTCCCTCCGCCATGGCCCTGTGAATCCTCACCCCCCATCCCCATCTCTTCCCTCCGCCATGGCCCTGTGAATCCTCACCCCCCATCCCCATCGCTTCCCTCTGCCCCAGCCCTGTGAAGCCTCGCCCCCCATCCCCATCACTTCCCTCCGCCATGGCCCTGTGAATCCTCACCCCCCATCCCCATCGCTTCCCTCCGCCATGGCCCTGTGAATCCTCACCCCCCATCCCCATCGCTTCCCTCTGCCCTGGCCCTGTGAATCCTCGCCCCCCATCCCCATCACTTCCCTCCGCCATGGCCCTGTGAATCCTCACCCCCCGTCCCCATCGCTTCCCTCCGCCATGGCCCTGTGAATCCTCGCCCCCCCATCCCCATCGCTTCCCTCTGCCATGGCCCTGTGAATCCTCGCCCCCCATCCCCATCGCTTCCCTCTGCCCTGGCCCTGTGAATCCTCGCCCCCCATCCCCATCGCTTCCCTCTGCCATGGCCCTGTGAATCCTCGCCCCCCATCCCCATCACTTCCCTCCGCCATGGCCCTGTGAATCCTCACCCCCCATCCCCATCACTTCCCTCCGCCATGGCCCTGTGAATCCTCACCCCCCATCCCCATCACTTCCCTCTGCCATGGCCCTGTGAATCCTCGCCCCCCCCATCCCCATCACTTCCCTCCGCCATGGCCCTGTGAATCCTCACCCCCCATCCCCATCACTTCCCTCTGCCCTGGCCCTGTGAATCCTCACCCCCATCCCCATCACTTCCCTCTGCCCTGGCCCTGTGAATCCTCACCCCCCATCCCCATCACTTCCCTCTGCCATGGCCCTGTGAATCCTCGCCCCCCATCCCCATCGCTTCCCTCCGCCATGGCCCTGTGAATCCTCGCCCCCCCATCCCCATCACTTCCCTCTGCCCTGGCCCTGTGAATCCTCACCCCCCATCCCCATCACTTCCCTCTGCCATGGCCCTGTGAATCCTCACCCCCCATCCCCATCACTTCCCTCTGCCATGGCCCTGTGAATCCTCACCCCCCATCCCCATCACTTCCCTCCGCCATGGCCCTGTGAATCCTCGCCCCCCCATCCCCATCGCTTCCCTCTGCCATGGCCCTGTGAATCCTTGCCCCCCCATCCCCATCGCTTCCCTCCGCCATGGCCCTGTGAATCCTCGCCCCCCCATCCCCATCGCTTCCCTCTGCCATGGCCCTGTGAATCCTCGCCCCCCCATCCCCATCGCTTCCCTCTGCCATGGCCATGTGAATCCTCGCCCCCCATCCCCATCGCTTCCCTTTGTCCCAGCCCCGTGAATCCTCGCCCCCCATCCCCATCGCTGCCCCCCATCCCCACGCTGCCCCCACCCCGGCCCCGGCCCCTCTGCTGCGATACCAGGGACGCCTGGTGTCCTCATGAATTAGAGGAGCAGAAAGGCCTGACTCAAACTGAAATTGCACGTGGAATTATTGGAGCCCACCGTGCATTTTTAATACACGTATTAAATTATGCTGTAGAAAAGCAAGTTAACATTTTAAACATAGTGGAACTGTTTTTAACTTGATTGTTTAGAAAACAAATATCTATTTCATATTACATTACATTGTTGAATTATTTATTTACAGCTCAAAATACCTGTGTTATTTGTGCTAGCTGCTATTACAAATACTGAATTAATGTTCATTTATTTCTCCACTTATGTTGTGGAGATTGTATTATGACTTTATCAATTGGCTTTTTTTTTTTCAGAGAAACTTATTTCAATCCAATTTCTTATGTCATGTTACAGACAAATGAAAGCAAAGGCCCCCCATATTGTATGTGAAATCTGTAATACCGTGGCTCTAGAGTAATGCCTTAAACAATCAAGCTAAATATGTCAAGGGACTTTTTAATACACTGCACTGATGAAGCAAGAGTATTAAATTTATTCAACCGTGAAAAAGGCTTTGATTATCATACACCTCAGCTGTGCTGGTATGTGTTGACCATGAGAAAAAAAATAAGAGAAAATGAAATATGATTAGTTCCTGATGGGTTGAAATTCCTTTAATACACGTAACACGGAGGGAATTCATATTAAGAGCTTCCATCAAGATATTTTTTTTTCCCATATCTGCTCCACAACACAATGAATCAGTGTCTCCAAAGTGCGATAACATTCTTATCAATATCTGAATGGAAACATATGGGATGGTGCAATTATCACTACGTTATTGTTTGCTCAGTTAAGTGGGACGTATTGTGCGCATCTCTGACGCCCTGTAAATAGCCAATAACCAATTTTTACTCCCGAAAACACAAGCGGTGATTGCTTCGTGCCATTTTTTTGTCTGTAGATTGGATTGTGCAGATTTGGAAAACTGATTAAGTGACAAGATTTTAAAAATTATTTTTGGGCTGAAGCTTAACAAAAGCCTATTTTTAAGACCTTAGTAAAAAAAAAAAAAAAGAAGCTGTAATGCATTTGAGTGCGACATGATTATAATATGCGTATGCCATTGTCTGTAGAAGGAAGAATTGTGAGAAAGTTTAAAAGGCTAATAATTAGTCACCTGGCCCTGGCAGCACTGCAGCATTCGTTTCCCTGTTTCCCAGGCAAATGCCGGATTTGCAGAGCTCCAGTGGTGTTCAGGAATTATTTTCAAGAAGGGGTCTGGTGCCCACGTGCGGAATGCAGACATTTACAACTGAATTATTGCAGCTCCATGTTTTGCTTCTCCGCTGCCGCTGCAGTTATTCCACACCTGCTGGATGCGAGTCCCTGGCCGTGGGGAAGCACGGGGATTTCTCGGAATTCATGGAGAAGCGCGAAATCGGGTTTAAAATGCTGAGCGCTGTTGGTTTGTGTGCATCGCTTGTGGAGGTAGAGGTGGTATGAGCCCAGTGCAAACGCGGGGCCAGAAGAGAAAATAAAACGTGTGTTGGGCGGACGTGCCGAGGCTGACTTTAAATTTCTGACTCCGGCGAAGAGTCAGAGAGGGCACTGAAGAGGTAAAGGAAAGCTGTCGGCTTCACCAGCGGAAAGCGTCCTGAGTGATTTCATAGAATCCCAGAATGGTTTGGGTGGGAAGGGACCTTAAAGCCCCCCCAGTGCCACCCCCTGCCCTGGGCAGGGACACCTCCCACCAGCCCAGGCTGCTCCAAGCCCCGTCCAACCTGGCCTTGAACCCCTCCAGGGATGGGGCAGCCACAGCTTCTCTGGGCAACCTGGGCCAGGGGCTCACCCCCCTCACAGCAAACAATTTCTGCCTCACATCTCATCCAAATCTCCCCTCTGGCAGTGTAAAACCCTTCCCCCTCGTCCCATGGCTCCCCTCCCTGCTCCAGAGTCCCTCCCCAGCTTTCCCGGAGCCCCTTGAGGGACTGGAAGGGGCTGGAAGGTCTCCCCGGAGCCTCCTCTTCTCCAGGCTGACCCCCCCCAGCTCTCTCAGCCTGTGCAGACCCTGCCTGGGGACCTCCGCCGAGGGTCTCTGCCAGGCCGAGTGGGACATGGAGCCCCGGGACAGACTCAGGGCAGCGACACGGGGGGTCCCGGCTGTGGGAACCCCCCCTGCACCGTCCCAGCAGCGCTGCGAGAGCGGCCAGGACTTACCCCCTGTCATCCCACACCCGCCAAAAGGGCGTCCCCAGGGGATTTAATGCGCTGGAAATGTGCGTCGTCAGCACAGTAAGGGTTTCTGCAGCCTTACATTAAAAAGTGAAAGTTTAGCTGGATGGGTGATGGGGTTTATGCAAATCATGTAACATCGAGCTGTCTGCTCTCGCCGAATCCCACGTATGACAGATGAGAGAGCTTGAGAATTTGTGTATTTTAATGGCGCTTGTGCTGAAGATGATAAATGCAGTCTTCATCCAGCAACTTCAAGGTTCACTTTTTTTTTATTTTAAGAGGGACATGCATATGGTTAAAAACACTTGCAACATTAATAATACTTCTCCGCAAGAAAGATTGATATATGCGGCAGAAATACTCATGCAGCATACATAGCTTCTGGTAGACAAGTAGCATTGCTTTTGCCTTCAATATTTGGGCGGAAGATTGAAGTCAAGTGAGGTTTTTTTCCTTTTTTTTTTTCCAGAGGAGCGTGCTCCAAAGCTGTTACTCCACTGGCACCTTGCTGATGCCTGCACGGACACCGTGTGGCCCTATTTCAGAAGAGCAGCCCATGGGAATGGTGCCGCAGTTGTAGGCGCTGGGGGGATGAGATGTGGCACCAGCTGCTCTCTGCGGCACTTGAGAGAAGGAGAATCTGGGGGGAGCTGGGGTCCCGTCAGCCACCCCCACCCCCCCCCCCCCGCCACGAGCACCGTGGTTCAGAAGAGGAGCAAGTTTTTGCAGGACTTGCATTGTAGGTACTTTATTTTCCAACTACAACAACAAAAAAACCCAAACAACTTTCTTCCTTGTGTTTGTGAGGAAGCTGTTTAGGGTGTGATGAGGCTGCTGGCCCCGGCACGCAGCTCTGGATTAGCAGGGGGAGCAAGAGGCTTTTCATCTGGCTATTTCTTCACTGGGCTCACAGGACTTGTGAGTATGGGCTGGACAAACACAGCAGCACCCAAGGCAAGCTCAGATGGAAGCTGGGTCATGAGTGAGCAAGTGAAATAAATTCTGGGTATTGGAAGGAAACCGGGAAAAGCCAGGACACACTGAGCATAAGACAGAAAAAATGGCAAAACATACAAAATGAACAAACCTTGGAAGTGCGGCCTCTCTGAAAGACTCGGAGGTCTCCGTGCCTTCTGAGCTGTGCCGGCTGCAAGAGGGCTGGAGCTGCCAGCAAATAAATGTTCGCCTGTTATTTGGTCTCTCCTGTGTTCATGGAAACAAAAATTGCATTAAAAAATACCCGACTTCACTATCAATTTTTATTCCCAGCAGAACCACAGGCAGGTGTTGCATGGAAAGAGGCAAAGCGGTTTTGGCAGAAAATAAACCCCCGTGCGTTCTAACACTCCTCACCGAGGCGGGAGGCTCGGTGCGGCCGGGTTTAAATTCTGAGCGATGCCCAATTCAGCACTATCAGTCCAGTCGTGTTTAATATGTATTAAACTATTACGATTTGGATACACTAATAGTGGACGGCACCTTCAGTCCAGTTGTGCTCGTGAATCAGCACAGCTGGTCTTGAGTCTTTGGTCGCGTTCAGTGAGGAACCCAAACGACCGGCTACTTAAACAGTGCGGTTTATTTAAACAGCAGATCTATCGGTCCTTAGGATTGCCGGGGATAAATACACTGTCTGCAAAGCACGTGCAAATGAAAGTATGATTACATATATCAAACACGCGACGAAGTTATAAGCGATACAGCCTGGCTATAAATGTAAGATAGAGATTCTCAAGAGAAATTTTCTAAGTTTCCCGAGAAAGCACTCGGTATAATCTAAGTCTTACCCAAAGGCGTCCCTATGGGGGGGAAGAAAGGCTCAGCCTGTCGACTGATCCCAGCAGTCAGTGGTGGAGTTCTTCGCGGTGGTGTCTTCCCTGGGTATCCCCCCTCTCTCAGGCTATTTTTATACTATTTGTTATCTTCAAGGTGGAGTTTGAGTGACTTTAGTCATAAACACTTTAATTATGATTGGTGTAAAATTCTCTTGCTTCACATTTAAAGGTGGAGTTTACGAAAAATTCAGAGCGCAGACTCAAGAAGGAGTGGTCGCACCTCGGAGGTGGGTAGCCTTTGGGATGGAGGTGTGTTTTGGTATTATAATGACATTATAATGAGCAAAGTTCGCACAAAGGACAGCATTTCATCAAAATTTGACAAAATGTTGGCTCCAAGTATCAAGCAGGCAGCTAATTGGCAGCTTATCTGTTTCATGGTATCGTCCCGTTCCCGTATCTGCTGTACATCATAAGGTAAAGCCATGGAATAATTGCATCCCGCCCCGTACCTCATGTAGTTTCACAAGCACCTTATCCGGGAACCGCGGATGTTGCATTCTTCATGCCAGCTGCGGCTGTTTTCTACCTCAGAAGCCTCTTGATTTTATACTTTTCCTTAATGTGTGAACAATGCTGTACTTTTATATTTTTAGCCAATTTAATAATTATTCCACAGCAGGGCTCCCAGCTTTGGCCTGAAAGGGCTCGGTGCCGAGCGGTCTATGAAACACTTCGCGGCCCGTTCCCTCATTTACCTCATCACTCAGGTGTTGGGTACCAGGCGAAAAAAAGGACTCCCAGATTTTCATAGCTCTTCACGAGGTCCTTCCTCTTTTCCAAATGGTTTTTACGTGGGGAAGAGCGTCATCCTCCGTGACGCTATGAAGATAAAAGCAGATGCAAGGGAGATGCACAGAATGGCCACCCCGGTTCCCACCAGGCCCCTCTGCTGGGGCCCTGCAGGGAGAGCAGAGCCAGCCGTGCTCCGTGCCATAGCTCCCCGCACACCAGCACCTCCGAGGTCCTCTAGACCCAGGGCTTGTGTCTTCTCGTCAAGCTCTTGGAGGCCCCACAGCCTGTTGGGAGCCTCCATGCTCTGGGGCTTTGAGTTCTGTTTGCCTCTGGTCACGTTGCCCTCCCTCCTGTTGATACCCAGATAAAACAGAAATGCATTTTTAAGTCTGTTCTGACTTAATTCAGGTTTTTCCAACTGCCTTTAAGAGTTAGTCTTCATCTTCAGCTTCGTTACAACACGAGAGGAGGCAGACCTTCAGAAGAGATGGCTATAGGTGTTTGCCCCTTTGAGAAGGCGTCAAACAAGTACTTTTGAACAACGCCTCTGCAGATCGTCATTGCGCAGAGCTGGCTGGCGTGGTGCCGAAAAGGGGTGGGCCTCTGGGCCAGGAGGACACGGCTTCGTTTGCTTCACCTGCAGAACGGCGGGGGGGACCGCACATTGCCGGGAGCTCTCCCCTCAGGCAGAGGCAAAGCACGAACTGGGGAAAGAAATCTTACGAAAAGAGGATTGGGAGGAAGCAGTCTCCAAGCACAGGCTCAGGGATGGTCATGGTGCTCTCCCCAGCTTGAGTAATTTCTATATGCGTAGTAGAACAGCGTGAATCGCTTGGTTCACGAGAGTGAATCCTCCGTGGTCCTTCCTCCCAGTGCAGCGGTCATTAAAGCTGATCGAGGCCGGGACGGCTGGGCGGGAAAAGCTCCCGCGCTGGGGAAGGGTCGGTGCAGGCGAGCGCGAGCGGGGCCCTCCCAGGGCCCGCGGTGGCTCTTCTCCTGCAATAAATATTAATAGCGACGTGCCGAGCAGACGCTGGATCGCGTGTCATCTGTACGGAACCCAGTTGATATTTCAGTGAGATTCAGACAAAAGCAGAGATGAAAAAATGACAGATTCACAGTGTCATGGAATAATATTTGCTGATTGAGAGGCAGGCAGCTTTTTAAAGAAAAAAAATACAGGGGACATCATTTGCGACTTGTTCTTGTGAAGAGAGAAGTCCCATGACAGATTTCAAATCTTTGGCACAGCTTTATAACTTTATCAGAGAAAAGCATCAAAGTGAGAACTTTGTTCTGAAAAAAAAAAAAGCAGAAAAATAATCAATAGAAACCACAACAAAATATAAGATCAGGATAATCATGTTGTACTATCAAAAAGGTAGAGTTTTTGTGCCTTTTGTGATGTTTTCTTTGTTTGGTCTCAATGGCACAGTGAAAATAACTTGCTTGCCTTGTGATTGACAGGAGATTTAAATGCCAGCAAGCAAATGCCAGCAGGAAAAAATCTTTGCTCACATATTGTGCACCTTAATGCAGTATTGGATCCAACCGGCTTCCTTGGGAGTTAATGGGTAATTGGACCCATATGGCACCCAAAAAAGTGCAAATTTGGGTTTTCAGTATGAGAAGAAGTTACCTGGGAAACTGTCTACATTTAGTTACTTATCAATATTCAGTGCTATCGCCAAGACAAGATAAAGGAATAAGATGGAAACTTGAGAGCTGTAGATAAAATAGGCCAATAAATGCATCAAGAGAGAATGTAACTCTGCAGCACTTCCCCCCGATATTGAACTCCGGTCCTGAGCGTCGTAACGAGTATAAATGTCATCTGCGTTTTCTAGGGTAGCAGCACTGACTAGTCCGTATACGAACACTATTAATATAGTTGCCTTTTTTAGTCTATTTTTTTTTCTCTCTACAGGTTTGATTAAAGGACTTTTAAGTACTTATCTCCCCCCCCCCCCCCCCCCTTTTTTTGTTTTTGGTTTTTGTAATCCCCTTTCCATCAGTATCTCTCTGGATGAACTGTCGATGAAGGAGCGAGCGCGTCTTGGATGCTCTGGGAGCGCAGCTCAAGTGTTTGACACCATAAAGACGGCAAGATTGAGGCAGGGGCCGCTCCTCCCGCTTCGGGGGTCAGTAGCCCCAAGAAGACACCCGAGAACTAGAAATGTCTGCTTGGAAACCAACGCGTGGCCCGAGTGCTGTGCGGGGAGCGCTGCTGAGCCAGCGAGGATGTGGTTAATGACAGATTGCTGAGGAGGAAAGGGGAAAGCGATAATGCCAAAGTCGTAGTAATTGTTAGCTAGTTATCAACACCCCGCTCGGTACTGGCGCCCGTGGCACGCCTGTGAGCGACAGCGGAGGTGGCACACTGGCATGGAGAATGTCGACTTACCCTGGTTTCCTATAAAATAATGCAATGTCTTAGAGCCGATGCTCCTTTCCAGCCGCGGGAGTGGCCAGAGGAGGCTTTGAGGCCGGGTTGGACACTGGCCCTGAGCTAATGATGGGCATCGGTGGGTCCTGCCTTGGGCAGGCTCTCGAACGAGAGAGAAATAACCGTTTGCCTCGTGCGTGTTTTGATGCGCTGCTCGTGTGTGCTGGCACAAGCCCCTCATCAGGGACAGCCTGTCTGTGAGTGAAGTATGGGCAAAAATACTTTCTTTCTGTCTACTTTGTCTGTAAAACAATAAAAAACTGTAATCATAAAAGAGGAAGGGCCAACAGCCTGCTTTTGTGATACAGGCTTTTCTTTTTTATTAGGCCTGAGACTGAGAATGGATCTTGTTAAGACATACTGGCTTATTGCAGCGGGCTGGGAGATGAGATAAGAGTGAAATACCAAACGCGCACGCACAGACGCAGAGTGTGTGAAAAATGGGAATGATAAGGTCTTGGGAGCGGGTTCCTGCTAAGGTGATTGAGGCGCGGCGCTGCATCGTATTTGCTGGACAAGTTGAGGAAAATTGCAGTATAATCAATTAAAATTGGTGCCACTGTGCCTGGACAGGGCTGTCTAAAAGCAAAATATAATAAATAAATTTCTTCTTTACTTTTTGTCGAGGTCATATGACTGTGCAAACAGAGGATGTGGCTGCAGAGAAGGGGATCGAGCAGAACAACCTCGGCGTGGACCAACCTCAAGTGGGGACCAGGGAACGATGCTCCCTTGCAGGGGGGGGATTTGCTCCCCACGGGGATGGTCCCAAAGGGGACGCCTCCTCCCAGACATGCTGAAGCTTTGGACGGGGGGTGGACTTCCCAGCCAGCCCCATCCCAGCCCTGGGGTCGCCCTGTCCCTGGCCAGGTGGCCGTGAGCTGGACCCGGGGCGGGGGGACAGCCCCCGTCACTGGGATCCCGACAACACCTCACCTGAAGGTCTATGGGCAAAACCGGGCCTATAGATGGATCCTGCGGATGGACCCAAATATCTGCAGTTTTGTCTTTGCAGAGCCCACGCAGAGCCGTGCCATGCCATGCCGTGGAGCTGGTGGCAGCGGTGGCGTGGGAAGCCTGTGCCCATGGGAGCAGCCGGTTGTGCGCGCCCGCAGGCGATGGCTGAGCCGGCGCTTAAATACCATCTTTTTTCCTCCGTCTGTCTCCCTCACCAAGTGACCTGTCATTACACCTCCTGGGTTTTGTGGCGGGATGAATGGGGTACTTTTGTTAATACTCCCATTGTGCCCACACAGAAACGCCGAACAAAGCCTCCCCGTCCCTGGCACTGCGCTGATGTTATTTCTCAATTACTTTTTGTTAAGCAAATATGTAGTGTGCTTTAAGTACCGCATCCAATAATTATGTTGAACTCTTCAGTGTTGCGTGATGGCTTTCTTACAAAGCCTTTCATTATACCTGTCATATGAACTTTAAACACTTGGCAATGCAGTAAGATTGCATTTGAAAAATACAGAGATTATTTTTACTCACGCCACCTGGTAGAGAACATTTGGGAGTGCAAAACTGAATGAAACTGAGGCATCCCACGTGGAAAAGATAGTATGTGGAATGGCTTCAGTAAATAACCTCTTTTTTTTTTTTTTTTTAAAGACAGTACAAATGTTTAATACACGTACACACATATGTTGTCTGGAAGGGTTTGTTGTTCACACACACAGCTGCAATTTGTGTGCCAGGAGCTGCTGATGTTAAAAAACCAGTATCTCGGTTCTCCTTATGTCAAGGCACAATTTTAGATAGAATTCTAACAAATAATGTAATTTCTCGTTCTCATTTATTTTAGCAAATAATTTTAGGGATGACTGAATTCTTTCCAGAGAATGCTGCTACTATATGATGCGACTAATTAAGAGATTTTGGATATAAAAAGTATTCAAACGCTTTACAAAACCAACTTTAAGTACGCACACAACGTTACGGAGAATTTTCTTCCCTCTTGCAGATGCCCACATCGCTCAAGGGCAAGTCTTCCTCAGGACCCCCTTCCACCGCAGCCGGGAAGAAGGAAAACCCTGGTGCGGTGGGGGTGGAGCCCTTCCAAGGAGGACTGCTCAAGCTTCTGCACTAATGGCAGGAGCGGGAGTTTAATTAGCGCAGTAATTCCCTCCCGTTCCTTCTGGCTGTCAGGAAAAGCCCAGTTCCTGAGATAGATGTCACTTATTTTTCTCTACGCAACCTGTACGTCCTCTGAAGTGCTGACAGGCGCAAGGCTCTGTTTATGCCTCAGCTGCGGCTAATTCAGGAGATTCGGGCACTTCAAAGCTTTCAGTTCATTCTTTTCTGTACGTTAGTTACATTTCAAAGTCAGATGATTTTTCAGTGAAAAATTCTATTGTCATTTAAATTGGGTTCGTTTTAAAACATCAAACAAAGTTCAATAAAATTTTGTTTTTAAAACACTGAAATCAAGTATTTCAGTAGAGTTGACATATTTCATTTCAACAGTTTTAATGGAACGTTTTTGATCTTCAATTTCCGAAGAGCTTGTCCAAGCGAAGTCATTAGTGCTTACACTTAAAAAAAAATAAGACTTTTGAAGATTAACATCATTAAGACATTGCAATTTCATTAAAGGAAAATATTTTTATTAATTCAAAATGACTTTAAAATGTGTTAGAAATTTTGATTTCTTTCAATTCAAATTTGAAGACGAAAGATTAATTCATTGAAGCAGAAAACATTGATCCTGCACAGATATTATGTGAATTATCATTTACTGAGGCCAAATCAAATTTTGCTCTAAAATCAGTGACGATTCAAAACTTTAGCCTTATTTAGCGTAAAACACAGGTGATTCAAAACAAGCTGTGCTCAAATAATTAAATTACAATATCACCAAAACCGTTACGCTGATGATACGTGGGAACGCAACGGGCGCGCATGTGGGAGCGGGAAGCTCTGTCTGTTGGGTTTGAGTAACTGCTGGTGGGAAAGGCCATTCCTCTTTCGGCCTCCACAAGATATTTCATAGCGGGAAGGGATGTTCCTCCGCCTGCAGTGATTCCCTTGGCAGTGTCTGGCATCAATTAAGCATCGCTTTGGGTCGTTACTGAACCAATCCACCGTAAACCTGCCCCGCTGTGCCGGCAGGGCTGGAGGGGGGGATGCTCGGCCGGCCCAACAGCGCTGCCCGGGGCTGCTCACACCTGGGGTCCCCCACCAAGCCTAAAACTCTAAGAAAAGTCTAGTGCACACCTCTGGAGAGCACATCTGGCCGCAGAGCAACCGCCCCACCGCGCACAAGTCCTCCTGGAGCCATAAGGCCTTCACAGTAAGCGAATTGACTCCAGCAATGCACTAAACACAATGTCTTTTTAATTTGATCTTCAAAACCTTGCAACTGCCTAAATAATAGCGAATTACTTTAAAATATTACATCTGATATCTTGAAATAGAAGTTGCCAGTGTAAGCGAGCTTTTTGCAGGGTTTGGCCTGTGGTTTTTGCTGTTCAAGTGGTATATAAGGTTTATGGATAAAGATGGGTTGTAAGATCACTACCAAGAGTTTGTTTACTAAGGGTCTGACTGTTCCAAATGAAGGAGGAGACAGTGTTCATTAATCTGAAATGCTTTTGAAATTTTTTTTGGTTTGAAAAGAAAGTCAACAGTTTCTCCAGGATTTTTTTTTTTCTGTTATTTTTCCTAGTAGAAATGTTGATGCTGATTTTTGTTTTTTTTTTTCTTTTTTTGGAGTCTCAATTTACCCCGCAAGGGGAATGTAGTCTTTTAGAATGTATGCCGTGTTCCTGCTAAGTACGCTTCAGGAACACTGTGTGCACGTGAAAACGCTCCTCTGCACTGATGTTTGTCACTGCATCGCAACCAAGAAAAGGCAACAGCCTCCAAAGCTCTACAACGTGCAACTTCAAGCCCTGTTTTCCGGGCTGTTGTACCGGCAGAGGAGGATGCTCGCAGGGAGCGGGGCAGGGCTGGGAGATTCGGTCCCGCGGGGGCTGCAGCTGCCCATCGCCCTGCGCCGGCAGAACCGCTCCTCGGAGTCAGGCTGGAGCTGGAAATTGATCCCCAGCTTTCCACGGAGACATTCGTGCCATCATGTAGCTCCCTAACTTAATTAATGGCTTGAACTTTGAGTTCTCGGAACCTCATTGATTTGGGGAAATGTGCCGTCTGGGTTTACAGAATACAAATCACACCTGGCAAGGCTTTTTGTTAGCTCTCTGCAACCTGGAAGGGAACCCTACGCCGTGTCAGAACGGGGAGTGATTTGGGCGCATCCTGGCTACGGAGGGGGGAAAGCCGAGATCCGGCTGGTGGGAGCAGGGTCTGACCTTCTCCCACGCCGGCTGCGGTCCGACGCGTCCGAGTCTCCATCAGCGAGCGGGCCTGAGGGGTGGCGGAGGAACAGACCTCCCTGACAGCAGCAGCTCGATGGGGGGGGGGGGGTCAGGCCCAGCTCTTCTGAAAATAATAATAATAATAATAATAATGATAATAATAATAATAATAACAATAATAACAATAATAATTACTATTACTATTGTTGTTGTTGTTGTTGTTGTTGTTATTATTATTATCTAAAACACACAAAGGAAAAACATGTCCTGAAAATACTTAGGAAAATTACGTCCGTCTGGGTTTTCAGAAAGCCTGAAATAACGACGTATGGTCTGTTCCTACATCCCAGTATACACAAGGCACCTCAGAGGCCTTGAGATGATGCCAGCCCCACACAAGCCGGCAAAGACTGTGGAGCACGCCAAATTTATGAGAAAAGAGGCAGAGAGACCTGTGCAAACAGCCGTGGGAGACATCACTGTTTGCTGCGTGTTTTGTCCCAGGCCGGCCGCCTCCAGCGGAGGGTGGAAAGGCGCCGTGGCCGTCCCTGCGTCCCCGGCAGCTCCCGCGGGCGATGGGCTGGGTGCCGCTCCCCGCGTGGGCTGGGGAAGGATCAGCCGCTCCATGGTCCAGATCTGACCCTGCACAAACTGCCACCACATCTGGAAAAATCAGTGGGGCTTCCAAAGAATAAAGGAAAAGTAAATTGTCCAACTGAGTCTTCAATTAATCATATTTTTGTCACTTAATTACAGCTATTCTGGGAAAAAAAAATCCAGTGATTGCCCTACTTTAAAAATCTCTGACAGTAGTTTTATGAGGAAATTCATGTATATTAATGACATCAACTGGAATGATCAGCTCGATAAGAACATGCTAATTGTGTCGCCATGAGCAGCAGGCTGACCAGGAGGACGCCTCACATCCATCTCCCGGGGAGAGCGGCAGGTGCAGGAGGGATGCTCTGGTCCCCGTGAGACCCGGGCGAGCGGCCTGCGCCAGAGCAGCCTCCCCAGAGGCCTCCCCAGGGGTCCTGCGTCCCCCCACCACTCGGGTGCCTCACCGCCACGTCGGTCCTCACGCGTTCTCCTGCTCCTGGGCAATTCAGTTGGATTTGGTGTTTAGGAGGGGACGTGGTCTGATGTGCTCACTTTAGTACCTCAGTGGTGTGGAGATTTCGCCATGTAGTGTTTCCTCCCGACTGCTTATTTCCTTCTACATGTGCATGGGGGAAAATAATGAAATTTGCTGCTGCGTTTAATGTCTTGTGTTTTTAGCATACTCTCACAGACTCCATTTGTGATGTTTGGCTGGAGCCTAATAGGCCAGGGGATTTTTTCTTGAATGATCCAGACATCCAGCCTTTTATTGCAGCCTCTTGCCAGTGTCCTGGGACCACGTCTCCATCACCCTCTAGCACCACGTCTCCATCACCCTCTAGCACCACGTCTCCATCATCCTCTAGCACCACGTCTCCATCACCCTCTAGCACCACGTCTCCATCACTCTCTAGCACCACATCTCCATCACCCTCTAGGACAATGTCTCCATCACCCTCTAGCACCACGTCTCCATCACCCTCTAGCACCACGTCTCCATCATCCTCTAGCACCACGTCTCCATCACCCTCTAGCACCACGTCTCCATCACTCTCTAGCACCACATCTCCATCACCCTCTAGCACCACGTCTCCATCATCCTCTAGCACCACATCTCCATCACCCTCTAGCACCACGTCTCCATCACCCTCTAGCACCACGTCTCCATCACCCTCTAGCACCACATCTCCATCATCCTCTAGCACCACGTCTCCATCATCCTCTAGCACCACGTCTCCATCACCCTCTAGCACCACATCTCCATCACCCTCTAGGACAATGTCTCCATCACCCTCTAGCACCACGTCTCCGTCACCCTCTAGCACCACGTCTCCATCATCCTCTAGCACCACGTCTCCATCACCCTCTAGCACCACATCTCCATCACCCTCTAGCACCACGTCTCCATCACCCTCTAGCACCACGTCTCCATCACCCTCTAGCACCACATCTCCATCATCCTCTAGCACCACGTCTCCATCACCCTCTAGCACCACGTCTCCATCACCCTCTAGCACCACGTCTCCATCATCCTCTAGCACCACGTCTCCATCACCCTCTAGCACCACATCTCCATCACCCTCTAGGACAATGTCTCCATCACCCTCTAGCACCACGTCTCCGTCACCCTCTAGCACCACGTCTCCATCATCCTCTAGCACCACGTCTCCATCACCCTCTAGCACCACATCTCCATCACCCTCTAGGACAATGTCTCCATCATCCTCTAGCACCACGTCTCCGTCACCCTCTAGCACCACGTCTCCATCACCTTCTGCTGCTGACCTCCAGCCCCTCTCATAACAGCTCCCCTCTCCTGTCCTTGGTCATGGGCAGCCCCGCACGTTTTTCTCCCCAATCGAAACCTTTCCTCGTTTGGGGTGAGTGACTACTCAGGTATGTCATGGGTATAAGCCAAGTGTTGTGTCCGAGGAACCACTGAGGGTCCCGCAATGGAAGACGAGCTGGCACTGGAGGTGATAATGTCTGAAGTCCACCCGCCCATGACAGTTGTCTCAGCCTGTCCCAGAGGTCTCTAGTGCCAGGGTTTCCCCCCTTCCCTCTGCTGGAGGTGCTCCAGGCCGACAATTGGCCTGAAAATATATTCTCTATTAATTTCACCCCATTACTCCTAGAGATTTCTCCCTTCTACCAATGTAAACAAATCTCTCACATCCTTCATGTTTATGCCCTTCCAGTACATTTATATGCTGTTATGCCCCTTAAACATATTTTTCAAGTTGATGCAACTTCCAGGTTTTCACGGTTAAGTAAGAACTGAATGATGAGTGAGAACAAAGCCTCTTATTATGAAGCAAACTGAAGCGTGTGCTAATTACTGCACACAGACATCATGATGGAAGAGGGGAGTTTAAGCGCCACAGACACGGTCTCCTGCAGCCCCTTGTGCCCAGCGAAGGGCAGGAGACGGGGCGAATGCCCTGGTGTCTCCTGCTCATCCTCCGTGAGCACTCAGGCCAGTACGCTTCATGGGAGGTGATGAAGTATAAATGACAGGCGGTAGGACGTGCTTTTGAAATGTGGTAAGACCAGCACAGCGAGGAAAAAAAAAAGTCTCTTTTTGTAAAATTGCACTGCTATGAGAAAATATATTACTGCTTCCCCAATAGAGCACTCCGAGAAGTAAATTTTCTCCTCCTCTAACAAGGTGTTTTCGTGGCTACGGCTACCGACGTCTCCAGCACCCATAGGTGTGATTTTCCCAATCACATCTTCCCTTAAAGACAGGGGCTCTGACCTGCCCGTCCCTCACCCCCGAGCGCTGTACCTGCAAAGAGAAAGAGAGCCCCAGTTTCTGTGCCAATGTAAGTATTTTTTTCTTTATTATTGTGTTTATACTTGTGGACAGGACAACGCCGACGGGAGCAGCCGCTGCTGCAGCACCTCCACGGCCGGCACCCCAGCGCTCCCTCCAGCCCTCTCCCGCCTGCCCTCCGGCCCGGCCCCGGAGGGGAGGAATTTCCTCCTGTTTGTCAAATATTGGCTCGGAGGCGGGAGAGCTGCCAACACCTGCTGGGGCAGGGGGTGCGGGGGGCAGGGGGTGCGGGGGACAGGGTGTGCGGGGGACAGGGGGTGTGGGGGGCAGGGGGTGCGGGGGACAGGGGGTGCGGGAGACAGGGTTGAGGGGGGCAGGGGGTGCGGGAGACAGGGGGTGAGGGGGGCAGGGAGTGTAGGGGACAGGGGGTGCGGGAGACAGGGGGTGCGGGAGACAGGGGGTGTGGGAGACAGGGGGTGTGGGGCACAGGGGGTGCGGGGGGCAGGGGGTGCGGGGGACAGGGGGTGCGGGAGGCAGGGGGTGCGGGGGACAGGGGGTGCGGGAGGCAGGGGGTGTGGGGGACAGGGGGTACGGGGCGCAGGGGGTGCGGGAGGCAGGGGGTGTGGGGGACAGGGGGTACGGGGCGCAGGGGGTGCGGGAGACGGGGTGTGGGGCACAGGGGGTGCGGGAGACGGGGTGTGGGGGACAGGGGGTGCAGGGGACAGGGGGTGCGGGGGGCAGGGGGTGCGGGGGACAAGGGGTGCGGGGCACAGGGGGTGCGGGAGACGGGGTGCGGGGCACAGGGGGTGCGGGAGACGGGGTGTGGGGGACAGGGGGTGCAGGGGACAGGGGGTGCGGGGGGCAGGGGGTGCGGGGGACAAGGGGTGCGGGGCACAGGGGGTGCGGGAGACGGGGTGCGGGGCACAGGGGGTGCAGGGGACAGGGGGTGCAGGGGACAGGGGGTGCGGGGGACAGGGGGTGTGGGGGCAGGGGGTGCGGGAGACGGGGTGCGGGGGACAAGGGGTGCGGGGCACAGGGGGTGCGGGAGACGGGGTGCGGGGCACAGGGGGTGCAGGGGACAGGGGGTGCAGGGGACAGGGGGTGCGGGGCACAGGGGGTGTGGGGGCAGGGGGTGCGGGAGGCAGGGGGTGTGGGGGACAGGGGGTGTGGGGGACAGGGGGTACGGGGCGCAGGGGGTGCGGGAGACGGGGTGTGGGGCACAGGGGGTGCAGGGGACAGGGGGTGCGGGGGGCAGGGGGTGCGGGGGACAAGGGGTGCGGGGCACAGGGGGTGCGGGAGACGGGGTGCGGGGCACAGGGGGTGCAGGGGACAGGGGGTGCGGGGGACAGGGGGTGCGGGGGACAGGGGGTGTGGGGGCAGGGGGTGCGGGAGACGGGGGTGCGGGGGACAAGGGGTGCGGGGCACAGGGGGTGCGGGAGACGGGGTGCGGGGCACAGGGGGTGGAGGGGACAGGGGGTGCAGGGGACAGGGGGTGCGGGGCACAGGGGGTGTGGGGGCAGGGGGTGCGGGAGACGGGGTGTGGGGGACAGGGGGTGCAGGGGACAGGGGGTGCGGGGGCAGGGGGTGCGGGGGGCAGGGGACACATCCGGTTTAATTCCCTAAATGGACTTAATATGCACAATCTTTAATTCTGTCTTACGGATTTCAGTTCATACTCTTTTGACAGGACACGTAACCTTTCTCAGTCAACCGGAGGAATTGTGATAGATGCATTTCTCAAGGAAGGTTTTAATTTAGGGTGAAGTGTTTGTGTGTTTGGGGACACAACGAGTCTGTCCCATTGGGCGGGGGCTGGGACGGGGCTGTCTGCAGCTCCCTGCCCGGGTGATGTCCCGCTCGCCTCCGCTCCCTCCGCAGGGGACGAGCGCCCCAGCAGCAGACGGGGGGGTCCTGGGGCCACCATCCCCTGAGTGGCTGAGCCCCGAGGGGGGCGATGCTCCGCTTTAGCAACAGACACATTCCGGGCTTATTTGGCACCTGAACATGATGCTCTCGCTGTTGGATGGCTCGCTCTGGAGCCGTTCATAACACCTCCCACTCTTTATACGCTTTTCCTTGACAAATAATGAGACTGTCAAGCAATTATTTTGTCTTCAATATACCTAGTAGTTAAAATAATTTGGTCAAGCTCTACATTTCTTATATCAGCAGATATCTGATGTGAATTTCCACCCATCGTTAGGCTTGGCTTTATTTTTTCCAATAATATTCTGTCTTTTCACATTATTCAGAAGATCCTTTCTAGCCACCTTGCGTGGAGCCCTTGCTGCAGGGGCAGGGCACGAGGCAGGTGCGCAGGGTTCACCCCCTCAAAGCTCAGGTGAGGGTACAACTGGTCCTCCCTTCCCTGATGGATCTATAAACTGCTTGTTCCCTTCAAACACCTGAGACTTATGTCAAGAGATAATTCTTCCCTTATCCTTTAAATCCTTCTGCCTACAAAAAGTGACAGCTGCTGATGAAATGACAAGACGAGCCAACCAGCGATCGCCGCAGGCTGTCAGTTGGGATAACTGGAGGGCTTGGAAGGTTTAATTTCAATTTGAAATTATTTTATGTGGAGAAAACCATGAGTGATAGGGTTATAACAGCAGCTGACAAATATGACCACATCACTTCACGTTTGTTTGCGTTAACTAACTCTTTGCCTTTCTTCCTTTTAATGTCACACACACTTTTGGAGTCATGTTTCAGTTTAGATCTTTCAGCTTCCCGGGGAAGAGGTACTCCCCGTGTTTTCTTTCTGCAGAGCAACAAATAGGGAGGGTCACCAGCTGACACTGCTATCTGCAAACTGTGATTCACTGGCTTGATTTAATCTTGGAGAAAATGGGTAAGCATGATCGCACATGACATCCGGATTCCCTCTGTTGTCAAATACATCCAGAATATGGTGCAGTTTGAATTATCAGAAGGATAAAAGTGCAGGAGGCTAGTCAACCTCACCATCAATTCTCTATTTTTCAAAGTTTAATAGAGTAGCCTCTTACGATGGCTCCTTCAGATGTCCGGGGGTGCTTCTGGAAGCCAGCAAGCCCTGCTGCAGCAGCCGGCTCTGGTCCCAGCCAAGGCAAGGGAGAGCTGGGCTGGTGGAGGACACTGGAGGGTCCAGCTCGCAGCCCGGCTTCCATCTGCCAAAGGTCCTGCCCGTCCCCTCCTGCCTGCGGCCACCGGCAGGTCAGGACCGACCTCTGACTCCAGGGGCGTTCCCACAAGGCAACCACCCCCATGAAAGTCTCCGTTCTCAGAGGGTACTACTACGGAAAGGGTTTGATTCTTGGTTTCTTTTACTTATTCAAAAGTTTGGTACAACTACCAAAAAATTTTCCCCAAATTGCTTGTTTCTGCTCTGTTACAGCAAGCTTCTCTTCTCTACTTCTCGTTAGGAGAAGCCTGCAAATTTTAAGGGTATCTATCTGGTTTCCTCAGTTTTCCAAGAGAATGATTTTGATTATGTAGCAATCTGAGCTCAGGAGACTTTGGAAAGGAGCAGGATTTGAGCCTCCACCATATCTCCGTTGCTTAGAGTGCCCACCCCTGTATTCTTCACTTGTGATTCTTTAGCTAACATGACGTTAATTGTGATTGGAAAATGATTGAGCCTGTGAGTTGTGGGACGGCTCTCAGTTAACAACATAGCTAGTATCGCTTTGATTGGATTGCTCTCTCCTTTCATTACTGAACAGCTCTAAGCTGAGAAAGAAGTTAGAAGTGAATAATATTTGTGTTGAGAGACTCTTTCCCATGCACTAGTGAATGGATGGATGACAGACAAACCTGCCCTTACACACTGTCTCCTCCGTGATTGCTTTTCAAGGAGGAAAAGGAAGGATCTGCTCTCAAGGACTAAGCACAGTCTTTTCCATCAGTCTGCCCATTAGGACTCTTCTGTTCGCGGACCTGCCGTACAGCATCTTCCTATTTGAAATTACTTCAGAAGGAAGAAAATTAGGAAAAAAAAAATGTGTTGCAGGAGAAAGGCCCCGTGGAGGTGCCATCCCTGAGGAGAAAGGTGGAGACGAGAGCTGTGACCTGGGGACGGAGGATGGACGTCTCCCTCGTGGAGAAGGGCACTGGCTCCCCGTTTCTACTGGGCACCCAGGGAGAAGGGCTCCCCCCGCGTGCGATGTAACTCGTCTGCTAAGAAATACCGTCTGTCAAGTCATAGCTGTGGAATTGTCTTGGTTTAACTTCTTAACAGTATCTTAATCCTTGTACTTTATCCAGGAGCCTATTTAATTTCCTACTAAAGCCCTGGTATGAGATGTAAGACAGGCTCTGCTGTGGCTCCCTCACCTTCTGGAGGGATGCTCATCCCAAGCAGGCGATGGCTTCTGGGGGTCCTCCTCACGCAAGAAGGCAGAATCGAACAGTAACTAACAAAAATCAATTAGAGAACCGTTTGTTCAATAATTTTCTTTCATAACTGCATTATTTGCTTCTCTTTGTGTTCATCGCATTTGGAAACAGCCACCAGTCCGTGCTGAAGGGGTGACCAGCCATCTCCAGCTGGCTAACGGGGAAGCATTCCCGGGGCGCCTCCTCTTACCACGCTTTAATTAGTGCAGATTCTGCGCTTTGAGTATGAGGGATCCACCGGAGGCGCAGTGTTTGACACCAGACGACAATCCTGTAGATCCATCCTATGTTTTCTTTCTTGTGTGTAAACTAATAGTACACGTGCCTCTCCACATCGCCTGTGCAGCCAGCTCTCTTTTAAAGTACGTAGTTAAAAAGAATGGTGATTTTGGAACAAGATCCTGTAGTCTTTTCTGTTTCTCCAGATAATATGAAAGTTAAATTATCGCAAGCTCATTGAAAGGATGAGGATCCACCTCTGCATGTTGCAGAGAGGGCTGCTTGCTATTTTAAAACAAATTAATGTTAGATAACCACAATAACCTACTCTCCAGAGGGTAAAAAGTCAGCAAAGCTGTATGTTACTGCAGAACACTACACTAATTTGCACCGGGTGACCGGGCAGTATATGGCATGTGTATGAATTTGATATTATTTTCATTAGTGATTGCAGTGTCGGTAAAGGAGAGGTTTTCAGGGGAGGACTTTACTCCAGGGAAGTGCTGCATTATTGCCTTGGTTTCCAATGCATGACGCAGACTAGAGATTGCTTTTAATACGATGCATATTTGTGCTTTGTCCTTAATTTGGTGAAAAATCCTTGTAATCCTATAGAGTTTGTAATTCAGGACCTTGAGCTTGGCTGCTTTATGGCTCTGCATTTCAGAGAGGGAAGAGCAGAAGTCTGTACAGCCTGCGTGTCCAAAGCCCACGCAATTCTACCGCTTGTTGCTTTTTAGCACCCCTCACAGTGGAAACAATTAAAACTGATTATTTGTAATGCTAAGAATGAGAGTCCTCATGAGAGCTGTTGGCATATTTGTGTGCGTCTTCTCGAGGAACCTTCTGGAAATGGAGTCTGCGCAGCTCCTCATAGCGTCTCGTTTCGCAAGGTAGGGTTTGCAAGGGGCTGGTTCAAAAATAGGCCATGGATCCGTGCCTGAAAGGTCTTTCCAAAAAGGAAGGGGTAGAGCCTCTGCTGCCCACCACGGGCAGCAAAGCCGATGCGCCGTGTGAACACACAACCCGCCACGTCCACCGCCGGCAGCGGGGAACCAGCATCCCGACGCCTCTTGCTGCCTGTGAGCGCGTGGTCCCCAAAACTTGGCTTGGACAAAAAGGATAAGTGTGCCAAGAACAAAAGCACCCTTTCCCAGTTACAGTCACCAAACACTTTGCTTAGAAAAGTTAATAACTTGCCTTTTAAGTCCTCTTTTTAGAGTCTACATAAATGCAATTGAAATGATAATTTTAAGAATTTAAATACAGCAGAGAAATGTAAGTGACTATCAGATTATAAGCAAAGATCACACTTATTTTGTTTCAACCTTTATAGTGAAAATTATTTTCTTATTTAAAAAAAAAATCAAAGTGTTATTACTATTTTCCTGGGTTTTCAAGGAAGTAATGAGCAGTAAACTCAAGCAATTATTCACATACGTTATTAAATGTCACTTAAACAACTGCGCGCTATGGAGAGGAAGAGGCATCAATTCATGGAGGAAACTTTGGGCCGATTTCGTACTCACTGAATTCTCCTTCTTCAATGTGACACCTGAATAATTTTCTGCACAGCACTTCAAATAAAGCTAGAATTTTCTTTATCTCTATTTGACTATGAGTTTAATTGAAATGCTTCTTATACCATCTTGTGTGTTAATTCAACCAGCAAAACCCCCTTACCTGCTCCTAAGTGATACAAAATTAGATCGTGTATCACATTTTAAACATGATATATACTGACACTAAGGAATTTGTATCGCTTTTACCAATTCACTACCTCAGAGTTTGCAGTCGGCTTTATCCCCAGCAACAATTACTCCAGCAAGGGCAGTTTTAATGAAATGTCACTCTTTAAAACCAAGAAACAAGGTCAAACATCCAAGGGGAAACTCTCCAGATGCTTTGAAGGGGGAGGAAGAAAGGCGCCTTCAAAGTTTTCTGTCAAGTGCTTTATTATTTCTGATAGTACCCAAAGAATAATCAGAGTGGCAACATGGCTTTATTTACTGTATTTATTTCCAAGTTAACGTATTGTTATTACTACTTAGAATTTGACATGTTAAACTCTACATTAACAGGAAAACAAAAATGCAGTAAAATTTGATCCAGTACAGAATCCTAGAAATTAACACACAACACTATTTGTTTTCTAATAAAAATGTAGCATTTATTTTGCTTCCAATTCCTACGGCCTGAGAGACCCACAGATCCCAAATCACGAGCGTCTCCTGCCGAGGACACTGCATTAGCACGAGGAACATCGGTCTAAGGGACGTAATTTGGAAATCTCCCGGTGCTGGTGCAGCCCTGGGCAATTCTCGTACCCCTGAGAAGAAGGGGGAGTTTTCCAAGCAATACAGGGAAACTTTTTTCAGGCCTCATTTAGCAATTAAGGAGAAATTTATAACAACACCAGAAATTGGTGCTAACTTGGATTCAAGCGATTACAGCCTGCTTGCAATAAGAAATGTTATTAAAATGAAGTGCAGACTTCATAATGTAAACAAATCATTAAAATTCTGAAAACAGTTATGATCCATTTCATAAAAACACCCTGAAGCCCTTCAAAAGGTCACTATGCGGTACAACCAAGAAAGAAGGCTATTCTGCCTAAAAAAATATCTGAGCCAAAGAAACTTCAACTGACCTACAAAAAACCTGCAAACATTTATATGAAAAGCAGATGGAATAAAGGGAAAGGGAATGCAAACCAATGTACGTTAGGGGTAGAAATTGAGAATAATATTAAAGGAAGTTTATTATTAAAATATTATATTATTAAAGGAATATTAAAGAAAAAAAATCAGTATCTAGCAGGAGTCAGAACAGCAAAAATGGCTTTTCTAATTAATATTATGAATAAAAAGAATTCCAGTTACAGGATTAGTGTATTTTGAGATGGAAATGGAGACCTTTCCAGGTAGAAAAGGCAGGAGAACCCAATCGCTGTGGCAGGTCTACCCGGGAGAAAGCCATACCGCAGGGCGATGAAGCATTTCTCATTCCAGTATTAACTCAAGGTGTACATTAGAAAGATGCTCCTAAGCCCGGTCTTTAGAAGGCAGAACCTCCAAATAAAGCAAAATATTGAAAAAGATTTGGCCACGGGACTCTCTGGACCCCCCTCGCTCCCTCGGGACTGGCACGGCGCAGGGCTGCCAGCGGTGCCGGGAGAAAGAATGGGACAGCTGATAAGGGACTCAATTAATAAACCGAGGAAGGGTAACATAAATAATGCCAATCAAGTAGGGGGTAGGTAATAGATCCTGTCAAACCAAATTGACGTCTTCTTTTAATGAGATTATGAGCTTGGTTGATAAAGGTAATAGTGTTGTTGTAATGGATGTCTGTACAGCATTTGAATTGGTACCACATAACATTTTAATTAAGAAACCAGAATAATATAAAGTGCACATAATAAACATGCAGTGCATTAACAGCTAGCTAACTGGCGGCTCTCGACGCGTAATTGTGTGCTTTCCAAATGAGGTGCTCTGATTGCAGGGTCTGTGGCTCGCTCGGCACAGCAGGTCACATTAGCTGCTGCATACGGTCCCTCCTGGCCACCTTATCTCTCTATCGCGGTGTTCAGAAATGTTTTTAGGCTTCAGATAGTTGAAGAAATTATTTACAGAGGACTCTTTCTATCTCGGATGTCATTATTTTTTTGAAGAAGTGTGTTTTCTGCTTCCCGTTGTTTAAACTGCACTATCCTGAGTCCGGTGGGATCAGTGATGTATATTACCTGTTGATTTTAGCAGCAGAGGATGCCATTTTTTATTCTTCCAGTCTTTGCTCTGCAGATCATTTTATGTCACAGTCATGGAAACTGGACCATCAGGTGGTGTTGTGGGAGTAGAAATGGGATCCCGGAAGGACCCAAGTAGATGGGACAGAGGATGAGAGCACTGTGCTCTAGGACTATTTTTCTCACCTGCCTCCAGCATGTTTTCTCCATGTTCTCTTCGGTCTTGGCCGTTTACCACCTACCTTGAGACCTGTACGCACCATTCTTCTCTGAACTCCGGCCAGCCCGGAGTCTTCAGCATCTCGGTGTTCTGCGTCTCAGTCCTCTCATGGACATTTCTGGTTTTTCCAAGCTGGTGAGGGGTCTGGAGACCAAGCCGTGTGAGGAGAGGCTGAGGGAACTGGGCATGTTCAGTTTGGAGAAGAGGAGGCTGAGGGGAGACCTCATGGCCCTCTACAGCTCCCTGAAAGGAGGGTGTAGAGAGGAGGGTGTTGGCCTCTTCTCCCAGGTGAACAATGACAGGACCAGAGGAAATGGCCTGAAGCTGCGGCAGGGGAGGTTTAGATTGGATATTAGGAAGAATTTCTTTACTGAAAGAGTGGTCAGGCCCTGGAACAGCCTGCCCAGGGAGGTGGTGGAGTCACCATCCCTGGAGGTGTTTAAGGGGCGTCTGGATTTGGCACTTCGGGGCACGCTCTAGGGGCAGAGATTCTAGGGGGTGGTTTGTTTTGTGTTTTTTCTTTTTGTTTGTTTGTTTTTGTTTGCTTTTTATTTGCTTGGGGTTTTGTGTGTGTGTGTGTGTGTGTGGTTGGACTCGATGATCTCAAAGGTCCCTTCCAACCATGAAGATTCTGTGATTCTCTGACCTGCTCCCCTGCTCAGGAGCCGAGGACTCCTTTCTCCTCTCGCTGGGCTGCAGCGCCCTTCGTGGGGACGCCAGCGAGAGGAGGGTGGCTGGGTAGGTGTGTTGGTGTCGGTGTAGTTACCAGGGCTGTCGGGTCGGTATTGGTAGCTTCCCACACCATCCCCAGGGGATCGTTGCTGGCCACCAGAAGATGTGCCTGGAAAGCCCACCGCTGCCGGCCGGGCTGTTGCAGTGATTAGAGCCTTCAGCCTGCGTTGGGCGCGAGGGACAGGACAGAGCACAGCTCTGCTGGGTGCTGAGAAACGCAGGTGAACGGGGAGCGGGATTCTTTTCTTGATAGAAAAACCCAGCACAGAACATAAAAAGAACACAAAAGAGAGGAACGTGTGAGAAATACGGGGTGGCTGATTTCTCTCTGTCTGTTTGGTTTTGTTTTGTTTTAGGCAGTGACCCTTCTCGCACAACATTACACTAACCATGAAAGGCATTGAATGCAGACAGCTCTTACACAGTTATTTTGATATTGTACAATATCCTTAATAACATATTCATTTAGAATTTGATTGATGTAAAGTCATTTCATCTTCTGGCTGGATGTTTTCAGACGATGAGTATGAATCTGAATCTATTATTATGGCAATCCATTAGACATACCCCAGCCTTCTATTTCTCCAGTTCTGCATGCTGTTTTTAATATATAGACACACACGCATATATAAATAAACGCGTAGCCTTACACACGAGTACCGACGTCAATGCTCAGTGCCTGAGCAGCCCTACAGACTTCAAGGGAAACACACAAATAGCAAAGTTCACGGCAGAACTAACTCTTTTGTCTCCATCTAACGCGATACAGCAAACAGACAAGGATATATGGGAAGTCTTCTAAAGATGTGGGAAGTCTTCATTACAACTACAGCGCACGAGACTCTGCAATAAAGTGCTGCCATGTAAAGCGGTGCTACAAAAGGCGGTTATGGAACCGGAATGTACGTTGCTGCAAAAGGCATTAAATACCTGCCACTTCTCACCAAATCACAACCTACAGCATTTTGCTGCCATAACATTAATCAGCCCGGCATTCCGAGAGGATGAGGAGTAATTCGAGCTCGGCATTTGAGTGTCCAACTCCCATCTCCTTCCCACCGGCTGATTCGTGGAGGCGTTTCTGGAAACCTGAAGTCATTTCAAGCTCAGTGGCTAAAAGCCGGAATACCCCAAACCACGGCTTATCTTCGTAAATGTTGTCCTTAAGGACTGTGGCAAAAATTAAGCACATTGTGAAGGCCTAATTTTCTGAATGACAGCATAAATCATAACTGGAGGCAGTTGCTTAATTAAAGCTGTGCAAATAAAAGACTTTTCAATGTTCTGGCAGTTCCAAGAAATCCAGAAGTCATTTCAGGTCAAACGAAACGGTTCATTTAACCGTTTTATACTCTTGTACATTTTGTTGCAGTTTTAGGCATTCTTTAAGCGTGTGCCTCTGAAATGAAAAGATGTATTGAAAGGTATTTCTTAATCAAAATAATGAAAATATAAGCTAAAATTACTTAAAATCAGAAAACAAACACATTTAATTTGTGCCTCTGAAAATTAAGTTTTGAAGCTTTTGGTCTAACTTTATAATTTCCTAATGTAAGAATTCATACAATCTGGTGCAAGTTTATGACCGTTTCATTGTCACCAGTGCTTCTTTCTCTGTCAAACCCACAAATTTGCCCATTTCCATCTACAAGTACATGGGGCAGGACGGTGAGTGAGGCTGAACCAGAGTCACGATGAACCGTGGCTTCTGCCCCACACCTGTGGCAGGGGAGGTCACGGAGACCCGTACTGGGCGGGCAGCTGACGAGAAACAAGTTCAAACAAATGACTTCTTACAAAGAAAAATGGGTATGGGCTTCTACTTGAAATTAAAAGTAATTAAAGGAAGAAGTGACAACAAATTTTGGAATCCCTTAGAGTGTCGGTGATGCGGTTGGCTCCGGCGCTTGTCCGCTTACCAGCTCTCCGTCCACCATCCCTGGAAGCGGGGCAGAAAGTGGCTGCAACCAAAAATGGTGTTCAACCTACTCAGTAATGGCTTTATCATGAAAACAAGCTGAGACAAAACATGTTCTGTGGATTTGGGACTGACTGGCAACCTCACAGCACCTGACGCAGCGAGTTCTGGAAGTGGGATCGAGGTCCCCAGCGCCCTTTGCTAAGGTCCCCCTGCCCGGCAGATGGGACGAGGACACCCAGGTCCACACCGAGACCCCCCCGGTGCCACGTCTTGCGGGGTCTGGGCTCACCTGTCAGACCTCTTCTGCCCATGGAAGTGCATTTCTGTTGGTGTCAACTATGACTACGCTGTGACACGGAAACGAGGCAGATTGTCATATAAAAAATGAACAGATGGGGATCCTATATTTAGAAAACAAACAAATAAAAAGGGTAGGGAAGGAGGAGCTTGCCTGTGAAAGGAGAGATTTTTGTGATGTCTGGTTTAGCAGCGCTTATTATTCCTGGGCAAATACAGTGGCCAGCTAATGTCAATTGCCTACACTGGATAAAATCTGATTTTGAGATAAATGGTAAATCCTACACATCCCAGAGACGGCGATAACGCCGCCGGAGAGAGGCCAAAGCAGGCAAGGCTCACGTGTGGCCCCAATAAACGTCTTGTGATGAATGTGTTGCTTTAGAGCGGTCACATTTCCAGGCTCAGTCGAATGTTTTACTGCCTCTCGGCTTCCCGACGTGCTGGAGGAGGCAGGAGGAATTCCCAAATAACACGCTATTCATTCCTTCCTGACATTGCAGCATGATGTTTAGTGATCTATCAATGTCCCATTACAGAGCATTATTATATTCTACCCAGGCAGGCTTCCCCTCGCCTGTTATTTAGCGTGGACCTCTGTCCTCTGCGCCTCATAAAAGGGCTTAAAAGAAGCCGCGGCGCTATATTTAGAGCCAGCCCGCCCCCCAGCACCGTCTTCACACATGAAAGCACAGTATGATTTGAAGAAAAGCGTTTCCATTTTAAACAGTTTCAGAATCAGACTTACCAAAATGCGATACCGCTTTACGCTGCGACGACCGCCCCGCTCCCGCTGGTGTGGGCTGCGCGGGTGTCGTACCTCCACGGGACACCTCACACCTGAGGCGCTGAGAGCCAAAAGGCTCCTTGGCGTTCAGCTGCCGCTCAGCTGAAAAGAAGGGAGAGAGGGAGAAAACCAGAATTAGAAAAACAAGAAGTGCTCTGCTTGGGGAGAATTAGCAATTACACACTGAGTTTCTGCTAACTGCGGGGCGTTACTTAATATTTTTCCGATCAGGGATGTTGTATGATTGACCTCATCTCCAAGAAACTATGCTCCATCAGAAATGCAGACACGTTTTCATTGACTTTTAAACAACTCCGAACATTTCACAGAAATTGTATGCGTTGCTATAAATAGGTGCCATACCTTTCTGACATTCAAAGGCTCAATCTTTAAGCGCTTTACAGTTTTTTTTTTTCTCCAAAAATCAGTGACTTCAAGGTCAAATTTTATTTCCTGTACACGTTAAATGAACTCACTCCCTCTCAACCATTTTGCTCGTGGCTCAGGGCTGACCAACGCAATTCTGTTTTCACCCTAATTCAGCAGACTTACTTACTTTTCATATACTTCAGTCTCATTGCCTTCAGTGGACACTAAGAATTACCTTAAATTGCTGATGCTTTTAATTCATAGACTGAAGTGAAGCCCCAGTCAGTCAAAGGAGGACTATGGAGAGTCACTTACACGAACCCCTCAGTTATGGACGGATCAGCGCAAGTCTGTGGATGTCATGGAAACAAAACTTCTTTTTTCAGGTTGTTACATGGCGGGGGGGGGGTTTGTTCCCTTTGGAAAAAGGAGCACAGAGAAAAGTAAAAAGGGGTGTGAGAGATCAGGTCACGAGGCTAATTTTGTGAGACAGTCAATCAGTTTTTCAGAACAAAGAACTGTCAACAAAAATTAAACGTACAGGCAGGAAGCAGCCAAGAAGATGAATTTGTGGTACGTGACATAAATGTGATTTCAATATATAAGGATAAATAAAATTTTAGAAAATTTCCTTATTTCTGAAATGTTTCAGTATCAACTACATACATTTCACATTTTCTGAAATCACATATGTTGAATGTACATGCTTCAGCAGATAACACACAACCATTTTTTTACTATTTTCATTTTTTACGTATTCATGTGATAGCATTGGAATGTAATTGCGAATTCATATATCTTTACTGCGTCTAACTTGAAATTGCTCCTAAAGGAATGGCTGCGAAAGATTAATGGCACAAGCACTTGCGGTAAGAATATGAAAAGCGATATTCTTTCCTGTATCCCATGTGCATATTTATATGGAGGATGCCATAAATATCCTTTGGAGGTGCTGGCGTCTCTGCACGGGCTGCTGGTCCCAGGGGCACAAAAGGGATTTACTTTACGTCCCACCCCTGCTCACAGAGAGAAGGGTTCCTCCCCGGATTGAGGTCCCGGGAGCAACCCGCGGTTATTCAGGGTAAATGGCCAGAGCTGGAGAACACGAGGTCTCGTGCTCTTCGTGACCTCCAGAGAGCAATGGTGAAACGCAACAGGAATTTGGCCACCCCACGTGGGGAGATTTGTTCCTGAGATGAAGTTACTTGTGATGGTGAAGAACAAGACAGACCATCTCGGTTATCTTGCACTGTCAAGACTTTTGGTGATCCAGCTGCAGTACGACCCTCGGGGCACATCTTTGCCTTTGGCCAAGACCTCTGATGAGCAGGTGTCTCTCTGGTGCACGCTGTCGGTCATTATCCAGCATTTCACTGCAAAAAGAAATCAGTAGGCTGACAAAGGCATGATTATAACATCTATAATTATATCTATACGCCAGGAAAACGGACACCAACGCTGGCAGCGGCTGCCTGCTGTTGGGAACCAGAGTTTGTCCTCCTGCCCCGGCTGAAGCCTCCAGCCCAGAGATCGTCCCTCTCCTGTCTCGCCAGCTTGGTCAAGAGGAATCAGCACAGACAGGAGCATTACCAGGCTCTGGAGAAGGTGACTGCAAGGAATACTGCTCGTGGCAGTCAAGCCAATTTCAGTCCATCACTGTGAGCCTAGGTCCTCTCAAGGAAGGACCTTCTCACTCGTAGCACTTTTTTTCCTCAAGATGCCTCAAGTTTCCTTGCTCCCATCAGCATCCCCTCCCTAATCACCCATTCGCATGTTGCTCAGCAGGTCCCTGCCCGTGTCCCGCTCCCGCTGTCACCCGCACCCGCGCTGCCCGAGGACCGCACGCCCGTGGGATTGCCATCGCTCTCTCCGCTACACGGCAGCAGCTGATTGTTACCTGGAAGCTGTGGGTCTGGCCAGGGTGGGCCACTTCGAGAATTGCCAGGCAAACAGAAGCCGCTGCCTGATACAAACTCCAGGCGACCGACAGATTTGTCACCAAACTGAGCACCTTCCAGGACACTCGGTGCTAAATCGCTCTTTGTAGTGGCCTCTCCGGACCGGCTGCTAGTGCAGCACCTCAGCTTCTGCCCTTGTCTCCAACATTTCATGCTCAAAGCCATTACGTGACGTTCAATCACAGCCTTCGAAGCCGCCCGGAGCTGGCGATGGGAAACAGGCGGGGATGGGCTGCGGGACTGGCAGGGAGGTGTTTGCCCTCCTGGGGTGCAGCTCGGAGCTCTGAAAGCAGTGACCCTGCTTCCCGAGGGACGAGTATCCCCCCACCGAGCTGCCCCACCTGCACAGACTCCATTTTTTCGTGCTTTCTTTAGTTCTTCCCTCTTCCCCACTGATACAGGCTGATGCAGAAGGATATTAAATCAGGGCATTACATTTATTTGCTATTTCAGTGTCCAAACACAACAGCCTGGAAACCAAGATTTTCACAGTTTTTACCTTTTACATGAAAAAAAAAAATGGGCTGCTCAGCAACAGCCAGAAAAAATGGACTGTTCAGCAAGAGGCAGAAGAGACCCCACATGTTCTGCTCGTATGTTCACGCGGCAAGGAGCAGCACTTTGTCACAAACTCATTTTACAAAGCATATATTCGCTCCCTGTATATTAGTCTTAAATTTAACCAGCTGAATCCAGAAGAGACAACTTGACAAAATTAAGGGGCCAAAAAAAGAGAAGTAGTATGAAAAACAACTTCACGGGGTGTGTGAGTTACCCTAAGCCAGCTCCCACTTTAACTTACAACTTCATTTAGCTCCTAGACGTGTAACATCAATTTGACCTCAATTAAACCCACTTATTCCTATTACACTTCACCTCTGCATTTGGCTCTTTGTTTTACGATGCAAGCTGATGTGTTATAAAGAATAATTCCAATTATTCTCCGTGTGTGCTGATGGATTAAAGATGACATATGGCCTGGTGGAGGGTGTTTGGAGGAAAAGGGCCAGATCGGGGGAATCTGGAAGAACTCTCTCTATAGTTAAGCACCGTTATCTCTGCCAAGTTACGGAGCCCAGGCGTGCTGCTCTGACTTTAAATGAGGGAAGCGACTGCCGCAAACTCAAATGCGGGCTTAGAGACAAAGTCGGGACATTCATCACGGTGGTGAACATCTGCCAAGCCCCGCGTCTTCACTTGGTTGCAGGGCCAGAGCTGCGCTGGGCGGGCATACACCCAATGCTCTTGTTCAAACTGGTACCGAAACCCAGCGGCGAGATTTTTGGAGGTCTCTGGGGCTGTGCTGCTTTAATGTATCTCACGCTACATGGCAGCAGAAGAGTTTCAATCTCTTCACCTACCACAAACAGTAATTAAATGCAGTGGCCGTTAGCAGCGCCAGATACATAGCACACAGTCCATGAAATTTAATTTTCAAACAGATTTTCTCCATAAAAATATTTTACTTTTACTAATATGTTTTTACACTGATTTCCTCATGAGGTCTTCTGGAACACAGTAACTCTGGCATTGTCCAAGCTATAGAAGACATCTTAATGATACAGGCAAATGTAAGTGGCTTTTAGAAAACCACCCCAAAGCAGCTTCTTTGCGCAATATAAAGCAGCACAGATCCGCCAATAGAGTCATCCTGATTTATGCCGGCTGTAATTCTTGCCCACAATATTTAACGGCTTTTATTAAATATTTAATTATCCTTTTGAATACTTTCCTTGATCTCTGCCCTTTTCTCCTGGGATGGGTTCCCAGGCAGCCAGCACTGACACTACTTCTATGAGAATATTAAATGTTTATAGCGATTTTTATATCGGATGATCTCAAAGTGCTTAACGCAGTGGAAAGGATTAGTCACCTCGCCTTTGAAACGGAATACGTCCTCTCCTCTGCTCGGAAAACATTATTTACCGCAAGTTTTTCAGGAGAGAACGAAGAATACGGGGGAAATGTAGACAGAGCCAGAGGTTAATTATTCAAGCGTGAGTCTGGCCAGGACAGGGAGATTAACGTCCCTCGTTACTTCGGGAAGGAGCCATGCCATGCTTAAGCACTGCAACCCGTCCCAGCTCCTGTTTCACCCTCGGCTAAAGAGGGTCATTTACACCCTTATGGGCCGGACTCTGTCTGAGGCCAAACGATGCCACGTGCTAAACAGGCATTTATCCTCCTCCTTTTTCAGCTGGGATTTGCTACTTGGAGTTTAACAAAGTGAGGAGCTTTATTTTTCTTACCATATAAACCAACGTCCTAGAACAGCACCCAATTAAAAGAAGAAATATCTTTCTGCACTGCGGCGTGTGTGCAAGTACAAGCGGTGCTGGCGATTTTGACGGCTGCAAGAGACTCCTCTTACCAACGGGCTTTGAGGGGAACCAGCCCGATGACCTGAGGCAAATAATCAAATGTGTTCCTGGTAACGACCCGGCTCTGGAGCGGTGAGCGGAGGAGGCAGCGTGGCACGTGCTCTTCTTCCAATGTGCGTGAACTGAGGGAGCTCGTGTTGAAGTAGGAATTTATCCTCGGCTTGTTTTAGGTAGCCCCAGTGTTCCAGCATCCCAAGGAGTCTCTTTAGCAACTGAAATGCAATTTGGCACCTGGCACGTCCTCATATTTTATTTAAACAACCAAAATGCATCTTAATTTTTGATATGTGTAATACATATCGATATGCCAAAATACGGAGAAGAAATTGCTTTCTGTTTTTCAGGAAGGAGACCTATGGGCAGGGTGCTTATGTGGGGCCCTTTGGATGAGCTCAAAGCTCTCCCACACCGTAGGGAAGGAGCCATCCATAGAGCCATGGCCGGATCACCAGAGTTACCCTGGTCGGCCCCTCACACGGGCGTGCTCACGAGACAGAAACCACTTTTCCTTGAAAAGAAAGCACTTGTCCTTGTCCTTTGAGATCTCCAGAACATGCCACCACAGAATGTTGCCAGCTTTTATTTTGAAAATGCTGTTGTTTTAATTAATATATGTAATTTGGAGCCGAAGGGTGAAATCCCAGCTGAGCTGCAATCCCACGTCCGACAGCATGTGTACCATCAGGTTACCATGGCATTGCACGTTGACAACACAGAAATCAATGTTGACGAATGACTTGCTTCCCTAAACCTGTAGCAGTTTAACATTAAAAACGTGGGGAGACAACACGGGGCGTCAGCCCCGGAGCCTGACCAGGAGGAACCCAACCGGCCACCGCCTTCTGCTCAGGAGCAACCGATGTTAAACAGAGCAAACGGGTTCTACTTCTAGATAGAAAATGCTGAAAGAATAAGAATGGGAGTTGCACAGTGAAGATCAATTGAAATACACTTATTTTCTTCCACGCAACCGTGAATTTTGACTCTGTGTACACGCATAAACACATATTTACTACGCTGAATAAACCCATAAATTATTCTTTAACTGCAAGAAACTATTAGATATGAAATCATGGGGAAGTTATTAAATGGGACTGCCTAGTGTTTACAGAACAGGTAGAATGTGCTATTCTGTACTGGTCTGATGTAACAATACATAATACATCAATACTTAGGAATCATAAGAAAAAACGTCTTTGTGCACTGCCGAATGTGGTGTAAACTTCACCCCAGCTTTGCTGAAGGGGGCTGATGTGCCTTTGATTGCTTAACCCCAGCAAGCACGCCGATGAACCAAGGGTCTCTCCTCCCCCTCAGTTAAACTTATCAGAACTTACAGAGGAAACGAACTTCAGTTTTCCCGTCATTGAGAGTGACGGGATTATTTTCGGTAAGGCCCGAAGGGCTCTGCCTGCCTGTGCCCGGGGCTGCCCCCTAAGCCTGACTCTGCCCACTGGGAGCAGAGCCCCACAGCACCCCGCTGGCCTGAAAATGGGTGGATAGTTCTACTTTTGAGGATGTGTTTTGGGGGAGGCTTCCAGAGGGGCTGGGGGGACCCTGAGCCCCTCGGGAGGTACCCGGGATGGGGCTCCAGAGCCTGGGAAAATCCCATGCAGCACCGATGCAGTCCAGCTTTAGAAAAGAGAAGCAAAATTCCTGAGTTGAAGAAGACTTTGCTGTCATTACAATGCTGTTCCGTGAGGTGTCTTTGCCAGGTTCATGTCCATAAATAACCTATATGCTGCCATACTATTCTAAGAGATATTTCACTACATCATTTCTCAAATGTAGCGTCTCCGCTCCATCCTGTGCATACACACGTGATGCAGCTCTTGGAGTAAATCAGGCAGGGAAAATGCAGTTCAGTCAAGGACATGTTCTTGTGTTTTAACATCTCTCATTTTCCCGATTCCCATCCTCTCCTCATGTTCTCTCTAGTCTTTTTCCAACCCTCATGCCTTTCACTTTCAGGAAGGGCTAATTTAGCTCAGTAACACTCTTGTAAAGTGAGGAAGAGGAAAAATGAAAAAGCCAGTCATAAAGGTGGAGTTACATACCTTCGATATGTAATGACTATACTTAAGATGTCCTTAAAGACAATGGGCAGCACCTTCGTTACTGTGTTATTGCTTCTTACAGCAAAGTTACCCCATCACTGGCAAATAAATCCCAGAATCCCATTGTATAATGATTGTGATTTTTCTTTCATGCGTATCACAAAAATACCCCAAAAAACGATGAAAAATTTTGACCAAAACTTCAAATAGCAAAGATATTCTACATCCAATAGACCAGTGACTTGCTCTTTTTGGAAATATCAAGAGATCTCAAAGGGTTTTACTCAGCACGAGAGTGTTTGTCACAGGACAGGAATTAGAGACGGAGCAGTGGCTTAAGAATTGAGCGTTTTCCTTTGATCCCTTCCAATTCACCCCCGTCTCTTATTTCAAGTTCTTGTTCATTTTTAATTTAAATGTGTGCTTGACAGAAGTGTTAAAAATGTCATAGAAATAAATTGTCACTGATACATTTTTAAATTTATGTTTGCTGTAGAAGAACTGTTGGCAGGCTCTGAAATGTTCTAAGGCTTGTCTCCCTCTTGAAACCCATCCGTGGTCACAGCGAGAAGCTGGGACCTTCCATGTGATTAGGAATTATCCCACTGGGATAATTTCTCACCGGGGTGAAATGCTCACATTGGCCGTGGGGGCAGAGGTGGGATATCAACGGAGACTTGTGGAAACCTGAACATTTTGGGCTGTTCCATGACGTTTCCATGCAAGAAGCATCCGTCCTTCTCCGGGTGCTGGTGGGGCTTGGTCCCAGCAGAGGAGGGTCTGCGGCTGCAGGACCAGAGCCCCGCTCGCCCCCGGAGAAAGGGCTGTCCTTCGAGCATCTCTGCGCTTCCTGATGGAATTTTCTACTTTGAATTTGCTTGCGCACTTCCTGGGCAAAGCCTGTAACGACGACGGAATCCTGCAGCGATGTTAAATCTACACGGAATGCCAGTGGGGGGTTTCATAGTAAAAGTTACGCGCTGGGAGAACGAGTCAGACGTCGTGTACGTGCGTTATCCAACAACTTCACAGGTCAGGTTTGGTGCCAGTAGGAATTGCAAAGCTCAAGTTGCCCCTAAAGCCAGACGTCCCCAGTGGGGCAGTGAGGGGTGGGGATGGAGGGCAGGAGCGAGCGTCTCCTCCCTGGGGAAATGGGGCTGGCTCTTCCCCCTGGCACTGCGGGATGCGCCGCCGGCAGCGCTGGCACAGCGCTGGGACACGCTCTGATGATTAACGATCCAAAATCACTCCTCGCCACTCTGCCGCTGACATTACTTCACTCACTGATCGCTGATCTTCCATGATACTGCAAAAGCTTGCAAATTTCAAAGCAAATTTGATATTGAAAAAAAAAAAAAAAGAGCAGGAAGAAAACAGGAAAGCAGAGCACAGGAAGAATGATATTTATGCTGTGATGGATGAAATGAAGCTCCCATTTTCATTGCAAATGGTTGGACATATGGACTATAATTGGGGAACTTTTAAGCAGAGATTTCAGCTATATCTCACCACAGCAGTTAGTATGGCTGAAACGCCTGACAAATGAAAAGTAGCGTTGCTTCTCACAACTGCAAGGTCACCAGCAATTGATAGTTTGAATATATTTACATACACTTTTCTCCTTCACAGTGAAGAAAACGTGTCAATACAGAGGTGGTTTTCGCGAAGACTTGACATCTGCTGCTCCCGGGGAAGGATGTGCCGCGGGCGGAGGCGCCTTCAGCAGCGGGGCCGGGCGGCGGGGAGGGATTCTGAGGCTTCTGTCACAGACCACAGGCCACAAAAACCTGGGCAAGGCTGAAAATCCAAAGGCTGCCCGAGGGGGTGGAGGGGGGGCCGGGGCAGGGCGGAGCGAGGGCTCTCCCGGCCGCTTAATTCAAAGGGTACTGAACGCTGCCCATCGCCGGGCTCCCGACACCTCCATCCCCCTCCCGCTGGGCGCTGCTCCGGTGACAGGCGAGGCGGGAAAAGGACATGGGTTATGGCCTTGTTACCTGAGGACACAAGGCGGGAACTCAGCTTGGTCTCCTCTAACTCCAGCAGCTGCTGAACGGGACAAGAGGTGGGATGCTCCCGCTCTCCCTTCCGGGCCTTGTGAGCGAATAGAGAGAAAACGTGACACCTGGCCCGAGGCAGGGCGTTATTTCACAGGCTCAGAACCTGTGCGTGTGCTCAGACTGTGAAATCGCAAGGGGTACGGGCACACTGGCTCCCGCAGCAGCGGCTCTGCGGGTGTCCGTGCTCCTGCTGGCAGGAGTGAAACCCGCCGCGCAGGCACATCTCCTCGTAGCATCGGCGCATTTTGACTCAACCGACACAAATGCGAGAAGGGTCCATGTCAGAAACAAAGCAAGCCTGTCAGATCTTGGGGAGCGTCCTAAAATCTGGCTCCGAATGCGTACACAGGGGAAGGGTCTACCTGCTCCCGGGAGATGTGGTCTGGGGTCTGCACCGCGCCGCAGCCGGTCCCGCCATGCCCCCGCGGACGCCTGCTCCACCAGAAACCCCGCCAATCTGTACGAGATTCTTCTTGTTTGCGTGGGATCACAGATGTGGCACCTCCCCAGGGTGTAAAAAGACGCAGGCTGGCATTTTGAAAGGCAACTTGAATAAGAATTTTGGAAGTATTTGTATGCCTAAACTCCTGAAGTGCCATGGGAAACTGCTGCCGTGGTCTCTATCCAAACACTTTTAAGCCCAAACCATAATGACATGTAAAAGAAAGGAAATGAGAAAATTTGAGGAGTGCAATTTGCCTATTGCTTTGTAGCTCATATCTACAAATTGCTGAGCACAACTTGGTTAGTTACACTGGGAAAGTGAGCGTGCATGTATTTTACTTGGTTATTTTTATATCTAGCAGAACACAGCCCTGCCACATGCAGAACCAGCAAGTCCCAAACAGTCATTATTAGTAGATCCAACCCCAGCACTACGAGGAGCGTATTAACGCCACCATTTTCGGGTACAGCTCTAACAGCAGGCACTGAAAGACAGTGCAGCGCACAGAGCTGTGAAGTGCTGCTGTTAATGCCCCAATAAACTGCTTCCCAAATTGTTTTATGGAATATTCGTCACTCTGTGGAAATAATGCAGCTCTCAGGGTATTATTATCCACCTTTTCCATTTGGCCTTCTCCGGGCAGGGTGGTTTGTTTTGGGTGTTCTGGATCTCCAGGCACCCCATTGACCGCAGAGCAGCTGACCAGACTGCAAGGCGCGAAGCATCTCCGGGATGTGGTGCATCCATCTCCAGGATATAGGCATCATATAGTGTCACCTTTGGCTTAGCCCTGGCTGTCTGCTCGTTCCTGCTGTCCCCACTGGGCACAGCGGGTGCTACATCCCTGTCCCATCCCCGTCCCCATCCCCGTCCCGCAGCAGCATCCCACCAGTATGGCACCAGCAGGGGAGGGATCCTCCTCTCACCCTGGCTCTGCTGCCGGCTGCTCTCGCGCTCCAAAACCTTTCCCTGGGCAGGGTTCCGTGTGAATGCAGAATTCCTCTCCAGCTAACAAGGCCCACGCAGTGCCACGAGATGTCCTCGAGCTGTCATACCTTTCTCAGCTCCACAGATTGGTGTCCTCACAGTTTTCATACACCCACCACCAGCCCCTGCGCCGCGCCTGTCCGTAGGGCTGCATGTGGGACCTCTGACACATGCCGTGATGCATCGTACTTCTTATTTTCTTTCCCTGGAATTTCATTCGTTTTAAAAGTTCAATTTCCTGGCAACTCTTTCAGCTCCCGCAGGTTTATTGCGTGGGTGAGTTTATTGCTGGCAGCAGAGACCCCCCCGAGCTCTGCTCGTGCCCAGGACGTGATGGGCAGAGCCAGGACGGGTTCCCACGCACGCTGGCCCTTTGGCTACCGCAGCTCGCAGTACCGGGGCTGGCAACGGGCCTGGCTGGTGATGGGGCTGCCGGTGGGTGCCTGTGTCAGCTGAGCAACGTCGGGGGAGGACGAGGCCACCAAATGAATTCTCATTTGCAATCGAGATCAAGACCTGAATCCAGCTCTTCGGAGACAAAGGGCAACTCTCCGCAGGCACTGTGGGATCCAGCCTCTGTCGCTTGGTAATTAATATTGTTCTACTCTCCGTCGGTTACTTGTTGCTAAATTGTGGATTATTTGCACTCCGTACCTGCAACCCAGATCCAGTGGATTATTTGCACTCCGTACCTGCAATCCAAAGGCAGTGACCTGTTGCCTGTTACAGGTCCCATACTCACACCCGTCGACACACCAGCTCACAGGAAGGCAAAGGCCTGACTGACAGCCGCCCATCGCAGGTGTTGCCCATAATGTGCCTGTTGCAGCAAATAGCTCATCCTGGATTCTTCTCCAGAGGTTTCCATAACGTCTGAAAGGATTTAATGCCCTACTAGGTTACTTTTATGTGTCTATGGGAATAGTTCTCTAAAGTCATGAAAAGTCAGAGCAGAAATAATTCCCTGCCTTCAACACACCTTGTGGAAAATGTGATTATTTCTCTCCAAAGTGCCGGCATGCCACTGTTGAAAACTGCAGCGCTCACGGTCTGGTTGTCAAATACAGCTGTCGGCGGAGCGGGGTTGGTTTCTCCTTGCAACACTAGCTGCTGGTTGAAGTACAATGGTCTCCGATTCTCTGGTTTTTGTTAAACAGCAACTGCAGAGCAGTACCCCTGTGACAGTCAGAGAGCTCTTTCTTGAGCTGATTGAACCTCTGAAGGGCTTTCCCATTAAACAGCGTCAGGTAGTTGTTTCCGGAGTTGTAACACGGCATGGCAGTACGTAAAACACGATGAGCATTTTTGGCAGGGTGTGTAATATTTTAGATATTATGAACCACCCGAGATAGCTTTATAGACAATACCCGCACGCCTGGAGTGACAACTGGAGGATGGATGCTCCGAACAGCTGGGCTTTTACCTTCCCATTCCCACTGATTTATTCCGGTGTCCCTGGGCATGCCACTGAGTGCACTTTCCTTGACTTGTTGAACAAAAATCTGCCTTGACGGAAAACCTCATATGAAAGGAAAGCTGGTACAACGTTAGTGGATTTGATCTCGTGTAAGCATTTGGAAACCCAAGAAATATTAATATAGAGATACTTTGAATTGTCTGTTTTGTTTTCTCTGGATGCAGAGGCAAAAAATTTAAATAGCAAATGTTTGAGTTCACTGAAGAATAATAAATCTACATGCCAGACAAAACCGTGCTTTTTTCCCAAAAGCTGTAGGTAGAGAATTTCATATGTTTTACACATCACTAGATGACATCCGTTGAAGTTGTTCAGAAGGATGTGGCGTTAGGCAATATACATCGTAATATATTTATACGTATTTCCCTTGGTGATGAGTTTCATAAGAGCCTTCACATAAATTCTCGATCGTGACTTAGGCAGAAAAGCAAAGGGGTGGCTCTGGAGGAGTTGCAGTGGGGGTCCTGGAGGGCACCGCTGGCCCCGGAGCAGGGGGGGGACACGCCTGGGCAGCCCAGGGATCCCCCACCCAACGGCAGGGCCATGGCGGGGAGGTTGGCCAAGGCCGAGGTGAAACTGGGTTGAGGTGGTTGTATGGGAGATGCAAGTGAAAGAGGAAGGCGAGAAGGTGCGTGCAGAGCGTGCGGTAGAGCATGGAAGTCCTGATTGCCCTGGGCTCCCGGGGCGGCTGTGGCCCGGGGTGCAGGGCACAGCGACCTCCTCGGCACTACACAACGCGCTGGAAATGCTGAACAGTCCTGGGCATCGCTCCCTTGTGACCGCTGAGCCCGTAACTCAGTTCTGGGCAGTTTCAGCTGCTCGTTATCCCGGCCGATCAGATCGTAACACAGACAATTTGAATGCTTGTCCAGTCCGTGCCATTCTATAAATTATTTTCCAATATTATCCCAGACAGAAATACAGCAGCATATAAGGAAACGTGGATGCTTCTTACGAGAGGGTCATGATAGATAAAAATGATAATGGGTACTGTAGTGCCATAATCAAAGTCTAATTGTCTCATTAATTAAGAGCAATATTCGGTTATATATTGGGTCCTAGAGTGATTATGACTTAAATGTCTGCTAAAACGCGTGGATTTATCTTCTGGCTTGCAGTTTTCAGCCAGGCAAAGCATTTGGTGGAGGTCAAACAGTTCAATTGCTGCTTTAAAATGCAGTTGAACTTTAGGCATGAATAATCATTGATCCGCCGGACGCCGCCCAGCCGTCACGGCGGCGCTAATTGCTGTCATCCGGCACAGGGAAACCTCCTCGCCCTGCGGCCGCATCCCGGCACCCGGTGGCCACGGAGCTGGGCCAGGGATGAGCAGCTGAGGCACCTCAAGGAGCCCCAGACCACTCGCCCTTCATCTACCCACCAGTTTAAGACAGTTGTTTAAGTGCAAACCCCTAAAATGTCTCATTCCCCCCCAATTTTCTGACACCGATCAGGCTAATTTTCAAAAGTTCCCTGCCAAATACGAAGCGCTGGTACCACTGGCTGTTCTGGGGTAATTAGATCAAGATTCAAGCAATTTGCTGTAGGGCCTGAACTCACATCATCCTTCATATGTCTCTGTGCTAGATCTGTCTTTAAATTAGATTATAATGAGCTCGGCAGCACTATTAATAATACAGCAAATCATGGGAGAGTATGGTTTTATTTCATTGGTATAATGTGCACAAACGCGCTGCGTTCGCTCATGCAAAGCAGGTGACTGCCGCAAGTTTCTACCTTTTTTAATCATAAAAATCAAATATCAGGATACATGAGTTCCTAAAAATTAAAAACACTTGAGCTCCTTTACAGTAATAAAATGGGTTTAACACAGGAAGTTTAATAAATTATTTCAAGACTGCATTACTTAGTTTAAATATCATTAGGGTCCTACCTCTGGAGGCGAATTTACTATAAAATTTTGTAGTTTCTGGCTTTAATAAATGAGTGTTTGACTCACTTTGAGTAGGGTGAGGTGGGCCCGGGGCACCCAGCCGGCAAGGGGAGGTTTTGGGGAGGTTTCCCCACCGCAGGATGACCGGAGGGAGGAGGGGCAAAGAAGAAAAACACCACTCTGTGGTTCTTTGACTGTCTCCACCCTTGGTGTTCTCTGAATGCCCATAAGGAGTGTGGAGATGCGTTCTCCTGCGTGTGGCCACATGAAAGCACACCACCGTGAGGGACATCACTGGAGAGGATGGAGAGGACGGGGCTGGGGCCCGGTAAAGCATCACTTTTAATGAGGGACATGAGCCGTTTGGGGAGGATGTGTGTCAGGCTGCAGAAAGCTGCCACGGACCTTCCTCCGGGCTCTTTAATGAGACTTCTTTAAAATTTTGATTAATGACTTTGGCATAGAAAAACAGAGTACAGTGGGGAAAATTACTGACAAAGCAAAGTGGAGAGACATTGTCATAGAATCACAGAATTGCCCAGATTGGAAGGGACCTTTCAGATCATCGAGTCCAACCATCAACCCAGCACTGCCCAAACCCCCACTACCCCACGTCCCTCAGCACCGCGTCTGCCCGGCTTTTAAATCCCTCCAGGGATGGCGACTCCACCACTGCCCTGGGCAGCCTGGGCCAATGCTTGGCAACCCTTTTGGGGAAGAAATTTCTCCTAATATCCATCCTAAACCTCCCCTGGCACAACTTGAGGCCATTTCCCCTTGTCCCATGGCCTGTTCCTTGGGAGAAGAGCCCAACCCCCCCTGGCTCCCCCCTCCTTTCAGGGAGCTGCAGAGAGCGAGAACGTCTCCCCTCAGCCTCCTTTTCTCCAGGTTTTTCTTCTGATAAAAATGTCAAAAAGAGAAATAGGACATAAACAGAAATGCTCTTGGTTTTACCTTTCTGTAAATTAAAAAAAATCAAGTATATGTGTGTCATGGCAGCCAGAGATCACAACGTGCTCTGCTTGCCCCAGGAGGTACGTGTGGAGCAGCGGTTTTCGGTTGGGTGGTGTGTCTGAACTGGGAGAACCTGCAGAGCAGGACCTGCGATGGGGTCAGTGAGGGTGGTCTGAATTTTGACCCAAAAGCTGAAGAGAGAGGCTGAAGATGTTAATCTTGTGTTTCCGGTGATCTTCAGTGAGGGTCGCAGGAAAGGCTCCACCAGCCTTCAGAACCCTTTGGTCCTTATTTTTGCGTCTATTGCCACCAGAAACCTCCCCCTAACTATCTGGAACGACATAAACACCGGCATAAGAGATCTTGCTGTTTCCGTTTTCTCACGTACAGGGATAAATATAGATTCAGGGAGGGTGAGAGACGGTAAATTAAAATTCTAAAGGAAAATGTTTCTTTGCAAGTTGCGCTGCTCATTGCTATGAGAAAACACTGAGAGCATCCCATACCAGAGACAGGATCCGGATCCGGATCCGGACAGACACGGGACCCGTTCGATGGCAAACAGAAAGAGTTTCTCACACCGCAGGCGCGACCCAGGGCCAGCGCAGGGGAAAGACCAGCCCCCAGCCCCGGGAGGCGTGCGGGGTCGGGCCAGCGCAGGACCAGCAGCGCGGCCCTCGGGTGAGGATGCGGCAGAGCGACGTCCTGGGGCACACACAGGGCAGCTTTCAGCTCTGTCCTCCCATGCTTCTGTCTGGCCTTTCATCATAGAGCCAGTAAAATGATACCTTGGTCTTTCACAGCTTGACCTGAATCTGCAAGACTGGCAGAAGTAAACATCTTCTGATTTCCACTCCGAACGATTTGATATGCAGCTCTGAGAGAGTCTAAAAAAAGAACGCTTTCATCTTCGTTTCCTGAAGTCGGTTTTTTTTTTGTCATATTCTAAATTCATAAATAAAACCCCAGACGATTTTATTGGATTAAGAATGACCACAAACAACCCGGAGTGTCTCCCCATGACATTAATACGCTCATAATTGATATATTCGTTCCGTGCTTTTCTCCTGAGGTTGGGATGGCTGTGCTTACCCTGGTGCAGACGGGCTCTTTACATCTCCCTCCACGCTTATGTGCACAGGTGTGTGTTTGTCTCTAGTGGCAAAACCCGGCAGAACGGGAAAATATACTTCTTACTGGAAAACAAATCCACGCACAGGATCATTTTCTGATTGCTTTCCTGCAGACGCGAATCGTGGCCCAAGTCTCCATGAGGATGGGAGACAGTTGGTCACACAAGGCCACCACGTCCCACCGCGGGTGCGGGCTGCGGGGCGCTCTCAGCACTAACCCAAATATTCACAGATATTACTGTAAGGTGTTAATTTCAGGCCAGCCGCATGAGGTGTCTGTTGGCTCAGTTTTGACAGATCGCCAGCTGTACTTAATTAAATGGGAAACTAACCCATAACAGCGTATGTTTCTTGACATATTTCGACTTTATTTTCAGAACTTTGAGAGGGCCGTGGTGCACTGTTCTGACAGTACCGCACTCCTCGTCTGCACAGAATGGTCCTGAATGGCCGGTGATCCTCTGCCCAGCTAAAAACATCGTGTCCAGCCCCCTCAGGATAAATAAATAGCATACCTGAGGGAAAATTAAAACTCCGGGAAAAAGAGAAAGTATGATAAAAGGGAGGGAAGTATGATAAAAAAGTATGATAAAATCAGGATAAAAACTTCTTAATTCAACCCTGCCAGGCAGGGGGTGGATCTAATTTTCACTTTAAATAGACTCTGGCTCTAGCTTTTATTCTAGTATTTAAGAACAAGAATAATTACTATAGTAACCTCACAGCCTGATAGTACTCACTGCCTGCAGAAGGAATCAACCCTACAATTAGACTTGGGGTGGAATAAGGAACTTCTTCTTGCAAGCGTGTCAATATTTCGTTCGATAGGTAGATTATTATCCCTACTTCAGGGAAGAAAAACTGGGACGGTAAGTGTGGTTTTTAATCAGTGACACATCTAGCAGGGTAGAAAAAAAAACCTTTTAAAAATACATTATTCCTGGGTTGCTTTGACATGACCCAACTTAATGGCACATACATCTCCTCCGTCACAGCCGCGAGTATAACACTTTGAAACCAAACGCACCTTGCCCAGGGGCTGCTCCTCCTCCCGTCGCTCACCCAACAGGCAGTGGAGCTGTGCACACGCAGGGGACGGGAATACAGCACCCTCCTGAGTCCTCAGCATCATGCGAGTATGTCACGCATCAGAGAAATCTTCGAAGAACCCAGGAAGAAGCTGGTTCTCCGGAGCACGCGCAGGTGGGATTGACCCACCATCTCCCTGGGGGGGCAGCTGGATTCCCCCTGGGGTGGGAGGGCAGCGGCTCCTTCTCCTTCCACGGCAGCTCCGCGGCTGAGACCTGGGTCCAGAGCTCCTCAGGGCGGACAGAAACGCTCGTCTTGACGGCAAGGAGTTTTGGGGTCAGCTCCATTCTGTCCAATGAGGGAAGGATGTGGGGAGGAATCACAGCGCCTTCCCCTCCCTGTCGGCGGTAGAGCCAAGGACCAGGGGAGGGGAAAGAGCTCCCTTCTGACCTTCGCTGGTAATTAACCCTGAAGCACGAGAATCTGTTTGCCCACGACCTTGAACGGTGATTGCACGTGATCACCTGCAGATTGGCTTGGGTTGGTGGGGTTTTTTCTTCTTCTTTTTTTACCGTGTAGTAATTTTCTTGGCTAACTCTGGCAGTTGAAATTACATTTGACTTGAGCTGCTTGGATCTCCGCAGTACTGAAAACCAAAGAAAATTAAAGGATAGTGAATTTTGCATAATTTCACTCCTACTAAGAATTTCCAATTAGCAGGGCATAAATTGATCCTCTTTGCTTTAATATCTTGGGCTTTTTTCCCCTGCATACAGATAACAGCTGAGTTTTAATTCATTTTAATTCTATTACCATACATAACCATCATGCACTGTGATAAGTATCTCTCCTGTACACAAATGCCTTTGAGAACTACCCATCAAGTACTTATTTAACCTCATTGTCGATGGAAATAATAGCATTTACTGTATGTGTTTATTTTGCCTCATTTATGGAGAAAATTAACTTTTTTACAGAAACACACTGGTATTTCTTTTTCCGTTGACGTTCTTCCCAGCGAGGCTCCACTTTCTAGGTTACGCTCCCTAAAGGTTTTCTACATCTCTGTTAGTGTACAGCTAAGCACATCTAACCAGATTTTTGTTCTCAGCATTACTATTAAACATCATTCAAATGTGACAGAAAGTTTTACTGAGGTGAATGGAATTGGATGCTTACAGGAAATGCAGCATATTTAAATTATGATGTGTATGAAAATTCTATCTTTTAGAAAAGAAATGCTGAGTTGCTACGTACAAACATGTGTGCCGCATTATATATGGTATATAATGCTAAAAAGAATAAATGATTTTTTATTGTTATTTTCCAGCTCCATGTGACAGCCGTTTTAGGTGTCTTGCTGAAAAATTATGCAAGCTAAACTAAAGTACGCTACAGAATCCTGCAGTGTGAGTGGATATTCTTTTATGATGGGAATAATTCCACTGCAGTTGATAGTAATTATAGACTAACGATAAAAACCAGACCGAATTTCTCAGGGTAGAGGACATTCATAGTGTGACGTGCACTTGGAGCTCATCAGGCCGCAGGAAGACAGTGACCAAAGATGCGGTAACTGGGATTTACACCATTCCTCATGCCCGAAGGTGAAGAAATGTCCCTGAGCTGTTCCAGGGCCCCAGTGGTCCTGACCCCGCCAGCCCCCGTGGCCGACGGGGCTCACCCCAGACATCCCCTCGAGATGCCACCACGTCCAGCGGAGACCCGAGATGCTCCACGCGGCCGTGGAGCGTGAGAAGATGGCCGGCCACCTGCGCGTCCTCCGTGGGGACAAGCACCATCCAGCAGAGCCGGGAAGGTGCGAGCCTGGGGGGGAAGGAAGGTCCTTCTGCGTCCTCCTGACCAGGTGAAGGCTGACGGGATGCTCCTTCGCCTGCCTTGCAACAGTCATTCCCCTCGGTGGCTTTTCAGGGGATGCTTTTCCTGAAAGTCCCGGCCTGTTCCTTGCATCCGGGCGGGACGACGTCGCCGCGGTGCTGGGGCCACCCTTCAGAAGGAAGGGTTGTTTTCATTTACTGACGTAAACTAAATGAATTCCACTCACATTCAGCAAAGTTCGTGTCTGTACTCAGGGACATCGTCACCGAGCTTCGTGATTAATACCCTGCAATCACAGCACTAGCCTTTCCTAGCTGCCAAAGGAGCTGATGACAGCAAATTAGTTAATTATAGATCTAATTAAAATATTAGCACCTTCTGCATCGGTAGTGGATGCAGTTGTGTTCTGTCGTCACCGTTACTGCCCCGCACGCGCGCCGGCTGCCCCAGGTCTGGGGCTGAAGGGGTCAGCCAGGGACACCCCATAAATGGGCCGTGGTTTACACCTTTTGGGAAAAAACATGTTCCCCCCAGAGCTGGGATTTGCAGCTCGGGTGGTGAAATGGAAAATGCAGCTCTGGGGTTTGGGCTCTAACGGGAAAAGTCTGAACAAATAAAAGGAGATTCTAGTTGTACCCAAAATAACACCTATAAACACTTAAATGCAGCAGAAGAAAAGTGGCGTGAATGCAAATACTCCGAGCGGGTCCAAACCCGCACAACAGGAGGATATAATTCAAGCAGCACCTTCTGCACATGGAAATGGGAGAGACTGGGCAAGCGGAATGTTGGCTTTTTTCTGGAGACCAAACCTGCAAAGCTTTGTCTGGGTGGTGCAGCTTCTTCTCAGCTTTTTCTCTGTGTTGCCACTAAGGGAAGAGAGAGGAATGCAGGTACGAACAGAACACACCGTTCTTACACTGCGTTTTCACCGCTTTCCTTTCCCTACCCGCTCTCCCTGGCTTCTGAAACAGCGCACTTTCTTCCCCCTTTCCATTTAAAATTTAAAAGTTTGAGAAGCTTTTTTCTGCAAATAATTAAGCGTGTTCATGCATTCCCGGGTCTTCACCTCTTGTCACAGAAAAAACAAAATGGAAAATATAACCATATGGAGGAGGCAGTAATAACAGGATAAAATACTGTTGACCTCTTATCACTTTCACTGGAAATTAGCATTTTTTTTTTTTTTCTCATTTGATGCACTGTCATTACAGGGTATGTGTGTGTTTTAGTATTTTTATTAATAAACATGGTGATTTAACAACCAGGTTAATGGCTGTTTTAATGAGAAAGAATATTAATTGGACAGGCTGGGGGATCTTTGGGCGGCTGCGGTTTTTTTTCCTTAGAATCTCACTCACCCTGTCCTCGGAAATACACAGCATATGTGCCAAGGGCTGGGGGTTTGTTTAAATGTTGACAGTTAATGCACACAGCTTGTACTATTTTGTTTCATTTCACAGAGCCTTTTGCACAAATGCGGATTCATGCCGCCCCAGCCGCGGGATTTACAGATTGCTAAATCTTAAAAGGTTTGCATAAACAGGCGTCTTGCTATTGATAAGACAGACAATGTGACCATCTGTCTTTCTTCCGCAGCCAAGTGAAAATGACAGAAAGTATGGGTCTTGTCATTTAAAAACTAGTGATTGCCCAGCTCTCGTTAGTGTTAATTTTGGCTCCCGCGCTGCGGTGAGCCGCTCGGCAGGCGGCCGCTCTCCCGGCGCGGCCGTGTCCCGACTCCCCTGGGAGAAGGCACCGGGGCTGGGACTCGGTCCCTGGGCTGTCCCCGGCACCGCAGACCCCGCCGTCCCTCCCCGTCCTCCCCCAGACCACCAGTGCCCAGCAGCTCCCTCCCGCCAGCGCCAGCAGCATCTCCAAAACGCTCCAGAAAAGGGATTGCTGGGAGCAAACGGGAGCTCATCGCGCTGGCGACCGGCTGGAGCGCGGGGTTTTGACTAAAAGCTGAAGGTCAGGCCACATCTGTCCCCGTCCTCGCCCCTCCTGCTCCGCAGAAAACTTCTCTGCGCATTAGCCATCTTGCTCCCTGCGCTCATTTCGGACAAGCCGTGCTAATTGGGCTGGCTGCCGTTCACGAGCAGAGCCACGGGCAGGAGGACAACGCTGGTGGCTGGGAGGCACCAGCCCCGTCCCGGCATTCCGCTCCCTCAGCCGGCCCCTTCCACACAGAAACCGCCACCGCCAAAAGGCAAACAAAAGCAAACAAGCCAAGAAATCCCCCCACCAAGCAGATTTATGGAGCTGATGGTGCCTCAGCAGCGCTGAACGGAGAGCAGCAGGTCAGATTTGCCGGAGATACTCCGACAGAAAGCAGTTTTTCTCCAGTGGAAGAGGAAATCACCGGCTCTTTCAATCAGTTTGCAAAATTAGCAGATTCATGGTGATTGTGTGATAACAGCCTCCAGTTTATACTGTAGAGCAGCTTTTACAATATTGTCTTAATGCTGCCACCAGAACATCACAGGCAATAATGGTGTTTTCAGGCTCTCCATAAATCTTGCATGGCTAATAGAGCAAAACTGAAAATTTACCACGCACACAGCAATTCCAAGCTTGCCTCCGAATTAGTGAGGGCTTTTTTATTATCCAAGCGTTGCTGTGCCCATGAAGTACCAAGGACCTGCGTTCAGACTATCTGTCATCACACAGGGGACATGGACACACCATCTTTCTCCTCCTCCTCTCCCTCATGTTTTGGTGTGTAGTTGCAGTAGGTGCATTGTCCTCATCATAGAATCATAGAATCGCCTGGGTTGGAAGGGACCTTCCAGATCTTTGAGTCCAACCATCAACCCAACACTGCCCAAACCCCCACTACCCCACGTCCCTCAGCACCGCGTCTGCCCGGCTTTTAAATCCCTCCAGGGATGGCGACTCCACCACTGCCCTGGGCAGCCTGGGCCAACGCTTGACAACCCTTTCCGTGAAGAAATTTCTCCTAATGTCCATCCTAAACCTCCCCTGGCACAACTTGAGGCCGTTTCCCCTTGTCCCATGGCCTGTTCCTTGGGAGAAGAGCCCGACCCCCCCCCGGCTCCCCCCTCCTTTCAGGGAGCTGCAGAGAGCGAGAAGGTCTCCCCTCAGCCCCCTCTTCTCCAGGCTGAACACCCCCAGCTCCCTCAGCCGCTCCTCACAGGGCTTGTGCTCCAGACCCCTCACCAGCTCCGTTGCCCTTCTCTGGACACGCTCCAGCCCCTCAATGTCTTTCCTGGAGTGAGGGGCCCAAAACTGGACACAGCCCTTGAGGTGGGGCCTCACCGGTGCCCAGTACAGGGGGACGGTCACTGCCCCAGTCCTGCTGGCCACACTATTCCTGGTACAGGCCAGGACGCTGCTGGCCTCCCTGGCCACCTGGGCACACTGCTGGCTCATGCAATGAGTTACCCAAACACCAACTGCACCACTGCACAAGACATCAGGAGTGCTCAGACTTCAGTGACAATAATAGAGCTTGCTACAGGTGCCCTCTCATTGGGACTCCTGCTGGGGCTGGCCAAGGGTGGGGGGGTCCCGAGTCCAACCCCCACACACTGTGAGCACCTGCAGCCCCCGGGCGTTTAAGGGAGAATTACAAGGTCTTGGGGACGAAACCCCACAAAATTGTTGTCATCCCAATGCTGACAGCAGTTGCTATCCAGTACGCCCGGTGGCACGTCACAGCTCTGCCCATGGCTCCCGTGGCAGCAGCGGGGGCGAGCAGCAGATGTCTCCATAAAGCATCGGCCCAGCGGTCCCTCACCACCACAGGGCTCCAGGCTGCAGCTGGCCGTGACGCTGCCTGGCACCAGGCGCTGCCTTCCCGACACATGATTTATACCTTGAAAACCAGCCTCCAACCGTTTGCTGACTTTTATCTCACAGAGAAAACACAGCATACCCTTTCACTTGCTGCACCCCACGGGTGGCTACTTAGTGAGGTATTCGTGTGCCAGCTCCTTCGGTGGCGTTACTCATGAAGAAAAGGGGCTTATCCCTGACACTGTGCCCTGCGGGCACTGGGCACTGCCCCCCGCCTCCCGCCACCACGAGTCCACCCTCCTGGCATGGACGGAGGGCTTCTGCACCACCTTTTCCAGGGAAGCGAGCACTGGGCTTTGCCCGACCAGCCCCGGGACGGTGATGGTGGCACCGTGGTCCCCGGGTGTCCCCAGCTCTTGGGGATGCTCACCAAGCACAGTGCCACTGGCAGCCCTTCAAAGGCACATTTTCAGCTTCAGTGTTGATGTTTTTCTCGTTAAGTCCAAAGTAAATCTTATTTTCCTGGTTTTAAATGGTGATGTAACTTCTTGCTAGCGGACTCCAGTCCCAATATCTTCTAGTATGAAATCCCTTTGTGCTGAAAATCCTTAGTGTAGCAGCTTTATAAAGCTGTAACCAGTGTACAGGCGATTACATCTTTGGATAAACAAGTTAAGTGGATTTCTACATACATAGCAGAATAAATACAGAAGATTTGAATATGAAAAAAATTGCTAAAAGTGCAGTAAGGTTCCCAAATGAAATATTAAATAAAAAGAGTTATCTTTGAACTCCACCTGTTTCCCGAGCTAAGGCGCTCTCATTGCTTTGGGGGACAGAGAACAGGTTCAGGCCAAGCACGCGCCACCGTTGCCAAGGTCCTAGCACTGAGCCACCACCTTCCTTCACGTTTCAGCACAGCAATCGGAAGAGGCGGTCTAGGAAAGGGTTCTCTTCGTTTGACGTCTTCATCAGTCCGAAGCTTGACCCACATTTTCCATTTCTGTGCCCAGCGCCCAAGGTCACCTGGGCTGGGGATGAACAGAGGAAACCACAGACGCTTCTCTTCTTCCGGAGACCTGGAAACAAAGTTGGTGGGGCCATGAAGAGCAGAAGCCAAAGGGAGCGTGGCCCTCAGCTGGTGGCCACCCATGGGGACGGAGAGAAAGGGTGGGGGTGCCTTGGGTGCCGGGCAGCCCTCGTGCCCCCAGCGCCAAAGCCTTGCGCTCCGCTAGCACGGGTTGTGCGGGGAGGAGCAACGCAGAGGACTTGGAAGACATCTGACCGTACTCCGATACCTACTGCTCCACGCCAAGGGTGGGGGAAGATTTCAGTGCCTGAAGGCACCCGCTGTCTTACATGTCTGTCTTTCTTTTCACGCGGGACTACTTTCCCCCTCTGAAATTCCTGTCTTTACGGCACCCCGCTTTGTGTTTCTCCCCCGCCGGTTTCAGTCAGGTTTTAGAAGGGGCTGTGTGCTACAATGTGTTTCCCTTAACTGATTTTTAAAAGTAATATATGACTTTAATTGCCTAACTCATTCCAAACGGCAGAAGACTAAAGGCAATTGTGAATGCAATCAGCTGGAATAGTTTAGTTTACTTCAGCCTTTTTTTAATCTTCCATTTTTAACCTGTTCTCTTCCCTCTTGCCAAAGCAAATGGTAAATTACAATGGCAAATTGGTAAATGATATTAACGAACGGTTAAATGGTAAATGGTAAAATGGTAAATTATATTAACAAAAAGCCGTACGGTCTCACAAAGGTGAGAGAAACCCTGTCTCCATCCCAGCCACTTTCCAAACAGCCGCGTCCCATTAAGCGCGCTGGGTCTGAGGTTTCCAAAAGTGAGGGCTTAGGCAAACACTTGAGACAGTAGATTGTCAACTGGGAGAGTAAAGGGAGGACAGGGAAAAGTTTTGAACCTTGAAAAGTGTTTCCAGACACCGCATGCAATGTCTGAAACGGCAGTTCATGTCCTCGGCGGGGAGTCCCTTGTTCCACAGTTCCCGCAGCGTGTGGTCCAGCTCGGGGACGGGATGCTGTGTCGGCCGAGCCCCTTGCTCAGAGCCGACAGGGCGGTAGCCGGTCTATCTTTCACCCTGAAAAAAAGTCATCTGTCAAAAGCCCCTCCAGAACCTGCAAATTGCTGCCAAAAATAGCAAAACGGGATCCAGCGCTAGACCAGCATCCCTGTGAAAACAGGCAAAAGGGAGAGAGAGGAGGGGACCCCGACGCCTGGGGCAGGTGGGGACGAGCCCTGTCATCCACACCACGGCAAGAAGACAAGACAAAAGTGATCAATGTTGACCTTATTTGCTGCCCGTAAACCAGTGATGTTACCTAAATAAGTGGTGGTGAGGGGAAGACAGATTTTTTCTTCCTGAATTTCTGGGCTCTCAGGGAAATTCTCCAGGGCCGGGCTGGTTGAAACTGGGAATGTTGTGGCATCATCAGGGAAATCTCCCAAACCTCTCCAAGTGCCAACAAAGGCAGAATTTGGCTACTGCTTTTCCAGGAGTTCTGCTCCAGCGAGCCCCTGGGCAACGCAAAGACGTGGGACGTCACCTCTGGGCAGGATCTGGTCCTTTTAAGAGACTCAGTGCAGAAAATGCCAGTTGATCTCCGCAATCCCTACAGCCCCCGTGCTCTGCGCTGACAGAGCCCGTGATGGAAACCGTGGGTACAAACCCACCTCCCCTGCAAGGAGCTCAAGAACAGGCGATGCCGGCACTCAGGTAATTTATCAGGTTTTACGTTATAGGTCAATCTTTCCTTCGCATCACGGAAGCTTTTTTTTTGCTATGAACTAAAGAAAGGGAAAATGATTTAATCACACTGTCGAGGTTTGGGCCAGATTGGCCACTGAGACGAGCGACAGATGCTCCCCCCCACCTCTCTCTCCAAGGAGAGGAGGGAGATAAAGAGTTTTATGAGTTTAGAAGGAGCTAAACCACTTTAATGAAATATTAAAAAAATAATAAAAAGAAAATCAGGAAATACATACCATTTATACAAGGAGGAGTGAATGGTATGAAGTCTTCTGAATTCATCCGAAGTGAAGCAGATCTATTTCACTTCAACCTAAACCAGATTTCCCTGTTTGGCTACAGAGCTGAAAAAACTGCTCAAAACTATTTTAAATCTATTTCTGTTTTTCTTTCACCTCTGTTGCCGACTGCCTCCGTGGCACCCTACATATCTCCCAGGCAACCCAGCCCCCCTAAAGGAAATAGGGAGACAGAAATTCACTTCTCCAAGACACTGGTTCACAAATCAATGACTTCTTTTCTCCTTTCCGGCAGCAATCCCACACAAAACCCACGTTTTCCCAGGCAGAGCCGACCCAGGCAACCCAGCCAGCGAGAACTTGCCGGCCACCTCCTGGCTGAGGTGCAGGAGCACTTTGCCGGCAGAAGGACCAGAAACCTTCACAGCAACAGAAAGTCTTTTGGCTACATAAAAAAGACATGAGAAGCAAAGGCAACTGTTGAAAAGAAGTTGGTTTCCTTTTTAGCAGGCTCAGACGGGACTTTCTCAGAAATCTGGATTTTAATCCAACAGAGGATCCCCTTCAAAGCGCGGCTTTCTCTTGAGCTACGTTATCAAAGCAAACCCACAATTTCAGCTGATCAGAAGGCAAGAAAGAAACTTCAAGTGAAATGCCCAGAAAATTAGATTAATCGGAGTTGATAAGAATCAAGTGAGACAATTCTGCAGTGTGAACACGACTGGAAATTGTAAGATAACTGATAAAGTATTCCAGTGACAATATCTGATTAAAATAAACAAGTTATTATTTTCACAATAATTTGTTTAGCGGTGTCACACCATGCTCTGAATGAGAAAAGACAAAAGCATCTTTGTGATCTAATTACTTTAAAAAATCCTATTAACATAACAATTTGATCCAACTGTTTTTGAGGTGTCCCTGTTTAGAGCGCTCATCCCTATGACAACAGAACCTTTTAAAAAATGCTTCAGTTACTTTGGGGCAGAACATCTTTTGAAGGAGGTGTCCTGGTATGATATGCAAAAATGTCAAGAATAATTTAAGAGAAAAATAAAGTTCAGAAAATCCGCTAAAAATAGGCCTGAGCCTGGAACGCAAACGTGGAAAATTCCTTCAAGTCTCAGTTACAGAAGATGATAGCATGAGGCCCCCAAAATCTAGTTTTAGCAAAATGTCAGGTGGAAATGCTGCTTTGGGCATTGCCCGGTAGTAAATAATGTGACTTCCCTACTTCTTAAGTACATGCAAATTAAAGTTGGCTAACATTTTCTATTCTTTTTTTTTTCACGGAACACTTCCGTGGATAGATATTCCATTGGAAACCTGAAATATGTTGATTTAACACTTTATTTCGAGGATTTCTGAAGTAAAAGTTCAATTTTCAGTTAAAGATTAATCATGTCAACTCTTTTTTCCCAGAAAGACAGAAGAAAAGGCCAAAGCAACAAAATGCAATTTCCAGCCCTTCAAGTACAAAACCTAAAGCTCGTCAGCTTCTTAAAGCGGTACCATCAAATATCATTTACTGTGGAATAGAATTAAGCTGAACTAGGGGTAGGAAGGCTGTGTCCAGCCGCAGCCTGGCCGGGAGGGACCGTGCTCGGATATTCCCATCCCCATGCAGAGGCGTCGGATGCTCCTCGCGCCGCCGCGACCGGCTGCCCCTGAACTCCCTTATTTGCAGGGGAGAGAAGCAAACGCCCAGGCCTTAATTTTGTTCCCGAAGCGGTCACTCGCATCCCACTGAAGATGATCATAATGTATATCCTGCCGGTGAAACGTCTTTCTTCTCATGACCTTTTCCACCAATCAACTCTCATTAATTACTGTCCTGGTTTGAGCGACACAGCATTAATGTCTCTTTCAGTAATTTTACTTTTCGGTGAGGTCTCTTCCAATGCTGGGGAAAACCGCACTTTTAGCAGACTCCAGTGTCGGAATTTGGGAAAATATTCCCTTTACAGCCAGCTCTGGGGGGCGGGTTTCAAGGTCTCAGTGTTTCCAGCTCCCCAGGTGCGGGGATGAGGAGGAGCGAGACCCGGGCACTTGCCCCACGCTGCCAACGGGATTGTTTCATACCGTGAAGGGCACATTCCACAGAAATCAGACAGTTTGCTGAGGAGTTCTCTCTCTCTCTATAACGGCTGCCATCCTGAGCACCCCTCGCCCCGGTGCCGGAGCCCTGAGCCCTTCCCTTCCTCCCGCAGCCGCAGCGCTCGCAGGGTCCCACGTTGGCTGTCCCTGCGGGGATGCACGGCTCCCTGGGGGGGAATGGGCTGGGGACAGTCCTGGGGTGTTTTGTATTGGTGTCGGGACCAATACTGGCTCTTTAGTGTCATTAATGTTAATTATCTAGTCTTATTCTATTAAATCCGTTTACATTTCAACCCTCGGGTTTCCTTGGTTTTTCACAATTCCCCTTCCCGGGTGGGGAGGGGTCATCGGATGAGAGAATAATTGTCTAAATGACAATGAAGCCTTGTGGGTTCCTCAAGCCATAACAATTCCCCTGAGTTACCGTATGATACAACCGTTAGTGGCTGCGTTTCGGTGCGTGCGGTGAACCTGCTGCCCGCTCTGCTTTCCCCGCGCCAGCAAGGGGCCGTTCAGCCGTTGGCGTGGTCGGAGGCAGGAGGGAGGGGGTGCGGGGACGGACAGAGCTGCCAAGCCGTCTGAGACCCCTGGGTTTGCATCACGTTGGGAGGTTGGATCCGTATGTATTAAAAATATAAATGTTTGGTTTGTTCTTCAAAGTAGAGAAAGACTTGTGAAGGAAAAATAAAAAGTGAATGGGCAAGTGCCCATATGGCGACCAGGGAAATACCAGAACACATAGAGGAAATTCACCAAGAAAACAAAATATTCTTTATGTGCGTGTTAATACATGCTACTTCCATTACATGGTCCTAGGAGTGAGTTTGGAGCTGTGTTTGGAAATAGGAATTTAAAGCCCACCGGAGCGGGGGCCCGTTGACCGCTCAGACGCGAGGTGCGCGGGTCGGTGGCGCTCAGCCGCGGTCCCCCCGCAGCCAAAGCCCCGGGGGCAGAAGCGCCCTGTGCTGCTGAAATGTTTGACAGCTTGAATTGCTGCTTGACCAGGTGAGAGGACACCCCCATAACTGCCCTTTGACTCCTCTCCTGCACCCTCTGAGCTGCTTGACTTCAGGGAGATGAGCCTTCTCCTCCTCGTGCGTGGGCCTGTGGCTTTTATGGCATCTGACCGCTTCTGCTTTCCGAATAATTCACACAGAACTCCCAAAAATGTCAAATTCAAATGCAGGAAAGTATGTTATTACTTATAAGAGGCTCTTGTAGGCAAACACCTAATTACCCAGGATGAATCTGAAATAATGCAGGAAACCGAGTTTCTCAGGTTCTTACGGAAGCCGACACCCTGCGAGCGCACAGCTGCGGGCTTCAGTGCCGGATGGAAACCCGAAGGGAGACGGGAGCATCATCCGGCAGGAGCTGCGCTGGGGGATGAGGGAGGAGGGGAGGGGCAGGGGACAGGGGACAGCCACACCAGTGCATGTCCCACGCCTCCGCTCCGTGCGCTGCACAGCTGGGACGAGCACCCAGACCGCGGCGTCATCCACATTCCTCCCTCACCGCAGCCACTTGGTGAGCATCCCTAAAATCCCGATGGTTCCACTGTGATTTTGGGAGAAGAACCCGAGTGAATCCCTGCTGCAAGTGTAAGGACCAGCACTACGTATTCACTTTTGTCGGATTAGGTTGATTTACAATGTGCTTTAATGAAGTGTGTTGCTATGGTGAGGCGAGTTTCAAGGGCGTCTGCTAAAAGAGGAAAGCAGCAGAAGAGTAAATTGTCCAAGTCAGATCAATGAGAAACCAGTTTCTAGCACTGCGCCGTTTTTGGGGCAGTTTTGGCTCAGCTGAAGGAGGGACCGCCCAAGCCGGGAGCCCTTTGTGGATCGGGGGGGGGGTCAGGAATGGAGCAACGTTAGACAGTGACAGAATGTGCTATACGGAAATATTAAGCCATAAGGACCCTCCCTCGTTACTCTGGCACCTTTGCCGGCACGGCAGCCTGCCCGGTGGGGCTGTGGCGCCCGGCAGGACACGGCTGTCCCCTGTCCCCAGCCCACGGGGCTGCGGGCAGCACGTGGCGATGCTGCAGATTAAGCTGTTTCCTTTATCTTCCTCTCCAAGGCTCCTTAATTAACTTTTCTATTGTGTACCTTGATTAGATTACTTTTCTGCCTCCAGGCTACTTCTCCCACTTTATAACCTCCTTAAAATGTGGTTGCATAGCTTTCTAAGTCATAAAGCATAATAAAAATTAGTTTTAACAGTTTCTTTCAAGATTTACAACACCTGTCTTGCTGTACTCGACATGAGAAGAGGAAAAACATGACCAATTTGTGGTCAGGTCTCGCTGCTACCAGACACCCTTCCTTGTCCCATGCAGACAGGAATGTGCGCCCCCGGAACGGCGGGCTCAGCAGCCACGGACCCGGGATGGGACGGACAATAGGATCAACCACTGTCCCCTTCCTCCGAGTGCCCCAGCCTTTGCTTTTACCCGCACGCCACGGCAGGTCTGCTGCTTCAGGTGCATCCAGAAAAGGTCGGGAAGAGGAAAACAGAGCTGCAGTTAGAGAGCATCAGCCTCGCGAGGTGTGGGGCCACCGCAGCGCCCGCGGCTGGCGCACGACCGAGGCCTCACGCGGGGGTGGAGGTCGCCTTGTCCCAAACACAAATCAGCCCTCCCTGCTCTTCCTCCCTGTTGCTGAACTTTCTCAAGCCAGTAAAACGTGTACCTGTTGATACAGGATTTGGACAAAATAGTCTTCTCAACTACTGTTTGTTCTGGAGGAAGACGAGGAGGAGAAAGAGGAGGAGGAGGAGACGGAGAAGGAAAAGGAGGAGGAGGAGGAGGAGAAGGAAGGCTCTTGTCCCTGTGCCAGCCAACGATGACCAGTTCCTCACCGAGGGACCCACTCCAAAGGACGTGAGGAAGAGATATCTCCCGGTTGACGGGTGAAGCTCAATGTCATGGCAAAAAGAATGCAAAGAAGAGAAATAAAGAGCACGGAACAGTCAGGCACTCCCTGGACATGGCCCAAATTAGCTTGATTTTTTTTTTTTTTTAAATCTTAACCAGATCGCTTTGGTTTTGTTTCAGTTATTTACAAGTTCCTAGAAGGCACTGCCAAGCCCGAAAGCGATTAGTGTCTATTTTGGGGCTTGGGGAGCAGAAAGACCAACTTTCCCGGCTCACGAGCCAAGAGGAAGGCTCTCGCGGTTCACAGCTCTGTCCCAAATCACTGCCCGGCCCTCGTCCCTCATCGCTTCCCGCCTGCTGCCGGCTTGCTCCCCTCTGGCACTTCAGCATAAACCCTTCGAAACGTGGCCAGGTCCCAAACAATCTTCTGCAGCTTTCAGCCTAGGAATTGACTCTAAGTCTCTGAGAGAACAACAACACTTTAAAGACCAGGGAAAATGTGGGTGTAACGAATAAGCAGAGCTGAAATCAGAACCAGCCATTTAAGCACCCAGACTTTTTGCCATGTGACTGGCGTGTTTATTTAGTGACTCTGTGGGAAACTCCAGCCTCTCTTCCCGGAGCCACTGGGGACACATCATCTGCCGTGCCTCTGACGCGGCAGAGAGCAGCAACGCGGTGCCGTGGCGAAGCCGCTCCTATTCACCTTCCGACGCCTATCTGCTTTTTCAGCAGGTATTTATGTGTCTCGGATTCAGTGTTCAAACTTCCATCTGAACTTCATCACGTGATCAAACTAATTATAAAGGTCAAGGCATTTGCAACATAAAAGAGCAAATATAAAGGTCCTTTTCTTCTTGTCACCGCTGTCAGGTGGAGGCCACGGATCTGCCAAGCGGATGCTGAGGTTTCAGCGGAAGCGATGCAGCGCTGGCACGGCTGGGCTGAGGCATCTTCCTACTGCACGTGGGGAAAGAAAAATAAAGACAAATAAAGTCCCCAATCCCCTGAATAGTTTCCTGGGTGGCTTTCGCTGTGTTGCAGACTTCACTCGCTGCTCACGCCATTAACAGCCCGGTTTAACCTACGCAGGGAGCAGCGCTCGGTCGTCGCTTTGGGGTATTTCTGCTATTAAGGCTTACTCCTGCTGTCGCTGAGACTTCGGTAACAGCCATATCCTTGACCAACTAATTTGGAAAGGTCAAGCCCAAACTCAGAAACACTCATTAAGGCTTTATTGGCTATACTCTCAGCGCAAAGACCAGGACAAAGCCGAAGAATTTCTCTGGAACGTGGGCGCTTGCATGCTTCACTTCAGCCAGCCCCTCTCCCGCAGGCATTTGTTCTCTCCCAGCAATGTATGCAATTTCATCAGGTAAAATTGAAAATCCCACTGATGCATTTGCTACCTTGACAATATAATTTCTCACCGTTTGACCACAAATTCCATTTAATTCATTCTGGGCTCAGGATGGCACGTAGCACGCCGTAACAGGGGCTATTTCCAAGGGTGCCCTTAATACGTTTTTCCCTTGCCCTGCTGAAGAACTCGGGCAGTTTTTCCGTGTTCCCTTCCCTGCTTTCTTGTGTAGCGGAACCATTAAAATGGGGGGATCTGCCCTGATCAAACCCGAGCCTGCCCCGCTCCCCCGAGTGTAATGGGGACACGGCTCCTGGTCCTCAGCCTTGCGCCCGGGGGGTGTTGCTTGGCAGGTGGGAGGTTCCAGACGGCATTCCCAGCGTCTGGAGCAGCGGGCGCTGCTCGCTCGCTCAGGGCTGCGGTTCCCGGTGCCCCCAGGGGTGTTGGGCTCCTGGAGGTTCACGCGGCTGTGCCCAAGGACGGTGATTTTCACGTACAACACAATGAATGCGCCGAAGAGTCCTAAATATTAAAAACGTAAGTGATGAACACCTCAAAGTTTATTTTAAGAAATATTAGGAATTGGTGGAGATAAACAGATATAAAAATCAGGGGGGAGCTCCTATGAGAAATAACGGGGGCTCTGAGGTTATTTGAAATATATTACCCAACCTAACATTTATCCACGGCAGTCCCCCCGTCTCTTCCCCACGGCAATCCCCTCGCTCCCCGGTCCCGCCGCCAGCGCTGCCCCCGCAGAGCATCCCCCCCTTCCCGGGGCACCCCCAGCCCCACAGGCCCCCGCCCCGCTGCCCCCGCTCAGCTGCACCCCCGGCCTGCGCTGCCAACGGACGGGTCCCGGGCGGCAGCTGGGACGGGGAAGGGATCAATGCCCGTGGCAAGAACTCTGGAAGAAGAACAGGTTTCGTCCCAACAACAGCAACGTCCAAACGAGAGCAAGCACACAGGACGGCTGAGGGGGACCTTATCAACACTATAAATACTGAAAGGGGGGTGTCAGGAGAATGGGGCCAGGCTCTTCTCAGTGGTGCCCGGGGACAGGACAAGGGGTGACGGGCACAAACTTGACCATGGGAAGTTCCACCTAAACACGAGGAGGAACTTGTTTACCCTGAGGGTGGCAGAGCCCTGGCACAGGCTGCCCGGAGAGGTGGGGGAGTCTCCGTCTCCGGAGATATTCCACCTGGACACGTTCCTGTGCCACCTGCTCTGGGTGACCCCCTGGCAGGGGGTTGGACGAGATGATCTCCAGAGGGCCCTTCCAACCCTATGATTCTATGACCCCTCCAACTCCTGTCCTCTTCATCTCCACCATTTCGCACCGCTGCACAAACCTGCGTCGGTGTTTTCCTTTACGACGGGTGTCTGACACAAGTCGACACCTTGCTGTCCTGAAGATGCAAGACAGTGAGGCTGCTTGCTGGCTAGGGGCGTAAAATGGAGTGTCCCATAAACAACAAAGTGAGCACAAGAAAGGAACAACAATTTTAAAAACGGTGAAACCAAAAAAGCTGATATCTATTCGGAATGAGAACATAAGATGTACTGACCAAAGGTGTTCAAGAGCATGGCTTTGGAAGTGGGAGCTGCTTTAGAAAACCGGTGTCAGACATCAAACTACTGGAATGGAAATCTGGAAGCTACCGCTATTGGAAAACACATCTCGAATTCAGTAAGAGATCTGGGTTTCCATAAAGCACTATGATTCCTCCACTTAGGGATAATAATCTACATTGTTCTCGGAAAGCAAGATGTCAGTCGCATAAAGCAAACAAGTAATAGACACTTCTTCGGCATCATGAGGATAATAGCTCCCAAGACAAAACGAGGCGGGTTATTTTTTATCATGAAATACTCCCGAGAGGTAGGCAGTCACCTGGTTTTCAATCCAGACATCGCAGACCCAAAGGAATTTTGTTTGAGTGTGACAGGGAGCGGGAAAGGTTTCCGTCTCATGAAAATTCATTGGAAATTACATGAGTCCTGCTGGGAAGGCAGCAGCATCGAGCGAGAGGGGACGTGCTGCCTCATCCGTGTATAGCCCATTTCCCAAAGTCCCGCTCTACTCCATTCTGATGGTCCTGACCAAAAGACCACGCAACGTCGAGGAGGTAGTGACCCACACTGCGGATCGGTGCTGCTGCCCGCCCGGTGCCTGCGGGATGGATTTCCCAGCTCATCCCCATGGAGGAGCCTGCAGCAGCTCCCTGGCACCGGCGCCTGGACCGCCCGCTGTCCCTGGCTTTATCGTCAGTGAAGCATCACGTTCTCACGTGAACATCCTGTCGTTTGACAGTAGAGATGATGGATAGGGCTGTTTTCTCCTAGGAAAAACTTGTGAGAGCTCTGCAGACTGGAATGCTGAGGCGTATCTCCTCTTCTTCGGCACTTCTCCGCGTGTGGGACCCGGCAGCTGCCGTGCCCGGGTGGGACATCGGTCCAACGCCGCGGCACTCGGGGTCCCAGCGTCCGAGGGGACGTCACACCACCACACTGCCTGCTCCTCCCTGCTAGTCTTAGCTCCCACAAACAGCATCTTAATCCACACGTGATGGAGTCCGGGTGCCTTTACCAGCTCCATCCTAACGACCACCTGCACCGGCGCATTACAGGGACTCACAATTATTAGCGTGGGGTGACAGTACAAAGCCTTGGGAAGCAGATAATCAATACCAATAAATTAGTACTTGAAAAATCTCTTGTACATGCTCAACTCATTTAATAAACCAATGATACTAATTTTGAAAATGCCCATAGTGTTTGATTCGTTATATTTTCAGGAGAAGAGAAGGGAAGGTGGGGTCCCCGCAGCAGCCGGGGAGCCTGGAGGACGCAGCCGTTCCTCCTGGTGCCTGCGGTGGCTCCTGGCGGGCAGCTCGCCCTGCTCTGCCTTCCCCCCGTGCCTGCGCTGACCCCCACGCCCCCAGGCCCAGGCCCTTCCGCAGCCTCTGCGTGGCAGCACGGAGACCAGGATCCATCGTTCCGTACCTGCACAGCTCCCGCGGGAGAGAAGAGAAAAACCTTCCCGGCATCCAGGGCTCGGGGAAAGCGTAGTTGGGGTCAATGTCCTTTCAAATCGCTCACCATCTCCTTTCATCCCAGCCCTTTCTGAGCCCTGCTGGCCTAGCAGAGGCAAAAAGCTTCCTTTTCCTTCCAAGAGGAGCCACGGACAAAACCTGCAGACATGCATTAAACTGCAGTTCATCCCTACATGAGAGAGTTTATTCTGAACTGAGATAAGGAATTAAAGTAACACTTCTTTTTTTTCCCCCTGCGTTTCTTCACAAAGGACTTGTTTATACCAGATTTTGCTGATCAGATACAGAAAACAATAATCTATTTTTAACCAATTAATTTAAAATTGTCTTTGCAACACTCTGCTTAATCACGAGCTTCGCCTCTACCTTAAAAGAAATCCAAACACCACCTGCATATTTAAAGCACAAGCCAGGCAGCATTCCCGTCACACAACACCACTGGTGGCCACTGGTGGCTACTGGTGATCATTAGGGTCCTGCGTCTCGGAGGCTGCTGGCTCTCGGCGTGACACCCCCCGGGCAGGCTGTCCCTCCCGGCCGCGGGACCCCAGCCAGCTGAGACCATGCTTGAGGGCCTCATCTTAACCTTAATTTCTTTTTTTGCTATCTTTTAAAATAAAAAATAATGGCATACTTCAGTATATGAGAATGCATGCTTTGGTTAAATCAGTAGGTATATATTTTTTATATAAAGGAATACTAAAAATTGAGGGGCTGCACTGCAGATCTCAAGTACCAGTAATCACTAATTAAAACGCCGCCCAAGCGTGCAGTGATTGATGGCGACAAGCACCAGCATCGTCTCATTTAGTATGAACGAGGCCGATCCCCAGGCGTGGGGGTTCCCGAGAGCGCGTCTCTCCAGCCGCCGCCAGCCCCGGCGGAGCATCCGAGGTCCCCACCCAAACCCTCCTCGCCCCCCGCGAGCTCCAGCCACGACTGGCACACGTTGGCGGGAGGTTGGAGGGATTCTCGTGGCTGATGCCCAGGCTGCATTTATTCTGTTGATAAAGGTGATTCTTCATCCCCCAAGACCATCCGTTTGACATCTGTTATGTCTACGAGGAACTTCTCCCTTCACTGCTGCAATAACGAGCAGCTTTATAATTGACTTCAGGAGAAGTCGGATCACCCTTTATCCGCACACAGGAATAAAAGATCGAAAAGAGAAGCAATGACCTCAATCTATTCTCCAAACTTTCATCATTACTCTCTGCGGCTTGAGTCCTCTTCTTTCAAAGCTTGTCGTGAGTTTAAAATTCACAGCATGTGTACAGAAAAAAAACCCACAAAACCTTAAATGGCACAAATCAACAAATACGGTGATGCATTACCAAATTAAAGATTTGAAATAGAAATGTTTCTTGTAAAGTATAATCCTCGCCTTGATCCATGCATTTAAAAAAATCAATAAAATAATGTGCAACAACCATGCAAGGCTTCTTTTAATGGCTTGTGTCTTAATAAATACCATATTCATTACAAACCTCCATCAAAATATATTATCTACACTTGCCCATGCTACTTCTCCTTGATTAGAAAGCTTCACCTTGCTAAAGCATGAAAAATGGATAAGAATGGAACAGAATACAAAGGGGCCACTTATTATTTGTCAGCTAGCAGAGTTTGCCCTTTTAAAGCAGATATCAAAATTTTAAATGTGATCTTATAATAGCAGCAGATTTCTTCTGGAGCCATCTGTGACAGATGCTGGGGAACGGCAGAATATTTGGACACTATTGTATGAATATTAGAAATGTTGCGCCCGTCTCTTTGGGCTGAGCAGCGCTCGCCCTGGCTGGGGGGGGAGGAGGAGGAACGCGTCCGCGGGGACCACAGCCAGGAGGGGGTAATAAATGCCTTTCTCCAGACCTTTAAAGGTGCAGGCAACAAATCATTTGAAATCACAAATTACACACGTTAAGTTTCTACCCTGGGAGAAAACAACAGCAATGACAGCAACAAAGCAGCCGTGATTCGGGAGGTGGGCTGGAAGTGCCCAGGTTGCTGCTGGGGGATCAGTGATGCCCCATCCATGGTGACCCTGCTGAACCTCATCCCTGGGGATCCTGTTAGCTTCAGGGAGGAGCTTGTAGGACTTACTGCCTCCTCGCCAGACCGTGCTCCCCGGGCCCCATTCCCGCTGCCATTGCACCCCGTGTCACAGCCTGCAAGCCCATCCTTGCACCGGCGGCTGGACGGGGAGCCTGCGGGCATGCTCATGGAGTCAGAAGATTGGGTGAAGCCACCACCATAGCTGTGTCCTAATGTGCTTCACCGAGTCTGGTGCGCCCCAGGGACCTCCCCTCCCGGCACCGCTCCCAAGACATGTTCGGGATCCCTGGACATCTCACCACATTTCAGGTGCTGCACAGATAAGCTGAGATAGGTGTGTCCATATCCAGCAGAAATTCCTGTAGGGTTGTAACATTTGCTAAATAACCTCCACTATCTGCTTCAGCCTTCGGTCCTGAAGCTTGATTGCAGGGTCAAACAGCCAAGATTTAAACGTGGCTCCCAAGGGGTGTCCTGGCCGTGTCCGGAAGGGACACAGCTCCCCGTATCTATCCCGTACAGCCCCTTGTGCCAGGGCTGGTGCACCCTTTCCCTGTAAAGCTGAATTTCTCAGAGGCCGCAGAAAGTTGTCCCCAAGGGCTGGGCACCAGAGGCATGGGACACAGCCCCCGTCCCATGTGAGCACTGGTGTGATGGGCCTGTCCCCTGTGCCCCAGCGGGGATGGTGATGGTCCTGTCCCCCTGTTCTCCAGTGGGGATGGTGACGGTCCTGTCCCCTCGTTCTCCAGTGGGGATGGTGACAGTCCTGTCTTCCATGCTCTAGTGGGGATGATGATGGTCCTGTCCCCCTGTTCTCCAGTGGGAATGGCGACAGTCCTGTCCCCCATGCTCTAGTGGTGATGGTGACGGTCCTGTCCCCTTGTTCTCCAGTGGGGATGGTGACAGTCCTGTCTCCCATGCTCTAGTGGGGATGGTGATGGTCCTGTCCCCCTGTTCTCCAGTGGCGATGATGACGATGCTGTCCCCCACGTCCCAGCAGGGATGGTGATGGTCCTGTCCCCCTGTTCTCCAGTGGCGATGATGACGATGCTGTCCCCCATGTCCCAGCAGGGATGGTGATGGTCCTGTCCCCGTTCTCCAGTGGCGATGATGACGATGCTGTCCCCCACGTCCCAGCAGGGATGGTGACAGTCCTGTCCCCCTGTTCTCCAGTGGCGATGATGACGATGCTGTCCCCCACGTCCCAGCAGGGATGGTGACGGTCCTGTCCCCCCGTTCTCCAGTGGCAATGATGACGATGCTGTCCCCCACATCCCAGCAGGGATGGTGACAGTCCTGTCCCCCATGCCCCATTGGGGATGGTGATGGTGTTGTCCCCCCATGCCCCATCGGGGATGGTGACAGTGCTGTCCCCCCCGCCCCAGCCAGGAGGGCGGCTCTCCCGGTGACTGCTCCCTCCCCGCCACGGCAGGGCTCTGATGCGGCGCCTGGGCGCAGGGTGATGATAAATCGCCGGGTTTGTGTTTTCACACTGTGCGCGAGGTGTTTCTGCACAGCCCCAGGAGCGCCCGGAACACTTCTCACTTAGCGTGGTACCTGGAAAAACATGTGTGTACGTGGCTTTTGTTTATATCATTTTATTTGACTTTAGGTAGCACTCTATCCATTACTTGAAATAACAAACTCTCCCTGTTTGCTTACCTGAAAACCATCTGACTCCATCTTTCTCTCCTTGATCCATGAGCACAAACACTAGGAGACCTAATTTCTTCAAGATATTTACCAAAAGATTTAATAATGATTGGATTGGATTTATTGAGGAAAGACGGCATTTTTTACCTTAAACAGTACTGGAGACCCTTCTCCCCAGCTGCCTGAACCAATTGATCTGATAATAAATTCAACAAAATGAGCAAACAGCCGATATCAACGACGTGAAAAGCCCAAACTGCCCTCCTGAAATATTATCATCTAATTAAAATTAAACGTTATTACTACCCACATAAGTCTTCCGCTTTCAGAAGTCAAGGTCTTTCAGACGTGTTCCTCTCCTGCCTGCCCAGAGGACTGCTCGATTTTTTTGGAGAGAAACGCCCGAGAACGCCCAAACCCCGACAGTGATACCTCGTCCGCGCGTGAGAGCCCAGCCCCGACCGCGGCACCGGGCGCTGCCGCTTCGACCTTCACGCCGTGACCACAGCGGGGACGGGCCCGTTCTCCCGCTGCGGTACAAGCGCAGCTGAAATTCCTTGAGAAGCGACAAACCGCTCTCTCCTCTGATACCTCATCCCAAGGGGATGAATATAAATGGATAAATAAGCAGAATATGCATATTTCAGTGGAAGCACAAGGCTGGCCATTTTCAAGGGACTACGCGCAAATTCAGTGGAAAATGCGAAGTTTAACCTCCAGCCCGCTTTTCGCTCTGAGCAGATTACCCCCTTCCTCGGCGGATTATTGCCGCCGCACCGGAGACGGCAGCAGAAGCCCCGGTGAGAACGTGCTGGGCGGCGTTATCGGCGCCGCGGGGTGAGCATCCCCAGCCCGCGGAGCCGGGGAGGTGGCGGGGGGCTGAGACACCCCCCTGCACCCCCCGGGCAGAGCCTCGGAGACAGACAGCGGCACGCTCGGACCTGTGAGGATGCGCTCTCATCCGGCTTAAACCTTCCCCAAAAGCGTTGCTGAAAAACCCGGAGAAGTCTCCGAGAAAAAAAAGAAAATGCAAATAAACAAACCTTATTTTTTCAGGGCAGCGAAGGGGATTAGCGCGAGTCACACCCCCTCTGCTCAGATTCGCATTCGGCGTTCTGACGGCGCTTGACTCTGAAATTATTCCAGTAAAGCGGAAAATTAATATTCTAATATGCCTGCTTCTCCAGCAACTAGAAATAAGTAAAGTGGAAGTAGCAGAGAAGAAAATGTTTTAGTATTAACTATGTATATGAATATTTATTGTAACCTGCCGACAGACGCCCGCCTGTTGGGGTGCCTGTTCGCTCCTACGTACTGTGGAACACTGGGAGCCACGGCAGCAATTATTTTCATAGTGTATCGAGAAGAGGTGAACAATTAATTTCTGATAGTCTTTTGATGAGCTTTTCCCACCATTTTTTGCCTGGATAGCCAGCAGACCTTGCAGGGTGCACTGTGGGAGGGAGTCCCCCCGGACACCTTTGCCACCCCCAGGAGCGTGTGGCTGCGGGCGCGGGTGGGCAGGACACCGGGGGCTGGCGCTGGGACCCCCCGGAGACACCACCCGGACAAAGCAGGGGGCTTTGCAGACCAACTGTGCCCAGAGCCAGGCCCCCATGGGACCAGACCCCCCATGCCCCCTGCCAAGGCACGGCCACGGGAAAGGGTGGAGACCGGGACAGCCACGGGGACAAGGATGGTCATGGGGACAGCCACGGGGACAGCCATGGTGAGGGGAATGGGGACAGCCATGGGGACATTTATGGCGATGGCCCTGGAGATGGAGACAGCCATGAGGAGAGCCATAGGGACAGGGATGGTCACAAGGATGGCCACAAGGATGGGGGGACAGCCATGGGAATGACCACAGGGATGGTCATGGGAAAAGCCACAGAGATGGGAAAGGAGATGGGGACAGGGATGGAGATGGCCAGCGTTGTAAGAGAGGAAAAAAGGGAAAACTGGAATAAGCACTGGACCAGGCTGCCCAGGGCAGTGGTGGAGTCGCCATCCCTGGAGGGATTTAAAAGCCGGGCAGACGCGGTGCTGAGGGACGTGGGGTAGTGGGGGTTTGGGCAGTGCTGGGGTGATGGTTGGACTCGATGATCTGAAAGGTCCCTTCCAATTCCCTAGGGAATTCTATGATTTTAAGTATTGGGTGGTGATGGCCAGACTGGGCTCCAGCAGGTGCCGGATCCGGCATGTTCTGCAGGGTGGTGGAGCGCTGGTTGCTGTGCGCTGACGTGCTTTCAGATCCCTCGCTGTGTGTTTTGGAAGGTGCCAATAGTGCAGCTAACAGTCAGCTCAGCATAAACGCATCGGCGTAGTGCACCTATGTCCATATTTTTCTGTGTTTAGAGGGAGAATTTGCTAAGTAAGGGAAAAGAGGGCCTGGGGCAGGAGGTTCGCCATCCGTCGCACGGAGGATGGGTCACAGCGGTGGAAGCGGAGCCCCAGGGAAGCGGCAGCACTGCAGCCTCCTTCGGAGCGCGCTGGGCGCTGCTGGCTGCTATCTGTTATTCATAATATTAAAATCGCCGAGGTGTAAAATTGTAGGCGTAGTGTCAAGCACAATGTATTATTATTTCTCCGTTCAGAAAAGACCAAATCCGCTGGGCGTACCAGGGTGCCGATGTGCTTCTCCTCTGTTGGCTGGGGCGGGCGCGGGGCCAGGGGTTCCCATTGCAGGACAAAGGCACGAATTCAGAGTTTACAGAAGCAAAAGGCATTTTACCAAATGTAGAGAATGCTGGAACGTAACAAATTTTTGGCCGCAGGAGCAGACTGACACCCCCGGGTCAGCACGGCACGGGAGGAAGTTTTCATACCTTTTTCTTTCCCCGGAGGTGTCAGAGACGCGCAGATGACGGAGAGCAGGGCAGCGGTGCCTCCATCGGGTCCTGTCCCCACCGCCGTGTCCCCTCCCAACCTCCGGCAGCGACGGGCACCTCCAGTGCTGGCAGGGAGCCTGGTCCCCGGCGAGGGGCAGGGCCAGCCTGGTGTCCCCCGTGAGGAGGGGACGGGCCGGTCACACCTACGCGCGGTGCCCATTCTCCTGGCGGGACGCAGGGAACCCGCGCGGAGCCCTTTCGGGAGAGCCCTGACCCACCGCCGGCACCAGGCACCCCGTGTTTGGAAGTACCCCGGCTCTTTTACAATCTCACGGCATAAAATTCACGCTGTAAGGTATGCTATAATTAAAAAGCAGTCTAAAAAGTTCTACTCTTACCATGCCATTAAATAATTATGGCTTATTCACATTTTTCTTCCCATATTTTTATGTCTGCACTTTGTGATGGCTGAATATACAGTAGGAGTGAACCACTCATTTCCAAGTATAAAACTTGCATATTGTAAGGCTGAATTATTCATATTATTCCTGTTCGGCCCTATTTCTATTTACATTCTTGATACTGAAAAATATTCTTCAAAGATGAATTTTAGCAATTAAAATTTAAAGACAGGCTTTGACAATGCACATTATTAAATCATCAGAAACCGGGACAGTAAAAATTAAAAATGTGATCGGTGTCAGCAGTGGTGATGTTGGCAGTTGTTTCGAAGTGGGTCACAGTTTTCCAAAGTAGATTTAATACAAAGTTTGGCTTTTTTATTTTTTTTTTTTTTTGCTGCAGGTGCCGTGTGGGCTCCATACCCTGCACATCCCTTACGGACCCGTTTGCCCCTTGTTTTTCCTGCCCATTCGGATATCCATCCGGGCAATAAATCCAGGGGAAAGAATGGAATTGTGCTAGTGAGGGGGACGTGATCGCTACCTGCTGCCCTGCCCTGTGTTTGCAAACAAAGGGAAAAGGCTTGACATAATGAAGCTATTCCTGTTTAAATGTACATTATAATGTATCCATAAGCTATTTTAAAGGCGCCTTGGAATATGTAAAACGTTTAACGTCCAAAACTGCCTCTAAAGGCAGAGGCCTGAGGAGGGTGTGGGTGCTGTGCCCGGCGCCGATGCCGAGCAGAGGCGCTGACCCAGCCCGGCACTTCGCCCGCTCGTTCCCTGTTTTCAGGATCCTGAAGTCCCTGACGCCGCTGGTTCCGCGCAGATTCCCGCGCTGAGCCCCTCCAGCCTTTGCCGCGTCTCTGCCAACTGCAGCCATGGCTTCGCTTTTAAAGTTGAAGGGCTAACGACAGGGTGGGGTACGATTTTCCCAAAAAAGGCAAGCTGACACCCAGATTCCAAAATTCCTGTTTTGCCCAGGGAGCGTGGTTACGGGGGGCTGACGCAGAGCTGCGGGACGCAGCGCACGCGCGTTCAACAGGGATGAACCGGCTGGGTCAGCCCCGCCGGGCAGCTGGATGCCGGCCTGATGGATCTTGAGGCTAGAAGGGATCGTTACGTTCATGTATCCAGACAGCCTGATTAACGTGGGCATAACAGAGTAGTGGGATTAAAAATGATGGGAAATGATTATACTATGTAAATTCGATCTATATTTAAATTGTGAATGCACAGCTTAAAAAAAAAAATAAAACCAAAAGTGGAAAAAGGTAAAGCAGAGCCTGTGACAAGCAGGTTACGTTTTCCTCATCAGCTCCAGAGTTGTGCAGGCTCTGGGTCAGCGTTGGCCCAGGCTGCCCCTGGCAGCGGCGGAGTCGCCATCCCTGGAGGGATTTAAAAGCCGGGCAGACGCGGTGCTGAGGGACACGGGGTAGTGGTGGGATTGTCAGCGTTAGGTTGATGGTTGGACTCGATGATCTGAAAGGTCCCTTCCAACCCAGGCGATTCTGTGGTTCTGTGATTCTCAGGCTCCCCTCGCGGGGGCTGCTGCGGGAGCGGGGCTGCAGGCTCCTCCGCTCACGGCGCGGGGTCGCAGCTGTACTGCTCCACTTTCTAATACACTTCCCTTGTCTCATAGTACCGAGAAATCTCCTCTGTGTGAACTTTCCTTCTGCCACAGGGAAAAGCAGGTGCTGTACATTGTTCCTTTACGTTTGTATTTCTGCCCCGATGATGCTGAGATGGTTTAACCAGCTCTCGCCCCTCAGTGCCTCCCTGCAATCTCGTAGGCTCACGCCAACCTCTCTGTCCCACCTTAACCCTGAGCCCCGGGGCTTGTCCTGACCCAGGACCCTGCCCAAGGCCACCGGCCCGCAGCCCGGCGTGCCACACCATCGGGAGTGAAAGGGACCCGGGGCTCGGACACTGAGCGGCAGCCGGATCTCACCACGTTCGTGTGATGCGCAGGTGAACGTGAACCTCCAAATCCTTCCAGCCTGCCTTGCTCCAGCTTTCATCGCTTCTCTCAAAGAGCAATGACACCATCCAGAAGTTCCATGCCTCTAAAGTGACAATGACACTGGTTCACCACAAAGACTACAACCTCTAAATCCACCTGGATGAGGGGGGAGCCTGGGACCTTGCCATCCTCAGGTAATTTCTCACCAGCTTTCCGAAGGCTTGCTGTAGGCAAGGCAAGTTCCTCCACGGGTGGAGATCATCCCCGCTCCCAGAAAAGCTTGTGCAAGAAATAGCAATAATACAGCAGCTAAAACAAGCCTTAGAGGGAGGGAGAGTGCATTTTATGGAAATTTAATCAAAAACTCCTCAGAAGTAATTGGCTGAAGTGATTGGGAAAATTGATGGTGCATAATAACCCTGGAGATGTTCTGCCGGCTGCTCTCCGGCGCAGGCGGCCGGGGTGCCCATGGAGCAGCCACGCTGGGTGCCCACGCTGGGACGGCACGCTGCCCACCGAAACACCCCGCCTGCCCTCCTCTGGGGCAGTGCCGAGGGAGACACTGATCGACTTCTGATTTTGGTGGAAATATGGTAGAATCCCAGAGTGGCTAGAGTTGGAAGGGACCTTAAAGCCCTCCCACCAGCCCAGGTTGCTCCAAGCCCCGTCCAACCTGGCCTTGAGCCCCTCCAGGGATGGGGCAGCCACAGCTTCTCTGGGCAACCTGGGCCAGGGGCTCACCCCCCTCACAGCAAACAATTTCTGCCTCACATCTCATCCAAACCTCCCTCTGGCAGTGTAAAACCCTTCCCCCTCGTCCCATGGCTCCCCTCCCTGCTCCAGCGTCCCTCCCCAGCTTTCCTGGAGCCCCTTTAGGGACTGGAAGGGGCTGGAAGGTCTCCCCGGAGCCTTCTCTTCTCCAGGCCGAACCCCCCAGCTCTCTCAGCCCGTCCTCACAGCCCCCTGGGCTGCCAGCGCACGTTGCCAGCTCATGTTGAGCTTCTCATCCCCCAACACCCCCAAGTCCTTCTCCCCAGGGCTGCTCTCAGTCCATTCTCCGCCCAGCCTGGACTGGTGCCTGGGATTGCCCCGACCCCCGCGCAGGACTCTGCACTTCTTTATGTTGTGTATCTACTCATGCGTTGAGATGCGGGATCCTATAACTAAGGTTATCCCAGGGAAGGAACTCAGCTTCCCGCAGGGTGAAGGCAGAGCTCTGAGATGACGCTTCTCAAGAAGGCCAAGTACGTCTCTCCAGACCCTCTGTAGCTCTACTAACGCAGAAAATGAAGCTCGCCACACACTTTATCTCAACAGCAGGTACACTTCTCCTTATTACACTTACAGAGCAGGGGTTTCCCATGTTCCAGCCATGCTTCTGTTTTACACACACCCCCAGCGAGCCTATGACCATCGTTATATCCTGGGTCTTACTCATCCGCAGTCTCTGTGACCCTCGCTTTTCTTTCGATGCTGATACCAGTACTTTGGACTCTTTTCAATGTTCATCAAATCTAAACTGCCCGTTCTGTTAGGTTTGGCCGTAACTGGGTAATTTTCCTTGACTGACAATAGCTTGTTAAGGGTTGATGCAGAATTTTCCACCAGGCTGGGTCTCTTTCATCTTTTTTTTGCAGACCGCAGTTATGAGCAGATTTAGTACCAAACCCGGCGGGCAGAGCCGCACCGCAGCCTCTCCCACCAGCTCCTCCCGTACTGCATGGCCAGCTCTGCAGGAATTAACCACCCATTTTTACCAAACAGTAAGTTTTTGCAAACCAAAATTGTCAGCATCGTACGGTGCTCTTCCTGCCCCTCCCAGCAGGAGTCTCTGCCCCACAGGGGCCCTCACCGGGTGCAAGCGCCCACAAGAAATTGGGTGAAAGGAATAAAAGTGGATTTACTTCACCTGCGCGGGGCCCACGTGAGCCGCGTGTGCTGTGACCCGTGGTACCCAAGTGAGCCAACACACCCCCGCTGATGGAGACGTGGCTGCTCTCGCTTCATTTTCTTGCTTCATCTGCCAGACTGGCCTTAATAGGAAGTGAAGTGAAGTGAAGTGAAGTGAAGTGAAGTGAAGTGAAGTGAAGAAGTGAAGTGAAGGCTGGGTGGGTTTTTTTATTTTCTTTTTCTTTTTTTCCAGAAGTTCAGATCTGAAATACCCCAGTGACGTTGTCCCCGCTGTTCTGGCGGGGTTGGGAACAGGGTGCAGAGGAGGACGGGGACCAAAGGGTGGGAGCCTTGTGTCCCGCGTCCAGGCTGAGAGGGGGGTCAGCTCAGGGCTGCTTTCATGATGTATAAATATACATGTGTGTATGTAGACAGGTAAGTATATAGCACGCGCATATACAGATGTAGTTAATTATTCTTATCTTCAAAAAATCAGTCAACACCACGGTTAACTCTAACAACGTCTCCAGTTGCTGTGAAGTACCTGCATCCGCACAAGAACAGACCCAAAGCCGGCGTGCGGTTGGGATTCTGGCAGCTGACGGCAGCGCTGGATGGCAGAGCCCAAAGCCCTCCATGTGCCGCGAGTGGGACGCTGCAAACACGGCCCCGGGGTTTTCTGGTCTCCTCCCCCTTTCTCACCCAACCAGGCTCTCCTACACGCTCCACCTGGTTGTTAGCAGCAAGCATTTGCTGCTAATGCTTTTTTTACATCTCCATAATGATGTTAAGAAATACTGAAATCTCTGTATTTAAATTGCTCTAGTAAAGTATAATACATTAATCATAAATAATTTATATGAACCTGTCCTTTTTTTCAGCACATCTCAGCAGTGTCATAGTAACATCCTTTCCATATAACATTACTCTGTATTCTCTTATAAAGGTAAAAGGAAGAAAAGAAAAAAAAAAAAAGGAATAGAAAACTAGTCGAATATTTCTTTTCTCTCTCCTCTCGATAGGAACAATCCCCAGGAGATTTCCTCAAGCCAGTCTTTTAATTTTACGTAACGCTACGAGGTGAAGTGGGGAGAGCTGCTGCGGGCAATTTCGGCTCCTCTCAGAAGCGCTGCCATTAGTGTAGCTTGTTTTACGCCGTTCAGCTTACGAGGATAATGACAGCAAATGCACTCCTGCTTTCAAGCGCAGGGTTCTATCATACATAGCATCCTACTCCATTTCATGGAAACGGCCAGGTGTAATTTTAATTCATTTTCTGCCATTATATCTTTTTTGCTGGATTGTTTATAATTCACTACTTCTCTACCCCTTATCTGGCCGCCCGCACCCAACACGGCTTTGCCGCTGACACGCCGGCCCTCAGCAGCCCATTTGGTCAAGCAAGGGAAGAATGCTATCACCTCGAATGGCGATTTTCCCGCTATATAAACACCTGTTTTCTCGGCGTGCCACGTCAAGCCACTTACGGCAAGGTCAGCGATAGCGTTTTATCTGCCATGGCGGCGAGGCAGAGACATCGCTGGGCAGGAGCAGTCAGGAGCCGGGGAGACGGAGCGGAGGGAGGTGGCCGAGGCCCTGGCGAGCCGCGCCGGGGAGCCCTGACGCCCCCAGCACCCAATCCTGGAAAAAACGTCATTGATAACCCCCACAGCCCCAAAAAACCCCACATGAACATTCCCTTTCCCTCAAATGCAATCAAAGGTCTTATTTTGGTGCGGGACATTTTCATGGAGTGAGAATATTTCCGAAAGTGAGCCCTTCCTTCAGAGAACAAAATCCAGGTTTTGGCAAGCTGTAATTGCAAAGCGTCTCCTGCCTTTACTCCACAAAACCTTTGGTGACGACGAGCCCCTGTAGAGAAGACAGGGATGGAAATTTCCAGCAGAGCTGTGGGAAGAGCTGACTTTTTTGTGCTTGTGACTTTCAGAGGCACTTTGACAGACCCTAACTCGGAAAGCTAAACTTTGTTTTCATTTTATACTACCCACAGGAAAAGAAAAAAAAAAAAAAAAAAAGAGAGTAAAAAACCAATCCACTCTTCAAATCTTAGGAACTTTTTTTAACCAGCAATAGTGGGAGTCGCATACCGAGGTGAAGAATAGTGTATGATCTTACAGTACATTTTAAATAGCTTCTGAAACATAAGCAACTCTAATTAAGATTCTTATGGTACTGGAATTGTAACAAGAAAAGCAATTTAGTCTGTAAAACTCTATTTATCACAATGACAATGACGAAGAGAGGAAGAAAATGTTAAGGGGAAAATAGAAGAAGGAACAAAGAAGACTGAAGGGTAGAGGAGATGCATCTCCAACAGTTATTAAGTGAGTGATAAAAACATTTTTGGAGAAGGATGAAGACAAAGCAGAAACAACTGACCGCTGAACTAAGCCAGACAGTTGGGGAATTCCTCTTTCTCCAAGTCCTTTCTTCTGTGAAATGCTTTAATTCAGGTCTGCTTTCCCTTAATCTTCACACAAACTGCAATAGATAAGAGAACAGTAATGTTGCGATGCAAACTAAAACAGTTCTTTAATCCTTTGGCTCGTCTAAATTAAGGAACATCTTTGTGCCTCTGTTTATGAAGTGGCAGAGTTCACGGCAAAGATTTCCCTTATTGGTTTTGAACAGTTTCAAGGACACCGATGGCACTCAAAAAACAGGGAACTGTATCTAAATAGCGATCGTTCCCTCCAAGCTCTGCCAGGCCCGGCGCCCGCCAGGGAGCCCCGGGGGTGGGAGATGCCGAGCAGCGGGCGGCAGTGATCAGAGCAGCAATCTCAGGGAGGCACAGGCAATTGGAGATCAATTTTTCAGCCCCAAGAGGCAGGAATTATGCTATTTAAAAAGAATTTCCTTTTTTTTTTATTTTCCCCCTGAACATGACTTCGGTTACTTTTTGCTCTCAAGGCTTCTCTGCCCTGAACTCTTTCTCACCTGATGGTTAGACTCCAAAAGGAAAAACAGGGACTCTTACATAGATTTTGGGACGTTTTTCTTAAGTCCAGTTGTAAAAATATACCGAAATAAGCTACTGCCTTGGCAGGCTCGCAACAGCAGACATAGGAAGGCAGGCAGCTATTACAGCTTTCTTTTAGATGGGGTTCAAAATGAAGTTAAAAAGGTGCCGATGGCACGTGGTACCTGAAACGAGGGCAGCTTGTCTTACGGTTTGCTGATTTTATGGGTCCATAAACTGGACAAAATTTTCCATTTCCATTGCGCTGTTACTGTCAGTGTGTGAGGCTGCTGTTGGATTGGGGAGTTTTAGAGTCCCCGAAGTTCTGCAGCAGAGGAGAAGGGCTGTAATTGCACCCAAAGGGACGGCGTTGGCTGCGGTGCCCGGCAGGTGCCCGCTGCCGCCTCTGCTGAGCCCCGCCAGGGCTGGGAGCTCGGCGGGACTGGGACAACACGCACCGGCCCCTTTGCTTTCCCTTTGACTTGGGCTCCTTGGGGCTGTGGGGTTTGTAATGTTGTCCCAAAGCGGGGGCGTTTACCCTGCTTGGCCTCAAGTTGTGCCAAGGGAGGTTTAGGATGGGTATCAGGAAAAATTTTTACACTGAAAGGGTTATTAAGCATTGGAACAGGCTGCCCAGGGAAGCAGTGGAGTTGACATCCCTGGAGGTATTTAAAAGATGAGTAGACATAGTGCTTAGAGATATGGTTTAGTGGTGGTTTTTGTCACAGTTGGGTTGACGGTTGGACTCGATGACCTCAAAGGTCCCTTCCAACCCGGGGGATCGTATGATTCTGTGACTCCTCTAACTCAGGAAGCTCTAGCTCCCCACGGGCTCTCTGTTCAGGGCTCTTCAGCATCCCCACAACCCCAACAGCTGCAGCTTTTCCAGCAACAGGGGCTCAGTTTTCACCACTTGCTGATACTGACCCTCTGTGCCCACCTTTATCTATTTAGCTGGTTCTGCTTAGCCTGTCGGATGGAAGCGCGCAGATGTAAATGTCCCAGTGTTTATTTTTAAGCTTAATGCTCCACAGAAGGATTTCTTATTAACGGGAGCACCTGGCCATAGAGGCATTGCTCATTCTTCTGAAATACAGATTGACGATGATCGCATTGCTTTTGCAGATGCTGCGGCAATGTTTATTCAAGTGATGTCTTCCACACGCCATGCATCATCTCTAGCTAGAAAACTACATTACTCTTTAATAAATATTTTGCCTATAATGTCTTGGTGTGAGGAGATTTATGCGCTGATTACTTCTTTCCTCCGATCTGTTTAAGGAGCTCCTGTTTACAGAGCCCTGGGGGAGCTGCAGGCTGTGCCGAAGGCCGCGGGGTCTGTTCTCCCCAGCAGACACCACCGCCCTCCCGAGGGGCTCCTGCTCCAGCGCTGCACTGGGAAACCACCCTGGGGGCTGCGGGGGCACCCGAGAGCCACCCTGCCCTTCCCGGGGGGTCTGGGGACCCACAGGACCTCCAGCGATGGGACACATGCGTTAGTCAACAGGCAGCTCCTTGCCCTGCCTGACATCAGCCGGTTCCTCCAAAAACGTGAGTCACCCACCGCATCCCTCCCCAGACAGGAACGGGAGTCACCCACCGCATCCCTCCCCAGACAGGAACGGGAGTCACCCACCGCATCCCTCCCCAGACAGGAACGGGAGTCACCCACCGCATCCCTCCCCAGACAGGAACGGGAGTCACCCACCGCATCCCTCCCCAGACAGGAACGGGAGTCACCCACCGCATCCCTCCCCAGACAGGAACGGGAGTCACCCACCGCATCCCTCCCCAGACAGGAACGGCTTTTCCCAGCTGCCCTGGTCCAAGAATCACCCTCCTGCCCACGGGCACCGTGCTCCCGCGATGGCTGTCCCCTGCATGCCAACGCCATCGCCTCAGCACTTCTTGTGTCTTGGTTTTACTGCGGATCCAAAAACGTGTTTATCCTTCAGTGCTGAAACTCTTCAGCGTAAAGAAGAGAAGCAGGGAGCGTGATCTGGAGAGCGGCTCCAGAAATGCAGCGCCAGCATCCGTGCGATTCCCTCGAACACTTGACCTGTTGATTTCATAGAAGTTCACAAGATTTGTTTCTGAAATGGCAATCTTTAAATGTCTTAATTAAATCAAGTAAACTGAAGTGTTGAATTATTACTGGAAATTTCTAACATGTTAGTCTTCATTATACCCTGTTTTTTTCAATAATGGAGCAGATATTGTGTTTCCTACATTAGATATAATTAAACAGCAAATGCTACATCTTGTTAGGGAATGTAAAGCAGGGGCTATACTTACGACACAGTATGAAGGATGAAAGAATTTATTATCAATATTTTTAAATGTACTGTCACATTTAGATAATTTTTTTAATCCTAAACAATGACAATTGTTTCAAAGTACAGCAAAAAGGCGATGTGGTTGGTACTCTAACTATGGGGACCACAATGAAGAAAAACAAGTTTGTCTTCCCTGCACATACCTTCATGGTCCTTGCTGTCTCCTACAACAGTTGTTGTCCCTACATTTTAGGTAGACGGATGCGATACGTTGGGCAGGGATGTGGACCATGAAGCCACTATCACGACTGTGTGTGAAAAACAAATCAGGACCTTTAAAAGCAATATGTGATGTGGCGGTCTGCGAGGACAGGGCGCGCGATGGGCTTGTGGGTGTTGTGGGTGGTTGCACCTTCCAGAGTGGGTCCCCAGCCTCCGGCTGGAACACCCCTGAAATGATGGAGCAGCCTTGCACAGGACGCTGAGGGTCCATGGGTGCTGTGCCGGCGGGATGCCCAGTGCGGGGCAGGAGAGGCTGCTGCCGACCCGGCATCGGCGCTCATCCATCCCAACGGGGTCTCACTGGGAACAGCCCCCGCCCGGGGTCTCTGCCGTCGGTCGCCAGCGCTGGCTGCATCCCGCGGTGACGGCATTTGAGCCATAAACGCTGCCTTTTGGTGGATGGAACATCCCTCGCCGCTCAGGCTGGGCAGTGCTGGCCAGGAGGGCTCGGGGACGCGCGGGAGCGGGAGCCGCTCCGCTGCAAAGTGCTCTGGGGAGGAAGAAACCCACCGTTACTCATCCACCCCGTTTATGCCTTTGCTCTCCGGTGGGATTTGTGCTCCCCGCCCCTCGCAAGCAGGGGAACGCCATCGGGCTGATGCGTTTGGAGAAACCGCTCTGACTGAGGGGGCTGGACTAGATGACCTTTAAAGGTCCCTTCCAACCCAACACATTCTATGACTCTATGACTGAAGCAGCCCCAAGTGCCGCTTCACCAAGAGGATGCTGGAGAGTCTGGGGTCCCATTCCTCCGGCTCCTTCCACATCCTGCGGGGGTGGGAGGTGGGATCCCGACCTCCCCGAGGCTCAGTAACAGCCAGGATCTGCATCCCTGGGCAGTTCATCTTCAGCTGCGTCCTTGTGTGACGTCCCCAGGGCACAGGACATCTTCCTGCCCCCTCCCCAGGCCGGTCCCCCCCCGCGGGGAGCCCCCGGCCGGACAGCCGGCTCCCAGAGGATGCTGCTGCGAGGAGGGACAGGGTGAGGGGGTCACCGGTGCTCAGCCTTGCCTTGCCTCGCCTCTCCCCCAAGGGGAACACCTTTATTTCCAGGAGCTATTTCATGGTGTCGTGGTGTTGTTTTTTTTTTTAATGGGATAAAGCAGGCAGGGTAAATCCTGTGATTTGCCACCTGGGAGCAAGAGCTCCCCTTGCTAAAAGGGTAATGTTTGTTTCAGAAAGCGCCCCATCAGTCTGATGGCTGCATCGCGAGACATGGTTTGGCGCTCCGTGGGTTAATCACTCAGAGTTTCAGGTTTCATTTAGTGACCATTGATTTTTCTTTCTAATTTACATGTCTCGAATAATGTTTGTCAGTGTAAAGCTGAAAGAAAAATGAAAAATTAGGGACATTTTTAGTTTGGCTAACAAGGCACTACAGGCGTGACGAGAGCTCTAAACATGTAAGTAATCCCAGGTTAATGATCTCATTCTCACCTTCGGGTTAATCATATAGACAAACAGCCAGGCAAATCCTGGAATACTTATTCACTGCTGAAACAGTGGAGGGGTGCCAGAGTTGTCTTCCCAGAAAGCTGCGGTGCAAGACAAAACCTTCCACGGTGGCACTTTAAAGTGGTACTGCCTTTTTCGTTGGTTCTGCAATATTCATATTTTACTGTAGAATAGGTATCTTAAAAGATTGTTATATTATTTATTGTTTGTAAGTTGGGAATTAATTTACGTGTATCAGTGCAAGGAAGTCCCAATGGGTAAGGCTCTTGCTAGGAAAAGGTTATTTGTAATGACCAAATTCGTCACTGTTTGGAATATCATAAAGGTCACAATAGAAGGTTTTCACTTGCTTTAAATAAAATTCTGTATTTTAAAAAAGAAATGTGCTTAACTTTCATTTCATAGAAATATCAAACCTGTTTGCACCATAATTTACTTTTTGAGCTCTTGACATTTACCCAGCTGCCTGTCTTTGGAGAACAATCTCTTGATTTGGCCGGGAAGCGCTGGCGAGAAACCGTCAGTTACAAATGAGCGCCCCACGCCGTGGGGAGCGCCCGGGCCCCCGCGGCGGGCGGCGACCGGGGAAGCGCCGGCCTGTCCCCCGTGCCCCTGCCAGGGGACATTGCGCTGGGCAGCCACCCGCTCCTCCCGGGGGGCGCTGCCGTGTCCCGCTAAGGAGCCGGTACTCCGCCAGCTGGATGGGATGACTTGCGGATGGGCAGGGTCAGCGAAGGAGGACGGGAGAAAAGGCGTGTCAATGGGGGGAAGGCCTGGAAGACCCCGTGTTACATTTCATCCAGGGAACAGCAGCTTCTGCTCGTCCCCCAGGGCCAGAGGGACACCCTGGGAGGGACATGAGCCACCGCCTGCTGCTTGGGAAGCCATGGCCCGGGGAGGCCTTTTAAAATAATACTTTCTTTCCATGGCAGACACGAAATACATTGCATTCTGCATCTTCTACCAGGTTCAGGCCTCTACAAGCCATCAATGTTTGAGACCCACCATTTGCTACTTTTGTTCTCCAGCTGCTGGGGTCAAGTTGAAATTACGGCTTTTTGTGGTGACCGCTGGGTTTACAGCAGATTAAGCACTTTATCTACCTGCCATCATCATCTGAGCAGGACACTCGCGCCCTTTGGCAGGCCCTGTGATGCTCGGCATCGGAGCTGGGGTGACACAGGGGGGTGGCACCAGTGTCCCAGGGAGGGGATCGGGGCCAGCGGAGGTGACTCGAGTGGCTCTGCTGTGGGAAACTGCCGCTCTTCATCTCTTGACTGAATTATTTTTCCAGCAACCTGAGCCTTTTAAGTAACAGCCTTCCAAATGGCGTATCAGGGTATTGGAGGTGCGTGCATCAGGGTTTAAATCACATTATCGATACAGGAACGTGCGCAGGGAGCAGAGCCGCTCACAGCGGAGCCAGCGTTGGTTTAGGAGGAACAGTATTTAAAAGTCTAGCGCTGGATTAAGAAAGCAACGGAGTTAATGGGAGGCTTATTTAACCTGCGCGAGCAAACTGAGAGAATGGGATCAGTCCAAGCAGCTGCAGAAATACATCTGTGTAACGCCTCCATCCGCTAAGGAAGGAGAAGACAGAGGCATTACGCCACCACCCTGCATGTCCAGTGCCGAAATAACAGTTGTTTTCTCAGGATAGATGGAGGGATAGCCGGGGGGTAGCTACCAGCGGCTGCTAACTAACCCTTTCACAGGCCCATGCCCACACGCTTGGTTTGCTCCTGCCCAGCTCTCCAAAGACATGCCCTGCTGCTGCCTGGATGGGCTTTTGTCCTTCCTCTTCCTCCTCCTCCTCTTCTTCCCGACCCAGAGCCACCAGACCAGGCTCATGCTCCTGTGAGAGGTGGTGGCACCTCCCGGCCATTGCCCTTCCCCTCTGGCCACCCGCTCCCTGCGGCCCCGAGGACACCCCAGGCGTGACAGCAGAAACACGGACGTGGCCGAGGAGAGCCGTAAGAGGTGACAGCCCCTGACAGCAGCGTGACTGTCCCGGTCGCAGCCGGCCGGGAAAACCAGCCCTGGGCCCTGCTCTTGCCTTTCAGCTCCACCCCCCCCGAAGGTGGTCGTTGCATAAGGACCGGCCCCACCTGGGCCGCGAAGCCCCAGCCAGCCCCAGGTGCGGGGCATCAGCCTCGTCAGGCGGGGACAGAGCGGGCGGGCGCCGGGGGCTCTGCGCCGTCCTGGGCAGGGCCGGGCCCGAAACGGGGAGCAGCTGCAGGACGGCACTGCCTGGGGAGGGCACGGTAAGCCGAGGGCTCTTTGCGCTGGAGCAAAACGCAACTGTGGAAACGAAGGATGTAAAGCAACGAAACGTGCCCAAAACTGCTGGAGGGTGAGTGCTGTACAGACTGACTTTTTTTTTCTGCTGGCTGGGCTGGGCTGGGGGCTCAGGAGGTTTCTCAATAATGAACAACGTTCAAACTGCCTTTGCCTTGCTTAAAGGAAGCTTTTGTCAATATGCACCAGTGAGAGATGTAAGTAAAATGAAAACTGTCACCTCTTATTAAAAAAAAAAAAAAAGGTAGGATTGAGGCTGTGTTTTAGAACATAATTTTATTATATAAACATCTGAGGGGTGTGTGTGCTGGCTGAAACGTTGTTCATCTTGCTGGAGAGATTAGAAAACGTTAGTCTGTTTCTCTCCTGGCTTAACATTAACTTAACTCTCCTGGTGTGGCATTTGGGGAGATCTATTGATTTGAGTTTAGGTGATATATAGTCCAGGAATTACACACGCATGTGTTATAATCTCAATTTAGTCGTTACTGTGAACATGTCATAAAGGATAAATCACCGAGGTCAAGCAGATGTATTCAGAACTGATTTGGAATTGGGTGCAACAAGTGATCCTCCAGGCTTTTACACACGGTTACTGATGGAGCTCAGTGCGAGACAGGACGGTGTGTTGAAATTAAAACGCTGGGCACAAACCGATTTTCTGCTTATGCTTTCATTGCCTCCAATGATTTATTTTTTAATTTTTTTTCCTGTTTATTGATACCAGTGGAATTCAGGCAGCTCCTCCGCTGTGGTTCTGCGGGCTGTTCTGGCTATCCCTGGCTCTGGGTGCAGGGGCTGATGCCTGAATCGCCCACTGACCCGGGGTGGTGGGTGACCCCCCCAGGTACAGAGACCCGTCCTCCTGCTCTCAAAAGATGTAAAGCGAGGGAAAACTGTATTAGCCACTAATGAGTTACTGAAAGCACGTTGCTGCTTCTGAGGCAGTACAGCCTGTTTGTAACAAGAGTATTTGTAATCTGCGACTGCCATCAGATAAATCTTTCTGTTCCGTACGTGGTGCTTATGGTCCTCTTCCCTTTTGTCACAGAAACAAATAGAGAGTGATTTCTGCTCTGCCCCCCTTTGTGAGCGTGCTTCCCCCTCAGACTGGTGTTTGCGGCCTCTCTGCTGCAGAGATGCTTCTCTCGGCCGACTCCCACCCTCCCCACTTGACTTTTGGAAACGCCACACGTCTCGGTGATTGCAGACGCAGCCGCTGAAGGCGCAGAGAGCGCCGCTAACGGCGGTGCTTCGCGGCTAATGAGGGGCTGTGGCGCTGCCTGGGTTCGAGGGGGCAGGGCCGCGCCCCGGGCTGCGGCTTGTCCTGCGCCGCTGGGGGCTGCAACCCCCCCACCCCCGTCCCCCGGGGCTGCGCAAACCGCCCTGCTTCCCGGCCACGGCCTGCGCCCATATCGCTATAAAAATAACAACACAAAAATGTCAGAACTTGTTCAGCAACCTGGCTCGACAAATGAGCAATCTGTTTTCCACCTGGAAGACGCGATCTACGTGTAGAGAGAGCTCACCCTCACGTCCTGAAGGGATATCTAATTAGCTTATTCTTTTCCTTAAAACGCTCCCGTTTGAGGTGGGAGAGATACACTTTGACAATTCCTTTGCTATTAGTTAATTCTGTGCCATATCTGCTGGCGCAGGCGGTGGGGAGGTGCGGAGGGAAAGGAGGCCCGGCCCGCCCCCGCCCCGGCCCCGGGCCTGCTGCGGGGCCCGGCCCGACCCCCCCCCCCCCCCCCCGGCCCCGGGCCTGCTGCGGGGCCCGGCCCGACCCCCCCCCCCCCCCCCCCCGGCCCCGGGCCTGCTGCGGGGCCCGGCCCGACCCCCCCCCCCCCCCCCCCCCGGCCCCGGGCCTGCTGCGGGGCCCGGCCCGACCCCCCCCCCCCCCCCCCCCCCGGCCCCGGGCCTGCTGCGGGGCCCGGCCCGACCCCCCCCCCGCCCCGGGCCTGCTGCGGGGCTCGGGCATGGCTCCTTTGCCCAGTACTCGGGGGCTGGAGCCCTGCCGGGCTGGTAGCGCCCTGTCCCCGTGTGCTCCCGAGCTGTCCCGAGGCGCTGCACCGAGAGGCCAGAGCCAGAACTGTTGGCTGAACTTGGCGCTTTTAGCAGAGTTTCTCCGTGAACGTCCATTTGCTGGCAAACAGACACCGCGTTGTTTGTTACAGTGCCCGGGAAGCGTGCTTTGGGACTGCTCTCAAGCTTTGCCCCCGGGTTTAGAGAGCCATTTTCCACCTCTCCTTCAGGTTTGTCCTGGGTTTGTGCCCGAGAGAGGTCGGGAGTGGGTTCGGTCCGACACATCCCCAAAGAGATTTCTCTTTAAAGCCTTATGAATTTTATCTCTGCTTACCTCTGCAGCAAACTACCAAGTCTAGGCCCTTGGCTTAAAAAAGTCCCTGTGTGCAATACACATATTGTGTGTTTTGTGTATTAAAAGCTTTGGCCCCAGAGCTTTTCAGGCACTTGGGAATTTCGATATTTATATATTTACCAAGTATTTCTCCACACATGGAGATAAAACACGAGGTGATTCCTACCCCATCACACCCTCGTGTGTGCTGTTAGTTTATTACATATGAGCTGTTGAGCATCATTTTGAATACAAGGAAAACTCTTTTGGAAAAGGTGGTCTCGCTTATTCTACAGCATATGGCTCCTGTGTTCACCCCGATACTCACCAGCAACAAAAGCAAAGGCAAGCCAGCTTCTAAGAGAGGAAAAGAGCAAGGTTCTCACCATCAGCTTTACTTCTGCACACTATCTACTGGTAAAAGGGGGAGGGAGGGAGAACAGAGACCAAACCTGCAGCTCATCTCCGGTGGCGGCGTTTGAGGAGCACAGCGAGCGTGTCGCCAGCCCCAGCAGTGCTCTTCCCCGGCTCTGCTTCATCCAATCCGAAAGCACCATTTTTGATAAGACACAATGCACTGATACGAGGCACCAGATTCGGTGTGGTTTGTTTCCCCCCTCTAAATTGATGTGAAAATCTGATCTGTTTATAACTACCAAACCATGTCTACAAAAAGTCTTGACAACTTTTTAATGACATCCTTAATCTAATACTTGTAGGAACAAAGCCAATTAAAAAAAAGAACTTCTTATTGTTTTGAACAACACAAATTTAATATATTGGGAATTAAAGTTTGAGCTTAATGACAAAATGTAATTTAGATGTAAACAACTGGTCTGAGTCAAAAGCCTGGGGACTTCTACAGGCCATTATACATCACAGCGAAAGCTTTCAGAACCGACTGAGCTGTCTAAAGGCTTCACAGCACTTCCCAAAATGACCAAAGCGATCCACTTTAGACTGTGCACTTCACGGGAAAGCAGAGTGCAGCCTTCCCAAAAGACACCATGCCCTCATCTCCGGGCTTTCACCCGATAAACTTCACAGGCTACTCTATTTAATTAGCCTAATTAACGTGAAATATATAAAGGCATAAATATTAATGACAGAGCAAATATAATGTGCTGCTCTGCTTATGGAACCCTTTTATTTTTCAATGGCCCCGTCAAGACATTGTATTGGCTGTTAATGCTCGAGCAGCTCCGCTCTCCTCCCGCCTTCCATGAGGCCTCTTGTACAGCGCAGCTGATTGAAGAGGGATATGGAGGAAAACCTATTGCTTCTACAAAACAATTAAAACAATAGCAAGGTGGAAAGGTCAATGTTCTATGCGTAATTACTGTGTGCTGCCACGGGGCTTGTTCAGAGCTGGTTTGAGGTCACCGCTCCTGAGCTCCTGTGCCTCTTTGCCCTGATCCATCCTGAAGGTACAGCAGGAGCAGCAATGCTGTTGGGTTGCCTACGCCTTTCAGGTCATCTGCTTTGAAGTCCCACCAGACTCTGATGTGGGACGCTGGTCTTGACTGACCAGGACAGGCTTAACCTGAGTCGACCTAGGTGCCGGCAGTGGGAAACCCCGCTGTGAGCCCACCAATGCACACCGACTTCCCAAATTCCCCGTCCACAAACGCAGGAGGAGTCCCGCTCTGTGGCCAGCAGCTTGACCAAGGTCATTCAGGGGCTCTTTGCTATCCCTTCTGTCAGTCCAGCAGCTTTTCAATCTGTGTATCTCATTATTTTGGAACGGGAAGTTTAGAGCAAATTATGTGCTAATTATAGCGCTGCTTAGCATCTACGTCTTCAGACTGTTGCACTCAGGAATAAGACTGTCAAAATTATGTTCACAAATGAGAACGTGTCACAGGAAAAGAGCTCTTCCTTGTACACGTTTTATATAAAATGTGTATCTTCTAAGTCGTTATTTTGGCAAAGAAAATGATTTCTTAATACTTTACCCTAAGGAAAAAGATGTAAAGATTTATGGTTGAAGTCAACAACAGAAATCTGGATGCCAGGGTGAGATGCATGGTTTCATTACGTGCAATTCACAGCTGCATGAATAGCCATCATAGAGCCCCTTTAATGAATGGCTTCAGGAAGAAGGGTATGAAAACATCGTGTTAATGGTTAAGCGGGTCAAGCTGAGCTTGTGGTCAGCCATGTGTTATTCTCCTGGTTACACGTGGTCAGAATTACGAGGTCAAGGGAGACTGACTCCTGGCACGATGACATTTTTTTTCCTGTGGTATAAAGATTGTTCTCCTCCCATCGAGTCAATCGGCTTTAAATTACAAGGGAGTCTAGTGAAGAGAAATGGACCTGCATGAAAATATTAAAGTATCTTCAGAACAAGTTAATTTTTCTTTTTTTGTGGAAGTATTTAGACGTTGCTGTGGAGCACAGAATTAAATGAGAGACGCTTAACATTGCTCGTGCTTTGTGGTGCTGATAACCCCTTCTGATGGCGGCTGGTGGCTGCCCTGGCTCGTGCAGGACACGCTCAACCGCGATTCCTTCGCTTGTATCGCTGTTCTGCACACAACCCCCAGAAACCGCCGTGTGAACCAGTTATGGCTTTGCAAGTATCTTCAGCCCTGAGCGCGGGCGTCCGGGGGAGAAGGAGCAGCGCCGCAGTGACTCCCGACTGCGGACTTGCTGTGGGTTCAGCCACAGGCGTTGCCCACCCAGAAGGTGGCAAGGTGGAGCTTTGCCCCCCTGGACACCGCAGTGCGAGCGCTGGGTGCCAGGAGTCACGCAGTCAGACGTGAAAAATGCGGATGTTGTAGGCCAGCCTGCCTGAACTGCTTTGTAAAGCACGTTCTTGGCTGGATTGTGGATTTTGTAGAATAAAGATTTTATTTGTAATGGGCTCTGATCCCTGTGTGGGGCTCTACCGTAAAAAGTAATAGAAAAAAGTAACAGTGAAGCTGGGCTGAAGGTCTCAACTTCCATAGCCTTAAAGCTATGAATTAATTTGAAGATGGAAGTTTGCCAGTTATCGTAAGTTATAATGGAGTTTACTTTTTTCTTTTTTCAAAATGCTGTGTGTATATAATTCCTCCTCTTGCAAACTGAGCACTTGACCAAGAATGGGCCAGGTCTTCTCAATTTCTGTTCACGTTAATAAGAGAGAATACTGCTGGACTGCATGTGCTTGACATCGTAAACATGGAAAATAAGGTTGAAGTCCTCTAGTCCAGCCCTTAGGCATGATCAAGTATAGCAAAGCTATTGCAGAGGTGTCTCTTTAAAAAATCTCCAGATATTATACAGAATCCTCTAGTCCTCCATATCCTTGCAATTTATGCTAGCTATCTTTTTTTAGAGGGCTTTGGGAAGGCGTGTATATGATTGGAGATTTTATGTACTTTTGGGGCTGTTTTTTGTAAATATAAATATATTTTAATACCAAAGAAATAATTTGCACACATTATCAGTATTTTCTATGAATACATACATACGCTATTCATCTCTGTGCTGGGGTAATTCCCACCACTGCTGCAGGAAGCGGAGGGTTTCAATTTCCATTTTTCTGTTTATGGATTAGTATACGGCTTTCCAGGGGACTGTTTTTATGTAAGTAGAATAAATATGTACAAATGAGAGCTCTAAATACTTGAAAGACTGAAATATCTGGCTTTTCAATGCTAAGAGCAGTTTCTCTCTCTGTAAATGTGTCTCGTGTGTGTGTGCGTCCTCCCGTTGACTCGCTCCCATGGCAGGTCTGGGTTTGCGTGGGGGAAGCGAAGGGTTAACACCCCGGGACACCCTAATGCAGCTGGGACCTCACTTAGGGTGGATGGTGGGGTGGCTGGCTATTTTTTTCCAAGGTAAAGTAAGTGCTGCAAAAGGCTTTTATGACTCAATCCCCGGCTCAGCAACCTCATCGCGCACTTAACGTTAGTTTACAAGCTGCAGGTAGTGAGTGCCGGAGGCAAAACAGCCGGGCACCGCGCTGGAGCGGGAGCTGGGGCAGGCTCTGGAAGCCCCAGAGAGCTGCCCTAAACCCAGCGGTCACCGGGCACGGCCCCGCACCCCGAGCCCGTGGAAGCTCACCTGCTGGTGAGGGGCAACGCGAATGTTCCTGAGAAAAATGGCATCTCCCCTGCTGCGTATGAATTTAAAAGATTTCTATCGGTCTTATTGCATCTGACGGTAATAGAGAAACTTGCTCAGATCAATTCTGCGGAATAATTGCAGCAATCATCGCTTGTGTTGTAGGGCAGGGCTTTGGCGCATACAGAACTTGAGGTTTAGTCCTCGTGGGCCTCAGGGAGACGGGTAACGCTTGCTCTCGGACAAATACCTTGCAATTGCCGCTCAAAAGGATGTCAGAAAAGATCGCCCCAAAGCCCGACGGGTTGGCTGGGGGGCCCGGCTGGCCCCGGTGGCCGTGTCCGGCGGTGGGGGTGCCCCGAAACAAGAAGTAAGAGGTTGTTTTGTGCAAAGGGGATGTCTGAGCATCTGCCTGTTCAGACCCGGTGCGCCCTCTGAGTTTGGCCGTGGTCTGTTCGCTTATTGAAAGCTCATCGCTTTTCGTTGGTTTGCGTAAGGCTGCGGTAATCTTCATCCACCGGGCAGAGAAAACTAATGTGGTATCAGCTCGTTTTCCTGAGAGGTGTTGAAGTGCCTTTTTAGATATTAAATGTATTCCTTCTGTTCAGACTTGTGCCTGATACTGGTCCCAGCTTGTACCTGTGTTGCTCAGCTCACAAGCTTGAAGGTCATAAAATATTCCAAACAGAAACTGTATTTATATATAATTTTGTGTGTGTGTGTATATACTTATACCCAGACAGCAGAGGGTGTCTGTTCAGGCTGTGATGGGTGCCAGAGGCAGCCGAGGGCTGCGACCGCAGCACCTGGGGAGGAGAAAGACGATGGTGGGAGAGAGGGAGGACAACGCTGCCTGTGCCCAAAGCGCCCGTGGAGCCTGGGAAGGGGAGCTCCAGGAGGGACACGGGTTGGCAACGCTGCTGCTCCTTCAGATGCATCAGTCCTGGTGTTCCTAATGCCCAGGACCGCAGAAAATTGGGGATTATGGATCAAAGAGGGTCACGTGGTGGCAGTGCCCTGGAGGGTGCTGGGGCAGGGCTGGTGCACACCAAGCATCGTTGCCCTGTTACCTCTGTCTGGAGCGACCTCCACCCACATCACCACATGCTGAACCTGCAGAAAAGTTTTTTAAAACACAATCAAACACCCAGAAAACAGCACAACGTACAAATTAAACCTTGGGAAAACCAGTGCGCTTCGAGCGGTTTCCCTAATTCCACAGGCTTTGTTCACAGATGGTTTTATTTAGATCTATGAGTTAGTGTAAAGTGGTAAAAGAGAAACACTTGCTGGATAAATCACAGCACCAGAGCTGGGGCTGTGTGAACTCTCCAATTAAACTTGACAACTCCTTAAAAAATTTAATCCCACAGATGCAATATGACAATTCCCAAAGTGCAGAATGAACAGGGTATGTTACATTCAGCTGTTTCTTGGTAGGGCTGCCGAGCCGACATTGTGCTTAAATAGTAGAAGGTGGAGGCAATTCAGTTAGCAGATTGACACCATATGTGAAAGCCTGTCTGTGTCACTGGGGTGTAAATGAAAATAATTTGGAACTTAAATGTTTACCAGGGGGCTTTAGTCTCCTTCCATTTTCCTACTCAATAAGGGCAGCGTCAGCAAGACTCAAAAAGCCTTACAGTAACTGATACAGTAACTGATAAAGGGAGAAGTTCTGTTTTATCAGAAAATTTCAAGGAAAAAAAAAAAAGCCAGGAGATTAGTTCCCACCTGCTACTGGACAACTGCCACTGTTTCTTAAAGCACTCCTTAATTTATCTCAAGTGTTTAATTTAAACTTTGCAGTAGCTGCGGTTTTGCATTCTCCCCAGGTATCCGAGATGCTCAGCACTGTGATTAATTGGGCAGGCATGATTTCTTGTATTTAGAGACCACTTGAAAGTGGAAGCGAGAAATGAATTGCGCCAGAAGGGTTTGGTCTATTTTTATTAATAGAGCAGATTAGGTGGATCAGGAAAACGGTCTCCTGATTTGTAGGAGTCAGTCTCACTCTTGTTCAACAGGGGCTGTGACTATTGAACCCGAAGCCCTGAGGTGGGGGTGTCTTGAGCTGCAGGGGGTCCTCCCGGGGCCGGTGGCCTGCGGAGCATCGCTCTCTGTGCGGTGGTACCCAGCCAGCGGTGCGGCTGCCGCGGTGCCAGCTCTTCTGGGCTGCAGCTGGACCCTGGCACAGGGCGATGGTGAGGGAGAGGAGGGTTTCCCACTGGGAAGCAGCCCTGAGCCCCCTTCACCTCCCACCTGGCCCAGCATCACCATCTCTTGTCCCTGCTGGCGCTCCTCCCGGTGAGCGGGCCTTGCTTTGCAGAGGGATGCTCCCAGCGTTGTCCCCCTGCAAACACAGGTGTTAGAGTGATGCTGATTTTAATTCCCTTCTTCATAGACAGGCAGAAAAAATGGGAAAAGGTACAAAAGGCCTATGTGATTACGGCATTTCTGTGATAAAGCTACTTCTGCCATGCTTGACAGAGTACTTCAGTACAATTTCTATGGGAAAGCTTTTTTCATACTTGAATACATGTAAAAATAACTTCAATAGTCCTCCCCCCTCCTCTATCCTGTGTCTGAAGGCTTTGCTCAATGGGAAAGATTGGAGGGGAGAGGAAACAGAAAGAGTTTTATAACAAAAAAAAAAAAAAAAAATTGGTGTTCGTGGGGAAATTAGTTCCTGTTATTGAAGCATTCATTATGACTGGGAAGGAATTTGAGTCTTTAAAGAGCTGTCTGAAAGAGATCACGTTGTGAAGGAGTCAACATACTTCTGTGCTGAAAAGCAAAGTGATACCAAAGGCAGGAAAAAGGAACAGAGCTTGGGGTTTAATTTATTTCTTTTAGACGTTCAAGCTACTTCATCTGAAATTCAAGTATGAGAACAAATCACCCCGAAACTGTGTATTCAGTGGGCAAAAGCCTCTCATTTTTCTTACCTTGTTGCATCTTCTCTTCTGTACTCACCCACTGACTTTGACTTAAGTATATTCCAGTTGTTACGAGGATGGCGAGTTCTATTACAAACGCAGGAGCTGAGCAAGCAGCACTGAAATCTGTGCTCAGGTTAACATCCAATTTACAGTTACAAGTGGTGTGAACTACCTGGAGTCCTAAGTCTCTTTTTTATTTTATTTTTTTTTCCCTGTAAGTTTATTTTAAATCTCGTTTGGGTTAAATGATAAAGATATTCTTGCTACTCGAAGTCAAGCGTAGCAACCGTGCGACAAAATGAGACATAACATAATAATTATGATTTTGCATGCTGATGCAAGCTCAGAAATGGTTGCTGAACGCACATCACAACTTGCCCTTCGCAGTTCCTGAAACAGCCACTGCTCCATAAAGTAAGTAAGTGTAACTTGGAGAGCACTAGCGTGTTCATCCCTCTCCTTATTATAATTTAATTGATGTAGCAATGCTTTACATATCTTAGATTTAATGACTTAGTAGTAATCAGGATAATTTGCATATTTGGCATACAGAAACTAAGCTGGAGAACTTTTAAGGCATCCTGGGTTTAAAAAAAAAGAAAAGTTTTATACTTGCAGTGCTTCTGGGCCCACCTTCTGCAGCGAGCGGAGCCCGGCTCCGTGTCCCCCAGTTGCAGTTTGGGTTGCTGTTAAAACAAGCCAGATATTATTTATGTTTAGCGGAGCTCGTGCGCGTTACATGACCCACTTTCTGTGGGTCTGGCTCGGAGCATCCTCCAAAGCCCAGGCTTTAGGGCACGGCTTCGGCTGCTCTTAACTCCCGCACTGCGCTAATCCTCTGGGAGCGCCGGGGAGGGAACGCCCGCTGCCATCGCGGGTGCTGGGGATTCTTGGAGCTTCGCTTCCCCTGCCAGAGCAGAGCCGGCACCTGGGCTGGCTTCAGCACGGGGATGTTTATCCTCTGGCCACATAGGCCGTTCATTGTAACCAACGCCATGTCTTAAAACGGGGCCATGAAGTAATAAATTACATTAATGTGAGGTGGTTATGACATCTAAAAACACTCTGCAGTTTTTCATACTTATTAAATAATTGCAAGAAGTGTGCCTTTTAAATTATTTATCAGTACTTGCCAAATATTTCCAATGCCAGCAGCTGGAGGGTTGTTTTTGTTGGAGGCTGAGCTCGGCCCCTGGCCATGGCTGTATCCTACGCATCGACATTCCTCTAGGATGCCACTCTGCTTACGTGACAAATGTCATGGTGCCTCATCTCAAACTTTTAAATCTAAATGTGAGGTTCCACATTAACCTTGCTCAAAAATCTCCGTAGGTCTTCCCGCGGCGCGCTGGAGAGCACACTGGCACGCTCTGCATCGCCGGGACGTCTCCGTGTCTGTACTTCCAGTGATTAACGGCTGTAACCTACACTTCTTAAGATGCAAAGGCAATTAAATAAATCTTTTTATGTACACTCCTTTTCATATGAATCAATAGGTGTTAAAGTGTCTCTAAAGCCTTATTTACCTTGCATTAAATCAACTGTAATTGTAAAAACATTCCACAGCATCTGTGATCCAAATGTTGTTGCCTGTTTGCTCCTTCCCAGTCGCCGCTAGGGCGCGAGGCTCTCATCCAGGCACAGCTCTGATCTTCACCAGCTCTATGGATGTGTAGCTGTAACGGCTATACCCTTAGCCGAGAAACTAGTGAATGGGAGAGACGAAAGCCTGAAGATGTGCTTTCCCCATGGCGTTTTTGAGACCGTATGAAATTTAATTTATTTTTTCAGACTAAGTTTTGAGCCTTGTTTCCAGGTTCTTCCTTCTTTATTACCCACCTGCCTGGAGTGTGAGGGGGACTGAGAGCCCTCACTGAACTGGAGGGTCCTGCTGGGATCCAGCGGCTGCTCTGAGGCATTTTGCCTGCATGTTGTCCTTCACAAGCCATGAAGACAGTGAGGCCAAAAAACCCCCCAAAACCCAATTCTCATGGTCTTGGAGGAGGTGGGTGGGCTCATCTCCTATTAGAGCTGTTTAACAGCGCCCAACGACTGCCAGAGGTGCCGGAAGGGTCAAGTTGCACCAGCGGAGCTTTAGGATGGATATTAGGAAAAATTACTTCACGAAAAGAGTTATCAGTTGGTCTCGGTGGTCTTAAAGGTCTCTTCCAACCAAAACCATTCTGTGATTCTAAGTGTCCATGTCTGTGAGCTCTTCACCTCTCACAATGAAGCAGCTGCATTAAAAATATACAGACCCATTTCTTTCCCTGAAGAAGCATGTACTGAAAAGCCCCAGTTTACGTGACAGCTGTTTAGAATGCTTTCAACCGTTTTGCAAAAGAGAGAGCGTGCGTTGGCTTTGACATCATTAATTGCCATTGGACAAAAAAAAACCAACCCCTTTGAGTAATTAGAGTTATCCCCTCCATTACAGCCAGTTTGGTGCACGGGACACGCAGGAAACGGTACAGAAAGAGGGAGAGCCAAAAACCACTCTGATGGGAGGAGATGAGAAGAACCAAAACCTGGTGTCCTCCATCCTGTAAAAAAAATGAAAATGTTGTAGTTTTCCCAACTTTGTATTTTTTCTCCTGGAATACCGTGAATGCACTAATATGCAGGTACCTCACGGGAGGGGGACCCAGCCCTAAGCCTGGGTAGGAATATTAAGAACAGAATGTGAAAGGAGCCACACAATCGCTGCTTTGTGAGCGCGGCTGTTTGCGCAGCATCCCGGCGATGCTCCGTCGAGTGATGGGGCTGCCCCTTCCCTCCCAGCGTCTGCGCGGGGGCAGCACCGGGGTCCCAGGGAGCATCCCTGTGAGTGCGGCCAGCAGGGACTGGTTTTGGTAATTCCTTGAAGTCGGTAGCTGTTAGGATGTAAAGAATGATGATTTACAGCAACATCTGCTGTCTCAGTTCTTTTACCATCTCTGGAAGTGAGGTGTGAAAGTTGGTGAAGACGGTATTGCCCTCAAGACAGAAATGCAAGAGATTTCACGTAGCTGGAGGGATTTATACGCAGTCAGCTGTTAAATGTGGAAATCTTCGTCAGAGCTGTTGCTCCACAACTCTGTTCATTTGCACTTTGCATAGCTAATGATCTCTCCTCCTGGTCGGAGCTGGTGAAGGCAGCGCGGGGCGAGGTGAGGCTCCGGAGGTGGCCGTGCCACCGCTCCTGCCCTGCCGGCCGCTGCCTCCCTGATGTGGGGCTTCAGACTCTGCCACCATCACTGCCCCGGGGCTCTGCTTTGGTGACAGCTTCTTAAATATCTTGTAGGTAGGGAAAATGGGCTTCCTGTTTTGGTGGCTTTTTTTTGTTTCTTTTGAACAATATTTTAATGCAAAGTAAAAGTTACATTTAAATGTGAGTTTAATCTGCGCGCCAATAGGTCAAACCTCGGGAAAATCAACACAAAAGCAACAAGTCCTCCTTTGCTTTCCATCCCTCGTCCTTCGGAGAGAGGGCTGGGGTTTCAGAAACCAGCACAACGGTATTGAATCCATTTGCTAAATCTTGCTGATGATTCTCTGTTGCCGTTCATCAAGAACCAGTGGGTGTTTCCAAACCAGTTGACTAACTCCTGGCCTCCACCCAGTGTTGAGGCTGAGTGTTGGTCTGACGGGTCTCTGGCTTTACGGAGTCCCCTTTCTCCGCCCCTTAATCACAGGTATTTTTGTCTTTCAGTCCTTTACAGCCTGCCTTGTCCTCTGCAATCCCTTGTCTACTTTGTGTCTCTCTTAGGGTGAATTTCATTAAACTCCGAAAGGTGCTTAGCGTGTTTCAAACCTCCTTATTTCCCAAACTTGGCCTTGGGGGCTGAACGTCTGCAGTTAAAATTAATTGCATTATGCATCTGGTCATGACCCACAGTTATTTTATGAAGAGTTACCTTAACGAAAGCAAGCACAGGTTATTTTGACCCTCTCTGGGCCATCATCCAGGAAACGGTGGACTTACATTTTGCTTCATCTTTCTCTTCTAACGTGTTCCTAGTTCCCAGGTCAGTGAGTTTAGGCACCAGAAGCAGAACAGCCGCAGCAGCGCGGAGCTGGGTACGAGCTGACTTGCTTCCCTTTGCAGGCGCTGCTCAGACGCGGCACTTGCTTATACACACCCCCTGTTGTTAAGAGGTAACAAATATTGCTATTCAATATTGTGCTTATTTTAGGAAAAATAAGATCTTAGATAGAAAATACATAGCACTACCTAGGCCTTAGCAATGATTGACTTCTTCATGTGACACCTGCAAATTGAAGCATTAAAGATTTTATGAAGATGAGACACAAATAAGGGTTTTGAGGAGAAAACGGATGGGTTTATTTTACATACGGCTTTCAAATTTAGATTTGTTCGTGTCTTGCTGCCTGCCTGCTCCCAGCGAGCGTTCAGAGGCGGGAGGCTGGCGCTTCTCCGGGTCTCCCTGGGTCGGCGTCCCCGCGAGTGCCCGCAGCCGTGGCACGGCGCTGGCGGGGATGGGGAAGGTGGGAGGAAGGTGGCAGGTCTCTGCTGACCAGGCACAGCGACCGATGGGGCACAGCCCTCTGGAGAGTCCTTTTGTGCCTGCCTGGGCTTGTTTCTTCACTTGCCTTTGGGGTTGTAACCGTGAATCTCGCTAGGGGTGGCTGGATGCGGCTGATGCATTTGCAGGATGCGGCTGATGCATTTGAACTTGCTTTTGCTCTTGCTTTGGACAGAAGTGAGACATACGTTTCTATAAATAAAAATTTCCAGACTATGGAATGTGTTTCGGTTTGTTTTTTTTTTTTTTAAAATGTATTTCATTTTGTTTATATGGCAAATGTTTTATGCAGCTTTCTAAGTTCTGGCGTCTAAAACCCAAAATGCAGCAACGCTAGGACATGGAAGCTTTCAATTAATTTTCATTATATGCGTTTGTATATACACTGCATGTGCATCGCATGGTACATGTACTATATACTACATGCCTAATTGTATTTTTTTAAAATTATTCCAGTTCCTTTAGATTTCCTTTTTGTCTTCAGGTGTGTTCAGAAATTGTTATACACATATTTTTATACATAGATAAAGATAATAACTTCAATTGTTATAGGAATGAGGTTATCGCCTTCGCATCTTTCCTGACTTTCTTTTCCCAATGAAGGCACGTAGGAAGCTTAGTGAATGAATTATATAAAAATCTCTAAAATTTGCATAGGCTGGCTCATCAAATGCTGCACTTTGTTACTAGTGAAAGCACTTTGTGTTTCCATGAGAAAGTACTCTAGCCCAGCTCAGCCAGACGATCCCAGTGGCCTTCTGATTAAGCAATTAATGAGCAAATAATTTGTGGTTAATATTTTACTCCATTTTTAACGTGAACAAACGATGCTAGTGGAGCTTAAATGTGCCTTTGAATGTAGTCACTGGTAGAAGTTACTCAAACCCTTCCTACAAGTAACCGCAGGTCTGGCAGACGAGGGCTTGACCTGGCTACTGGAAGGTACTGGGTGATTTACGGCTTTTAACTCAAAGAGAACCATCTGGAAAAAAAGGGCGAACAGAAGGGCTGTGGCTGGCATGCTCCCAGCGGCACCAGTCGCTTGGGAAGGGGCAGCTTTGGGCACGTGGTCCTGAGGACCTTCGCTGGCCTGCGCCACTGGGGGGGCTGAAGCTCAGAGACCAAGTGGGGGAAAATCGCATCGGCAGGACTAAGGTGTTGGCTTCCTCCCTCCTCGGGGGAGGACCCTCACAGGACGGAAGGAGGCCAGTCAGGGAAGTGGGGCTGGGATGCCGAGGGTGCTGCTGCGGAACCGCACCGCCTTTGTGCAGCGGGTGACGCACAGCACAACTGCCCGGGCTACCCCGCTCCGGCCCAACGTCCCCACGTCAAACACGACTCCGTGCGCACAGCGCTTTGAAACAGCTCTTCCATGTTGCGGTCTCGTTGCTTTGATAAATAATTCTTTGTTTTTAGGAAATTGTCTGATAACTTTGTATCTCCATCCTTTAAATCCTGCCTGAGTGGGCTACGAATTCCTAAGCTTGTTGGAAACGGGGTTAAAGCGCAAGACCCGGCCAAGCGATTAAGTCTAAGAGCGGGTGAATTAACTGCATGACAATAAGATGTTTTACAGCTTTAGGAGTCACACTGGAGGAAGAGGACTGAGCTATAACAATAGGAATGTCCTATGCAATTTTTCCATGTCTAATTTGCATGAAGGAGTGACAAGACCATAAATTATTTGGGCATGACTTTTTAACATATGGGTTCTGGACTTTAGATCACGAATTCAGTAAGAAACGCAGAAAGGGTTGGTTTCTTTGCAGTTCAGCCTCTTGGGGGACTTCTTTGCATTATCACATGCGATTGTGTACTTGAGGCAGCTGAGTCTGTTTGCGCTCCCAATATACAGCAAAAATCCCTCAAGTCTGAAATGGGAACCGATAGAAATATCAGTGGCTTAAACAAGCTGCTTGTGTGTCTGCATTTCTCTGCCCGAGATAATAAGTAGGCTCTTGGTAGCAGGAGAGGAATACATGAGCATCATGTTCATATATGCTTTAAAAACGCAGATCCATGAGACAGAAAAGCCCTTCGGGTCTCCCCCTCTGTTGTGAACGTGCCTAGGCTGTAGCGTAGCTGCCCGGATTTCTCCAGTTTATCAGGGATTCTGAACAATCCTGCTGGATTTCAACCCTCAAGTCCTCCCTGTGCACAGAGATAAGCGTCCCCGGAGCAGGACGCTTCTCCCCAGTGTTTACTAAAATGTTAGGTTTGCTTACGTGTGGGTGAAAGGGCTTGTATCGGTGATCTTCGTTTCGTTTTCCTGGCTAATGTAATTCCAGTTGCTGTTTTTCCCGTGTGGTAACCCATCCCTGTGCTTATCGTATGCAGTGCCCGTTGCTCTGGAGCCAGACGTCCCTCCCCATGCACCAGCCAGTGCCACCTGTGTCCATCGGATGAAGGCTCCTTCCTCCTCCGTGTGGAAGTAGGGGTGTGAGGAGGAGGAGGGACACGTGGGGTGGTTTTAGGGGCTGCTCAGGCCCCCGCGAGCGCCGGCGGAGGGGCTGGGGAGCGGCGATGGGCAGGTCCGGCTCGTGGTGGGGCTGGGCAGGGTGAACGGCGGTGGTACCGCTCTTCTGTTGGACCAGCTGGACAAGGGAAGGTGGCCAAGGCCGCCTGTACCTCTGCCTGCCTGTGCTCAGTGCTTCTGAGCTCCGGAGTCGGAAGGAAAAGAGTCATTTTCCTCCAAAGCTGATGCTAACCTAAAGCCTTACTTCGCTGTCTGAAGCTAAACCACACTCTGTGAACCAGTTAAAATATTTTTTCTTTTTAAACCAATTCTGAGAAACAAATAATACTTATTTATTGCTAGATTTTTTTTTTTCAAACGAACTTGCCAGCTTGCTGCTTTTAGATGTGTTTTACTTGGCTGAAAATTCTGGAGGGTGCTCAGATGATTCTGCTGATGTTGTCTTAAACACTCTTGTTAAAAGCTCACTGAGTATAACAAAAGTGAAAATACAAGTTAATCTTGCTAACGGAGCAATGTGAAACGGAAGAATTCCGCATTTTACTGAAATTATGTGCAACTCCCCAAAACAGTACAGGAAAGTAACGGCTCGCGCTTGAAGAATTGGTTCTTTCCAGCTACTCTGATCCCAAACCAGGAGTCTAAACTTGGGGTGGAATTGGTTATCTTTTGGGAAGAGCCGTACAGTTTGCTGGGAGTTGTTCTCCGGAGGGGACACCCCGGGCCCTTCCCCTTCTCCCCACCAAGACGTGGTTGCTGCAGGATGGGGATGCAGGAGGCCTGGGCGCTGTCTCACCGACCTTGGCAAGCCCAGCTCAACTTCCATGCCAACTGAAAACAAATATGTCCCGTCCCCCCCCCCCGCCCTGTGAAGTGCTACGAAGCTGACTTTAATGTGTACCAACTGTCCTCGGGATCTCAGAAAAGCAGAACCACGTTTTGCACTGATGCGCCTTTTCTTCACCTGTGGGAGGGAGATCGCAGAGTAACGAAGCAGAATCCAGACCCACTCCATCCTGCGTTCGTGCTGGGATTGCGCCGTGGCTCCCACGCTTCCCTCTGTAGATACAGCTGGCACCTGGGGTTTCGGAGGAGGAGGAGAAGGTAGTAAATCTGGCAGGGCTGTCACAACGCTCAATCAATTCTGCGTTTGGTAAAATAGCTCAAACTCTCTGTGCACCTTTTCAAGACTCTGTGTGGTGCTGCTCCGGGCTGTGTTTCGGTACCTATTGCCCTCCATCCCTCTCCGTCCCCCCCTCCACCAGTGCCTGCGGTGCTGGATCCATCATGGCCTTTACCCATTTCACCTCCTTCTCTCGCAGCTCTGCGGATGCTCTGCGGATGCTCTGCGGCCCTGCAGCCTGTGCCGTGTGTTCCAGGCAGTTACTGCCCGTGTTCTGTGTGTTCAACAAAGGAGCAGATCTGATGTAAAAGACACATTGGGTTTAAGGTGGGCTCTTTTGGGGCCTTTCTTTTGTTTGTTTGTTTTTTAATCGCAGCTCAAGCCAGCACACTTAAGTGCAGATTCTTTGGCTGGAGAGCAGATGCCCAGCTCACTGTCACTCTGTTCCACGCAGCCCTTGCTATTGCTTGAGTTAATTCTAATGGTTCTGTCGGGCTCAAGCCTTCCACAGGACCCACTGCTGTTACCACAGAATGACAGATGGTTTGGGTGGGAAGGGACCTTAAAGCCCCCCCAGTGCCCCCCCCTGCCGTGGGCAGGGACACCTCCCCCCAGCCCAGGTTGCTCCAAGCCCCGTCCAACCTGGCCTTGAACCCCTCCAGGGATGGGGCAGCCACAGCTTCTCTGGGCACCCTGGGCCAGGGGCTCACCCCCCTCACAGCAAACAATTTCTGCCTCACATCTCATCCAAATCTCCCCTCTGCTGCATCTGGAGGGAGCACATCCCTCCTCTCTTCCATCCCTCGCCTTTTTCTTTGCTCGTCCAAAGAGAGAGATGTTTTTCCTCCTCGTGTCCCAGTCGCCCCATCCCTGCGACCGGGGACCGGCCCCCGGGTTTTGCAGCATCTGAGGTCGGGGCAGCTCCAGGCCCCCACGCTCTGGACATGCGTTTCTGCAAGTTCTGACTTAAAATGGCCAGGAGGTGTTTTCCACAGCCCAGCTGTGGAGCAATCCCTGGCGAAGGGAAGCACGGAAGCAGCGTGTGATTCCTTTTAAAGATACCTGTTAGTCATCGAGCAACCCCAGGTGTGGATGAGGAGGAAACAAAAGCAGGTCTGTGCTTGCCTACATACAGATCGCTTACAAATGGGTTTTTCTTAATCTATGTGGGAGGGACCATGAAAACCAAAACAAGACAAAACTAAACAACCAGGAAGGCATCGCAGTAAATCAGGAAGTAAATCATTCATTCACTTCTCTTAGAAATAGATTACTCTTTTTTTAATCGCTTCTAATTTTGCTTTCAGTAAGAAAAACCTAACGCTAGCAGTGTCCAATGTCGGCTGCTCAAAATCCATACCTGGGGGGAACGGGGGAGAGAAAGCCGTTCCCAGGCTTATATTCAGTGTTTAAGATATCCCTTGCTGCTTGTCCCAAACCAGATTATAGCCTCGACCAGCTGAAGGAGTGTTCTGAGGAATATGAATTCCTCTGCTCTGGATGCATTCTTCGGGCTTCACTTTAAACACTGAGAGCAAAGCAGTAACAACCCTCTTTTCTCCTGCAGAATCTTTCTCTGTGAGTCATTCTTGTTTTCTTCCCCTTCTTCTGAACATATTGTATAAAATCATATTTATTTATTTTTACCTCTCATATCCCTATGATTATTTCGTAGGGCAGTATTTAAACCTTGTGAAACCTAAACAAATAGCGGAATTGTGTACATTAGATGGCACAGTGGTACTCCAGCTCTTCTACTCGCACGTTATGGAAAAGCCGACTGTCCTCAGCTGAAAATACTGTTCGAAACTGCCATATGGCTAAAGGCTTTTATTTTACTTACCTGTCGTGCTAATTTAGACACGACTAACTTCAGGGGCACAACTCATTTTAGCGTGGATCTTTGCTTGCTCTCTTTCTTGGCCGTTTTAGGTCAGTAACAATTATCAGTCTGGCGGTAGTTATGTGGCTTTTTAAGAAAACAGATATTGTAAGAGTGCATTTTTCTCTCTGCACCAGGGCTCGCTGGTAGCCTTTGTGATCATTTGCTCTGAAGTACTAAACATTAAGATAAAATTTATGCGGAGCCACCCCCAAAGCCTGAAGGCTAATAGCAGGACAGAGCTGTCACAGTGGAAAAGGTGTGAATTAACTCGCTGAACTCGCATCGCGTCTCTTCCAGACATCGGCCACACGTCAGGGACACAGCAATTTCTTTTCAAAGAGATTTGGGTTCTTTTTTCCCCTAATTAAAACAATGAAATGGTATTTAATTACAAGACTTAAACCGAGACTTTGCTACATCTCACTGATTTATTTGGATTATCGCATATTGTTTCCACCTGTGACACCACGTGCAGCAGGAGCAGACCTGGTTCCCGAATTTCCGTGTGAGGTGTGTAGCTGCCCACGCCGAGAAGCTGCTGAGAAAAACCAGTAGCTTGAGAGTAAATGCAAGTATGGGTGGAATTTCTCATTGTGTATAACCTGCCTCCTGTAGCATCCGTGCGCTTTTTACCTTTTCCATTTGTCTGAGCTATATTCAATAATTTCACAAGTGTCTATAGTTATAAACATTGATTTCAATTTTACATTCAAATTTATGTATATAAGCACATAGACGTCCTCACCTTCAGCTGGGTGCTAAGAAATGCTATCAATCCTCTCTCCGTAGAGGCTTGGTGCCAGCATGCTCGCGAGTTTTCACACTGCGGAAACGTTTCTTTTGTAGAAACGGGTCTCAGACATTTTGGAAACGCTGCTCTGCCTGCAGCATCCCCCAAACGTGCGAGGAGGAGCCCGTCCCTCGCTGGAAAGGTGGCTTCTCCAGAGAGCAGAAGCGCCCCTTGTGTTTATTAATTGGAGTCAATAGGATCTGGCTTGGCTGTCGATGGGCAGTCCCTGGCCATCCCCCTGAGGTGAAGACAGGCTCTAACGCAAACCCATGGCCACCAGGGTCATCTCTCCTTGGTGTGCGTGTTGGTGCAAGGGGATCAAGACCGTGCCACTATCCGAACAGAGAGATTCGTGGGTAAATGTATGAGGGAGGCTCATCCTAGAGGACTCTGAGCACTCCTTTTTTTTTTTTTAAGGCTGAATTATTTTTAGAAGCTTCCTTGCCCCCGTCACTGTTTGACATCGGTATCTCTCCTCTGAGCTTCCTTGCTATGTTCTCCCTCGTAATCCCCCTTCTGGTTCCTTCTGTGCTGTGGACATCACTGGGAATCAAGTCATCCTTTGAGAGATGTATTACCATCTCCCTCGTATGTATTGCTTCTTTTCAGGTTGGAAATTATGAATAAAGGGGAAAGAACTATACGTGTAAGAACAGGTACATTTTTCTTGTTTTAAAGGATAGGGCTTTTTTTCAGGACTCACATTGTGTTTTGAGAAGATAAGGCTGAAGTGGCTGGTGAAGGCTCGGAAGAAACTGAGATCTTCTAGGATTAAGAACAGTTTGAATGCTGGAGTCGGGGTCAGAGATGGTGACAACTTGCCATGCGGTCTGTGCAAGTTCTTTGCAGGAAGCCTGAGGACGGACGGTTGTAGGTTTCCATCTCACTGGTTGATTGGCTGCTCCTCCTGGAAAAATGGCACTGACTTACTGTGGCTTGTCGGCTGCCCAGGACCCACAGGTTTTTGGGTTTGTTATTTCATATATGCTGCGCCTCTGCTATTGCTTTGCTGTTGGAGCACCTCTTTATCCAAGATGAATTTGAAGTGTTAGTGGTTGAGCTCAGATGACCTTTTCTGGGGTTTGCTTGAGAAATGGAGTCGGTATTTGATCTCCCCCCGCCTCACCCCACCGGCGCTGGGGCCGCTGTTTCTGGGTGAAATCATGTGCCACCCCAGGTATAATTAAATAATTAAGAGAAAAATCTAAATACAGGTGTATTTGTGTATGTATATACATATGTGTACACACACACATGAAAACTGGTGTATCAAAGTTTAAAAAACTGTTGAAAATGGGTAATGAATAAAGACTGCTAGAAAAAGGGTGTGTTCTGATCCTTTAAGTCTGGTTCCAATTAGAGTTCGTAAAGTGGGAAGGAGATGAAAGATAAATGTCATAGGAAAAGTGTAACCACGCTCGGGGCTTTAAATGATCAAAGCGCTCCCTTGAAAAGTTTGTTGTCGAGTTCTGATGCTGTGTTGCAACTCTTTGTGTCAATGCTGAAGTAAAACCAAAATATTGATGATTTTTGGACATATAAACAAAATCATCCAAATCTAGGAGGTAGAAACACAGCTGCTTATTAGGAGGTTTTTTTTTTTCCTTAAAATATGTATTTTAACTGTGTAGATATAGTGTTCGTTACTGCAGGCAAAATGAAATCTGCACATATTGAATTGCCTCTGGCTAGCAAATGTATTTCTGGGGTACACAATATTTTAAGCAGGTAGCACAGAACAAGTCTGCAAGTCAATCTGTCTATGACTAATCAAGGATTCACAGCATACTTCTGGCAAAATAATTTTAAAGGAAAAGTCACTTCCAGTTACTAACAAGCACACAGATAAATTAAAGAACTGATGTCTATAGCAAAAATAAGAGCTTTACAGTGAGATTTCTAATAAAAAAATCAAATCTAGCTTGTTACAAAGATCTCTAGTCCATGCACCTGCTTGCTAAAAAAAAAAATCCATCAATTGAGTATACTTTTAATAAGGTTATAGATTTGATGACTAAGAACTACAGTTTGTGGAGAGTTGTAGTTTCAGCTGACTCAGACTCTGCGTCTGAATTTGGTCAAGGTAAGCATTTTGTCTCGTTTCACCCTCTGCAGAGTGGGCTTGGTGAAAAATGCTTCCCTTCTGCCAAGGGTTTTAAATTTTTTCACAAGAAAAGTGTTAACTAATGCACCTGTGTTTGAGGGTGAGCCTTAAAGAATGGTTTCTTCCATATGTCACAAGGACCTTCTGCTGCCCAGCAGAAAAGGCCCTGGGGGTGCTGGTGGAACCAGCTTCACGTGAGCCAGCAGTGTGCCCAGGTGGCCCAGAAGGCCAGCAGCATCCTGGCCTGTATCAGGAACAGCGTGGCCAGCAGGAGCAGGGAAGCGATGGTGCCTCTGTACTCGGCCCTGGTGAGGCCTCACCTCGAGCGCTGTGTCCAGTTCTGGGCCCCTCTGTACAAGAGGGACATCGAGGTGCTGGAGCGGGTCCAGAGGAGAGCGACCGAGCTGGTGAGGGGTCTGGAGACCAAGTCGTGTGAGGAGAGGCTGAGGGAGCTGGGCATGTTCAGTTTGGAGAAGAGGAGGCTGAGGGCAGACCTCATGGCCCTCTACAACTCCCTGAAAGGAGGGTGCAGAGAGAAGGGTGTTGGCCTCTTCTCCCAGGGGAACAATGACAGGACCAGAGGAGATGGCCTGAAGCTGCGGCAGGGGAGGTTTAGATTGGATATTAGGAAGAATTACTTTACTGAAAGAGTGGTCAGGCCCTGGAACAGCCTGCCCAGGGAGGTGGTGGAGTCGCCATCCCTGGAGGTGTTTAAGGGGCGTCTGGATTTGGCACTTCGGGGCACGCTCTAGGGGCAGAGATTCTAGGGGGTGGTTTGTTTCTTTTTTTTTTTGTGTGTGTATGGTTGGACTCGATGATCTCAAAGGTCCCTTCCAACCATGAAGATTCTGTGATTCTGTGAAATCTCTTGCACCGCACAGAACAACAGAGGCTAATCCCGCTGTAGTCTGCAGTCCTGCTAAAAGTGCAAATCTGCCCCCGTCGTTACAAATCTGTTTTTCTACGGTGCGTTCGTCAGCACGACTCTGTGCCAGAAACACAGCTGTGTGTCCTGGTGACTTCAGGAAAGCTCCTCTTTTCCCTGCCTGGCACGCGGACCTGACCCGTCGTGTCTGAACAGCATTTGTGAGGTCGAAGAGCGACACCAGTAAACGTGGGGGATGTCCCTAAACTCCCAGAGGGCAGAAGGCTGGGTGGGAGACAGGGAGTGAGTGTCCGTTATCGGCTGTCGCCTCTGGAGGTGCCCCTTCATTTCCTGGCGCTCAGATTTGTAAGCTCAGGTCGTGGTTCCTTTTCTTCCGTGATCGTGTAGAGTGCTGTGAGAAACCAGTTCGGTCCCAATGGAATAGGCTCAGGCAGGATCCTCTGTGAAGCACGTTTTTATTCACGTTCTTGCAAGAGCGGGTGCCCTAGCAAGCAGGCCCACTTTTGGTTCTGGAAACACACCTTTTTATTCCCTAATCCCGGATGAATTTTCCCCTCCCCTGTTTCCCATTGGTTGGGTACTCCAGGGTTCACAGTCTGTCCGAGGCGCCTAAAATCCCTCCCGGACGTCTTGCCTCTGTTTACGTCTCCTTATGCTACACCTAAAGGCATTATCTGACTAGTTTAGTTCTTCCCTTTTTGGTAAAATTGCTCAGTGTCATTAGCCCTGGTTAAATGTTTGACTATCCTAGACACTAATCCGGGATGAATCAGTTTGTCCTTTTGTCTGTGGGATCAGAGATGTTCTACAGGCCTTTGCTGGAGCCCCTTTGTCTTAGTCATTCCCTTGTCGTGTCACCTCTGATGGAATCGGCTTTTCTCCTCTGCAAAAGCAACGCCTGCCTTTCTTACAGTGTCTAAAAAGGTTTTCTGAAATACTTAAAATAATGGAAAGGCCTGATCTTCATGGGTGGCTGTTGCTCGCGCACTCAATTACGCAGCTTCTACAGACTTGTATTTTTGAGGCTGTTTGGCTCCAGCATCTGCTGCGGTTGGCCCGGAGGTTACGGGAGGAAAGTGGATGATGTTGGGGGGCTTCTGCTCTTAACTGTGTGGCGGGCACCAGCCTGGTGCAGCGGGCTGCGGATGCCGTCGTCTTCAGGGTTTGCTGCATGAGGCAGCAACTTGGTGTTGAAATGATTTTCCTTCACAAACACTCTCTGCAAGAAATTTGGATATGTCAAGCAAAGCCTCGTTTAACTTGTTTTCAAACGGCCAGTGATCAGGTTTATTGTTAGGACTGGTGTGTTCTAGTGGTGGTTTGCTTCCTTTTGGTAAAGGAAGCCATCAGTTACCCCTCTGGGATGATGGGCGCATTTGAATGCCCAGACAGAGCTCCCGAGTGGCAGAAGGACGATGGTTTTGTCCTCTAGCAAATTTTTTAGATTCAGCCGGGGGCTAAATTTCAGAGGGAATGAAAATGTCTAGAAGCATTGATGCTGAAAATCACCTCTTCTATTCCTGCCCTCCAACTCTTGATATCCTGATATGTTTCTTGTGACTTCTCATTTATTCCAAACTATTCTGTGATTCTGTCATTCCAAGTCTGAAGTGGAGGTCGTTAGGGAGCTGAGCTGCAGATGCACCTCCATGATTTGCTTTCTCCTGGCAGAGAGGCTGGTGTTCCCCCCCCCAGCTCACCCCAAACACCCCCTGTGCTCCCCTCGCCCAGGGCAGCTCCGGCCCCTGCGAGCTGCTGGAGCTGCTAAAGCCCTGAAATGATGAGAGCATCACTTAGCAACGTGGAAGTTATCACGCCATAGCCATGAACGCTTCAAAATACTCAAAATACTCTGGACATGAAAAAAAGCCATTATTGTTACCATCTGTTATCCAGCTGCATGAAGGCAGTTGAAAAATGTGTAGATTTCTGTTTGTTTTAATAAAGATATATTAAAATACTCAGAGGAGACGTGCCTTTAACCTGAAGCAATGCAATAAGCTGTGCAGATGGTTTGGTTTTGAATTTAATTGATGTGGCTTCAGTATTAGAATGGGTCAACGTTGAAGGCATCTAGAGTTATTAATATTTCTGGTAAATATATAAGCTTTTCTGCTTTTATCCGCACAGACGCCTAATATGACGGCAATCGGTTTTCTAATGCTCTCTTCGCCTGATCTGTTAGTGCTCTGCGAAGTACTGGTAGCATCAGAGCAGGTAATGAACTCGGCTTCTGAGAGATAATGCTATTCATCACATTGACAAATGCAGAGACTTTATGAATAGGTTTTGGTATTGCTGCACAACAGCAAAAACATCTTGTGGCAGATCTTCTGAAGTTTATGCCTGACACCAGAAACAGATGAGCATTAGGGCAACTGGGACGACAGGCTCATTAGGATGTTGAGAGACATAGGAATGGAGAAAAGCAGGAACATGGAGCCACAGTCAACGTGTTTCAAATGAGGGCATACCCGGCGGGTAGCAGAGCGCGTGGATTTAGGCTGAGACACGTTTTCAGTTGGCTGTGGGACAGAAGAGGTGCACAGAGTGGTTTGGGTTGGGAGGGACCTTAAAGATCATCTTGTTCCAGCCCCCAGGGCGTTTTTGCCTCGTGTCCGGATGCTCAAGGTCTTGCCGAGTTTTGGCTGGCGGAGGGTCTGGGTTACCTTTCCCAGCCCTGTCCCGGGAGGATCTCACTCGCTCGGTGCAGCGAGGGTCTGTCCGTCCCCCTGAGCAGCGCCCGGAGCCCGAAGGATGCTGGAGGAGCCCGGGCTGACCCTCTCCCACCGCTCTGTGCCATCAGCGGGGTGCATCGCCGGGACTCACCACGGCTCCGGCTCCCCAGAGCTCACCCAAACCCCAGTGAAGCATTCGCACGTGTCCAGTGGCTTACAGACGGCTGCGCACTGGGTAGATGTTTCACCACACGACATCCACTGAGCACCAACACACACCAGAGCGTTCCGTCTGCGATGCACCAGGGCATCTACGTGTCGAAATACCAGCCCAATGTAGTGTCACCAACTATGTTTCTGTAATCCTTTAATAATAACCTTTCTTTTCACAGCAAACTTAACTGTGAAACTGTTGCTAATTACAATTTAAAGGCTTTATTGCCAGCATAAATCTAGCTATTATGTAGGCAGTACCTTGCCAGAGACTATTATCTTTTCCCCCCCCCTCCCCCAGTGCCTCAAGTCTAGACAAGGAGATGTTTGTTGCCTTCTGAAAGATAGTATTACTGACAAGAAGTCAGTTGTGCAACTCTCCACCTAACACCGAGTTGTTGATCAATAAAAGGCAACAAGCCAGATTTGAATTTTATGGAATTAATTTCTAACAGCTAATATTAACTGTGCTCCCAGATCGGGTCCCAGCTTGATTGTTCTGACAGCACCCAGGCTGCTTCTATGGGGAGCGGTCTGCGGCAGTATTGTGAAGTGATCTGAGTTTATTTATCTCTCTATTTTTAATGGTGAAAGAAGTGTTTCTCTGTTCTTTTCTGCATTGTTTTCCCCCGTGCAGCTGCAGAACTCATCCTGATCTCTTTGTGTGGCTTCTGCAAAGGTTCTCTTCGTGCTCCACAAAGAAATGCGATTGCTGCCGTGTTCCTTAGAAGGGCTGTCCTCTTACTCTTGAAAATAATACTCAAAATCCAGCAAAGCGGTTTGCTGGAAGCAGCGAAGATCAGCTTTGGAGTGTAACCAGCAGGAGATCCCTGACAAACGTGAGAAATTGCTGGTGTGGAGACGCAGTCTCTAGCGCTAGGAATCTCCAGGTTTCCCTTTTTCCTTCTGGGACTGTCTGCGAGTGCCGAGGTGGCTCCGGGGGCGTGGGTCTCCCTGGTCCCGCGGCCGTGGGAGGACGCGATGCTCAAGCGCCTTCGGTCCCTCCGGTCCCCCACGGCTCTGCCCGGGGATGGATGCTGCTGCTCTCCTGGCAGGCCAGCCGGGGAGGCAATTAGGATCGTGCGGTACCTAATCCATTCTCATTAGAGGCTGTTATCCGTGTGCCTCCCCACGGTTGTGCAGAGCCTCCTAAAGAAGACTTCAGGAGTTTTGACCCAGCTGTCGCACAGGCAGCGTGCCGAGTACCTGGTGCGGAGCCGGGAACGCGGCTCATCTTTTTAACAGTGATCCTTCCAAAACAAAAAAATAAATTAAAAAAAAAATTAATTGCAATTCCATATTGATTGCTTTCACTTTATTTATTAGATGTCTCTGCAATGAAAGTATCATCAATCAAAGTGCTGAATTGAATACAGTATTGGGCTTAATTGCACTGTTTTTAGTTTTGCCTCATTTGGGATACTCCCTGGGTAGGGTGGTACGGAGTGTTCTGAAAAGTCACTCTGGTTCTTTCTCAGCTTTTACAGAAATAATCAAAACCACTAGATCAGATTCTTTATTACTTCTTTTTCTTGTAAAGCACTTTTCCTGTATAAGTTCTTCATCAAAGGAAAAGAAATAACTTGTCACTTAGCTTATTAAATGATGGATTTTCAAAATCGATTTTGTCACTTATTCATGTTTGAAATATATATTGATGCCAAAGAATCAAAATCTTTCTGGAATTTGAGGGAGGAAAAAAAATCTGTTTTGAAATTCACCTGTCAAGCATTCACACCTGGTGGGATCTTGAAGACTTAGGAAATTTTAATTTGATATTAACCTAAATGGCACCTGGGAGAGGCAGGAGCAACCTCTGCTGTCTCCCGGAGGCATTTGGGCATCACTCCTTTGCCCTTTCGAGAGCTGTAGGGTGTTATCCAGGTATCCTCTATCATGGTCTTGAACTCCAAAGGGCTGTTCAAAGGGGTGATCGCGTACTCATTACGTCTCAGACAGGAAACGCGTATGACCTATTCCGGAACAGTAAAACATTTTCTTGATGTCAATCCTAAATTAATGAAAGTGAGAAGACTATTCTAGCGGGGTTTTCAAAGAAAGCACGTGTTTTCTGTTCAGAAGCTTCTGGCAAGGGTCTCTTGCAAGAAGAGGAATAAGACCGATGGAGTGTAAAGCCAGCAAAAGATAATGCTGACTGTGTGGAAGAAAACTCTATCCGCAGGTTCATAATACAGCTTAGTAAATAAGATCACAGCCAAAAAATACCCTTCAGGATCTGAATAAAAGGAAATAAATAACAGAGCATTTATGCTGGAAGCTGGTGACCTACAGCCAGTTGAATGGGCCGACAGGAATCATAATGCATCGAACATGTCGAAATCCCGTCTGTAGCCAATATCGTCTCCCTCAGTGTTCGGAAGCCAGGGCTGATACACAGTACGGGGCGACGCACGCACGCTGTAGGGTCTGACCGCTGCAGGGCACCATCAGCATTTATCACAACTGACCAAAACAGCCGTGATTTACTTAGAATTATTACATTTTTCCTGTAAGTGCCACTGAAATTTTGAACAATTTTCATCGAAATGTCATTTTTTTGTTAAAAATAGTTTTCCATAGAAGTGCAAACCACCTCTGTTTTATGTTGGACCTGCCTTTCATTTCTGTAAATCGTTCCCATTGATTTACCCTCTGTGCTATTCGGAGAAGAGATTTTATCTTCTGTTTATCTGTAACGCTGGCTGCTAGTAGTCGTAGTTGGGTTTGGTATTTCATAAGTATATTGCAGTGATTATGTTGTGCTAAGGGTTAGCTACGCGTTCACAAATGGTATGCTTAAGTGTCTCATATCAAATGTGCTTGAGATTTATTCAGCTGAAATATTAACCAACTAAATTTCAGCTTTTTAACTGGAATAATGAGAAGAGTAAGAGGTCTAGGTTTTCTCTGGCTATAAAAATCATAGTTAGACCTCTTTTCTTTTTTCCTGTCGCTTCACTTCGGTATTTATATTTGCTTTTTTTAAGTAGTACAACACCCTAAATTAAGGGTTGACAACTTAATTACATGTGATTGATATGCTTATTTTGAGTGAGTCGTTACCAGGATGTAAACTGCAAATGCTGTTCTCTTTTGCATTTGCCGTGCGCAAGTAGGGGCAGGGATGGAACGCGCTCCCGTTCCAGAGCACCTGATGGGCTCCTGCAGGGAGAAGATGCGGAACGGAGCCAGGAATGTCACGGGCGAAGCAGTGTGCCTGGGGACCTCTTCACCCCCGGGGTCCCTGGGTACCGTGTCTCCTAGGAACGAGGGTGAGTCGGCCTCGTAGCCCTGCCTATGGAAGCTGGGCAGGAGGAACGGGCCGCTCTCCCCGGAACGTTAGCAGGTCAAACCAGCTGGCATGGGAGGAGGAACACGAGCGTTGGTCCTCTGGCAGGATCTGGAAGCAGCTTGCTCCTTTCTGAGACACAAACCCGACCCAGCCCCAGACGGATAAAAACCCCAAGCGGCATCAGCAAACTGTAGCTGACCGAGCGTCACTCAAACCCCTTTAGCTCCTGCCTTTCCGTAAAGTCCTGCTGTCTGCCCAGATTTGTTCAGAAGCTCGTAGCTTGTGGTAGATGGTGTTTTCTCAAATATCTGGAATGTTGTCAGTGAGCAATAACGGCAAAGACAGCACTTCTGCTGAAGAAGAAATGCCACTTCAGAGAAGGGCTGTAACGGAATTCTCTAACAAGCTGTATAATGTCTACGGAGCTTTTCTTAATGTTAGTGCTTTAAATGTTTAACAGTTTGGAGAGGGATCAAACTGCTTGGTTGCTTTCAATTTCACTTATGTCCACTTCAAAATGAACGGATGAAACGCGTGTAACGGTTGCTGTGGCAGAGTCACGGGGATGAAGTTTGGTTTTAAAGTTGATTTGAACGCTCAGCCCACTCTGAAGGCTTGTCACTCCTTACCCATCCCGTGTCACACGTGGGATAATGTTTGTGACACAGGCTTTATCTTCTCCTGGGAGCAGAGCAGCTAACACTGAAATTTTAGGCATCGTTCCTTTTGATAAATGAAGCAGTCTGTAAAAAATTAAGTAACTGCCGCTAAATGGTCAAGGCTTTCATGCTTTCGAAGTCTTTCAAAAGGCCTGGAACAAATTTCGGTACCCCGTTTGACCTTCCTTCTGGCCATCACAAACACAAGGACAAAACACGTGCCTTGCTCGATAACTCAGGGCGGAATTAGGGTGCTCCTGGCTGGAGACGTACCTCACGGTGCAGAGCCCCCGCAGCGCAGAGGGTGACGCCGCCTCGGAGACCGACCCAAGCGCGCGCTATCGGAGAAGGGCTCTGAAGGTGGCAGAGCTTCAGGCTGCTTTAAAATTTTACATGAAACAGGTTTTGCGCTAAGGAGTTTTTTTTTAACAATATGGTTCTTCCAACAAAAACACCTCAAGTGCTTGTTGAGAGAAATAACCCTTCGACCAAAACTGCTCCGTTATCGAATGGTGTCTTGGATTTCTTTTTGCAAGAACTCTTTCTTTTCATGGGCACCACCACTGCCACTCACCTGCTAAATAAACCGCTGTGTTTGTAAAGCTGACTGCTCTGCTTCGGCATCTTTTGACCAAAATCAGTAACAATATTCTGACTTCCAGACCTGGAGAACCACGTCCGGGCAGGCGCGGTGCTTCTGGAGCTTACGGTTCCTGGGTCCTTTATAGCGATTGATTCAAGCTTCGTTTGGGGGTGTGTGGGGGGTGTGTGTGCGCGCTTCACTTACCGGATGGAAACACGATAAAGGGCATCCGATTCCTCCGTCTCCCTTATGCGTCGTGGCTGCTGTAATTCTTAGGCCAGAAAGGGAGGAACTTTCCCTTCGGCATTTTCTGTCCCTCAGCAAGAGAACTGAGGCTCCTTTTTATCATAATGCAGCAAAAGTTAATTTGTTTTTGGATTAAGTGAACAGAAATTTCTGTTTGATCAATTTTCGTTCATCACGTGACTGGGCGGCAGCTGACTGTTCGGCAGATGCTGGAATATTAACCTAAATTCCTCGTCTTGCTCGGCTCCCAGTTGTGTGCCAAACCCAGAGCTGGTTTTGCATATGCTGCTTCAACTCTCTGCGGAGACGAACCCCCTTCCATGTGTTTACTCGCCAGGAGGCTTCGAGCACAGGCTGTGGGTAAAGTTTCTTCAGCATAAGAAAATAAAATGACTGTACAGCTATAAGCACGTTCCTCTCTCTGGTATCTTTTCCCCCAAATATATTTAATTATAAGTTTCAGAAGTAATTTGAACTGAATTTGAGGGGTAAAAGATAATGTTTTCTTGAAGCAACGTACAACTAAATTAATTAAAAGGCGTATTTCAGATTTCTGGTTGTTTGGGGGTCAGTACTCATTATGCCTGACTCTATAAATAAAAGCTATAATAAATATATAAAAATATATTTTTATATATCTCTCTCTATATAAAACAAGCTGTATTGACAAAGGCTTCTTAAAGAGGTCTGGATAATAGCTTACTCTGTCACTTCTTGGTTTCCACACACACTGAAAATAAACTTTGGAAATATTTCCTATTCAGTATTAATTATGTGACTAGAACAGTAGAAATTCAAGAATTGCAGTTGTCTTCAAGTACACACAAAAACATAAGCAAACATAAGTGTATGCCAGGAAGGTGTGGAGAAAATAATCGGGTAACAAAAGGTTTCTCTAAAAATTGAAATAAACCTACGTACTGGAAACTGCAGTGTTTAAGAAAACTTCTGAAAATATATTAATGAAATAGCGTGTCTGTTGAAATTGCTTTCTCAAGCTAGTTTCTGTTAAAATGCAGGGGTTTTTTCACTTTTGATTTCAATAAACACTAAAGATTTAGTTTGTGTACAGTCATACAGGCATCATACACAACCTAATAGGCTTTATTTTTTTTTCCTAGGTGTCCCAGCATATTTTAAATTGGGAAGTGCTTCAGTGTTCCTTTCCTGGTTTAATCATCTGCTTAACCTGGAAGGACAACGTGTACTGGGGGACGTAAGAGGTGACCCTCCTGCTGAGCGAAGGAAGGAATGCTCCTTGCGTGTCTTTCATCGCCTGCTCCAAGGAGGGACTCCCGTTCTCGGGGTGCTCCTCACGACCTCTCCTTGGAGGGGCTATTGATGGCCACTGCCTCTGGGCACAACCGAGCTCCTGTATCTGCAAGGTCGTGTTCCTGGCCAGCTCTGGCACTCCGTGTGTGTCCGCGGGATGGAAGGAGCTGATGGATGGAGACTTTCCATCCCGGCTGGTCAACAGCCTGGCAGCACGCAGCCGGAGAGTGCTGGGGTGCACCAGCATCCGCCGGGTTCCGTGTGGAAAGGGCGTGTGGTTCCTCTGTAATGCTCAGAGAGCCAACACCTCTCGGAGGAACAGACTGGGAAGGGGAATGTACGTGGCCCACTAATGAACGGAAAGCGGCTGTCCATGGGCCCTTCTTCCGTGGATGTTGCTTGCACGGATAATGAAGAGGAAGAGGAGTGAGCTGGTCCTTCCCGGGCCGTGCGGTGAGGGATGGTGCTGCTCTCCCGGTGCAGCTTGCACAAGAGCACCGTGTCCACTGCCAGAGGACCCCAGCCTGATGGGCTGGCCAAAGCTCCGCTGGGAAGGCTGCCAAGTGGGATGTATAATGGCAAAAAGCGTTCAACCGCGCGGCAAAGAGGGAAAGTTCGGTTCCTGGCTCCGGAGGGGCTGCTGTCCTCTGCTTCACCTCTTGCCCCATCTGAACGGAGAGAACTGCCGCCGCCACGGGCGCTGGGGTAAGGAGACTTATTTTACTTCCTTAGAAATGAATTATTTCAGTAGTGTGTGATCGCTGCACAGCAGACGGGCACTGGCAGTCCTTTCAGGGTACGGTTTTCTATCCGTGCGCTACTTGCGGGAAAACCTTCAGGGTTCCGTGGCTGGTGTAAACCGTCGTTACGTGACTGAACCTCTCTGGGCTCCGCTGAAGCCGTGGGCGCTCTGGGAGCTCCAGCCCAGCCTGGGCTCTGACGCAGCAGCTCTGCGGTGACTCCTGCTATCGACCAGTAACACCAGTGACCAGCGCTGGCTCCCACACAGCGCCGCCGGGGCTCGGGAAGGGGCTGCTCCACCGGTTGCTGGTCTACTGAAAGCACCCCCCAGGACAGGTGGTGTTGCTCCTCGGCAGTCGCACAGGGTGAAGTTACTGCGTAACGCGTCCCACAAAAGCAACAGTCCCTTTGCGTGAGTAGAAATGTGATGACGCGGTTACGCCGTAAGCCTTTCCTGTAGAAAAATGAAATCCGTCCTTTTAGACAAGCTCCTTTTTGATATTTTTCTTTTTTTTTTTTTCCTTTTATGAAAATGGCGAGGGAACAACTTGACTCATAAAAAAAACAGTAGAGAAGGAACAAATATACAGACAACTGGTATACTTTAATACCATGAGTGAATGAATGAATGAATGAATGAATGAGGTTTTTTAATGGATTTTTTTGGAATTGCAAAAGGGGGAGTCTGTATTTCAGTTAAAATATAGGTATGGCAAGAAACCCCAGCCACGGGTTCCTTGGCCATCAGCATGTCCGAGCCTGGTACACATACAGGACCTCATAACAAACAATTTGTGAATTATTGTTTTCCTTTGAGGAAGGGAAATATTTTGTGGCATTTTATGACACCTATTTTATATTGCTGTGTGTTGAGGCAGGGCTTTTGCAACCTCTGTGTTTCATCAATATGTGCAGGTAACTTTTTTTTTTATGTGTTTCTGCTGTTGAAACTTGTTATTTTCTGGTTTTGCAAGCTAAATCATTTTGGTAGCATGATACACTTACTCTGGTGTCTAACGTTCCCATTTAGGTGTTCTTCACTGTCCCCCAAGGTTTTGTACCCCATTTCATTACTGTCCTTTCTTCGTCCCCCAGCGAGTGCGCCCGAGTGTTTACCTCCAGGTGTCCCGATTGGGCATTATTACGGAATGTTTCAGCTGCGTAAGAGCAGTAATTTTGTCTACCAGCCGAGTCAGCTTATTTCATTGACGTAGTCACACTCTTAAAATCTGCAAATTTACTGCCATCCTGGTTTTGGTTTTGTTGTGCCGATTTCATTCGATACGCCATTTTTGGTGGACACGAGTGCTCTGATGGAAGCATGGAGAAATCTTGTTTGATATTTCTTGTTCTCCTGTACCTGATGTTGTGGGCCGCAGACAGCGCTCGGGACGCCTCTGGCACTGTCAGGAGCCAGGTGCATCGTCTCCTCCGGCTCTTGCGTTCTCCCTTGCCACGTGCATTAATTTCTCTTCTCCGCCGCCACAACGGTTTGTGGTTTTTTCAGCGATATGGTACTTTCTGTTTGAATTTCACTGGTAAATATCTCCAGCCTTCGTGCCAGCGCATTAGGATTCCTGTACTTCTGGTACGTCGTAACCTCTGGGAATTGTGTGTGAATGACACATCGTTACTGTTGTACTAGAGGTGTTATTTCAAACCGCTATGACTAATTACTAACAAATGATGAGAATTTGAACATCAATTTCCAGTTTTTGCTGTGGGCAAACCCGCCTTTCATAAATCTTCTGTGTTGTGTTTCCTGGAGGGGGTCAAATGCTGCTGGCGTTCGTTGTAGTTGCTCATTCTTCTGCCTTGCCGTGTACACAGAAGAGCCACAGTAGGATTTCAATTAAGCACTGAAATTATGTCCTATATTATTTAAAATAGTAATTATTACATTGTTTAAATTGGTTCTTTTGTTGTTGATCCATCAGATTCAAACATTTGGACTTTATGCACACACACAAGTAGAATAGCTCTGCCTAATAATTCTATTACTGCTTACGGTTTCCCACTGTCATCGTTGTCCGTGATTTATTCGGGACTAGACTTAGTTCGCCTGTATATTGGAGTTTACTGTCTGCGCTCTAAGTTCATCCTCCTGTTGTGGTGCTTTCCAAAATCACTAGTCATGAAAGCCAGTAATTCTTTTTTAGAGCCAAACAGGTTAAGCAAATGCTGAATTTGAATATGCCTTTTAATTTAAGTTCGTAAATTTGCGGGGGGGGGGGGAGAAAAATGATGCTGGTTTTGTACCTGAAGACAACCATTCTTTGATTGTATAGGTGGGAAATAGGAGGCACCAAGAGGGGATGCGGCAGCATTGAGACCACAGCTCTAATGCCTACTGCTGTGCCGTGCTGTGGGTTTGTGTGCCTCAAAATAGATACCACAAATTGGAAAGATTTAAGAAAAATTATGACAAAGAATGATTCAACGTCTGAAAAGCATGCATTTACAATTACAAGCTTAAAGGTAAAGGTGAAGAGTTGATCGCCGCCCACCAGCAGCTACATGGGCACGATTTCTGATGGCGTCACGATTCTTCAACCAGAGCCGTGCCAGCAGCAAAAACGCCCCAGAAAAATCTTGAAAACGTAGCAGTGACCTACCTAGCGGCATCTTAGGTTGTCAGATATACGAGTTTTGTTTATTTATTTTAAATCAAGATTTAATTTCTTCTTAGGCAAGCCCAGTTTCCCGTGACTTTGCGTTTCGAGATTGAATTCTCGGTGTCTAATAAAGGATAAGCTCACGCTGCAGTTTTTCTCGCAAGTGGAGCACTAATGGAGTGTCTCTGGGTACTTAATTTCATGATGTTGGTAGGAACATATTATCATTTAGACCTTTGTCTTTATGTCAAATGTGATTGAAATCAGCCAACCAGTTTCAGAGCTGTTCACGGTAGGTAGGCACGGAAATACGAACCGATCTGGTGACATAAGCCTCATTTTCTTAAAAAAAATAATAACAGGATAAAAAATATGCGAAAGCTTAAACAGGTTTGTGCTTGATGTAGTACGTTTTGTGGTGCTGTGGTCAGGCATTTTATTGATATTTCAGTTTGAACAATAGTAATTTAAAAAATTCTAGGTAAGCCTACAGAGACGTTCACTTTTAGGACAATAATGTCTGACTCAGTCTTTCGAAGTTCCTCTGATTTTGAATTTAGGTTTGCCATTTAAAATTGTGCGAATGAGTGTGTTTCATTGGCAGGTGTTGTAGAGGTGATCTTTGAGGGTTTCTGGAATAACTAAAAATTATTATCTTTAATTGATGCTGAAAAGGTTTTCTTCAAAACTTAGCCTTTGAAGCAGATTGCTTTATCTTTGCCACCTTCGGTAGCAGCCTCCGTGTTACACGGGAACAAGGTTTGTTGCAATTGCGCCTTTTGAGTCTCCGCACGAAGCGTGCGTTTATGCGTGTAGGCATGCAGATACAGGTAACTTACGGGCAAGAAGTGTGTGCCCTGGCAAGGTATCCTTGTTTGATGAATTAAGCTTATTTTGCAAGTCTGCCATATCCTAGCAGATTGTGGTTCATTTCTCGCGGTTATTTCAATTTATTTGGCAGCTGCAGTATCTTTTTTAAAACGCCACACTGAGGATGGAGTGTGAACACTCAATTAGGAGCCGCACTGCTTGCTCGAGACGGGTGGGATAAATCGCGTTTCGTAGCGGTTAGTGTGTGGCTCTGTTTGTCCTGCTGTTACATCCCTTCTCATACAAGTTCTTTAATATTCAGAAAGATAATTGGTCTCTGGTAATGTGGCTGTGAAATTCCATTTCCGTTCTTGACCATAAGCGTGGCCAAAGTTGACTTTATTTTCGTTGTTTTATTCATGTGTTTTTCCTAATAATGTCACAACTCTAGTCTTATTATTGAATCCCAATGGCGCAGGTGCGTTTTCACTGAACACCCCTGTGAGAAGCGGGGGTTGATTTTTCGGGGAAGTGACCAACCTCTCCGATGGCTGGCTGCTCTCCACCGCGGCCGCCCCTCGCAGCCCCCCGACCCCCCGCCGTTAGCCAGAAGTGGTGACTGATATGCAAATATTGTTTCCTGTAGACTCCAGCCGTGCTGCGATTCAAGCATCAATTATGGAAGCGCTATGAGGCATTCCTTTGTACCACCGCTCGGAGATTTACAAAGTCACTATCTGGAGATTCCTTGGGTTTTTAATCTTAATACCTGGGGAGAAAACATGCAATCCGCACAGACTTCCAATCTGATATTTTATTAACGAGATTAAATGAGTAAGCTAAATTATACATGTAAATCAAATAGAGAACAGAGTATGATAATATGAAGTCACCACATTAATTAATTTATCAGGTTGGTTTATTTGATATGCTGAGATCAGTGGTCTTCATATCCTCCATCCATTGTGATGCATGTAAAAAAAAAAAAAAATCCTCTTCCCCTCCCTTTAAAAAACTCATTTTGTATCATATCACTTCTCCGTTTGCTCCAGGATATCGCACCTTGTGAATAAGCAAAGAGCATTATGGAAATGGACTTGATTTTAGGAAGCTTGATATTTTCCTGCAGAACACTTTTGTAAAGAAAGCTATTACAAAAGCTAGGGAGATAAAGGTGCTCCGGCACGGATGCTCGATGGTTCGGAGGATCCTGTTCAGCGCCGGGACTGGTGGTCGCTGGCGAAATGACGTGGTGCTGCACCTCCGGGGCTGGCTGGCGTCGGTGCTGCTCTGAACTGGAGAAACGCGAAACGACGATGGCTCAGAGGAACCTTGGTACAGGATCACCCTGTGCAGGTACAGCCTGCGCCCAGGGCTGGGGCTGCTCGGGGTTATGGGCTCGCAGGGCCTTCGGAGGTAGAGCAGCAGGTACCCGAGTGACCCCAAGCTCGCAGGGGCCACACGCACCCCCAGGCCGCCAGAGACCTCCCGGAGGACACCAACAAGGAGGACTGGTGGGGTATGAGTAGAGATAGGAAGAATTTGGTTTGATTAGCCTAAGGAATTAAAGAGTAATGCTTTTAGGTGAGCAACCTGAATGTGACAGGCTCTCACGTTTCCAGGCCACTAATGTGTACTCTTTAGTGTGCTTTAAAAAGAAAAAAAAAAACGAAGAGATCCAATGATATTATACTGGAGATGACTGTGTCCCAAAGGAAAGTGTGTGAGTCATACTCTGGGACAGAAAGAAAATATTTTTAATATTTTTTTCCCTTTTTTTTTGTTTTTGTTTTCTTGGTCATAAAACAGGGGGTGGGGTCCCCTTCCTGCAATAATAACGGTAGGGCTGATAATTGGAGTACTGGTGGAGTATTTTTGCCCTGCCACCAGGCCCACCGCAGGGGTGTTCACCATCAGGCAAGGACAGGAGAGTGTCCGAACTCCCCCCGTCCCTCCTGCTTTGGCACGCGGTCCCCGTCCTTCCGCCCCGTGCGGCGCGGGAGCGTACGGCGCCTTCCTCCCAAGGTCAGAACGTTGTGTGAGGTGTCAGGGGTTATTTAGACAAAATGCTCCCTGATGAATAAATGAAATCCTGACACGAAAGAATGATCCGGGCTGCTGAGCGCAGATTCACAGACTGTCCACACTTGTTAAGTTTTGACATGTAGCGCGTCCTGTCTCTTCCAAGCTATAAACTCTGACTGAAACAGTGAGGGATCCCAGTGCAAGCCACTGTAACACAGAAATGCCTCGGTTAGGAAATGTGATTTAAAATCTGGCAGTTTCGGTAACGCCTGCTCTGCATACCTCCAATCTGAAAAATACCAAAGGAACAACTACGGTTTGTTTTATAAGCTTGAAACACGCTGCAAACGTTATCCTTAGGCGCACAAAATGGTCTTCTATTAGCAGCAAGGATACTTGAAAAATGTCTGTGCACTTCCTTAATGCTAAAAAAGCATTTTGTTCATAAGCATTACACCACGCTATTAAAGTAAGTGCCTTCACTCGTCTCAGGCGTGGAAAGCTGCAAATTGTTGCACCACAAACTGCAGATTTCCTTCCTCTGCTCCGCTTCCAGCCCCAGCACAGAGAATACTTCCTCGCTGTGGAACAGTAGCCAGAAGATGTATTTCCAGTAAGGAAAGGATGCTTGTGTCTTGGCACTTACTGTTTTTTCTGACATTTATTTGAAGCTACCTCTTCGCGTAGCAAACTCTGCTCTTTACCTTTGTGAATCGAAGAGCTCCAAACAATTAAAAAACCCCAACACTTTCTAGGCGTATTGGGAATCCGTGTCTTTGCAGAGTTCTCCAGTCTGAAGCTTCCTGTGGATGTTTTCAAACTGCGCTCACTTGTGTGTCTTAAAATAGGAAAATGTAGGCTGAGCGCAAGTTGACAGTATTATCTATGTATTTGGCATCAATATTAGCGAGCGTCTGTCATTTGGCAATTATTTCCATGCTATACCATATGGTGAAGAAAATGTTTTCATTCACCCACATATGACTAAAGTTTTATGGATAGCCTTGTACCGTGCGCAGTCCTATCCCGCCGAGGGCTGGGGAAGCCAACACGGCCCCCAAGACCCACACGCGCCTCTGTCAAGCGGAAGGGCCGAGATTCCGGGAGGAGTGTCTTACATCAGCGTAGCATTGCCATGGACCTTTTAAGGGTTTTAAGGGTTAAGAAAACTGGGTCAGCACTGCTCTTCCTGCCACCTCTGGAGATGATAAAGAAGAAATTGTTCCACCTTTTTTTTTTTTTCTTTTTTTTTTTCCCCTTGCACTGTTGAGTTCCTGCTCAAATGATGGACGTAAGGTGGGAACGACGCCTGCCGCATGACTTCCAGCGCGTATCGCTGCACGTGGAGCGTCTCTGTGCCTCCACTGCGGTGGGGGGATGCAGCACAAGTCAAGTCTTCTCAGACGTGAGAGAATCCAGAGAAGTGACATTATGAATGTCTCGTGTCTGAGAGAAGTATAATTAGAGCTTGTGTTTTATAAATAGGCACCCATGGATTCACTCCTCCTTTGAGAATTCTTTATTATATGCGTTTTCTGCTGTCTAATATGGGCTGAGCTTGTTCTGCAGCCTTGTTCTGTCAATTTAGAAACTCGCATAAGACGACGACTCAAATCTGTGGAAATTAGAGTCCATTCGTTCTGGTGCTAATAGAACTCCTGGCTTACGGCTCGTAGGTGCTAGCTTAGATGACAGCACACCGGGATCCTTCCAGTTTTCGAAGTATGGGAAATAATTTTGTAGAGCACTTCTGCACATAGTCACGTAATAGACTATGCAGAAAATGGAAAATGCATTTTATGGAGATTTCAGCATTTGCTTTCAATCCTATTAGCAAAAAACCCCACCATAGTGCCATGAATTCTGAAGTTATCTGTGAAAGAGATACTTATTTAAAGGGAAATTTGGGTTGATTTCAATACTTGAACATATCACTGTTCCCATTTTCCATGTATAAGAGATTTTAAAAATAAAAAGTAGATATTGGAAAGGAGACATACAAAACCTTTTCTTTAAAAATGTGAAAGTGCTGGGTCTGTGTTTTCTGAGATTTCTCCCTTCCTCGCCTCTCTCTGCACCCCACCACCCCTTTTCAGATGAAGGTTTCAGGGAATGCATTTTGTGAAGCCTTTCCATGCTCTGAGGGATGATCCAGCGGGACCCGTGTAGCCGAGCTCTCTTACACAGTGGTTCTGCAGAACCATCAGGAACTGCTCTGTGAGAACTAAAGCTGACAAACTCCTTGGGCTGTTTGTTCACATTTTGGGCAACTTGAGGCATGTTTGAAGAACACTGAGCAATGGCTGGATGCTTCTTGGAAGAGTTTGTACTACAGCATAAAGTGTTGTCCTTATTTAGGTGATGCTTTTGCTACAGGAGAGAAAGGCAGAAAGCAGATGTGTTAGAGAATGTTACCTGAGAATGGCGGTTACTCGAGAATTCCTAAGCTAATAGAAATGTTTCTTTTTCTTTTTTTCTTTTTTTATTCTTAGAGATTTTCAATTAAAATTAAAAAACTAGTTTTAACTCTGGGAATGCTTTATTTGTTACCTCGAAGTAAGTTTCTACTGTTCTCTCCAAAGTTTTTGTGAATTTGGACACAAAACATGACTCTGAGAATTTAGCGTACGGGAGTTTTTTGTTCTTTTTTTGTTGTTGTTGCGTCCCATCCCTCATGTCCTCCCCCCTCTCCCCTCCAGTTTAAAACGTCTATCATCTGCTTAGGAAACAGAAACAAAGTTTTTGTTATCAGGGACAGTATCATGACAAAGCTCAGGCTGCCATTCAGATGCTATGGCTGACGCTAACCAAGGTCATTTGGCAACGAGGTGGAAATGCTTGAACGCTTTCAGAAATATGTATCTCAAAAGCAAACAAATGTATATATGGAAATTGCCCATTTGCTCCTCACAGCTCTGTAAAAGGATCTTGATTAGAGCCATTAACAAAATTACAGGACAGAATGGCATCCATCACCACAGCATAAGGAATGAAGTGTGAAGTTTCAGAAGGCGAAACGCCTTGAGAGTGCTGCTGCCCTGGATGTTGGTGGGAATCCTAAACACGACATGCGCATTTGCAGCCAATGTCGAAACGTGGTGAAATAGAGGCAGTTCCTTGACCAACTCTTCCATCGGGATAGTGAGCAGTTGGTAAGCATTGCCCAAAGTACACAGAAAAATGGGACTAACTGGAAGTCGACAATGACCAGGAAGTGAAGAGTTCACGGAGAACCACCACCACCACCAACCATTGTGTCAGTGAGAAGGGTTTCCCTGAGCAGATTATTCCGCCAAAGCTCCACTCCCGGACACGGGAGTGACAACACCCGCCATGGGTGTGCTCTTCGCCTGCTCTCCCTTCCCCTCTGGAAGGCTAGCTGTGTCCTGGACCAACAGTGCCAGTTCCCTTGGAGATTATTGTAGTCGTTCAGCTTCCACATTTCGTTGCTAGCATGTGGGAGTCGTTACGGGAGAGTTAAACACACAGAAGGAAATGAAGCAAAAAGCCAAGTGTGAAGTTTGTGAATCAGTCTTGAATATTTGTGCAAACTGTTAAACGCGTACTTGCAAACAACAAATAAATTTAGCTTTTCAAAATGGCCCTAAACAAAAATACGCAGTTGAATCCCAAGAAATATGATACGGCCTCACCATTACTAAGTTGAAGTACCTCGCTCTTTCAGGTGAAATCAACATGCTAAAAAAGCCAAACGTGATTCAGAGAAAACTCGCTAATTCTGCCTTCCCTCCATGGAAATAATTTTTCTAGGTGTGCACACATCTGGTGTGAGATTTTCTTTCTTTTCTTGTTTTTTCTTTTTTCCCCCTGCAAGCTTCCGAGAGATGGGAGGAGGTGGGGAAGATTCAGATGAAAGAATTCAGTCTCTAGAGCAACACTGATTGGCACAACTGCTATTGACTCCTGACCTGCTCTTTTTAACATTGATCTGCAAATAGCATGAAAGCCAGGGATATGAGTCTGAAAATGAACAAAACAAAATAAAAAGCTTCGTCTTGGCTATCGTTGATTGAGATTTATATGATCCGGCGCAAAATTGATAGAACGTTGTTGAGGAAATGTCCTTTGTCCTTCTTATTCAAAGAGGAGCAAATTATTTGATTGTTTGTTAAGGTCGAGTAAAACCAATGTCATGTGACTCATTAAAGGTTACAGAGCTCTCCCTAAAATTAGATCTGAGCTATTTATCACATCTCTCTCTGGGTGATCCGAGTACTTAATGTACCAGAATATTCAAGGGGCTTCTTACACGAGACAGCCGTAGGAAGTTTTTCCCATGTAAAAACCGATTCCCACGTGGTTACGTGTCTTCCTCCTCCTAATACCAACCCAACGCGTTTGCAAAAGTTGCATCAGGGCTTGGAAAGGTATTTCCCCCGAAGTCTGAGAAACAGCACTGGTGATCACAAACACATTCATAATGTTCTGCCTCAAAAATTAATTGATCTGGCAAGTGTTGTCTGACCAGTTGTAATAGAAATCTTTTGTGTGCCAAGAGGAACCACATTTCACTCCAGACTGCAGGTCTGCAAGATGAGAGACTGATCCTGTGGATCTGAACTCTCCTTTTTTTCTTTTTCCTTTTGCTTTTTTTTTTTTTTAATTTGTTATAAAAAAAATGACATTATGTAGTTTGTGTCCATAACATGGTTGAGATAAAAGGAAGAGCAGAAACCCTTGAGAAACGGGTGTGGGGGGTTTGGTTTGCTTTGCTTTTTTAACTTCCCCTCCCCAAAATGTTTAACATGAAAAACAGTGAAGTGCGGACTGATTCGGGAAACAGCAGAAGGGTCAATTTTTGCAGCAGAGAGGAAGGATTACACTGCGTATTAGTTTGGCTAAGCCAAAAGTCTGCTGTTATCAGAGGGAAGGGAAGACAATTATCAGTTGTTTGGCAGATGAAAAAAACCATCCTGGGAAAAAGGCGGAAGATGAAGCCCTTGCGATGCTCTTCTCTCTCAGAGCACGGGGATGGAAGCCATGCAAAGGAGATGGCCGTTTAACTGAACGCAGCCCTGGAAGGAAGAAGCGGGGGGGAAAGCGATAGAAAGGTCTTCCGGGCCCACTGGAGTAGGACAGATGCTGGTGTGGTGTTTGTCATCTGTGTCTCGTGTACAAAACCTGCTCAACAGAAAGCTGTCTGTACTTCGCTCTCTTGTCTTGCTGCTGTTGTGCGCAGGGTGTGCTGATGCTGGTAGGTAGGCGTTTGTTGTCAGGTTGAGCCGGTTGGTTTGTCAGACCAAGCATCCCGTACACACAGGACTTGGGAGGGCATTCGGAGACCTAAATGCAGGATCTCAGCTTAGAAGTCCAATGGTTAGAAAAGGAGACCAGGGTTTTGATGACAGTACCTGAGAAGTAGCACACATACATATATGTGTGTGTGTGCACAATATGTGTCAATATACCTGAGCATGCGCATGGAGAAGATACCACCCATCTGAGTGTGTGAATGGGGAAGATCCCAAACAGAGCCATGTTATGTGTTTGGCTGTCAGATAAACCACTTCCATTCCAGTAATCCAACTGGCGGGGAATGCATCAAAGAGGGTGTGGCGTCTCCATCTTTGGAGATACTGAAAAACCAACTAGACACGGTCCTGAGTAACCAGCTCTAGGTGGCCCTGCTTGAGCAGGGGGTTGGACAAGGTGACCTCTGGAGGTCCCTGCCAAGCTCAATTGTACTGTGATTCTAGGTAGTCAAGCAGGAGACAGAAAAAGACTCTTGAAGCTGAGATATTGCCACAGGTGCAATAACAGAGAAGAAACTCAGACCAAACCCACTGGGTTACTGAGGTCCCCCTGGAAAAAAAAACGTTCTGAGAGTGCGGTGTTTGGAGAACCACTTTGACGCTGCAGACAACAGAACCTGATGCATGAAGGTAAGAATTATGTCCGAGAGCTACGCAGACAGGACATTTACAGCTGTTTGGCATGTGATATTTTGCTAACTACAAGAAGGGTATGTGTCTGTAAAGGTCCTGCGGGAGCAGGATGTATCTTTGGATGTGGGATGGGGGCAGTGTGAGGTGTGGGATGGCTCCACCTGGTATTAACAACTCCCTGCTAGGAAAAGCAAGCGAGGCTTAGGGCTGGAGTCGGTCCTGTTGGCCGCCCATGTCACAGTGCGTGGTGTTGCCTCAGAAATATTCCTTAAAATATTTTTATTACAAATGTTCAACTTCTGCTTGTAGGAAGTTCCTTCTGCTGTGGTCCCAGTGGATGGGCATTGCACCCCACGGCAGTTGCACGTACACTGGCAGAGAGAATTATCTCACTGTGGTGTTGTACTTAACATTAAAAAGACATTACTGTGCTATAACGACAATACTGAAGGCGAGTCTTCCACATCCAGGATTTGTGAGCCAGTCTCTCTCTCTTTCTTCCTCCCCTTCTTTCCTTATCAAGGAAACTCTGTAGTACCACGTGCTGCAGAAGTAGAGGAAGAATTCCCTTTTGTGAAACGCTAGAATTTCTTTTGGCAGCTGGAAAGATCTAATGAAATGGGATGCAGTAAAGAGGGGTAAAGCTTACAGGAGAAGGAATACAGGTTTATCGAAAGAGTGAGCATCGGTAGTATTTGATTATTAAAGATTTTTGCTTGGAACATTCTGCTCTCAAATCCTTCTGGTGTAAATTGTTGAGTAGGAAAAAACAGCGCACCAGAAAAATGGGTGCTCTGTGGCAGCTGATGAAAGGGAAAGTGCCGCGGGAAGATGAGTGCGCGCTGTACCACGGGCTGGCAGCGAGGGGTGGCAGAGCTGCTGTGAAGGAACAATTATGACATTGTATTGTCCAGATGTGCGTGAGTTACTGTGAGAACCTTTCAAAACGGCCCCTTATGCCACAGCAGCAATTCCTGTTACACAACAGTGCATCGCCTATGCAACCCCTCTGGAAGCGATGTGGGGGGGGGGAATTCCTATGGGAGAGTCAGCCTGGTCCCGCAGAGGTGTAACCTCCTGTCCCGCAATGACAGTTAGGCTGGAAAGTGGGTAAACAAACGGAGCAAACAGGATTCCTCACTCAGTGGTGTTTGTCAGAGGCTGACAATGTCTTGAGCGTGCGTTTAACACGCTGGAGAAGGCCACAGGAGGAATAAAGGCTGATGATTTTTGTGTGTCTATAGGGAAATAATCTGTCAATGGTTTCTTGATCATTTTTTCCTGCTGTGGGTGAACGTCCCCGGCAGCATTTTAGGAAACGGAACTCCCCGAATGTCAGAGCGGCCGATCCCCTAATCCAGAAAGGACTGGCTCATTCCTTTGAAAATTCCAGCAGCTCCCGAGGGGGGAGGAGGCCTCACCGCGGAGCTGCCGGGGCGGTTTCCAGCGCTACAGCCCCCCCAAGCCATGTTTGACTTGCCAGCGTTTGGCAAAGTGCTAAATTTTTATTTAAATCCGAAGAAGGGGGAGAGAGAAAGAGAGAGAGGGAGTGAGGAGCGATTCCTGACACCAGGCCCTGCGGCGGTGCGCGGTGGCCCCGGCGGTGCCGGGGGGGGGGAACACACATATCAAACCGGGATGCCGAGGGGCGGGGATGGGGATGGAGGAGGGGGGGGGGGGTGGACCAGCGGGGCGGGGAGGGCGGCGAGCATCCCTCCGCCGCCGGGACGGTTGCCAAGGCGACGGCTGCGTGGCAACGGGCTGGCAGCGGGGGCCGCCCGCCCGCCGCCGATGCCGCCGATGCCGCCGCCGCGGCGCGCTGAGCGGGCGCGCTGCTGCCTTCCTCGCTAGATGCTGCGGAGGCCGCCCGGGAGCAACCACGCTCCTTTTTCGGCCACCGATCAACCAGAAAACACCGGTCCCGCTACCGGGGGCGACCCTCGGCCCTCCCCGCCGGGCCCGGCGACAACGCGGAGCGGAGATGTCGCCGCTGGTGCGGAGCGCCGGGGGCTCCCACCAGTGGCCGGCGATCGTTTTCCTCGGCCTTTGCTGTCTCCTACCCCCCGGGCGACTCGCCGCTCCCGGTGGCGACTATCCCGGGGCGGCCGTGGACAATTTGGTGGTCAGGAAGGGGGATACGGCGGTGCTTAGGTAGGAGGCGATCGCGGCCGCGATGGGGCGAGTGGGCTGGGGGGGGGTGGTGGTGGTGGTTACGGGATGATGGAGAGGAGCCCCATGGACCAGCCACCGCCGCCGCAGCATCCCCGAGAGCGGTCGGGGCTCCCGGCGGAGCCGAACGGAGCTCCGCCGGGAGCCCCGACCGCTCTCGGGGATGCTGCGGCGGCGCGGATCCCGTTGGAAGTGGTTTTCCCCGATTTTTAAATCTCTCGCGTTTCCTAAAAACCGGCTCGCTAGAAAGTTGGGAAACAGGCTGCATTGAAACCCTGTAGTTTGGGGTTCCGGCATCAATTCCGGGCTCCGCAGCCCTTAACGTTGAGGACTGCGTCCTTGTCGGGAGTAGTCGCTTATTTTTGACCGTTTTCGTATTTCTCGGCGATTAACGGGCAAAACTAGATTTGCGCCATTAGGAGATTACACGCTTTCCGTAGCTCCGTTATTGCTTCTCCTAATGAACCTCGCTCTCCCCGTGCTCACAGAATCCTCGTCGGTCTGGTTGACTGGAGCGAAATTTGTTTACCAGCAGTCGTACACCATACTTAATCTACTTGAATCCTTCTTTCTGATTTGAGCTCATTAATCCTCTGGTTTGATTTGATTATTCCCCCCCTCCCAAGTCTAACTTTTTATTCACGCATTGCACTTTTGTCATGATATTGTTATAGTTCAAGAAAAATACGTTTTCTCATTATCTGGAATACGATTGCAGCGGGTTGAACCTCCTTGCTCGTGATAAATCTCCGGTTTAATTGGCAGTAGTTTTAAGCTTTGGCGTATCTGGGTGTATTTATTTATTGTTGGGGTGTCACTCACTTAGGTCTCCAAAGTATTTTAGCCGTATGCATTTTTAATGATCCTACAATCGGCTGTGAAATACTGCATGAGGGATTTTCAGTAGGAATTTGGAATCGTTTCATAGCAAGTCAGCCTGCTTCTGGTGTAGTAGCTACTGAAAATACAGTAGATGTCTATGTAGGGCAGCTGACAAGTATTTTTTACGTATACCTCAATTATAGTCCGTATTTTGAGATGTCCTGAAGTCCTCCTGCTTTCTGTATGCAGAACTGGAGAATCAAAGGGAATAAATGAAAGTCTGTTTTATTTGTACTGTTTCAGACTGAATGGTTGCGGAGAGGATAACTCGGTGAGTTCACGGGCAGTTAAGACAGATACTCAGCCGGAGCTAAACATTACTAGGACGTAAACAAATATATGTTTAGAACTACCTTATTCAAAAACTGTGGGATTACTCTAAAGGTTACCCCTGCTGGGTTTCAGCTGGAGTATGTGCAGTTTTCTAGGCCTAAGATTGTGTTTGAAACTCGGCGTCCGTGCAGCTGGATAGGTTACAGAAATGAAATTAGAGCTTTAAGATTAAAACATGACTCTGGTCTCACCAGGGAGGGAGAGCGCCTGTTCTGTGAGGAGGGGCTGCTGAAGGAAACACAAACACCGCTGCTCGAGTAGGACCAAGGCGATCAGATGGTGAAATACTGTGCCTTACATCTGGGGTTTTTTCATTCTTCTTGCTCTGTGATTAACTTCTTTCATTTCATGTGCCTTTTGTGGGCTTTCTTTCAAATCGGAGTTTATTTTGTTTTCGGCTGGCGTTGCGGCTCGATGGGAAGCGTGGGGTGGCCGTAGGAGAGCGCTTCCAAAGGAGCGCGCAGGAGAGGGTAGAGCTGTTTGTCTTGAGTCTCTCGCCACACGTCGTCACTGCTCCTCCTGAATTCTTCCTCACTGCATATTTGTAACATGAATATATTTCAAAATACATTAAAATAATTGCTATTAGTATCCTAAGTATTGGAAGCTGGTGATTTATTTAAATACAAACTCCAGTGAGCCAGATAAGCGATGTGGGCATTAGAAGAGGGTTTTTTTCCTTCCAGCTCGGTGCTGTCTGAATTTAGCCCTTCTCCGTTGCTGTAGGGTGCAGCATCCGAAGCTGCTGTAGCCCCCAGGCTCTGTCAGCAAGGTGGCCAGTGGCTCCCTGCTGTGGGCACGTGTTGATTCTCCTCCCAGCACCCTCCGGCTTCTCCAGTTTTATCTGTTTTCCCGCAATGGGGGCTTCAAAAGTTCCCTCTGTACTTTGTTGCAAAGGCAGCCCCGTGCTTAAAGCATCCAGCGTTCCTGTCGTTAATAATTGATGCTCGAATATGGGAGTGATTCCCGGGGCTTTGAGTCAGCGTTTTCCTGGCTGCGAGAAGCTTCGGGTGATGGACGTGATGCGCGTTCGGGTGGGGGCGTCCGCGGCGGCGGGCGGCGGGGGCAGCTCCACTGCGCACCCACCCAGGTCTGGGGTGGGGGTAACCGGGGTTATTACCTGCCTTCAGCTGGGGGGAAACTTTTATTTGCGAGTCTGGTTTTGAGCTGAAATACTGGGGAAGAAAGCGCGTAGCCTGGTTCGGTGACCGAGGTGGCAGAGAGTAGCCAAGTTCCAGCCTCAGTTCTCACATTAAGTTTTCATTGTCTTTCCTAAAGATGAGGAATAAGGCCTCCTTGAGCTGCTGAGGTTTTCCAGTAAAAGCCTCCCAGTGTTAGCACGAAGTAAGTAGTACAGCTCCCTCATTTTAAAATAGTTAATTCACATGAAAGCGTGATTAATCAGTTCAGCATCAAACACGTGCAGCGTTTCTCTGGTGCTGCAGAAGCAAAGCCGTGAGCATCGCTCCTGCCCCAGCCAGGTCCCCCACCGCCCCTCGCCCTCACTGCGTCCCATGGGGTGGCCGCACGCCCTGTCATTGCCACCTGGGCCACCGCAGGGCCGGGCTTCCCCGGGATGCTGCGCTGGGATGCTCGTGGCTCTCCCGCAGCCCCCCAGGCCAGCAAATGGCACCCCGCACCCGGCACCTCCGGAGGGACGGGCCCAGGAGTTTGCCAAGCGCCTGTCTGGGTACGGAAAGCACCTTAGCAATCATTTTTAAAAGCAAACCTCTCATTGACCAAGGCGTTCTTTCTGTTAATGAGTTATTTCTCTAGTCTCTATAATTAAAACCTGGCTCCTTCTGTTTGTTTCCGATCAGCGATTGATCCGTGTGTTATGTCCCAGTCCAACTATGTTGGGCCCGGGAGGGGTTCGTAATGATTCCAAGCATGAGATTAAGACACAAAGGAGGTCAGATGCCGCTCACTGCAGGTTTATTGTTATTTTCCAGCCATAGTCACTGAGGTGAGCGATAAGAGTAAAGGCAGGAGCAGAGAAAAGGCGGAATGGAGGAGCAGCATTCCGGAGCGCAGCGAGAGTATAGTCACCACCGCAGGCCCGACGGTGGCCCGACGCTCCCCTGGAGTTCAGCGGCGTCCCGTTGGCACGTGGTTCTCACGTAGTGACGCTGGTGAGGGTCCCATTTGTGGTCTGGCACGGCACTAGTTTATAGTCTCTGTCGACTCGTAGTTCGATCAGTCGGCGTGCAGGTCGTCTTGGCTCGGCCAGTCATCGTTTGACGCGGTGGCTGGGTGAGTTTTTCCTGCCCTCGTTGGCAGCAGTGGGCCAACTTTCAGATGTCTTCTTGTTGGTCTGCAGAAAGTCTGCACGAGCTTCCCGTCGGCTTGCAGCAGCAAACCCGCCAGGAGACCCTGCCAACTTCCCCGACGACCCCACGGAAAACGCGCAAACCTCCCCTCAGTTTGCTGAAAATTAAGCGAGCTTTGAGACAGTTATTTTTTTAGGTTCCAGTCTCCCACACCGTGCAGTCCCAATGCTTTTTGTGTCACTCTTTCTTGAAGTTATAAGAAATGAAATCAGTAATGCAGTTGCTTTGTACGGCAAAATAATTTTGGGAAGCCACTTCTTTTCAGAAGTATAATTCTGTCCTGCATCTTTTCTATATTCTTCCCAGGCCATCAGTTAACATTTAATGAGAACACATGAGGAAGAAGAGAGAAAGTTATAAAACCATTATTTTATTAAAAGAATAAATTGCTGCATCATGAACTCCTAGAAATACAGGGAACAGTCTATATTTTCAGAAGCGGATTTCTCTGGTGACCCTTTTCAAGACCTCCTGTAAGGAGAGGGGTCACGGGGGGTTTGCAGCCCGTCCGTGGCGCTGACAGCAGAGAGGTGTTTGAGAGAGGTGACAAATGCAGAGCCATTTGCTGGGAGTGGTGACCCGCTCCGTGTCCCTCGCTGCCCCCAGGGCTGGATGCTCCAGGGGACAAAAGCCACCTCCCCTTGGTGGGGGCCGCTCCGTCCCCTCCCGCTGGCCTCGGGATTGCAGCCGGAGGTGCTTCTGCTTCTGGGAGAAATAAGAGAGAATTTCTCTCTTTCTGTGCTGATGCTTATCTAGGTTACGGCTGGTTGGTGTTTCTGGCCCTCCTGGCTCTGTATATCCAAGACAAGAGGCTCCTCCAAACCTCATCTGCAAGTTGTACACAAAACGCCCTTAGATACCGAAATGTGCAGGCCTGAAGGTGATGAAAACGGCTTTCTCTAGCAAGAGAAGTTTCTTCCACATTTCATTTTTCTTAAAGCTCACGATTAACAAAACCTAGTTTACTTGATAGTACTTTGATACTGTGTAATCACAGCAAATTAAGTTTTAGAAGTTGGCGCGTTTTTTAAAAAAGCAAAAGTTTTTTTTTTACCACTACATGATTACAGAGTCATTTATGAAACATACGCTCCAGAACATGTAAAATAATGTGAATTCTTCACTGCAGAGTTAAACCTCAAGCTGGGATCTGTTGGATCGAGATTCCCAAAGGCTCATTGAGGAGCAGGAGTGGTGGAAGCTGTAAAGCAGATAACCGGTTGTCATTGTGGAGTGGATGTCGGTTCTTGTCAAACCTGGCTGGGAAAACCAGGGATCAGTTCCAGGCCAGCCTTGTTAACAGGTAGATCGAACTTCATCCACGTCTTTTTGGCCACAGCAGCCTCTTTTGGCCATTCCATGAGAATTCTGCCTGAGGTTTAGGGCAGCCAAAGTTGTCTGAGAAAGGTGATTATAGGAGATTTTTTTTTTTGGTCATAGGTCAGGAGGTTTGGGGTTTTTGGGTTTGTTCTCTAAATTTGAAATTCTTTGCATGTAGCCTGGCTGCTTCTCTTTCCACCTCGGAGAATTTCAGGTCTATGTCATGTGCAGCCTCGAGACATGAGGTGGTTGTCAAACTCTTCGTGTGAACCAACAGTAACGCAGGAGGGGCGGCGCTGAGTCTAGGGGTATGTTTCACTGGTATTAGAAGGTTTGGGCACGTGGTGGGCAGCTGATGTGAAACACCGTCCATCTCTTCCAGTGGCTGCTTTTAGAGTTACTCAACTTCTTTTCTGTAAGTTTTCCCACTGGTGGAAGGAGTTGCCATCTTCTCCCACTCCCGGCATCCTCCAGCGTCTCTCGGTGTCCTTGTCTGGGAGAGCCGCTGCTTCAGCGTGACTTCTGCCTCCCCCGAGAGGTACCGAGCGTTTGGCCCGTGACCCCCCCGGGGTGGCAGAGGCGGCAGGCAGGGGGGTGTGCTGGAGAGACGCTGCTCCTTGTGCAGCACCGATGACTCAGTGCTCCCCCGCGGCTCCCTCCGGCTTCGCAGAGGTGGCAGTTCTCACCATCTAGTGGAAACGACTTCCCCAGCTGCGTGTCGTCTTCTTCACCCATATCGGAAAATGGGATGCTCCCTGTTCTCCACCATGGCTCTCCTCTGATGAACGGTGACGGTTCAGGGGAGAGATGTCCACCTAACGTTATTTTCCTAATCCAGGTCCCTTTAGGGGTATCAAATTCAGGCTCTCTGAAATCAGAGTCCAGTATGGGGATGATCTCTGTTTTGGCAGGAGAAGTTTGGCAGCAGAAGTCAAAACCACGTCTGGCCTTCTCTGGCTTTCAAACATGCTGACTAGAAGGTCAAAGGACCTCCCCTTTCCCAGTAGAGCACACCAGTGCCTTACCATGGGCTCCGGGGAGTCCTGGCCAAATGAAACCTTGCTGGGACCATTTCCAGTTCCTGCTTCCCCTGACTCCAGGTGCTCGAGAATGAAACTACAGCGTTGTGGTCATCACCGTGGATTCTGTTTTGTGTGGGCTCCTTGCCAGCACTTCTTGAGCTATGAAATCCCATGGATTCTCAGATCAGTGGTCCTGAGGAACATCCAGCTGCTCTGGTGGAAATCCCTGAAGGTGCCGGTGTGGCTTGAGCGCCCGTGTCAAGCAGGCTTTGGTTCTGAAGCTGTTCAGGTCCTCAGGGGGATGTAGGTGCCTAATTCATACGTACGTTGCTGCGGGGGGCTAGTGACCGTGGGGGTTTGGGACTGCTGGTTTTGCCCTCTCTTCCCAGGAGAGCTGCCCTTTGTAGCCAACAGCCTTTGCCAAAAGAGCAACAGTGGTGGCGGAAAGCTGGTGACACGTCTGCCAAACGCTCTTTGTCCGTTGTAATTCATATCGCTGAGAAATTCATATTACTGAGAACCGGGCATTTGGAATGAAGGTTTTGCAGTATGAGTAGCAGGTAAATATCGAGTGTATGTAGCACATTTAAATTTTAAGATACTATATATATTTCAGGATTATGGTCCCTCTGATGCACGTGCACATGCTGGAGTTGGATGCAGTTGTGTGCACCCGTGTATAAATGCAGATATGTCTATGGAGAAACAGGTGGTGTAATAAATATAAAAATTTTCTTCTTTCCTTTATGACATTTTTTGACTTCCATACTCTCTTGGTATTCTTGTGCAGTGCAGGATCATAAATTATTTGGCTACGTGAAGCTTTGTTCCCATCTCTCTGCAACGTGACTGTGGTATGTGTAGACATGTGTGCACACCCCCTCATAAAATTAAGTTGTTGTTTGGGTAAGATTTTCACGTTCCAAATCCCTGCCAATTATTAAACAAGCACATTATGGCGCTTGCCTCTTGTCTATGCGGTAATAATAAATAAATTCAGAGCAAATTAAAATAATTTATCATTTTAAACGATCGCGAATGTTTCAGATGTTATGCAGAGGAGCTAACACAACAAGGAATCAGCAAGGAATGAAAAACGGAATTTGTTCCAAGGGGCTGTTCTGTTGAGGAAGAAACAGAGACTTAAATTACTTTCTTCTTGTCATCTTGCATAAGAGTTGACTGCAGCCGATATCCCAGGGAAACAAGTCTCGGGGGTTCAGGCTGACTCGCTGCACAGGCCAATCAGCGACACGCAGCGCTGGCTCGCCACCCTCTCTCCTGGCAGAAATCTGACCCAACGCTGTGCTTGGAAACTAAAATCCGCGCTGCAGAGGCTCCGGGAATCAATCCGGAGACATCTCAGCTCTGCTGGAGGCTTGCGGAGGTGGATGGGCACAGCGGGGCTCGCGCTCCTCTGATGTCCCCGGCGGGGCCAGGCGGGGCTGGGAGCTCTCTTGCCCTGGAGGCTGTTGCCCACGTTGTTCCTTCTCCCTGGCATGGCTTTGGCCCGTGCCAGCTGCCGGCCCTGCTCACCTCCTGTAGTGTTTGAACATCACGGGCCGTGCTTCCAAAGGATGCTCTCTCGCACCCCTCCGCAACGGTGCTGTGGCTCGTGGTGGGAAGGGAATGAGAAGGAACAGGTGACGCGGAGCGTCTCCCCCCTGCCGCTCTCGCCGCCGGCAGACGCCCCTGGTGCAGGGCGAGGAGCAGCGGGGCCTGAGAATAAACAGTTTTTTCCAGAACTTAGAGGGGTTCAAACCAGCAGCGAGTGAAGGCGAGGGCAGGTTGATCCGGCTGGCCACAGCTGCGGATAAATTCAGTGAGATTTTGCAGGTGACAGCGGTGGCAGTGGCCTCGCCTGCGATGAGGTAACGCTGCACTAATCAATCAGGTTAATTGATCGTATCCATCCACAGGCTGCTGGTACCAGAGCTGCCGGCTCCTTTACCTTGCTCCATCTGCTAGTCGAAGTGATCGGGAAAGATAAGGTTGAAAGACAAACCTTGTCTCCTCTGGGAACGCTGTTCCCCAGAGCGCCATGGGCAGAGGTGGTGGTTTAACGCCCCTCTGCTCAGGCACCGCCCGTCGGCAGCGCTGGGGAGTCCGGAGCCCCCTTCAGCTCTGGCTCTCGTTCAGCCTTTGAGCAGAGGTGATCAGTACAAAATCCGTGTACTTGCCAGAAAAGAAAGGTCCCACTTGGAAGCAGAGGAAGGAACTCTTCAAATTTGCAAAATTTCCATTTCCTCCAGCTCAACCCAGACGTCAGTTCAGGGTTGATGCTAACTCGGTGACGTGCTTACTGAAGTTTGCCATCACTGGGGCGGTCCCTCCTCTGCCTCTCGTTGGCAGTTGTGCCTCCACCGTGCTGTGAGCGTGGGGCAGCCACCCCAAGCCCTCACCGCCGAGCCAGCTCTGGAGCAGAGACGTGGAGTGGGGCCAGGGCCACCCTTCGCGGGGGCTCAATAGCTCTGCTGGGCTGCTGGGTGTGGGTGGTCCATCACACCTTGCATTGTTGGGCTGCTGGGCACAGTGGTCCATCGCACCTTCCATTGCTGGGATGCTCCATATGGGTGGTCCATCACGTCCCACATTGCTGGGTGACTGGGTGCGGGTGGTCCATCACGTCCCACATTGCTGGGTGACTGGGTGCGGGTGGTCCATCACGTCCTGCATTGCTGGGTGACTGGGTGTGGGTGGTCCATCACGTCCTGCATTGCTGGGTGGCTGGGTGTGGGTGGTCCATCACGTCCTGCATTGCTGGGTGGCTGGGTGCGGGTGGTTCATCACGTCCTGCATTGCTGGGTGGCTGGGTGCGGGTGGTCCATCACGTCCTGCATTGCTGGGTGGCTGGTAGGGGTGGTCCATCACGTCCTGCATTGCTGGGTGGCTTTGTGCAGGTGGTCCATCGCATGGGGTGCGCTGCAGGGTGGCTGGGCATACACCTCTGTATGCAGCGTGGCAGAGCACAGCCCAGCCATGCCTCCGCCCTTGGAGCTGGCTGAGGTTGCAGAGCTCTGGTGTTGTGCACAGGCGTACCAAATCCCACTCACCTTTATCCTGCCGTATCAGGAACTATCTTCTTTGTACTTTTTTCAAATAATTTTCAACCCCTCAGAAAAGATATTTCTTCCTCTGGCTGGATGCAGAGTTTTTTTCCCAGCATTACAGCTGCCAGAGACCCCAGAGGAGGATGGATTCGTTAGTGCCCCTGCATCCACGTAGGTGGATTTGCAGAACAGGCCCAACAAAACGTTCATCCATCGCAGCAGTGTCTGTGGTGCTCTTTCTGGAGTACTTTCTGTATAGGCACCAGCACACGGAGCCAGCAGACGCCTGCAGTAGCTCTGGTTTAGTGCAGTATATTAATGACAACACCAGTAGAGATTTGGAGGTGCCTTACACACGAGAGTGACTCACCAGGGAGTTCAGCTCAAGTTTTGATTTTTATACCTGCAAAACTTTTAAAAAATCCAAGATGAAGTAGAACATGCTCTGTTTCATAACAGAAAAACAGTCGGTCTATTTTAAAAGATTTTCCCTTGGCAACGGCAGACAATCTGGTGGTCAGACAGCCAAACAGCCATCATTAGTCATGCATAATTAAAACAAAGAGAGTATCCAACTGTTAGCGGTAACAGTTTTGTCTTGGAAAAAATCTCATTAGCATACAATACTTCTTGCAGAAATCTCCAGTAGTTTTCCTCATGCAAATGCCAACGTAAATGAAGGAAATTTTATATATTTATGTATATGTGCTGTATTTTTTCTATGTGTATGTAAATATACAGGAATACGATAACTGTCCAGTTAGTGCAGCATCTGTGATATGCTGCTGAATTTACATAATGCAGTTCTGTCAAAAGTAGGCAGGAACCGTATTCCCTCCACAAAACATAGGCATACGTAATTTACTGGACAGTTGTATGCCTTTGATGTTTCACTGGCTTCATGTTAAAAAATGTTTTCAAACTGAATATAATTCACCACCATAAAACAGCACTGGAGACTGAAGTCCTCCTTTTCTGACCGCCTGATTTTCGCCTGAGGCGAGCGCTCCCGTTAAGCGTATGCCGGGCGGGAAGAAGCCGATGCAGCCCTTTGCCCGTTATTTCCGTGGAAAGGACTGACGGGGAGGTGTGTTGCGTTGCCCTACACGACTGTTGGGGCTTGCTTTAGGTGCCACTGGGTGCAGGGGAGACCTGTCTCTATGGAGCACGGTGCCGGTACCCACGCGGGTGGCACGGCACGGTCCTGCCGTCAGAGCCGAGAGGTGCTGGGATGCTCGCAGGCAGGTTAGCGATGGGAACCGGTGGGAAGCAGGACTGGGTAAGAGCTATAAATAAGCAGTTAAAGAAGAAAACAAGGCTTTGAAACCACACTCCTGTGTCTTACTAACTGGAGGGGGAGCGTCTGTAAAGCACAGGTGGAGGCGCGCTCTGGCTTTGCCACCAGCCACACGTTTAGTGCCCTGAACTAAGCAAGAATGCCACGGGAGGACAGTTTCTCTCCAAGGAAAGCTGATTGAGAAAGGGAAGGGGAAGTTTCCAGCCAAGTTCTGGTTGATTTAGTGCGGTTGTCTGTGGTTATGCAAAAATAAGTAGCGGTGACATCCCACCTCGCCCCAGCAGCAGAGAGCTGCCCCAGGGCTTCCCCCTGCCCAAGGGCTGGCCCAAAGCCGCCCAGCAGACGGGCCCTCGCTGGGTGTCCAGGACCCTGCGCAGGGCAGGGGGAAGCTGGTGATTCGGTGTGTTCACTTTGTTACATTTCAGATTGGTGGTGAAAAAGGTTATTTCATCCCTCCCTCCCCCTTGCTCTCCCTCCCTCCCTCCCTCCCTCCTTCCCTCCCTCCCTCCATCCAGCATATTTAGAGGATGTTAAATCCACCTATTGACTTAGAGGAAAATCACTCCTTTTTCCTCAGAACAGTAGTTGAATTTCTGATTAAAATAATATATATAGAGGCATATATATGTATCTTTTTATAGACTTAGTGCTGCGGGGGTTTTTTTTTAATGTTAAAGCTGTTAATTTTATGTAGCAGTTGTAGAGGAACATTTACGGGCGGGCAGAGGCCCCGCTGCAGGCGCTGGCCTGGCTCCCTCTCGGTGCCTGCTCTGGGAAGGCGCTTCCCTGGGCTTGGCCGCGGCGGCGCGGCGCGGGGGAAAGGATGCTGGCGGCGGCTACAGACGCTCCAGCCGCCGCTGGGTGATGGTGAGGGGAGATGCCGTGTGAAAACAGGAAAGCGCTGCAGAAGAGATTGCTTTGTGCTGCTGGGGAGCAAAAAAGATTCGCAGTTGTAAATGAAACAGTGTTTTCTGCACCGTTTTTCCCCTCTTTTCCCCCGCTCTCTTCCCCCCCTCTCTTTCTGCACGGCCATTCTGATTGCCTAGAACTTTCTCTGCCATTTGTGCCTCTACCCTGTAGTAAAAAAATGGTCCATGTGCCAGTAGGCTTTGTATGTGGGAGACTGAGGTGCGTTGGGACAGCCAGGTGTATTTGAAATCCGAGCAGGTACAACCCTTGTGTGAAAACTCCAGTAATGTTTTTAGCAGGTTTTAATAAGCTACCAGCTGAAGTGCTGAAATATCCATGAAGAGGTTTTACCTGGGTTTTAATAACACCAGTGGAAGTTTGCAGAGAAAACACGTTAGAGCTGTTCGTTCACTTGGGATCAGGAGCGCAGGAACAAGCAGCGCACGCTTGTTCTCTGCAAGTTTGGGTTTGTTTTAATCCAGGAATGTTTACTCTCTCCTTCCGAAGTGCGAGAGCTGGTAGCAGCAGCAGAAGCCCTCGGGAGCGGTGCCCCAGTGCCCCCCCCAGCCCAGGTGCTGGTTGGAATTTGGGGCAGCTCCTTCAGGGAGCCAGAAGGAGAGCGACAGCCTGGAGAAGAGGGGGCTGAGGGGAGACCTTCTCGCTCTCTACAGCTCCCTGAAAGGAGGGGGTAGCCAGGGTGGGTCGGGCTCTTCTCCCAAGGAACAGGCCATGGGACAAGGGGAAATGGCCTCAAGTTGCACCGGGGAAGGTTTAGGATGGATATTAGGAGAAATTTCTCCACCGAAAGGGTTGTCAAGCGTTGGACCAGGCTGCCCAGGGCAGTGGTGGAGTCGCCATCCCTGGAGGGATTTAAAAGCCGGGCAGACGCGGTGCTGAGGGACGTGGGGTAGTGGTGGGTTTGGGCAGTGCTGGGTTGATGGTTGGACTCAATGATCTGGAAGGTCCCTTCCAACCTGGGCAATTCTGTGATTCCATGGAACCAGTGCCGAGCTGTTCTGGCTCCCAGGTGGGCTCGGAGCAGGGCAGATGGGTACCAGCGCCGCGGCGGGGATGGCTGGGTGGGCACAGGATGCCACATCCTTGGGGGATGCTCTGCAAATGCCAGCGTGGAGCATCTTCTGAGGTTTCTTCATGGTCCCTTGCTAGCCTGGGCAGGTCTCCACAGCTGCGCAGGGCCAGCTGGTGGGCGCCCCTCTGCCAGGAGGTGAGACGTGTGCGGGATGCGCAGCGGGTGCTCGGTGCGGTGAGGAGACGTGGGGGCAGCCCGGCAGTGCTGTGGAGCAGGGACGCAGCCTCGGGGGGCGGCGGTGCTGTGGGAGGGCTGACGGACACCGAGACGCCAATTTACCCGTTTGTAATTATCAGAAAGGAGTTTAATGGGGGAGGGTGTAACTGAACGCATTATGTTTGCCCGCTCCTGGTGGCTGTGATTCTACCCACTAGAAATGTTCAACTTGACCCAGGGGCTCCAGACGTAACCTTAGCTTTCAGTAAATTGTGGTGTCACTTAATTTTAAAATAGAGCCATAAAGGCGTGATGGAAAAATGAAAATGTTAAATACTGTGGCCAATACTTTTGGTAAGTGGTACATTGCAGTCTTGGAATAAACACATTTTATGTTTGTGACACAGTTCAAAATAAAGTGTATATTATTACTGATGTGGTTTAATACTAGATCAGATTCTCTGTACCGTGTGCTGTAGAAGAGGATGATGGTCGGAAGCTCCCGCGGTGGGTGTGGGAGCTGGAGGGGGGGTGTGTGTGTGAGCAGGGGGCGAGGTCTGTGCCAGGAGCTGCCCTGTGCTCCGTAACGAATGGAAATCCTCGTCACAGCGCTTTGGAACCAGGGTGCTTGCCTCAGCCCCTTCCCGGTGGAGGACTGGGATGGCCAATGCCCCCGCAGTCGCTTCTTCTGCTTTTCTAGCCCTGGACCCGCCAACACTGAGACTCCTCTGTGTGTCCGTGATGCATCTCCGGGGTCCGTGACGCATGGCCCGTCCGACGTCCTGGCTCAGTGTCCTTTCCACCAGTGGCACCTGGCTGGTGAAACGGGCTCACGGGTTCTTGGGGGAGGCTGCAGGAAGGTACAGGGGAAGCAGACTGTGAATTTAATGGGCTACGCTGCACTCAGCAAGATGTGAAACTGCTGATTTTCTCCAAATTGGCTGAATAAAGGTCAAGAACTTCTTCCTGCCATCAGAGGAGAGGAGGAGAATAACTCCCATGCCATGACCAATGGGAGCATGAAGGAGAAGAGCAGAGGTTCGGGTACCGCGGAGGAAGGGTGAAAGGATGGATAATTTTCCATGTAGCCTTTTCTGCCAGTTCCAGGAAACCCAGAACTGAAGTGCAGGCTGCAGAAGGCAGCGATCGCACCGAGCTGTTGGGTTACCCGCCGTGAGGGGAGGGCAGCCAGCAGGGCTCGGATCCCTTCAGACTACAGGGTGTGCGTGGGAGCGCTGGCTTCTGCCAACGTGACGTCCACCCAGCGACCACCGCAAGAGCTGGAACAGCCTTTTGCTCGTGGTGGGACTGGCGCTTCGATGCTGAGAGGAAAACGTGGAGTTTAACCAAAGATAAACATCTAAGTAACACAGTTTTCAAAGAGTTTGTTGTTTTTTAATTCTAGAAGTCGTGTTGACTCATCGTTGTGTCAGTCCCTCAAATAATGCTTCCTTTAGTATTTCCTGCTGATTTTGTTGGTTTCTTGTGTATAAGTGAAAGTTAAAAAGGACTAGGAGATACAAGACTTGCTCTACCAGATTTTTAGATTAATAAGATGCTTTTAGCTTAATAAGAAAGAAATGGGGAAGTGGTCCTAGAAGTTAAACAGTGTCAACACACGTTGAAGTAAATTACAGATGAGGTTGTCCCAGGCTTCGAATGCTTAAAGTCTTTAGGAGACTGAATGCAGCTCTTAGGGGAAATCCCAAAATAATTTGATATCCTGAGCTGAGGCAATAATGTTTCCAGAGGCGGGGGGAAGGATGGATGTCTTGGCACAAATAAACAGATAAATAAAAGCACTGTCTTCCGTGTTTGTCTACTGTGTCACCAAGTCTGAAAGGCTGAGGTCTTTTCTGCAGCATACCTGAACCCAGCTGTATTGAAAGCGTGATCTCAAATGGGTAACTGTCAGGTCTAAAAGCAATTATTTCAGTTATTCTGGTCCTAACCATCATAATCTAGCAGCTTTTAATGAGGGATTTGCATCAGATGAACTAAATTAGTTAAAAAATGAGCGCAACTGTATATGAAGGTCTCGGAAAGGACTTACATTATTAAATTGACTCATTTTAGGATCTATGCTTATGAAGTATTAAGTTAGCTTAGTTATGTACTTTAATAGATGTGATGAAAAATCTCATACGGTGGGAGTTAAAAATGCAGTAGTTTTGCAGCTAGTGTGTTGCTTACAGAATGAAATAACAGATAATAATGCAATAATTAAAACATTTCTTTGTTCCTTTGCTGAATATTTTTGCTTATAAATTTAGTATGGTGGTATAATATAATATCTACAAAATTATGGGCTAATACATTTAAAGTATGTGTGTGTTTACCTTGATTTGTTATGTCATAATTATCTTGAATTTATCATAGGAATTAAATTAGTAAACCGGCACAATCACATACTTTTAAATGTGTTCTATACACAGAAGTGTTAGTGTTTTGCTGTCCAGCTACTGCTGTGGGTCGTCTCGCTGGAAGTTAAGTTGTATTGCGGCACTTCAGGCACAGCTGTTACGATCGGACTGGCCAAGCCACCTCTGATCCCGCTCCAGCAGTGTAATTCTCTTACAACTCTTGTTCAAGACAGTTATTAAGTAAATCGAAAATTAAATATTAAAAATGTCCTTGAAATGCTAATATAAACAGTGGAAAGAAACAAAAGAAGACTGATCAGTCTAAGGCTTTCTTTCGGGTATTAAGGGTCTCTCATATCACGGTTCTATGCGTGAATGGATTTTTCTGTGGGCAGTGACTGTAGGAAGCCACTGTGACCTTCAAGATCTTGCAAGTGTGGTATAACAGCGTGTGCAAGCTCACTCGCATACCTCTGCTATGGAAATTGCCATTGTATTCCGCTCCACGAAGAAAATCCTAAACTTTTCCATGCAAGTTACTTTCATTCTTCTGGACTTTTTTTTTTGTAAGGCATTTTAGGGTGTAAATTTACATAATGGCTTGAGAAACGTAGCGTACACTGTCCAAATAATCCTGAAAAATTCTTGAGAAGATGATGGGGAGCTGAATTACACCACGGCCCATTAACTCTGGAGGCCCTTTAGGGCTGTTTCTGGAGAAGGGGGGGCCATGCAGTAATCTGTTGAGTTGACAATTCAACTAGAAATCAGAAGATTAGCGTCCTGTCCCAAACACTACTGACTGAAGGGTGACTATCACCCTTCGGGATTTTGGAAACCCATGTTGCTTTTTAGGAAAAAATGAGAATTTTCCTATTTATCACCTGGCAGCACCATGTCCAGGTGCCGCAGGGATCCGCCACCACCTCTGCACCGGCGACGCTTCCCCGGGTGGGTGTGCGAGGTGGGGCCAGGTCAGACATTGTAGTTGTTTCTGGATAATTACTCAAACATACTCAATTAAGTATTTCACGTCCTCTGTATGAAGCAATGTCTCCATTTCCTGTCTGAAAGACCTTCTGCTGTTGGAGAGCTCTGTTTGCATTCTGCAATATTCATGTATGAGACAATTTTGTGTATAGAATTATAGAATCACAGAATCGCCTGGGTTGGAAGGGACCTTTCAGATCATCGAGTCCAACCATAGACCCAGCACTGCCCAAACCCCCACTACCCCACGTCCCTCAGCACCGCGTCTGCCCGGCTTTTAAATCCCTCCAGGGATGGCGACCCCACCACTGCCCTGGGCAGCCTCTTCCAGTGCTTCACAACCTTTCCGTGAAGAATTTTTTCCATCCTAACATCCATCCTAAACCTCCCCCATATATGTATGTGTTTTTAAAGGTATGAGATTTGTGTAACTCCACTTGCCCCCATGGTCCAGCTGCTCCTCGCTCCGCAGTCAAGGTCGGATTGCAGCTTTTGCTTCTGACAGGACTTTGATTCTCTGCCTGGCAGGTGAAAAGAAGAGCACATAGAGCTGAAAAGAATATTTACTAACAAATAATCAATACACCAGACACATTAAATACCTCCCCTGGAGGTATTTAAAAGACGGGCAGACATAGTGCTCACAGATGTGGTTTAGAGTGATGGTTTCTGTCAGAGTTGGGTTGATGGTTGGACTCAATGATCTGAAAGGTCCCTTCCAACCCAGGCAATTCCACGATTCTGTGATTAAGTACACTGCAAAGAGTAATTCCCCGGTGCTGTGAAAGAGAAGAGGTTTATGATGACCAAGAGGTCTGTCCCTGCCCTCTGCAGGTCCATCACCCGTCCCCACGCCACTCCAGCCCTGCGGCTCCGATGGGCACGCGGGGTCTGGGGGTCCCCACACAGATCCAGGGCATCTCCCCACCTCACCCCGCGCACACCAGCAAAGCCCTGTCGGGAAAGCCACAGGTATTTGGGCCACAGGCATGAAAAGCAAACAATCTTTGATATATTCTTCCCTGTAGTTGGTGAAATTTGCTTTTCTGTCCGCGCCCCGTGGACAAGCGCGTGGCGGGACCAAAGTGAGGGGAGAGGGGAGAAGCTGGTGGGGGAGTGTCCCGCGGTGGAGGAGCAGGTCACGGATTCACAGCTGCGGTGCTTTGGCCGCATTCGCAGGAGGCCAGGTGAGGAGTAAATATGTTATGAAAGTGGCCTAATTATGATGAGCAATTTTCCCCCCGGCTGGAACAATTGGACTAGAAAATTGTACTAGACTTTTCATTCCGAGACTATTAAATAGCAGAGGAAGAGAGAACAAAATATATCTTTTGTCACAGCTGCTTTTTTTTTTTTAGCATAGAGTCTTGCACATGGCTGAAAATTAGTTTAAAATTAATTTAATTAATTTTATTTAATTTGTGACTTTTTTTTTTACCTGCATAAACCTTCTTTATGTTACATTTCTGGTAGTAGGAAGGTGTGTGTGCTAAAGATAAAACACAGCCTGCAAATTAAATTTGGATAACGCGGTCGTTTGGGGTGTTCTGCAGCTCGGGGCTGCCCCGGGCCGGGGGGACGCGTGGGGCTGAGCCCCCGTGGGACCGTCCGGGGGAGTGGGGAGCGCAGCGGTGCCCGGCTCGACCTTGTACAGAGCAGCGAGAGCCAGAGACGGGGGGATTAGCGCAAAGGAAAGGGGGGGAACATTGCTTACACCCCCCGTCGGAGGCAGAGCGGTGGACGGTGTCTGCAGGGAGTGCGAGGTGTGAAGGGGCCAGGGCAGAGGACGAGGACACGAGGCATCGCCAGCCCCCCGGAGCCTGGAAACGAGTATCTATGGAACACCAAAAAACTGTTCAAATTTTAAAATTAAACCTGGGGCGCAGGTGTGGAGCGGAGAAGATCCGAGAGTCTTTAGCCTAGATACAGTAGTTGAATTTGCTGATTTTTTTTTCCTTCTTCATATACAGCTGCATGCTTTATATGAAGAGATTATATGATAAGAGGAGATTATAGAACCCGCGGCTCCCTCCCCGGCTGCCACAGCCGGGGGTGCCGGCATCGCCTCCCGCAAACTGCAGGATTGCCTTTGGGTTGGTTTTCCTCTTCCTCTTTCATGTATTATATCCAAATATCTGATTGTGATTTTTTTTTTTTTTTTTTTTTTTTTGGTCTGTGTAGCACATTTGCGATTCTTTCGTACTGATTTTATCGATGGGTAATGGATTTAAAATAGATCTTGGTTTTGGAGGTGTAAGGAGCACTTGCTGTGATAGCCATCTCATTGAGTGCAGTAGTGTTGCGTGAATATTTCAAGTTAACATGCATTCTTTGATAAATAACAATACGGCTTAAATGGTAATATAAATAATTAATACCGTAGGATGCCTGGCCGTTCTATATATAGATAACTGGCATACCAGAGCGGTTTTACTACCTGCGTGTGACTTTTTCCTGTACCCATGGCCTTTTCTCCCCAGCAGTGGTTCACCTTTCCCTCCCTCCCATCTATTTTAGCATTAATATTTACTGCAGCGAAGCTGTTCGTGCCCAAGGAACACATTATTCTGTTTATGAAAATAGTAATAACCCTGAACACCGCATACGTATTTGGGGCTTAATTCAAATAACTCTTGAAACATCACATTTCCAACAGACTATGCTGATTCCTGCTTTTTTTATATATTAGCTAGGTAAAGTAAACAGCGAAGGAGAAGATTTTATGCAACAAAATTTATTTTTAATTCAAATATGCTTCTGGAATGACTGCCTCGGAAAGCATATTTTTTAATATTTTAGGCACATCCAAATACGTTTTCTTTTTATAAGATTAACCAAGTGAGTGATGAGAAGGAATATTGTTTTGAAGCGTTCATGAAAATAATGCTGGTGTAGGGAAGTGGAATATAACGTTCAGGATGGTTCAGCGCGTGTGTCTCCGTGGCTTGAGGAGGTGGTAGCCCACGGAAGGGCCAAGTCAGCCCAGGAGCCAGGGCTCGGGTACTGGCTGCACGGGAGGACGCACTCCGACAGCGTCCGTGGGGACTGGTGGCGTTTCGGTGTCGGACGTACGGATAGTTGACCTGCTCGTTACAGCTACGGTGCATCGGGAGGAGGACCCGCTCTCTCGCTAAGATTGCAGCTCGTGAGAAAGTATCTTTGGGCTGCAATGCTTAGAATCATAAGCGCATAAACCAAAACCAACCACCAAACAAAACACGGGCGTAAAGCGTCAGATGTTCACTAAATACGAGTATGAAACTCCTGTGGTTCTTTCTGGGGAGGCAGAGAAGAAGTGGAGTAAGCTTAGATTGCTAACGTTTTTTGCAAACCTTTTGAATTCTTAGATGGAAGATAATACACGGTAATAGTACAAAGTCATGTTATTTTTTATAGTAGGAAATGATGTGTGGTATTTACTGTTGATCAAAGTTTGTGTTACCTAGAATACAGTTTCTGTGCAAATGTTTGCTGTCTTTGGAGAGGACTTGACACATTATTCATAAGGTAGAAGGAGATAAATTACAATATCCAAAGCACATCTGCTAGTAAAAAGTTTGACTGGGTGCAGAAGAGCAATACAAATATAATCATAGGAGAAGAAAGGATTCTTTTTTTTTTTTTGTTTAGAATATTAATTTGACTACATATGTGTGCTCTTTAATAATATATATCCATACCTGTGTGATGGCAGAATCGGGAATGTTCTTTCTTTAGCTTCCTCTGGAGGAGAATCGGTAATCTTCCTCTGAAATCGCAACAGGAATTCAGCACGCTGATTATTGAAGTTGTCAGCCCTTTTGTAAAGTTACGGCATCTTGTACATCGGTTCGCGTAATCAGTCGCTAATAAAGAGCACCACTCAATTAGCAAATAAGTGCCGCTGGCGGTACTGGAGTATAATTTTGGCCATTTTTAATAGGTGATGCCTTCGCAGGGCGGGCTGTAGTTATTAGCAGATAAGAAGTCGTGGGAAGGAGCGGCATCAGGAATGTGCTGCTGATTGTTCCCGCGGGCGCTTGCCGAGCCCCCGGCCGAGGGGCAGCGGGTGCCGGGGGGGGCACAGAGACGGGCCCGGAGCCCCGGATGGTGTGCTGGGGCAAGGCATGCTGTCTGGGGGGGAATTTTCCTGCTTACACCCTCATTTCCTGCAGAAATGGGCATTTCCTGCCTTTCTCTTCTGGTAAGAGTCGTGTGCTTATAGAATTTTAGTTTTTTTAGTTGGTTTGGTTTGGGGTTTTTTTGGTTTGCCTTTTCTTTGGGGTTGGTTTGTGGGTTTTTTTGGTTGTTATTTGGTGGTTTGGGTTTGTTTTGTTTGGGTTTTTTTGGTTGTTTGTTTGTTTGTTTTTTTCTGGCAGCAGGGTAATCTTCCAGATTAAGAGCTGTTTTCTGAAAATATTTACTCTCGCTGACCCCCTGCCCCCAGCAGGCTGATGTGGAGCTTCCCCGTCTAGCAACGCTGTACAGTATTGTAATGATGAACCTGGGGGGGGGAGCTGCACTTCTCAGCATTCATCCGACTTTAACCAAAAGTACGTGGTTCCTGTAATGGTTCCAAAAATATTTTCACTAGCAAAGAAGTTCTTTAAATAGTACTCGCTGAGTGAAGCCGCTAATTTGCATGACAGCTTGATTAAACGTAACCTGGTTCCACACTTAATTTATTTTGAAACTGCCCAACATTTCCATTCCATTCCATTAATTTTAAATTAGTAGACTAGCTTGATCAGATTATTTAAGAAAAAAGGTAACTTTATTATATTAATTTGTGTAAGTTCAAATCCATACTGGAAAGTGGTTATAAATAACAAAACCGTTTGCACCAGCATGAAGATCTTTTGAACCTGTTCGTGTGATGCCTAATGAGATGAAGAATTAGGCCTTTTAATGGTCATCTGTAACTTCAGCGGAAGTTGGGTCGCAAATTTGGCTCCACATTACAATACATATTCCTGAGGATGTTGGTTTTGGCAGAAAGGAACCTGAAAAGATAATATTTAAGAGTGTATTTTACACAACCTTCAAGGGGACTCCATTTTCAACAGAAAGTGATTTTGCAGCTACTGGAAATGGTTTTGGCGCTGGTTTTTGTTGTGAACAATGAATGACACCGATACAAGTTGGTGTCTTTATGACAGGATACGAAAAGCAAAAGTGAAACATTCCCAGTAAGACCCAAAGGCCAATATTAGTATTTGTTGCTCTGTTTTCTGTCTTCTTAATACCAAGTTTTATGACAGCAAACCGGTTTGTCTGCGTCTGTTCTGCCCCAAGACCAGTTAACAGAGTATTTCAGATTTCTTAGGAAAATGGACCCAATAGTTTAGGTTCTCTCCCACCTGTTCCAAAAGGATGTTTTCATGAGCACGGCTGTGAACACTTTTCCTAGGTAAAGATTATGTTAGACATCATAAAATATGTTCCGATGGCTGGTTAGAGCACTATTGTCATTATTAGTGTCTCAGCACAAGAACAAATCAGTATTTGTTAGGAATTATTCTTTCAGAATATTGGAAACAATAGAGAAGCTTCAGTTTGCAGTAGGGCTAAGGATTCATGGCCAGCGCTAAATACTTTTTTATTTCTTTCCTTATATCCATGCTAAAATTGTTTTGATTATTCATTGACTATGTTAACTAATTTTAAAGGCTTTTCAAAAAATGCCTTTCAGTAACATTTTGAAAGTAATCTGAGTGCCACGTGAGCCTGCCGTTCATTTTCCAAAGTAATCTGACAATTAGGAGCCTAAATATTTTTTTAATTATTTTTAAATTTTATTTATGTATTTATATAATTTCTGAAAACGGGGAAAAAGAGGCTTTTGAAACTCATAACCTGCTGATCGGTCAGAGGTGCTGGGGCCGTGGCATTGCCGTGGCGCTGTAGGTCGAGCCGGGAGGCAGAACATCGCTCCCAAAGCCCGCGTCGGCACGCCGGGTCCTGTCTGCATCCAGCTCCTCTCTGTAACTGCAGCAAGGGCCATTTCCAGCCAGGGGGACGTTTTTCCTGAAAGCATTTGTGAACGTGCACTTGTTTACTTTCCGAACTGATCCTTGGGATTTTTAGTTATACAAAACATCTAAAGGATTTTTGCGGTTCTTCAAGGCAGGAGTGATTTTTAGGTTGGTTAAAGCAGACTTGCTCTGTCGAGTGTTGATCGTTGGCTTTGGATGTTTTTTCTGTGCATAGTAATTTTCTGTCAAAACCAGTAACAGTAACACCAAAATATAAAGACCAGATGTGCTGTGAAATATGATTGATATTCGCGTTAATGTGTTATATGAAATATTTGAGCAGGGTGGGTTCACCTTGCTTCACTGCTGGGGATTAATTAAATTTCCTAAATTAGGACCCTAATTTATTGCTTCAGCTACTCAAAAAAGAAAAAAAAAAGAGCAGGAAATGCTTTCAGAGGGTGATCCGGGCACCTGAACTCTGACTGCGAACGTCTTGATGGGTGCAATGGTCTGTACCATTAAACTAAAATAATTTGTAACCCAAGAAAGTCTTTGTTAGTTTATGGCCTCTGAGATTGTTGGTCTAAACGAGATGAACCAATCCTAAACCCGTAAAACCGCTTCGGAGACAATCGTATCCTCCTGGAGTGATGTATGGCAGACATGAAAATCTCAGATCCACTGAATATTACCTGGGCAAGTAGCTCAATAGATTCCACGCTAACATCAAACCCGAACATGTGGAGGAGAGACAGGACTTTTGCCAAAAAACAGTTTTCATTTTTTTTATGATCTGTCATCCAGCTTTAACATCACTAGCCATGCTCATCTGGAAATCTTCTTGACTCATGAGTCTCTGTCCTCTTTTGGTTATTTTTTTAGTTTTTATTATTTTTTCCTTTAGAAGAGTCCTGTTCCACACCTCTGCCCTGCAGGCAGGCTTTGGACCCCCTGGGTGCCTCCCTCGTTTCCTGCCTCTCTGCTCGTGAAAGCGTAACTTGCTGTCCCCATGAAGATGACACACAGATAGATGTGCATTTTCGTTTCAGATTTGCATCCTAGATTTGCAAACTAAAATCTCCGTTTTATCTTCTGAGGTCTTGTAGATACCTTCCGAGGAGCTTAAGCTTTACATTCTTTATCTCTCATTTCTGCCCGTCTCCAAGAAATGCCTTTTCAGCTGCCCACCCTGCGGGTGACCCGGCGGCCTGGCTGGCTGGTCCCCGCTTGGGTCTCCTGCCCATGCTCGCTCCAAACCACGCTGCTGCTTTCTGCGTAACATCCCCGTGAAAGGAAAACTCCTATCTGAGCTTTTCCATCTTGAGTAATGAATTATTCTTCCTTCTGATTTTAAGCAACGCCGTCTTGCGTTGTGACTTTTCTTCAGACCTCCAGGACAATTATTTTTTTCAGACCGTCCTCTTGGTGTCCTGCTTCAGTGTCCTCTGGTTCCAGCTTCTCCATCTCATCAGGGATAACGTATTTGTCTGAACATTCAGGTTATCAGGTAATAATAACCAGGCATGAAAATGAATGTCTTTAATTTGGCCGCTGCCCTGGATGTGACAGTGACAAAGACGGCTCGTTGCCCGCGCTGGGAGGAGAGCGCTCCATAGGTCTTCGTTTCCAGCTCTGGCTGCGGAGTTTACGATTGCAGAATGGAAAACAATGAAGACAGAGAGGAGAACATTTTACATTTGAATGAGAGGACCAAGACATGTGACACTAAATATACCTCTTAAAGATGATTTATTTCCCAAATCACTTTCACTTTTGAATTTGAATAGTAGTTATGGATGAAAACGACCTGCATTTAATCAGGGAGTGAGTGAGTGTTGCAGAAAATGCTATGGGCGTGCTAGTAAATATTTATTTATGATAGATGTGCATAAGTGAAGGATAGAATCCAGCATTCACTAGGGCTGAATCCATCTCGTGATGTAATTTACAATTTCCAAATTTATGAATATATGTATGAATGGCTGAATATACACTCTGCTGCGAATACTAGTAGTTAAAGGTCACATTATATTTCATTGGAAAGCTAATTTTTCTGACGTATATAATAAGGTTTCACATTTGATCTTTATGTAATGATTACTGGAGCGTTTTAACATTCTATTATTGTGTAAATAAAGGTAAGTATGTAAATATTTTTTCTTACACTTGATGAAGCGAGTGCTGTTTCTGTTACGTATCTGACCGCAGAAGCTGTAGCTGATCCCAGCGATGTTCATGTCTATGAACCCACAGCAACGGGACAGGCTCGTGCTGGAAAGAAGCAGTAAATTGCCTGTCTTTCCACCATTGTTAACATTTTTCAGTAACTTCTCTGCTTTTGGAAAGTGGGCTGATGTCACTTGGGAATCACTAAATGCTTTCCGAGGCAGATGTTGCACGCTTCTGGATGGAGGGTGACCATCTGTGAGCCAACGGGTCTGGGTGCTCTGAACCTTGGAGGGCCACAGGACTTGGCTGAGAAGATCACCAGCCCATAGATGTTATTCCATAGTAAGGTACAATCTAAAATACTTCTGTGAAAAATCCAGCAGATTCAAGTAGCTCAAACCCAATTCAATATATTTATTTGCATTCTTTTGTGAGGAAGGAATTATTTCAGATCTATCACAGTCTTTTGAGATTTGCCTGAAAGGCTACGTGTAATAAGCACTGCCTATTACTGCTGTTTGATTTAGTACTATAAAAACTGGTTTCTCAAGAAAACCCCCAAACCCAGAAGGCAAGCTGGAAGTTCAGTAAGGCTGTGCTAAGTGGATTAAGGTCCTGGGTGGTTGAGAGACCTGAGAAACACCATCAATGTGGAGTCAACACTGAGCGTGGGTGGAAAGGGGATTTCGGGGGGGGCTCCTCCGTGGTGAGCGAGGGGAGCAGTCCCGTTTGGGGTCTGCATGAATATTTTGAAAGCTGATATGAAATTATTGATGATAAAATTTGGAAATGACACAGTGATGAGTGGAATAGGGTATAACAAAGAGGAAAGCTGCTCAAAGGGAACATCTCAATAAGCTGGATCCATTCTAAAAATAAAATTTATGTTCGGTCCTAAAATAACACTATGGCAAAAGCTCAGACTACCAGACCCGGAGGTGCGCACGTGTGGAGGAATGAATAGGGACAGAAATGCCTTGCTGAGACAGGTAGTGACACACGACGTATAGTTCTGGTGCGTGCTTTCTCAAAGATGCTGAAATAACAAAAAGATGGCAGAAGAGAGAGAAAAATATTGTATGGGAAATACAAAATATTTACAGGGAGAAGCTCAAAGAACTCAGCCTAATTAGTTTAGTAGAATAGAAGTAGGCGACCTCATTGTGTTGAAGAATGCTTTTATGCCAAAAAACCTCAGAAAATTCAATCTTGGCAAAAAACCCATAATGAGAACTAATGACTAAAAGCTGAAACTGAACAATTTCAACATAAATGCAAAGCAAATGTTTCATGGGCAATTAACTATTGGACTCAACTATGGAAGAAAGAGAGGACTTCTCATCTCGCGTGGCTGGTTGCCTCTCCAGAAGGTACGTTTAGGCCCTTTGTTGAGCTGAATGGCGACAGGAGGGTGGTTCTTCCCTTCGATGTGGTTGTGGGAGATACTCCCTTCTGCCCCGGCGAAGCGGGTGCAGTGCTCTGTTGAGCCTCAGCTCCCCTCTGCGCCACCCTCGCGTGTCAGTCGGAGCAGAGAACTAACATTTGAAAATTTCCTGTATCTAAACCTTTTTTTCAGAGCGTGACTGGGCGTCTCTGTGAAATTAATTCAGGTCTTTAAGATTTATTAAATTAATATTTAAGTTTAGTGTCAAAACTCTAATTTCTTGAATGACCTAAATAAAATCTGTTGTGTGTGGGACTGATTGAGAATATTTTAATGTAGGTTGCAAGCATGGAAAAAAAATTACCAAACGCGCTCAAGAGATACTTGACATTTGCCTTGTCTTCGTCACATCTGTGGCACAGAGTTGCGACGTGCAGCTGTACTGATTTGAGCTGTCTGTGGAGTCAACCTAATAAACTAAAAACATTTCTGTGCCTTTTCCCCCCACGGTTATTTAGCAAACAATTTATTCATGTGTCCTCTGTTCATAAACCCACGAATCTTTTCTTTAAGCAAACAGTTCCATTTATCTTTAACAGTCGATTTTACCTTTAGAATGTGGAAGGCAGCACTTTTTAGAACCAGTGATTTCTGTCAGCAAAAAAAAAATGAGGCCTTTGTATTCCCGCGTGATGGGTTCCTGTTTCATTCCGGAAAGCCTGGCAGCGCGGCTGCTTCCCTGCTCCACTGATGCAGCGTTCCTGGAGAGTGCTTGGATAAATTATTTCACTGACGACTTTCAATCCGTAAACATATTAAAATATTGCAAGTAAAAAACCCCAAATGCCTGGAGCAGCAAGCACTGCTCTGTGCTTATGTTCTTTCTGGGCTCTTTTTCAGCCGGGCTTTGACTGTGTCAGCTGCCTGGCTAATGAACGCCGCAGAGCGGGCGGCCGCTGCCGGTTAGCCCAGCCGGCTAATTGGAGGGGACTGCGCTGGTGACAATTAGGAGGAGGAACAGTGGAGCAGATCAATATCCTCCCGAGCAGACCTGCTCTCCTTTGGGGATCGGTGCCGTATCGGGGCTGCCATCTTACAGGGAGATTAGGATACAGCCCATCGCTGCTGGGAATTTATTTGCTTTAACTTATATACCTATCAAGTGTGAGACGTATAGTTCCCGCAATAAACTGCATTAAAGGTTCAAGTACCAAACTTTAACTGATAGCCTGCCAGCAGCTTCAAGATGCTACAGTGCTTACACATTAGTATTATCTTCCTCTCTAGGAGTCTAACGTTTGGGGGCTGGGTGTGCTGCAGAGCATTATGATTACCAGGAAGGTGCCTGTCGGTCTGCCCGCGGGGCTGTGCGGAGCAGCCGTGCGCTGCTGGGAGGCGGCTCCTTCCCGCTTCCCACGGGGCTGAGGACCCTCCTGGCCTGTGCCATCACTCCTGGGGGCAGGTCTGGAGCGGGAGGAGGTGTCCCGTGTCCCAGCCGGCAGCGCCGGTCAGTGCAGTGATGGTGCCTGGGCAGGACAGGTGCGATGCGATGCTGGTGTGGTGCAGTGCAGTGCGATGCTGGTGTGGTGCGATGCTGGTGTGGTGCAGTGCAGTGCGATGCTGGTGTGGTGCAGTGCAGTGTGATGCTGGTGCAGTGCGATGCTGGTGTGGTGCAGTGCAGTGTGATGCTGGTGCAGTGCGATGCTGGTGTGCGATGCTGGTGTGGTGCGATGCTGGTGTGTGATGTTGGTGTGGTGTGATGCGGTACAACGCTGGTGTGGTGCGATGCTGGTGTGTGATGTTGGTGTGGTGTGATGCGGTACAACGCTGGTGTGGTGCGATGCTGGTGTGTGATGTTGGTGTGGTGTGATGCGGTACGATGCTGGTGTGGTGCAGTGCTGGTGTGGTGCGGTGCAGTGCGATGCTGGTGTGGTGCGATGCGGTATGATACTGGTGTGGTGCGGTGCCGTGTGGTGCGATGCTGGTGTGGTGTGATGTGATGTGGTACGATGCTGGTGTGGTGCGGTGTGGTGGGATGCTGGTGTGGTGCGGTGCAGTGCGATGCTGGTGTGGTATGATGCTGGTGTGGTGCAGTGTGGTGTGATGCGGTACTATGCTGGTGTGGTGCGGTGCTGTGTGGTGTGATGCTGGTGTGGTGGGATGCTGGTGTGGTGCGGTGCAGTGCGATGCTGGTGTGGTATGATGCTGGTGTGGTGCAGTGTGGTGTGATGCGGTACTATGCTGGTGTGGTGCGGTGCTGTGTGGTGTGATGCTGGTGTGGTGGGATGCTGGTGTGGTGCGGTGCAGTGCGATGCTGGTGTGGTATGATGCTGGTGTGGTGCGGTGCAGTGCGATGCTGGTGTGGTGTGATGCGGTACTATGCTGGTGTGGTGTGATGTGGTGCGGTGCGGTGCGAGGTGATGTGGTGTGGTGCGATGTGGTGTGGTGTGGTGCGATGTGGTGCAATGTGATGCTGGTGCAGTGCAGTGCCGGCACAATGCGGTGCGGTGCAGTGGGGTGTGGTGCCCTGCTGGCGCAATGCGGTGGGGTGCAGTGTGATGCGCTGCTGGTGCGCTGCGGTGTGGTTTGAGGCACTGCTCCTGCGGTGCAGTGGGGAGTGCTGTGGTGTGATGCTGGCGTGGTGCAGTGCACTGAGGTGCGGTGTGGTGTGACGCAGTACAGTGGGGTGCGGGGCGATGTGGTGTGGTGCGGTGGGGTGCTGGCGCAGTGCGGTGCAGTATGGTGCGGTGCATTGCCGTGTGCTGCAGTGGGGTGCGGTGCAGTGCTGGTGCGGTGGGGTGCGATGTGGTGCTGGTGTGATACGGTGCGATGCTGGTGCGATGCTGGTGCAGTGCAGTGCTGGTACGGTGCGATGCGGTGGTGCGGTGCGATGCGGTGGTGCGGTGCGATGCGGTGGTGCGATGCGGTGGTGTGGTGTGATGTGGTGGTGCGGTGTGATGCGGTGGTGCGGTGCAATGTGGTGGTGTGGTGCGATGCGGTGGTGTGGTGTGATGCGGTGGTGCGGTGCGATGTGGTGGTGTGGTGCGATGCGGTGGTGCGGTGCGATGTGGTGGTGTGGTGTGATGCGGTGGTGCGGTGGTGTGGTGCGATGTGGTGGTGTGGTGTGATGCGGTGGTGCAGTGGTGTGGTGCGATGCGGTGGTGCGATGCGGTGGTGTGGTGCGATGCGGTGGTGCGGTGTGATGCGGTGGTGCGATGCGATGTGGTGGTGCGGTGCGATGCGGTGGTGCGGTGCGATGCGGTGGTGCGGTGCGATGCGATGCGGTGGTGCGGTGCGGTGCGATGCGGTGGTGCGGTGCGATGCGGTGGTGCGGTGCGATGCGGTGGTGCGGTGCGATGCGGTGGTGCGGTGCGATGCGATGCGGTGGTGCGATGCGGTGGTGCGGTGCGATGCGGTGGTGCGGTGCGATGCGGTGGTGCGGCGCGATGCGGTGGTGCGGTGCGATGCGATGCGGTGGTGCGGTGCGGTGCGATGCGGTGGTGCGGCGCGATGCGGTGGTGCGGTGCGCTCAGAGCAGGGCACAGCCTGGCAGCCCTGGCCCAGGGAAGAGGCGGCTGCTGGCCCCTCCGCAGGGGAAGTGTGCGGGTCCCTGCCCTTGGTCGGGGTCCCTGCCCTTGGCTCTGAGCCCCAGAGGCGCCGCAGTCGCTCCGTGCAGCAGCTCCAGGCTGGGCTCCTCTCCAGCTCTTCATCTTCCAGAGAGGGAGCCCTTCGGCTTCTGCAGGAGAAGTACCTGCGTCTTCTCCCCGACACACGGAGCTCACTCGCTCCGTGCCCCTTTGCCCCGTGGTACCATCTCGCGGTGGCTGACTGCAGTCCTCCCTTACGGCGTCCAAGATGTAAAATCAATTAGTGCAGAAGCTCTCACACGGTGTGTTCCGGCAGAGACTGCAGGAATCCGCGTCTTTCCGCTAGCTCTGCTGCGATGGATGCACTGGCTCTGAGGCTGTCAGAGATGTATATGAAGTTCTGCTTTTCCTGCTCTGGTCTTGTTAAAATGCTGGTCGAGAACCGCTCTTCACGGCCAGCAACCGGCTGCTGCGAGGGTGAACGGGGGCTGATGGAGGGCAGAGCCCCTCCCAGCCTGGCACAGGGCGCGCCGGGAAAAGCAGGCTTGAAGCTTTCTGCATACTTTCAGAGTTAAAACTATTGCTAAAAGTTTTCGGAAAGTTTCAGCTCATGTACCAAGCAGTGTGCGGAGGTAGTGATAAATCACCGTGTGGGATCCTGACAAGCAACACGGGGGTATTTGGAGGGTGATACAAATCTGCCTGCTTAACCGTTCCAAGCATTACCCAGGTTTAATGAAGATATCCTATAATCTTGAGGATCCAATTTACTAACTGTCACTGTTAATGTAATCTCTATAGAAGTAAAACTCCGGGTTTGACATTAACGCGGACGTAGACAGAATCCATTTCAGGTGAGCGTAAAAATTCAGTCTGTGAGGTACCTGTGACTGTCACAGGTGAAAATATTTGCTAATGAAGTGTGTATTAGTCTTAGACAGGTAGAGAACTCCCTTAGTCTCTCAATTTACTTTGAATAATTCATTAGCTAGCACTCTTCACCCATGACAGTCATAGGTAAATCCCAGACTGGAGCTGCTAATTAAAGTTGCAAGATGAAGGCAAGCTACAAACGAGATGCTAGACGAGTCCTCGAACAATACAGAAGTAATTTTAAGCACATAAAGTTTTATTGTTGGTTTCCACACGAGGGTAAGGAAATGCTGGAGAATTTACGCTTGTTATAACAAATAATTAGAAATGCATGTGTAGATGCGAGGCTGAAGGAGGGGAGCAGCGGCCTGCGGCGCGGAGACGGGGCCTTAGGGATCATTCAGTGTGTCGGTATGAAAAAGTGTTGAATATTTCCCCTTTAGCTTTTAAAAAAAAAAAGATAAACAATGAAGTTATGTGGATTTTATCAGACACATTCAAGGATAAATATATAGCTAAATGTCCTGGTTTGAGGTAAACCAGAACTTTCTGTTCAGTAATTGTACCTCCTCGCTAGGCCTCTCCTAACTCTCTGGAATTAACAGCACGTTGTGCCGAAAACGGTTCGTTCTCAGAGTGCTAAGCCCAAGGTTTGGTGTGCAGAGAGGCTCCCGATTACACTTACTGCTGTAACAACCGAGGGCAGCTCATTTCGTTATTTGCCCCGTTGGCGGGTGGGAAGCGGAGGGGCGCGGAGGGGTCCCACCCGCGGGGAGGAGGGGACAGGACAGGTGACCCCAAACTGGCCGACGGGGTATTCCATCCCATCTGCCCCGTGCTCAGTATGAAGCTGAGGGATCAAAGGGTCATCCCTCTTCCTTCAGTGGCCGACGTCCCAGGAGGATCCTGTCTGTTCGTCTGCCTTTGATCCCGATCCGTGTGTTCCTGACTCCAGCTCTGGAACCCGGTTCCCACCCGTCGCTGAGCCCAGCCTGGGACTTCCCCAGTGCCTGCTGGTGCCGTCATCCTGGGAGCCTGATACGGTTTTGTATATACTGTGTCTATTTCATTGTTTTCTTTTTCATCTTATTATTAATATTTCATTACAGTACTTTAGTTTCTTCTAAACTCATAAATCTCTTTATCTCTCCTCCTCCTCCCCGTGTGTGAGAGAGGGGGGTAGGGGGGGCGTCTGTCGCCGGCCATTGGCCAATTTGGCCCAAACCAGGACGCTAAAACACGACGATTCTGTGGTTCTGTGTTGGTGCTCCGTAGGATGAGTTTGGGGCTCTGCTGTCGCGGGGAGTTCACGCGGTGGCGCCCGGCCCCGCTGCTCTGCCCACTGGCCAAAGGCAGCACCGTTCTTCCCACATCAGCACCGATTCCAGATTTTTTTCATGCAGCAGGTGATTTTGCTCTGAAAGTGCTTTCGACCAAAGCCAAGTTATGATTCATTCCCCGTCTGAATTCAGGCAGGCTCTGGTTTTACTTACACAAAGGATGGGGTGAGTGCGGAGGGTTCGCATGCTCTCCTGAGTGTTTCCAACCACAGGTGATGGAGATGAAGCACCGCCGTGTCTACCCAACGATAAGACAGTATCCATTTCCCTACATCAACAGAATCAACAACACATCTAAAAAGGTGAACAAACTATGGCATCTGCTAAAAAAAAGGACAAAAATGAATCAAGGGTTTGTTTTATATGCGATATTGCTCAGGTATTTCAGAGTGCTTGTGCATGAGGGAGTTTAAAATGAGTTTGTTTTCTGCTGCAGTTTTTGCTATACAGAACCTTAAGAGAGAAATTCAGCGAATTAAAGGGGAAATGAGTAAGCGTGAGCAGTGCCAGCAACGCGTGACACAGTTGTGATCTGGATCTCTGCTGCCTGCGCGTGCCGAGCATCCACCTTGTGCTCTTATGGTTGACCTAGAAAACTTCAAAAAAAAAGCTCCTGCTGGCCACAAAGATGGCACGCCGCCTGATCGTTTTAATGCTGATAAAGATTAAAGAGTTAAAAGCAATGAGTTAAGTTTATGACTTTGGAGTTTGTTTGGCGTACCTGTAGCTGCGGCAGATAGTTGATTGGCAGCAGGGACGTGTCCCACCGCTTGTTTATAAAGAGAAGTCAGGGGTGAGGGAGACCACAGAAGAGCTGCTTCATCATGGGGGTAAATCTGCGTTTCAGGTTCTCCCACTTCCTCTACAGAAAATACCGGTTTTAAGACATTGCATATTTTCCAGATTCAAATCATTGCCACCCAGCGGATTCTAATAGAAAGAGCAAAGAAAGTTCAATGCTGTATTTTTATGCCCATAAAGGCATCTAGAAAATTATAAAGTGCTGTTGTAATTACGAAACGGTCCCAAAAGCCAAGGGAGCCGGACACCTCCTGGTGTGCGTAAGGGCGTAGCCGTGCACAGCCCCGGCGCTGGTCTGAGCGCAGAGCTACGGACTGGGAACCACTTCTTTCCCACCAGTTCCCAAGCCTAAGGCCTGCAGGGGAAAGAAGCAAACTTCCCCACGGATCCCCTTCGGCTTGATGACTAAATTCCCTTTCAACGGAGAGACGTGTTGTGGAAGTGTTTAAATCATAGAATTGATAGCAATTTGTTCAGGGTTTCGTAGCTTTCTTGGATCGCCTAAAAGACGCTGAAATGTTTTCTTTCACTTCAGTCTGGCTGTGGCTTTGAAGAGGATGAAATGTGGCTGTACGCTTCAGTGGTGACACGGCTTCAAAAGGATCTTTGTATGTAAAGTACTGAATTCACAGGGAAGGGGGCAGTAGCAAAAGGTTTATGAGCGTCTCATGGTTTGATGCTGCACGTTCTCCCAAGCCGGGGTGAGAGCTGGCGGGGAGCAGCCTGCGGGAGAACCCCCTCCAGCACGGCCAGCAGAGCATCCCCTTCCCGCGGCCTGGCCGTCCAGGGATGTGGAGTGCCGTGGTGAACGGTTCCTTACGGTGTCCTCTGGATGCTAACGGAATAACCATTAATTTTCTCCTGTTAATGAAGAGGTTGCCAGAGTCCCGGTGGATGAGGGGTATTGCGCTATTTCAAGCCTTGTTTTAATTCCTCTCAATCACTTGTTTTCCAAAAGTAATATTTAGAAGACACATAAACTCATTGCCTTCTCACCCTACAGCCCTACTTCCCGTTTAAACCAGGTCTCACCTGCTGCACCCCGGTATTAATGTCTCGTTCCACTGAAGTTGCAGGAATTATGTTCTTGAAAGGTGAAGTAATTCGAGGGCGTGCGCAGTGCAGTGGTTCCGTTCGGCGCAGACGGATGGTACGGGCTGGCTTCAACCCTGCCCATCGCTTTGTAACCTACCGGTTTAAACCGCGCTGTCGCCTGGCAGACAGGGCTCGGGGCAGCAAACTGGGGAAAGAGCCTGTGCCATAGCTTATTTCCCGTGAAAACGAGGAAACGTTAACATTGCACCTTTGTAATAAGGTACATTGAATTGTAAATGAAAAGCACGTAGTCGCGATTTCAAATGCAAGCAGCTCCTGCAAATCAATACTGGCTATATAAAAAGAGTTCAAAATGATAATACAAATTAATCCTAGAGAGAAATATTCATAGCAGTCATGATACACTGATTTCTGCCAGTCACAGCCTGATTGCATTTACAGTTACATTTGCGGTACTCTTGATAAACCCATGATTGGGAGATAATGCTCACATTTGAACCAAGTGCATATCTTTGAAAAAGCCTTAAGACAATTAAATTCAAAGTAAACCCCACGCCTTGCCTCTTCGCTCCATTCCAGGCTTAGGGATGGGTTTTTCCGGGCTTGGCTGGGCAGCGCCCGTGCCCCGGAGCAGTGCGTCAGCACATGAATTCCAGCCCGGGGCATGCCGGGCCTCCAGCCGGCTCTCCCCAGGGCGCTTAGCCTCCTTTGGCCTCCGCAATCCATAACTGCCTGTTTCGGTTTCCCAGCAGTATATTAAAAAATAATGGAGTCAATAGTGGGAGCTGTGGATGGGAGGCAGGGCGGGCTCCTCTGGCAGCATCCCGCGCTGGCCAGGGGGACCGAAGGGTTCGAGGGGCAGCTGTGGGAACACCTTGGCTTTCCATCTCCAGAGCTACACGAGCCATTTCTCACCAATATCCTCCGATGGCAATTTTTTTACCTGGGGCTGATCCCAACAGAAATGTCACCAGAGAGAGGATCCGCTCCAGAGGGCTCTGAAATCTATTGCAGAGAAAAGAGGGCCAGGACACACGTTCCTTCTCCGTGCCAAAATACAGTAAGGCAGTGTTTTGACATGCAAGTAATTTATGAGGCTGTCTCGGCAGTCCGAAGGAAGCAGGGCTGCTTATTTTAGTCAGACGGTTGCATTAAATTGTCATCCCTAAGAGCCTTTTAAGGACTGCGCTATCATTCTCATTTCTCCTTGGCACCGGCTGGTTTGGTTCATGATCTGCCGCTCTCACGAGTGAAAAGGGAGAGATCTCCGCTGCAGGTATTCCACGAAGAAACAGTTTGCCTGAAATACCCGAAATCATCTGAAATCTGAAAATATCTGAAACCGCGACCTTTGAGAGTGCCGTTCACTTTCCACGGGCTGCGACTCCCCTGTTTTTCTCCTGTTACCTAGAAAAGGTGGTACTCGCGCACCAAGGGCCCCTGTTCCCTGCACCTCCCGTAGGGTGGCTTCCCCACCCCTGCATCCAGGACAGGTCGTGCTTTCCTCAGGTGCACGTCTTGGTTTTCACCAAACTGGTGTTATTTATGGTAAAAGCAGCAACATTTAACTTCCCTGCTCCGTGCTGGGGTTGCTGTGAGAGCGCGGGCAGAGAGCCCGGCCCCCGCAGCCCCACAGCCCTCCTCATCCTGAGGGTGCTCACGGGAACGGGCTGAGCTCGTCCTTAGGATTTCTGAAATACTTTTAAAGCACAGAATAGATTTTGAACAACAAAATTCCTTCTTTTTCTTTCTTTAGGGCAAACAAATGATGTTTGGACAATGAATTAAATACTTGCAGAAACATTCAAAAAGTGTATGAAAATGTGCAGATGTTTTCTGATAGGGGCTTTTTTGATATATGTTTTGATATGTAGCAAATCTGCAAAGCAACCTGAAGTGATTTCTGAATCCAGGCTTCACTGCAAAGCCTGCGCCGACTCCAGTAGCTCTACAAAACTCAACCTCTAGCGGATGTTTTTTGTCACACTCGCTTTTTTTATCACATCCTTCTAGATCACTTTAGTTTACATCCTACTGCGATCTGCATCCAGACCCCTGCTAAGCTGCTTTCCCGTCCTTGTGTTGGGGGGATGTTGTGCCTTCCTCTCCAGGCCGGTGTGTGGGTGCAGGAGAGGGTGGTTGGCCTCGGCCGCGGGTGGTGGGGACACGGGCTGGGGCATGGGGGGTTCAGCGTCCCTAAAGGAGAGCCGGGGAATGGCTTCCCTCTTGTTAACGGTTCTAAAAAGATGAAGTTGGTATCTTCTCCTTCTCTTTCTTCTATTCTTCTTCATAATACGAGGATTTTTATTTTGTTGATTCCTAGGTTATCTAAATATGAATAGGTTCACATCAATCAGCACTGCTGGTACCTCAAAATGAATATAAATGTTGTGTTCAGTACTTTCCTGAAAGAACAAATGTCTGTCTGAAATGTAAATCTGCATGCCGCAGTCTTTTCTCATGACGCCTTGAAGCCTAACTCTTTAGTGTTTTTTTTTTTTTAAATGTTAATCAATTATTTTTCTCTAGACTTCTAAATTGGTTTGCAAGAATTTATGTTATCTGTGGCATTATGTTAATTTCCAGCGGTTGGTAACAATCAAGTATTACACAAAGCATAAAAGTTCGAAATGAGAAATCTTTGCTCGTTCCTCCAGATGAACGCTGGAAGTGTATACAGGCTGTTAAGATTTTCTATTTATTCAGTGACCGAGCTTTAAATTGCACATGGCAATTACTCGGTGTTCTTCATACTAACGTACTCTGGAGCACTGAGGGAAAATTATGGAGCACTCTCGATAGTTGGAAAATGAACTGAAGCAAGATCCCGCAGCGTTTTGCACCGTGCTGAGGCCCCGGGGAGAAAAAGAGCCTGCACGCTGGTGCACGTACGCCAAAAAATGCGTGCTGATTTGTAGCAGCTACCATCGCCATTGAGATATCAAAGGTGAAATTAAAAGCTTCCTACAATTCCTAGTTGTAAAACCAGAAAAAAAAACAACCCTCCTTTAACCTGAAAGCATTACCCTACACATCGGGCCCCTCATTCAAAAGGAAAAAAACAACTCCTAATTCCAGTTTGGATCAAAGTAGCCCCAGATTTACCCGGGGACGGGCTGTGCCCCTTGGGACCCCCCTGGCTTCGCTCTGGGGGTCACACGTGCCGGGGCCCTGCTCTGGTGAAGGTTTTCCTGGGCGCAAAGGTGGCCTGGGTTACCCAAGACACGCTACACGCGTGTTACCGTGCCAGCGGAGCTATCGGCTGATGAAAAATCATCTCCTCGCAGCATCTTGTTTATTTTTTTTTGTAACATCTTTACAAATATTTGTATTTAAAGCTTTCTCATTAGAACTAATGACAAGTAATATGCAGAAGGAATCATTAGCAGAAAATGCGATTATTGCATCTTACATTTAAAATGATTTAAGTCAGTATTCTTGACAAATAAAGCAGCTGACCTTTTATTAAAAGGATGATTGGTGTTAGTAATTAAAGTAAGGCACACTAAACGTAATGCATCTTCAAAGTATCCCTCTATAATTTGCCTTTTCTTGCCTCATTTGAAAACCTTTCTTGCTTTTTTTGAGGTTGCTCTTCTAAGGATTCTGGGGAACTGAAATATTTTACTGTTTATTGAATTGAAAAATAGTTTCCTAACCTTAACCATAAACGTTCTGGGGGATGCGTGCGCTTCTTTACAACAGGAGAAATCCACTCTGTTGCAGCACTTTTGTCATTTAAAAAAAGTTTCTTCCCTAGATGTTGATGGCAAGAAAAGTGACCATAGACGGTATTCTAGAAGTGCAGGAGCTGACACGCCGGCCTCCCACTCCCTGGGAAAAAGTGCATTTTCAGCTCTCTTGAGCCGCCCCTTCTCCCCAGGACACGGCAGGGCTGTTGTGTTCGCGGGCACGTGGGCGAGGCGAAGGTGACGCTGCAGAAATCCCTGTTTCCAATCAAAGAAAAAGCCAATCTGGGTGAATAAGCTGCGCGCGGGCTCGGACAAGGGGCTGCAGAGCCGATCCTGTCCCTTCGAGGGTGTTTGCTCATTATCGTTACAAAGCTGTAATGTATTTCTAATCAAATCGGCAGTTTGAAAATCTGGAGGGTTTAGACTTCCACTTCCAAAAGATGGAAAGTCACTTGATGCTTTCGCTCTTAAAATATTTGTATTTTGCAACGTGCGTAATCTTATTTTTCCCATTCAGTAACTATAATTGTTATAGGTGAAAGCATCATCGATGCACACTTCTTTTTCTGATTCTCAAATTGTTCTCATGTTGTAAATCAAATACACTTAAATGTGTTCATGTTCATGAATTAATTCATTTCTATAATAGGCTTATGAGAGTGTTATAAAATCAGTGTTCCATGATCCAAGTCTTCTCCCTTTCTGGAGTTTAAGATGGTGAAATCTCGATGCCGTAGAAATCAGAGGGAACAGGATTCTGACATCTGATTTTATAAGCAGTGGAAGTCTTTGTCACTTAGATTAGACACCCGTGGTCTTTCAGTCTTTATAGAAAAAGGAAGATAAAAGTTTTTCCTTCCTCCTTGTTGTCCTTACTGTGAATGTACAAAAGCAGTATAATGTATGTGCAGTATGCAACAAAAAATGCCAAACTTTTTCCTGCCTTCTTCAAGAAAAAAAAAAACAAAAAAACCCAAAAAATAAAATGATACGGCATTAATGGAGACCAGTAATTTTCTTCACATGTGAAAGAACTAACTATTTCCTTGGGCTGTCTGAAATTTCTGCTTCAACAGCTTTCGCCGCTCGGATGCTCAGGAAGGCAACGCTGACGGTGCTGGAATGTCTACGCCCAGGCAGCGGCTGCAGCGCTGCTGCGGTTTTCCCGGGAGGTTCGTGACACCCCTCTTCCCTCGGGGGTGGGCAGGGGACGGCCGCGCGTCCGCCGGCACGTCTGACCAGCTCTGGGCTCGGTCAGTATCCAGGGTCGGAGCACCAGCCGTCGCTCCGGCTTTGTAGGGCTCCTCAGCTGCTCTGCCCTCCACAGACGAAGGCTGATGCCCATGGTCTCCACCATTCCCTCCTTTGCGCCGTCACTTTGGTATAGAAATAAGTCGAATTGTTACGGGCACTGATGTCCATACGCACGGGAGGTTGGACTAGATGGCCTTCAGAGGTCCCTGCCAACCTAAATTACTCAGTGGTCCTAATCCCCACAGCTTTCTTTTCCACCAAACCCCAGCAAATTAGTTAATTCAACTTTCATGTGGTAGATGCCTTGTTGTTATTGCTTTTATGATTATTATTAGAGGTACGAATTCATGTTCTGATTTCATACTGACACCCAAGCTTGCTCAGGGTCAGTCACAACATCTGCATCATGTTTCATCCACTGAGATCGAATGTTGTTGCTACCCTTTGTTCAGTGTTAAAATTCAGAGTGCTTTTTTCCGAGGAATGCCTGTTGTCGGGTGCTCTGCGGTGCTGGAAGGGGCCAGACCGTACCATGGCAGGCGGGGAGCTGCAGCTGGTGCCAGCAGAGCTGGGAGACGCTTCTCAGAGTTACTGTCAGTGGAAATATGAAGCAAGTCAAGAACAGGAAGAAATTTTTTTTATGTAACCGCGGTCAAAATAGTGCAATAAATTATTGAAGAGGCTGGAGAAGTGCCGTCGTGAAAGGCTTTCAGAGAGCTGGTACAGCTTTCAGTGGTGCATTATGGTTGGGCTTGATTTTGGACAGGAAAACAGATCTCTGAGTTACCTCTTGTGTTATTTCTGATGCATTTTCACTCATTCTATGCCTTAATATGAAAACAACATACCGTGAGCACCCTGTATTATGAGTGGTTTTCTATAAATTAAGATTGATTTTTATAGCCTTTGACCCGTGGCTGTTCAAGCCCCGATTCTCACAGGCTTTCCTTTCTGTGCTCCTGCACAGAGCCGTAGTGGCCAGAGTTTAAGTTATTTCACAGCGCCTAAAGATGAAGACAGATGCCTGAGGTACTTTTATTTCTTATTTCAATGAGAATTAAGTCACTATAGCTGAGTTTCCAGTTCTTAAATTCCCTGTTTGTCTTTAGGCGCTTAAGGTGTCATTTTTAATCTTGCCACTAACATGCTCTGCGCCACAAAAATTTTCAGCAGTGAGATTAGCTCTTCTCTTACTTAAAATTTACTGAAATCTGTTCCTGTTTTCCTTGCCAGCTGAATTTTCCATTTCCTCCATAGAAATTACGGTAGTAGATGTTGGTAATGTAAGTGAAAGTTTTGACTTATATCAGAATTAGAGAGAATAGATCCAGCTGACGGTATCACCCGCGCTCAAAAGCAGACCCTTTTTGTATTGTGTAACATTAGTGAACTAGCTGTCTTTATATTTTCTTGGATTAATTTCTCAAGCAGCACTTGAAAGTCTGAAGCTTAGTGCATTTTTATTTAAGTAAGTAGCTTTTGACATGCACATAAACATTCACCAAAGGTCTTGCTGGGTCTGAGGTGATGGCATTGAACGGGGAGCGTTGGGTGAATAAATGTTGAGAGCAGACTCTACGGCAACTTGACGTAGCTTCGCTGATGTCAGCTGAACTATGGCAATTTAGCTGATTCAGAGGGAGAATAAGTCTAAAACATAAAATAACGGTATGAATGCACCCACAAATACAAGTAAATATAATTTCTGTTAAGTAAAGTCCTGTCTCACTGTTTAACTACGTCTAAGTCAGATGCCCGCACGTTAAGCACTGTAAGGTGAAACTTGCGCGTGCCGGTTCCTACGCAAGCTCAGAAACAAATATATGTATATTCAGGTCCTTGGGCTTTGTGCGGGCGGACGGGAGGAGAAGGTGCCCCAGCGGCGGGGCGGGAGTTGGTGTGTCGAGCAGAGGGATGCTCCTCGCTCGGGCACAAGGTGGAGGAAGAGACAGAGGTACATCGAGGTCTGGGGGTTCGGCATTCCAAATCCACCCCTACGCGCTCATTTATTTTTATATAATATGTCTTTAAATGCTGTCATTTGAATTTGCTAGCACTTTTAAACCATATTGTCCCCATCTAAATACATGGGTTGTGGCTAAGATGGAGGGTTCTCAGACGCGTTCGCAAGTCTGAAAAAAGGCACAGTTTTATTACTGCCTGTTAATGTGTTCTGTGTAGATGTAAAAACAAGATGTTTGTGCATTTACTTAGCTTTATTTACAACGTGGGAGCAAAGTTTCATTTGGAAATATTACCATGTTGTTGTGAGAGAATCTAGGACTGGCTTGGTTTGCAGTGTTTTAGAAATTAAATTACTTCTCTCACCACATGAACAAAATTGTTCTTTCTCTTCTTCAAAAGATACATGTGATACAGAGCTAAAACTTTCACACTTGGTATTAGATATTACAGTTAGCAGCTGGTTTTGCTTATCAAAGTGTGCACCCAAGCTTATTTTTACACTCTTAATGAGAAGAGCGTTCATTTTGCTCCGACGAGCTGTATGTAACAGAGCGTACCTTGGCCGTCCGAAAGGAGGACGAGCTTTTTGTCCTGTGCAGGAAAGGAAGAGCGAGCTGTGCTGGGGCAGCGCACCCTGTGTCAGGATACAGCTGGGGCCCGGGAGCGGTGCCCAGCGCAGCGGAGCCCGGCCGCGCGACGCAGCTCTGTCCCAGAGACCGCCCTCCTCAAAACGCATGTTGAAGGGCCTCATTTTCAGGCAGTTCAGTCCTGAACTGGGTCTGGGACTTGATTGTGAAATTTATCAGTCAAGATTTATCACCAGATGTTTGTATATGCTTCTCAACTGAATCTGGAGAGGGTTGCTTTTTAAAAAATAATTTAGGTTCTTCTTAAGGTTTCTACTAAGTTCATCAACTAACAGAGGTTGCTGAGAAATTTTGGGTGTTGTCCTGAAATCAGATCTCTGCTTTAAAATGCTGCAATTCTGTTGAACTGCTGCTGGCGTCTCTCTTTGTGTGGCGTCTCCCCTGGGAGTGAGTGCCGGTGGTGGATGGGGCTGTTGGAAGGACTCTCCCTCGATGACTCATGGGATGGGAACGTTGAGCATTCCTGCCGTGCGAATTCAACTCCTTCCTGAATAGAATTTGATCAGGAAAAGAAAATGTCATGTTTCACTGTCGCACAAAGGCTGCATTGACTGTCATTTACAAAACAGTTCAGAAATTACTAGTAACTGTTAATTTTGGGTGACTAGCTGTACTTGCATAGACTTTTTATACCCTAGGGAAACAAATCCATCAATAAATGGTTGAGCACTGAATTTGCTGCAGTGAAGGCTTCCTCTAAGCATTTTGTGAGATCTTATGTTTGTTTTCTTCTTTATTTTTCCCCACTCAGACACAAATACTTACGATGAGTAAAGTGAGGGGAGCAAGTGACAGTAAGACTATTAATGAAAAAACAGGTTTACTTCTGTAACTCTTGCAGAAGTGACAACAGAAACAGAGCAGAAGGGCCTCAGAAGACAACAGGCAGGGCTGAGGTGGGACCAGCTCACACCTCGGCAGGTGCGTGAGGAATCGCGGGTGGGACAGCCCTGGGGAAAGGTCCCTTGGCCTTTCTGGGGAGTCGGCACGCTGGGTGCCTCTCTGGAATGTTCGGCACCAGCCTACACCGCACGGGCATCGGACAGGAGGAGCTGGAAATCCGTGCAGGTGCAGGGCTATGGCTTCGCTGAGGTCTCAGAGATGTGGTGGGATGGCTCTCACGACTGGGGTCGCACCATGGGGATCCCTCCCCTCTACCCACCACTGGTGTGGCAACGCCTGGAGTCCTGCGTCGGGTGCTGGGCTCCCTAGTAGGAGAGAGATGTGGACATACTGGAGAGAGTGCAGCGAAGGGCCACCAGGATGCCGAAGGGCCTGGAGCATCTCCCGTGAGGAGAGGCCGGGGGAGCGGGGGCTGCTCCTGGAGCAGGGCAGGCTGGGGGGTCTCACCCCTGGTACAAACCCCGCAGGGAGGGGGCCGAGAGGACAGAGATGGGCTCGTCCCGGGTGCCCAGGGACAGGACCAGAGGCCATGGGCACGAACTGACACACAGGAGGGTCCCTGGACATCAGGGAACACTTTCCCTGTGAGGGTGGCCGAGCGCTGGCACAGGTTGCCCAGGGAGGTGGTGGAGTCTCCATCCTTGGAGATATCCAGAACCCAACCGGACGCGGTCCTGGGCCGCCTGCTCCAGGGGCTGGGCCAGAGGAGCCCCAGAGGTCCTGCCAGCCCCAGCCAGGCCGTGGTGCAGTGACATACGTGCTGCGACGGAGGAGTTGGGCTGAAGACTGCAGAAATGGATGATAATATGAGGCTGATGAGGGAACGAGGTCAGATACCTCAGTGATTAAGCATTTAGGTCTGAGTCTGGGCATCTTTTAGTGAGCGGTCTTTATTTTCCTGTGAGGGTGACGGAACACTTGGAGAGGCTGCCCAGAGCGCTGGTGAGTCTCCATCCGTGGAGGTATTCAAAAGCTGCCTGGATGTGGTCCTGGGCCACTGGCTCTGGGTGGCCCTGCTCGAGCAGGGGGTTGGACTGGGTGACCTCCAGAGGTTCCCTCCAGCCTCAACCGGTCTGTGGTGCTGTGATGCTATGAAAGCAAGCCCGTACTGGATTTCAGTCCAGGTATTTTTCTGTATTTCCATTTGATGCTTACAAGTCACAAGGCAATAAAAAATATATGCAGAAGACGATGTCTGTCTTCACTTGCATTGCAGTCAGTGAAACAGCAGGAGCTTAAAAGACAGAATTTTGCTTACATAGTGGATTTTTTTTACACAAAGGCAGGCATTATATATTACACCAGGGCAGAACACCCCTTTCCTGGGCAGAAATCTGGATAGTTTTCACCAAGTCCGTCCAACCCAGAATTCAAAAGAAGAAATGCAGTAAGACACACATCCTTGTGAAAGGCGCGCGCCGTGAAGCGTGGGGCATGAATGAATGGGTTTTTGTAGGAAATACTGTTTTTCCTGCCTCCATCTTATCTCGCCGCCTCTTGTGACTTCTGTCTTTTCCCATCACATGGTGTTTGTGGCGAGTGTGAATTCAGATGGTGAAACGTGCTGAGACACAGCCACCGGCTTTGTCTTCTTCAGCTGCCTGGAATAGGAGCGTGCTCGTGAGGGGTTTATCCGAAGAGTGAGTCTTTAAAATAGTTTTTGTATTTTCAGACCTTCATCCATCTGATCCTTTTGGACCTGAGGCGTTGCCCGTTGCAGGGTGCTGGTGGGAGCGCCGTGGGTGGGCAGGCCTGATGTGGACGCTGAGATAAGGCTTTTGCCTGGCACAGTGCTTTTTTCACTGTATCCTGGCACGTTTTCCTTTTTCCTGAGCACAATTAGTATATTTCCCAGAGCCTTTCTATTAACATTGTTTGGATCAGTTTTCTTCTGGTTGTCAGTCTTATTTCTCATGCCTCCTACTTTGATCCAGGTTTTCATTTGTTGCCTAATCATTATTAAGAGATGACAACAAAAATATCTTGTGTGACCTTCCTCCTCTCAGTGTGAGCTCTCTTTAGCTTTGAAGTACTATATAAAAAATAAGGTAAGTTTGTAATTGGGCATCTTTGCTTTATGTTAGATGTTTTTTTTCTCTTAACAGAATTTCCTCTGCAATTGTTAGGTATTTTTTTAGATCCTTTCTGGTTAAACTCGTGATGTTTTCTTATAGAAACCTCTGGATACCAAAGCTGTTTGCTTCCTGCGGCGTCACTTATACAACCAAGATGAAGGGCAGAAATTTAGTGTCCCATAACTTGTCAGTGTTACTGCCTGCTTTAAAACTCCATGAAGTTGAATCATCTTAGATCAACATTGCATTATTGGTAACACTGGACTGTGAACTTCCATAACCAACAGTGGAACTTGGGCCGCTGGAAATATTTATGGTCAGGGTTTGGTGGGACGCAGGTGGAGGTGACCTAAGAGCCTGCAGAAAAAGCCTCTGAGATTAAGACTCCTCGTCCTGGAGGAAATCTAAATGGATGCTAAGGCAGAGTCCTTGATCCAGGAGGTTTGTGGTGCAAGGAAAAAGATGGGGATGCACCAGAGAGGAAGAGGGGTGAATTGGGAAGATGATGGTGGGAAGATGATGGGAGGAGAAGCCCGGAGCAGAGGTGATGGCAGAGCGGGCGCAGTGGCTGTGGGTGGTGGAGGAAGGAGAGCAGCGTGGACGGGTGGGCTGTGTCCTGCCCATGGTGGGCTGCGAGGAGGGGGCAGCCACAAGGGGCTGGGCTGAGCAGCTCCCGCCGGGTGGCCGAGGAAGGTGGCCACAGGGCTTACATGTCACTTCTTTGTTGTCATGCTCGTCAGTCCATGGAGATGCAGCCGCGCTCCCGAGCTGCTCATTTAATGAGAGCACAGCGGGCAAATTTCCGAGAGGAGCAGGGGTGGGACGCCAGCAAGGCTCTGCGCTAGGCCCTCCCCTCCCGCCGCCTGAGAGGCGTCGCGGGGACGTCGGTTATGTACAAATATGTGTATTTAGCTGCCATTTCTAGCTGCTTTCCGTGGTGGGATCTGTGGAGGAGGCAGGAGCGCAAACATTATTTGGTCTCCACAGGGTAAATACCCTTTGTGTTGCAGGCAGCGGTGGAAAGTTTGTGTGCGCCTTGCACTTACCAGCGAGTGCTTAAATCATGAATGCTGTTAGATTGCCTCTAATTGCCGCCGAGATGCCATGACTCCTCTCGTTACTGCCAGCTCCCGTTTCCATGGGAGACGGTGACTCCTGATCCCGAGAACTTGAGCTTAGACATATTAATGGTGTTTGGTTATCCTGCGGTAACAACTCCATTAACTCCCGCGGGCGCTGCCCGGGCGCGGAGCGGGTGCACGTGCCGGCGGCCATGGGATGCTCAGGGCCGTGCGGGACCCGCATCACCCTGGGATGGTGCTGCACCAGGAGATGCGCAGGGGAAAAGGGAATGTTTGCCCTGCGAGAGGTAGGCTGCAGCATTTTTTTTGTAAAAAAACCCCCAAACCCCTGTGGTTTTGTTTAATTTCCACAATGAAACACAAATAGTTTTAAACTGTCTGACACTTTCCACGACCCTGTCCATAAGTTACGTTTGGATAATCTGTTTTCCAGGTGTTAGGTCCCAAACATCACGAGCTTTCCCACGCTGGTTACGTGCATTTTGTTTCCAGCGGACGGTTAAATCAGCTTTTTCTTCAAAACTAATGGCCCCGCGGAGGAGGTCTGCAGCTACCTGGCTCTAATGATGTGTTGGATTTGTCGAGTTTTAACGCACGGAAATTCAGGATTAAAAAGCATTCATAGACCAGCTTTCTGTAAGGGATTTTTTTTCTCAACTAACAAATGCTTTTGTATATTTTTAGAAGAAATTGAAATTTATCTTTTCTCTGTATTTTTTATTTTCTCCTTTGCTTACAGAATGGCTGTTTTTTAAAAACAAAGCCCTTTTCCTAGCTTTTTTTTTTTTTGGTTGTTTTAATAAAGGCATATGAAAGGGATGTATTTGAGCTTTCATTATCCGGGAAAGCAAAGCTCCTAATTTATGTGCATGTTTAATCAGTGTCCTCCTTCCTAAGGAATGTGAACACCTTATCTATGGTTGCTCCACTATAAGTAAAAGAAAGGAATCAAGGAAGAAACCAAACAAATCCTCTGTAGCATCGTGCGCAGAAGCTGGAGGAGCAGAAATCCCACGGCCGCCCCGTGGCACGCGAGCCCTGGGGCTCTGCGGGATGCTCAGGCACAGAGGTTTGATGGCTGGGGCAGGAGGTCAGGCTTCGAAAATGGACCAGAAAAAGAGATTTTTCTCTTCCGTATTGCAGGTGATGAAAACCAAGTTATCCCCACATCTAGTGACGATGTTGTGGATAAAATTATCTTTTCCGGTTTGTAATAGCAGGTGTCTTTGAATTTTTTTTCTGACTTCGTGAGATTCCAGCATCGCCGAGAAGCGTGAACATCCCGGGGAGGGTTGGGAATCGCTGCCTGTCCCCTGCCCTGGCTCCCGTACAGCCACCGCAGGCGGCGCTGGGGGATCGCAGCCACCGGCTGCCACGGGCAGGAAAACCAGCCAGATTTCTGGTGATTTTCCTTCTTCTCATCAAATATACTCAGCTGTGGGAATTCAAGGGAATTCTTCAACAGTGCATCTCTTGAAGGCTTTCTGTATCCTTCCCTCCCTCCCTCCTTGTCTTGCTGCCGGCAAAGGCAAGCCCAAGGTGGATGCTCATGGCCTTCACCATCCTGTCCGTCTGCTTTTTCATCGTCAAACATTACCATTTCTAGGTGAAAACTGCTCCCACCATTCCTAGTGCTGCTGGGTTTGGTCTCATTACAAACTTGTCCCAGTGAAAAATTTCAGAGAAGCTGGCACTGGGCAAGCCAGCCGTGAGACAGCAAGCAATTAACTAGGGCAGGTGGTGGGTTTAGACGAAACGTGGCGTAAGGTCAGGTGTGTTTGGCTGGTTGTGACTCAGTTCCGCTTTGTGAGCCAGAATTTGGTGGACTCTGAATATTGGTTTAAAATCCCAGGTGAGAAGTGTATAGGCAGACCCCCCTCCGGCAGCGGGGGGGACGGGAGCAGCTCCGCTGAGCGGGACCCTGCGGCCGACGATGCGCGTTTGGTTCACGTGTTTGCCCTCGGATACGCACAGCAGGGAGGCCGTTAACAGATGAAGTCTGTACAAGCAAGAACAGAGGTCTCTAATAAATGAAAAACCCCAAATGTCTAAAAGCTAAAGGTGTCACTGAGCTTTTCCGCGTGGTTATTTTCTCCTACAAGTCCGGTATTTGACCCAAGATTGTCAGAGCGCTCGCAGCGTCACCGGGAGGTGCGGCACTGCTGCCTCCCTTCTCCTCATTTTTCAATCTTTGTAATGCGCCGCATCATTTCCAAAAGTATTCCCAAATCTGTTGCCAGAGGAAAGCAAAGAACCATTTGAGCCACGTTTGGTCTTGGATGTGCGGATGCTTCGGAGCCCGGCGCCGGGCACGGTGTCGTGCCCCAGGGGGGTGATGCCCACGGGGAGGCTGCAGCTTCTCTCCCTGCTGCTTCACGCCATCGGGAGCCGGGTTTCTGGCCCCAAAACCACCCAGGAGAGCAGCCGTGACGTTGCCATCCAGCCTGGTGTCAAGTAAAACCAGGTGCCTTCTTTCCCCTGGCACCCCAAATTAATTACAGCTTCGGAAAAATCATAGTGCAATGAAGGCGAGCAAGAAAAAGATTTCCTTCCCTCCTCTTCTGTCTCAAAAATCTATTTTGTTTTGTTTTGTTGAACTTCCTTTCCCAGGTGAACACTTCAGGAAATTTAAAAGTATTTTCAATATAGTGTTGTAGTGAGAAAAGTCATCACCAAACGGCGGGTTCCTTCCGCAGTGATATCGGTCGTGCTTCAGCGCCTGCCTCTCCGCTGGCCGCAGCCGTCTGAGCTGAGCACGGGGACGGACCCTGACGGAACCCCGATGGTTTCCTGCCCCCTGCTCTCGCACTCGCAGGGCTCCGAGCGCTCCGTAACTTCCCAGAGGTGGGACAGCCTGTGTTTGTGAGGACTTTCAGCGGCTTTTGCTTAGAAAAGGCAAAGAAAACTGATTTTTGTGTAAAGATTTCGGTGTAAAATTGCTCTAAGATGAACGAACCGCCCATGAGATAGTGTCGCAGAGGGTTTGGCTCCCCGGTGCCGGTCTCCGGCGGGATGCTGCGCAGGCGGTGCCCGCTGCGGGGTTTGTCTCCCAGCTCCCCGTGCGATGAGTTACGCGCACAAACCCCGTAGCTGCAGCGCACATCACAAACCATGACGTCCTCTGCTTCCCGGGCTGCGGTTGGCGCTACCGACGTACAGCTCACCGCTCCCCTGAAAGGCTTCGCAACTGTTTTCCCTCCTAAAAACCCGTAGTTTTCTTCTGAAAGAACTCTGATATACACAGGTGGAGCCAAAGTGATTTTTCTTCATTAGGGCGAAACCTCATTCCTTTCCTGTTCCTAGTGGTTAGAGCTTGCTTTGAGAAGATTCACTTATTTTATTCCTACGCTCTTAAAATACAAAACACTGGTGCAAGGTAAATATTATTTTGAAAAATAAGGTGTGAGGAATTGGCTGTGATTGCACAGCGCTGAAAAAAAAGTAGTGTTTTATTGGAAAAATAATAAGTATGGATCGGTTCTGCTGTAAGGAGCAAGCTGGTCTTATTAAAGCAATCTAACTACGTATATAAAAAGGGCAAATATTTGTTGAAATGCTGCAGAGAGGAACTGGGCTTACATTGCCTATCGCTGGCAAAATGTAATTTTTAAGCTTAGTCTAAATTCTCTTTCTCTCTCTGAAAAGTGTTTAGTGTTCCTTGGAAGGCCTATTGATCAAGGAACTCAGAGTTGAAAACCGTCTGAGCTGTTTTCACAAACGGGTTTTGTAAATGACAGGTGAAATTGGGCTGTTGGCTCTGGCCAGAGCCGCCGTGTCGGCCCCGCCGCGCCGTTCCACATCTTCCTTCACTTCTGCGCCTGCTCACTCACGCGTCTGGTGCTGGGGTGGGCAGGGGACGCGATAAATGCCAGTAGTCGGTGTAGTACAACTTTTCCTATGCATAGCGAAGAATTAAATCTGATTTGCTGGCAAAGATTTTATTTTATTTTTTTGACAAAGATTTTTCCCGTTTGCCGTCGGTATTGGGCAGCGGCTCATGCTCCCCACACCCTGTTTTTAAATTACAGAAGAGAAGGCTCCAGGGAGACCTTATTGCAGCCTTTCAGGACTTAAAGGGGCTTGGAAGAAAGATGGGGACAAACTTTTCAGCAGGGCCTGTTGCGGTAGCACAAGGGGTAATGGCTTTAAACTAAAAAGAGGGAAGGTTTAGATGAGATATTGGGAAGAAATTCCTTGCTGTGAGGGGGGTGAGCCCCTGGCCCAGGTTGCCCAGAGAAGCTGTGGCTGCCCCATCCCTGGAGGGGTTCAAGGCCAGGTTGGACGGGGCTTGGAGCAACCTGGTCTGGTGGGAGGTGTCCCTGCCCAGGGCAGGGGGGGGCACTGGGGGGGCTTTAAGGTCCCTTCCCACCCAAACCGTCCTGTGGTTCTATGTCACCTGCACACGTGGCTGGGCACGACTGTGCACATCACTGTGTACAAACCCTGCTAGTAGTTACAATAAAAATGTATTTATAAGACATACAGTTCTTCTGGCAGTTAGCCGAACTCCCTCAGTATAAAATCCAAGTTTTAAAAGCTAGTGTATTTGCCAAGTGTTAATTATGAAAAATAAAATCTGTCTTTGGATTATTGACTAAGCCACTAATTACTGATTTACTTGCTCTTGAAATAATGTCCTTTAAATAAGTGGTGGTTTGGATGTATTCAATGAATTATTGTCCTTTATTGAAAGGTATTATTAATCTCCCATCACCATTTAAATATTGGAATTTGCAATGAGCCATTCTTGGTATTCAACATATCGTTCACTTAGTCTAATCTTAAGGCAGGATTTTCTGTTGTGAATGCCTAATGTATATATTTATCAATATTTCTGTAGTACTTGGCATTGAAGTACGAAGCTTATTGCTGGATATCCTCCATGTATCCTCCACATATCCTCCACAGATCCATGACTTGGTTTCTTTTTGGAATTAAGTTGTTAGAAATTTGAGAGTAATAGAGAACGTAGACAGAAAGTCAGCCCTCGAGAGCATCATCCTTTGAGAATCTGTGAAAGGAAAAAGAGAAGTTTGACAGTGGGGAGTCAAATTTATTAGGCAGATGTTAAAAGAAATTAAGACATCCTCTTTGACACAGAAAGGTGTCTGAAGTGTGAAACAGATTATCAGATGCAAGGACTAAGTCTGTCAGGCATCGATGATGGTATTAAGATACCGTCCGCCTCCGTCTGAAAGTGAAAACGAAACGTGGTGGTAAACCTGGATAGCTGCAAGCTTAAATTTCCAATCCAGGCTTGCACAGAGTCCCCTTCAAAGTGCATTCGATGTGTAGATTTGTCTTAATATAGAGTATTTTGCCCTTTTAATTTGTAACTTCTGCCTGTCTAAGGAACATGGCTTTTTCTGTTCTTGCTGTACTGTTTATACTGTCTTTGACTACGCGAAATACAGGTAACCTACTCCACCTGTCTGTAGTCTACCTGTGCGAAAGACGTAGAGCCGTAATACAGAGACAGACTAGTCTTCAGTTTAGAAATGGTATTGTATTGCCGAAAATGGGGAAGGACCCAGCAATGTGATAGCTACAGTATTGCGCTGTATCGCGGGGAATTGCTTTGTCGTTTCTGCATAGCTCATAACCTTTTAGTGGAGTTACTGGTGTGCTGCATTGGAGGATTTGGCCCTGTCTAAGTTTGATCACGGCACTAAGGTTACGATAATTAAAATGCAACGGCTTGTCCCCTTAATCTAGAAGACTGAAAAGCTTTTTAAAACAACAGTAACTTTCTCGATAGACCATCTTGTTTCATACAAAGCAACTTTTCCGTGAGTTTCCATGCTGTATATTTTTAAACCTCACATTCCTGGAGAAGTTAAATTCTGATGTTGATCCCATGTCAATGTCCTGATTGGTACCTCGTACACTTCAGACCCCTTGCGAGACGTGGCTGAATGGAACCGGCTCGTCTCAGAGCCAGTTTTCACTCTACCTTTTGACCATGGTTGTACGTTGTTCTTACTTGCGCATCTCTGATGAAAGCGAATTTGGAACTACTCAATACTTAGGTACTTTCCAAAGGTCCACTGAATTACTCAGACTAAAATACAATGTATGTGCTTTGAAGTATTATATTTAATGTCAGAAAAAGAAATTCTGGACTGGGAAATTTGCAGTGATCCAGCAGCTCTCTAAAACGTGACCTAAAATTTGCCTCACGCAGTCTGAGAAAATTCTGTCCTTTTAATCCAGTTCCCTTTCTCTGCAATTACTTTTAAACATGGTTAGTGCAAAGATTTTCTATTCCAATCACTTAAACCACCATTATTAATGGAGAAAGCTCAGCCAGGATTCTTTTTTCATTATGCATTCCTTTAAAAGAAAATACTAAATTGCTTTTTCTTCCCAAGTCAAAGTGTGTCAGTTACAAATTCATGGTATCTTTCCAGGTTGAAAGGCTTGTTCTTCCTGACAGGTGTCAGGTTCACTGGTGATGCAAATGAATATTAAAGGACAGTAAATGAATGACAGAGGAAATCTTGAAAATCTTCTCAGCCTAAGACAGTCAGCTGTGGACTTTTAATGCCCATAAAATATGAATTGCAACTAGGCAAATTATTGAAGGATTCACAGCATTGATATCTGACGAGGACAAGAAGATCCAGCTGACAGGCTCATAGAAGACAGACCAAAGCATTTTAGATGCCACCTGGGCATATAAATAGCTTATAAATAAATAAAGAGTGGTACTTGTGGTACTTGGGTAGCTTAGTGTAAGAAATAAAATTTCAGTCATTATTACTCAGTTATTACTTATTACACTTCACAGCTAAATTGTTTTACAAATATCTGCCTCTAGATGCTACTGCTTGCAAATGCAACTTTTATCATAAAAAACATGGATGTGTATTTAGGACTGAAATTAAACACAGACAACTGTGCTAATTACCCAGGGTGAGCCAGCTTTTTGAGAATGTTTCTGTCGCCCCAGTAATTTTTAGCGTTATTTTTTATATTTTACATTGCGCTTTCACTTCTTTGGCCGCGCGGTTGCCTTTGCCGTGCTGCGGTGGGACAGTGCCACAGGGCCGCGACCCCCCTCGCCCCGCGCGGGGAGTCCCCGCTGCTGTCCCCGGAGGAGAGCGCTCCCGCGGGAGCAGCCTGGTGCTGCGAGGGGGATGTGTCCTTCATGTGGAGTGGCTCCCTCTTGTCGGACGGCGGATGCGTTATTGCTTCGGGGCTGTGATGAACACCCAGGTGGAACCAGGTTGCACACTCATGCAGGTTATAAACGTGACAGCGAGTGACCCTCCGTGGTCACTGTAAGACGAGACAGCAGAACGTACTCATCACCCGCGGTTATTCTCCACATTGAGTTGCTGAGCTCTTATTCCTATTTCCTGAAATGGTTTTCCAAGGCGTGCTGAAGGCAGGCGCCATTCCCTCTGCCTGTGTGTGTGTGTACCCGAAACGGGAAGCAGATTCCTAGGGCCGCCAGGTGTCTGCATGGGGCATCGTGCCGAGACGCGCAGGCAGGATTCCGGCGGCGACGGGCGATGTCTGACGCTCCTGGGGTGCAGGTTGCAGCCGGAGGTGCAGAGCTCACCGTCCAAGCGTGCATTTCTTCAGGACTTCCAGGCATCGGGTCTTCTGCCCGACATCAGAAACTTTCAGACGTCCGCACTGCCAGATTGTGGGTTTGGTTTTGTTTAGCCAAGGCATATTTTTCCAAAAGTCCGAAAGGGAAATTTGTCCGTGGAAATCCATATTTATCATGTTTTTAAGAGATGCTCAAATATCCCACCTTCAACAATTTCTATTTTTATATGTTTGTAACAAGGACTGATACTGTTCAGACAGATCGTGTTCTGGCCACGGGGTGTTTCAAGAAAATTGTCAGCCAGGAGTAGTGATGATGTTATTTGGGTAATGTCCATAATGCTGAGCTTCTGATTCAGTTTAGTAACAACGGTAACGTACCCTGTTAGATCGTTTACTGTTACCTAAGTGCTGGCACTAAGGCACCTGAAAAAAATGACACTAATCGTACCACATTTCCTCCCGTGCCATCTCCGAAAAAACAAGTGCAAGTCACAAGAGTGATGTGGTCAACAGACTGTGTCATTTTTCGTGACAAGGGAAGCGTTCATCATCCAGTCCCATCAGACCTTCTGTCACGAGGGACTGAAGAAGATCTTAAACTCAGACAGTGTTTCCTGCCCGACCCTGTAATCTCACGGGTAGGGTTTGCTGGCGCTGCCTCCGCGCCGTCTCGCCTGCGTCGGGTCGTGTTGCCCGGTGCAGCTTCCCCAGGGCTGAAGGAAACCAGGGCCACCCAGAGACTTGCAAAAAGACTTTGTGGCGCTGCCTTTTTTTTTTCTGGGTTACAGTCCTCAATGTCCAGCACAGGGAAGTGAAGGTCAGTTCAGGGAGTGCCGGCTGCCACCGGCACTGCTCTTCTCCAGCCCTGCAGTGAAAGGGAGCTCCTCTGCTACGTGGTTCTTCCCTCCCCTGCCTGCTCCAGGAGACCCGCTGGAGAAGCCCCGGTCCACCTTCCAGGAATAAATCTGAGAACCAGCGTGTTTAGAATGGAGGTGCAAAAGAGCTCCTTGAGCTGGCGAGGAGGCTGTCGCTGGAATTACTGAGGAGGGTGATTAGAACAGGTGTTTTCAAGTCAGGAATCGAACAGACTTTTGAAATGGCGAAGGTAATTATCCATGGAAATGAAGCTCCAGAGAAGTACGTTCTCCGTCTCTGATTGCCTGCAGTCCAAGTGTAGGTGCTTTTCTGAGCAGTGTGGCACGATTTACCTGAACGAGTGCAGAGAGGAGTGGAAGAAAGTCAGAGTCCTGGATTGCAGGTTATGAGATATTGCCTGGAACGGCTTTAATGGTGGTAGTTTAATTTACAGAGCACTCCGGTGCTGGTAGCGTACCCACGTTCGTAATGGGCTGGCAGTGGTCCTTCCATTCTCACCCGTAGCCTTGCTCGACGCCGAGCCCAGGCTGGGGATCTCCGTCCCGGGTCCAGCCGGACGGGCAGAGGGATGCTGCTCGGCTCCACTTTGGCTTTCACCACCTCTGATAAGGTATCTCAGCTCTTTTGTGAGCTTTTTCTGGGGTATTTACGCCTCCGTAGGTTCCCATCCCTTCTTTCACGTAAACAAACCCAAGTATTCCCCATCACTTGCCGGCCGATCGCCAGACTCCTTACTTGCACTGTGCCACTAAAGGCGTGCGTTCAGGGTCGGTGTGCGGCAGCAAAGCGTGGAAACAGCGTGGGGAGCAAAAGGAAAGGCTTGCATTTAATAATTTCCTACAGCTCACTCCTGGTATTAGACTTAATTGTTCCTTGACTCTTTAAGGCAGAGATGCTTTAAAAAGATGGCTCTGTATCTCTTACAAAGATGGCTTTATATCATTTCCAAAGATGGCTGTCCAAAGCCCATTCATAGCCGTAGTTTTTACAGAGCCTTTACGTTGATTCATCCTTTTTTTTATGAGTCATTGGCTTTTTTATGGTCCTATTCACTCTTTTTTTTTTGCTGTGAATTTTTAATTATTATCTCCGTGTGACTGGGAAAAACTGTAGTTGTCTGAGCATTGGTTATAAAGATTTACTTTTGTCGGAGTCCTGTGGTACTTTACTCTATAAAATGCAGTATTGTAGAATAGCGCAGGAAAATTTAGGTTGAGTAATTTTTTAGAATCAATAAATGCGTACACGACTGCAGTGGCAGATATGTTTGAAGGCTTCCGTACCACGTCCATCATTTATACCGAAACTCCGCCAGATAGACAGAGCTTTGTTATCTCGGCTCTCATTGTGGGGACGGGACCGCTCTTGCTTACAGAAAATAAATTTATTGACATCTTAGTCTGTATTGATCGAAGCACAGCTCTTCTTTGGGCATGCGTCTTCCTGTGTTTTAACAAGAAAATACTATGGATAGCAACCTGAAACAGCGGAGGGGTTTATTTAAGTGACAGCCCTGGGCACCCTGCAAATTCGTGGGTCCGTGATAGCCGAGTAGCCGGTTTTCACTGCGCTCTCGCTCTATGGGTGAGACCAATAGACAGTGAATAAGGGGAGAGGTCCCCGTCCGCTGAGAGCTCCGCAACCTGGCCGTGCCCATTCCCACGCCCTCCCCGTCCAGCAGCTCCCTGTTCCCCCGCAGCCCTGGGGCTCCCCTGAAACACAATATTAGATGGGTGCATACGTTCCCGTCTCTGTTCTCCGAAATTAATCGATTTTCAAGAAGTCAGTTTTCACACGGTATTACCTATGAGTGTTCTGTTTAGTTTTACCTTACATATTTTTAATGGCGTACCTCTTGAATTGCTTCTGGTCAATAACCCCTTTTCATTGGTGGTTATCTTTTATGTGTAATACTATGAATTAATTATAATGGGGGAAAAAATCTTTTGAAATACAGTTTCTCTGTGTGCTTCTCAAACATACCTGTTTAGTGAGACAAAATAAAATAAAATCTAATATAAAATAAAATCAAATCTCCCTGGGGGGGGTGGGTGGGGTGTGCGCTTTATTTGCTTGGAAGTGCAACATAAATATATACACAACTAATCCCAAATGTTAAGAAATAAACGAAAGTAAAACTTATTACTGTTCACCCTACCCCTCATTCTGCTGTAACAGGATGGTACCGGCTGGGTGGTGGTTTTTGGGCGGTGGTGAAGTGAGGGGTGCTGCGGTGGGGGCTGTCTTCTCGTTCTTCTGCTTGGGTGGGTCTGGGTGAGGTTCCCGCTACACGCGGGTGCTTCTGGGTACCTGGAAGTACAGCGTGAAATGGGCGTTTGATGCCCACAGGGCAAGCGGTTGCTTGCTTCGGAAAGGCTTCCAAAAGTCGTCTTAGGTCTCCCTGTTTACCACGCTTCCTGGTACAAAAAATAAATTATTTTTTCATCCTTATACGTTAATCACACCCTATTTATAAACCTTGAGAGCTGGCCTGTGGGAGGTGAGCGACCAGGATATTTTATGCCCCATCCCTGGAGGGGTTCAAGGCCAGGTTGGACGGGGCTTGGAGCAACCTGGGCTGGTGGGAGGTGTCCCTGCCCGGGGCAGGGGGTGGCACTGGGTGGCCTTTAAGGTCCCTTCCCACCCAAACCCACCTGTGATTCTATGGTTCTGTGATTATAAGCCATGTTTCTTCGGCAGTGAACCGGTGTTTGCAGACAGGAGGGCGAACACATCCCGGGACGTTTGTGCGGCTCCTGCCCAGGCTTTGAGTAAATGTTGGGTCTCCACAGCTTTCTTTTCGGGTTCTTTTCTCAGCACCGCACGTAGGTTAAGCTTTGAGAAGATGAGAGCCTAACGTTCCTTCCCTTTCTGCACTGGACAGACCCTTCAAAATGACGCTGAAATTCTTCCTGAAGTGATGGCCTCATAGTTCATTACATATGCAAATCAGGTAATTACTTGGTGGTATGCAATTGCATGCACATTTTTGCATGGGTAATTCTGAAAATTGTGCCTCAGGTGTTAAATATTAATCTTTTTCCACACATGCCACTCAGTTATTTATTTTAATGCATTTTTTTCACATACAAATGTATGTATGCCTCGACGCGAGCAAAAAATTACATCCCTTGAAAATTCAACGCTGCGTTAGAAGATAATTGCAATTTCCCATAGGAGGGAAGAATAGCTATTTTTATTTTTATTTTTGATCCATAGTTTGTTTTATAACAGGAATAAGCTCTCTGTAGAATATTTGCAATAAAAAAGCTTTGAGATTGATTAAATGCCTTAGGTTCCTCTTGGCCATTAATCAAACTTGGCAGCCATTTATTGCTTTGAACAGTGCAAGGCAGTAGAGATAATCCTTTAAATATAATAAGTCCCTTCAATATAATGAAGTATAAATACTGGCATGGTGATGTAAAAGTTGTCTCTTTTAGTAATGACATAGTAATAATACATTCCTAGTAACCGATGCTCCCAGTTTTTACACTTCTGACAAGCGTACGTTGATTACCATTTACATGCAAACAATTTTTACTCAAAAAAGATCTACCTTTTTACTTCCTCCGTAGCTTAAAAATTAAAAGCGACACGGAAGAAGTGACTGGATAAAAGGAAAGGGGAAAAAACAAATCTGCTGGTATGGGCCCCCCCTCCCCACACCCCCAGGACGGCGCATTTATTCAGATCACTGCAAATCTTCTTACGACATTGTTTCCCTCACCAATTTCAGAGAACAGCCCTTTATTTTAAATTCTCAGAGTCTCTGGGATTAGTCATAATTTCCTCTCTGCGTGCAGAGATGCAGCTCAGCAGCTGACTGGGTTCTGGTCCTGTGGCAGTGGCCAAGACCTTCCGTCCACGATCAACTGGTGCCAAGAAACACGGTTCAGCGCGCGCGGGGTAGCGAACGTGATTCATCTGGGAGCATGACATTTTGTGTTATATTGTACTGCATTAGAGCAAAATGCCACAAAATATTTTGAAGTCTGCGTGAGGCTGCGTAGCAAACACATTTAAACGCGAATATCCCGTTGCAGGGTGAGCACTTTCTGGGCTCCCCAGGTACCTGCGCGGCATCTTACCTTCCAGTTGCAAACTGCCCTGAAATGTCCAGTTTGTTCTTAACTGTAGACAAAAAAGACCTCTCTGGAACATGCACCAGAATTTATTTTTTACTTAGAGCTTTGGATTTTTCTAGGACACTTGCTTATCCTAAATATTTTTCCTTTCTAGTCTCTGCCTGTTTACTGATAGACCCAATTAGTCAGATTTCAATCAGTGCTGAGCCCTCGGCCCCACGTTTAATGATGGCTTTCTTTGAAGCCTGCCTTGTTACGCCTGAGACTCAGGCAGCCGCTCTCTGCTGCCTGTACAAATTGCTTCATCCAAGTGTTTGTTTTCTGTTGTGCTTTATTTAACATCTGAAGAGTCCTGCTTCTTGTCCAAGGCGTTCGTACAGGGGCTGGAGTCTTGGTGTTGGAGATCAGACCCTCCGATGGAGTTCAGAGCGAGGGGTAGTTCCTGTTGGCTTTGGACAAAGATCATCCATGACAGCAATTTAATCTGCTTCCGAATGCCTGAGGCAGCTCCCAGCGTGAGCCCTGCTTTCGGAGAACTCGGTGGTGAGGTCTGAGCGAGGCAGGCACGGCCGGCGGTGGAGGTCCCAGTCCCCGCCTGGCACTTTGGGCCCGGTGGGCTTCAGCAGCGGCCAGGACTCAGGTTTTGAGCGGAGGACTTTCCCAGCTTTGATGTGTGCTCATGGAAGTCAGGTTTGGAAGCCCCAGCGATGTCCACAGATGCTCCACAAGGACCTCTTCTTCCTTTATACATACTGTTCTCAAAACTTTACTCCTGGAGTTCTGCTGGTTTTTTATCACTAGAATTTTTGGTCTACTTACCTTGATCTGTACATCTATTGAGAAGTATGTTTTCATTCTTCTGCTCAAACGGGGCCTAAAAAACTAAAATGTACCCACTTCCGAAGCATCCTTCTGTGTACGGACACAGGAGATCTCTGAGGACACAGCACCTTGCCATTCACGTTGCGGGTTGCCTTTTTTCTGCTGAGTGGAATTGTGGATCCCATAAAAGCCCCGGAGCCACCTGCAGCCCCGCACCCCTCGCCGGAGGCTGCCGCCCCTGGGACCAGCCGTGCACAGCTTGCCTTGGGCTCCTGCGCAAGGTCACCGTTTGAGGGACTGTGAAATCCCTCCCGTAGTACTTGGACAGATGATCTGGGCAGTGCGCGGGACTGACGCTCCATTAACCTCTGCGTCACGCGGGGTTCCCAACAGCCGCCGCTTGCGCTGTGAGACCCCCCCGGCGGCACGGGGAGGGCCGTGTCCCGGCGTGTTCCGCACTGAGCCCTCAGTTTCTTTTGCCGTCCCGCTGCCTCCCAGGCGGTGCGTTACCCAGAGCTCTGCGGCGGCCGGCGAGCGCCGAGGCGCCCACCCCCAATCTGTCCAAAATGCACCCCTCGGCCCTCCCTGCCTGTCCTTGCGGGGCTTGGTCTCGTGGCTCGATTTTTTAACATACTTTGCCTTGACTTTTAAGGACCGTAACAGCCTGGATTACCTACGGTAGCAGTCTGGCTGCCGGCACCGAACACGTGAGGTGTGCGGCAGTTTCAGTGCAGATACATTCCTGCTCAATACATTTTTGCACATTTAACATAAAACTTTCTTTAAATATTTATAATGTTACCAATGGAATTCAAGTGTGAGTGGTAATGTAATTAGGGTGGAAAAAAATCACAGCCCTGCGGCACAGATAAAGTTACCTGTATTGAACTAAACTTGAAAAGCAAGATATATCAAAGTGATATTTTATCTCTTTGCAGTTATATATTGACAATGGTTGAAATACTGGATAAAATTTTGCATGTCGCAGCTTAGTTTCACATAGGGCGACCTGGGTTCCTGCCTGAAGCTTCTTCTCAGAGCTGACTGGTTTAATTTAAGACAAATATCACCTTCAGTAGGAGCAGTACCAAGCTTTCTGTTTCCTCGGGGTGCTGTCTTCCAGCTTCCCTTACGGTGTGCCAGTGTGGCACCACGGCAGGGTTTCAGACGGCACAAGCCTCTTACAAGGACCCATCAGCTTCTGAACGTGACGCACATTCCCTCTTCTTCCCCCAAACCGGAGGCGGGATGTCGGCACACCGGTCGCGGTGGTCCGGGGACTGTGGGGGGGCCAACCACTGTGCCAGCGTCCATCCCTCCCTCCCTCTGCAGCCTCGCAGGGCTGTGGGGGGCACTGGGGCCAGTTCCACAGGAGGAACGATGGGTGGAATGGTGCGGACTGGGGTTTCTTCCAGCAGCAGTGTCTTCACAGCAGCTTGTCCATGGCTTTCACAGAATCCCAGGCTGGTGGGGCTTGGAAGGGACCTCTGGAGATCATCTCCCAGAGCAGGGTCACCCAGAGCAGGTGGCACAGGAACGCGTCCAGGTGGGTTTGGAATGTCTCCAGAGACGGAGACTCCCCCACCTCTCTGGGCAGCCTGTGCCAGGGCTCTGCCACCCTCACAGGGAAGTTTTTCCTCATGTTGAGATGGAATTTCCCGTGTTCCAGTTTGTGCCCGCTGCCCCTTGTCCTGTCCCCGGGCACCACTGAGAAGAGCCTGGCCCCATCCTCCTGACACCCACCCTCTAGGTCTTGCTGAGCATCCATGAGCTCCCCTCTCAGTCTGCTCCTCTCCAGCGGAACAGCCCCAGGGCTCCGGCCTTTCCCCAGCACAGAGGTGCTCCAGCATCTTTGTAGCCCTTTCTTCTCTAAGGCTTAATGTGGGAATAAGGTGTCCTTTTTCATGTGAGAAGTTCTCATAATTCATTTTTTACTCGCTATCTGATTGTCAAAAACATTGTTCCCTTCAAAACTTAGTGGTGGCCACTGGCTGGAAGTATGTGTAGTATTTTGAAACTTTGGAGATAGAAAAAGTATTGATTCCTGGTCCAGAAAATACATGGGAAACCTTAGAAGTTATTTGTCTGAGAAATTAAAGTCATCATCAGGAATGGGCAATATTTACAGTATCTCTCTAGTCTTATTTCACAGCTTCTGTGTAAATCCTTACTTCCACATAAATTTATTATTTACCTTTGTCGCTGGAGACCTTGTCTCACGTTATTTATCATATATATTGTGTATGATTATATTTCAACTTCAAATTACCACTGGCAGATATGACTATTTCTTGGCACCTCTCTTTATTACACTTTGTACTCGGCAATTCATTTTTGCCGATCGAGTCAGAGTGTCAGACACGCAGCTTTCATGATTTATGGCTGTGCTTCAGTACCTTTTGTCTTGAGTATCCAGCTGTTCTCCAGCTGTTATTTTAGCATGTGTCTTACTTTTAGAAGGTTTAACCATACTGTAAAAGCTCTGATGTAATTCATCTCCATAATCCGGTGCATTATATTGTGTATTATAATCATTACTGGTAGTCGTTTTACTCTTCTGTTTTGCTGTGAATATGTATATATCCTATAGCAAATGTCAAATATTTCTTGCTCTGCTTGGTTGGAACATCAAAGAAAAGTCTTACTTTAGTCTGGTCGTTCCGAGGTCAAAACAAACAGTACTTAAATATATAGAAAACAGCGAGGACCAGCATTATGTCTGTCCTAGGGGAGACTGTGTTCATACGTCGCTCTAGTGCCCGTAGGGGTTTAACAGCAATTGTTTAAAGACTTGTGAATTGTTACAGGCATTATCAGATGCACTTATTTAAGTATGTGTACTTAATTTGGGGTATGACTTTAAAATTAAAATGTTTAGTTGGTCACCCTAATTCAACTTGTGATGCATTCAAGGAAATTCTTCCCTAAGAGGAAGGGTGTTTTTCCTCTACATGCAAATTTATTCCATTTTCTATCAGGCAGTAAGTGGTGATTGCGTCCCTTTTGCGTGTCACGCAGAACAGTTGGTATTGAACAAAGGTGGTTTCTACAGTCTGTGGTGTAAATTCCCAGCGTTTTCTGGAAATATCTTATTTGGAATAGTTGCTGTTGACAGGTTTGATTCCACAGCTAGTGTGAAATTGTATCCCATGGGTGATGGCGGGGCTGGCGTGGAGGCCGCGCGGGTGAGCCCTGAGGATGCTGTGGCTGGGACCAGGGACCAGGGACGTGCCACCGGGTCAGCCCCGGAGCCGGGCACCCCCGGGCGGGTTTGGGGGACACAGGTTGGCTGGGTCCCATCTGCTGGCACTGTCCCACCACCTGAGCCACCGCCTCCGCTCTCGGCAGAGTCAGAGCTCCCTCTGCTCGCAGGCAATTTGTGCGTCGCGTTAATTACATTGCCGTTAGTATGGAAAGGCTTGTTCAGATCTGCAGCTTTTTTAAAGGTGGTAACTCCGAATAAGAGCAAAAGCAGTGAGCAACCGGGATGCACGTGATCTTTGGAAGTGGATGTAACTATGAAGGTTTTCAATTATATATTAAGGTTTCCAGGAAATCTGAAAAAAAATAGAGAAAACATATCTTTATCTGCATTGCGAATTAAGATTAATTTCTAGTTTGTAAAAAAGTAATGTCTTACTTGGATGAATTTAAATTAGTAGGTGGGCCAAATTCTAGTCTAACGTTAATTAATGACTTTGGTGATAAGATGCTTAATACCAGCTCAGCATACCGTCCAGAATTCCCTAAGATAGGGGTTTTGTCTTCATCTCAAAGTGTAAGAGAAAAATATCATGTGGAAACAATCATGTTGTACCAGATTGGAAGTGACTTGTGTATTAAATTTATAAGAGGAGTCTTTCTTGTTCTTTAATTATACAAAGACGGTACGTCTGCAGTGCTGTCACATTGCGTTCAGTCCAATGACTTGTCTGGGTTGCTTTTCCAGTAAATGGGAAGTAATTGAGCAGGGATTATCCATGGCACTGGAAACACAGCCCTTCCCTTTGTTAAGCCAGCTCTACAAAGACTTTTTTTGTGAATAAGCATAAAGTTTTCTAAAAGGACTGGGACTAAAATCTCTGCCCCTCTGCCAAGCGCTCCAACGCCGTAGTTTGACGCGCGCGGGCAAAGGCCGCTTCATCCCAAAGCGTGTCCTGAGGGACTCTGCGCTGAGATGAAGGTCTCTGTACCCTCGCCAGCCCTGGGACGTCCCGTCTGCCAGCGCCAGGAGAGCACTGGGTCATGAATGCGAACAGCCTGCCCGCGGCTCTGCCTTCTTCTTGCCCGGGAGCAGACGAAGTCAACGCGTTCTGACAAATTTGCAATGGTATCTGAGCGCCTTTGTTTCACGCGCCACGCTGCTTCCACGCGGAGAGCAATCCGTCTTTAATTACTACTTTCTTACTGGGGCGGAGAGATTTGTAAATGCGTTCTTGTGAGATTCTTCGCAGCAACGCGTCGACATTTGAATTTCCAAACACTTTTCTGGGGGTGTGTGGCAGCTTCAGCAAGTTACTAAAAAAGTGCACCTGTGTTCACAATAACCAGCCAGTTTCTCTATTTTGAGAAAGATTAAATAAAATCCTTACAACTGTATCATTCTGTACTTCCCCACGCTAGGGCTGCTTGGGGGTGGCAGTGTCTCCGGAGATGTAGGTCTGTAGAACAGCAGTCATTCACTGGGAGAAAAAACGTGTCCCTTCTTATTACATGGAAAACCAAAAAAAACCCCCCACCCAATAAAAACCCCAAACCAACCAAACCAACAAACAAATAAACAAAAAAAAACCAAAGAGAGATTAAAAAAAAAGTATTCCAGGTGTGTTTTCAGGCCTGGAAGGGGATGCAGGACATTTCTGCCAGGGATGCTGTGGTCCTGTGGCTGCTTTCCAGGAGGGCGATGTGGATCTGCGATGGGATGGGACGTGTTGAATTGGGATCATCTGGATCCTTATTTCACAGCGTTAAAGTGTCCCGAGAGGTCTCTCAAACAGCATGATGCACATCATCTAAAGGACACCGTGGGGAATTTGGAAGCAAAATCGCATCTCGGTGTAGGCAAACTGTTGGTTGTGGGGTGAATCTGCTGGGCTTGTGTCGGTTTGCTGGGCTGAGGACTTAGGAAATGAACGAAAGGACTTGCTGCGCCAGAACTGCAGTAAATGAACGAAATGCTACACGCACAAGGAAATTCGCAGTACATTGATATTCTCAGGCTTAGGGAATAAGTACCGTTGAGTTAAATGTATTCTTTATTTTCAAAACACACAGCGAGAATGTAAAATACCCATGTGCAGTTATGTTAAAGATTTGCGTGATCTGAACAGGTGTTTTCTCTAAAAGCTGAAATCAGCAGCCAGCGTCCTGGCAGTGAACCGGAGGGAAGCCCTGAGGCGTCGGGAGGCAGCGCTTCCCCTTCCCATCGGAATTCCGGTCAGGACTCTGCAAAATAACGGGAACGGGGCACGGTCCAGCACTGCCCGCCGGGAAGGGAGGAGAGGGGCTGCTGGCAGCTCATGCCAAAATGCGGAGTGCCAATTTATATCTGTATTTATAACGGTTATTAATTGCTCAGTTTATAACCCAATTTACAAAATCTCAGTGGAGCGGTCAGCTTAATTAATCGGGTTATAACTGCTCTGCACTGGGAAAGATTGAAAAGGGAGAGGCGCAGAGGAAAGGAAAATGAACAGAACGGTGCGTCTCAAACGCGCTGCCCGTTTGAAGGCTCAGGTTGACGGCGTGGAGCAGCCGCGGGGGGCGAGGGGATGCGAGTGGCGGTATCTAACGAGAGGCTGCCAGTAAGCCTGCTGACTGGGGCGAGCTTCCCGAGTCGCCGCCCATTCCAGTTACTCCGATCTGTATCATAAATTAGAGTAGTTGGGGTAAAATATTACCTCTCCTTCTATCTCTGAATATTCAAAAATTCGTGGGGCGTGCTTTAACTAAAGGGCTTTTCCCATGCATGTCATTCGATAAACTTAATTTTTTTTGGAAATTTATCCGGTCTTTGCTCTTCACAAGTCATGGCTCACGGTGAGTGCTCAGACGGAGCGGCTGCCAGGGCCGGGCCGGTACCTGCACCCCTCTGGAGGGCTTTTGGGAAACCCGATGGGCAGCCGGATCTTGGCAGGGTTTTATTGCATGCGGTTGCTCCGCCAGGCCGATCGTGGGCTGCCAGCTAACGAACCTGTGACAGGGTATCCGTTCCTCATTCATCAGCCACCGCGGCTCGCTGAAGAAGGCCACCTGCCGGAGGGCAGCCTCAGATGTACAGGCTGGTGGGACACGGGCTCCACCGTGTCCATTGCCGCTTTGTTGGGTGAAGGCCAGATGCGCCTTTATTATTGAATTATTTTCAGGCAATAAACACTGTATGCTCTCTAATTTCTGCAGTCGGTGTACCTGGGAGCTGCACTGTCTTTCTACATTCAGCTGTCGGTTTCTTCATTCTGAAATACTTTTGCATGCTGGTAGAAACAAGCTGTGAAGTTTATCGTTGGCTTTTTGCCATCATGCTACAAGTGACATACATAATAGTAGAAAATACAAGTCTCTTGGAAGTGCTGTTTAATTTCCAGCCACTCTGTTCTGACTTCTGCGTATTACACAGATGATTATCCTTTGCTGTGGTGGAGTACACGAGGGCTTTGCAAAGCCTTGCTCACCCGGAGTACCCCGGGCAGCCCTTCAGGGCAAAGCAGGGCTCCTTCGAGAACTTCATCATATTTAACCACTGAGGCCTTAAGTAAGAAAATCACATAATAAAATGTGAGTGCCCGTAGCCTTTTTTGTAAATATAGCAGCTTTTGACCCTAAGTCGCCTTTCTCCTTGTCATATAAGGTTGCTGTATTTTAAGGAGGGCTCCAAGACTTGCATATGGCAGGTCTGCGGGAGGACCGCAAGTGCACTACGAGTGGCGCTGACCTCCCAGTGAACGGCCTCGAGGGCACGGGGCTCCATCTCAGTTCCTCGACAGACTAATAGAGATCTCGCCGATAATCATGAAGGGTATCTGATGTGGATCCTTCTGCTGCTGTTTCCTTGTGCTTCTCCTGAGCATGTGGGTTTCTGCGCCCTGGGCGAGCTGTCAGTAGGTTTCAGAGTTGGCTGTAGCTGCCGATGGAACGTGCGGCTGGTGAGGGCAGAGTGGGGGCTTCCAGGCAAATACACTCAGTGGTCTGATGAGGAATACGGTAAAATAACCTTCCTAGGGAGAGCTGGTTTCAGGATACAAAGTCAAAATTTGAGATTGAATGTCAGCACACAGAGGAGCAGGAGTAGAGGGAAATCCATTGCCTGCGCGTTCAAAGTGTTTCTGGCCACTGGCTTTGCAGACTTCTGTCATCAGCTCCATGTTTGTTGGTTTGCTCGGTCCATCCGTAGGGCTACACCCCGGCTCGCCTCCCACCAGGGCGCAGGGAGCCGTGGTGCCCCTCATCCATGTAAATCAGCTGGTGCTCCCGTGTGGGAAAGAATGAGAGGAAATACAACCTACACAGCCTCTGCGGAGCTCAGAAAATACATGATCCAGGAAAAAAGATAGCGCCGCACTGCAGTGTTCACACCTCCAATATTTGTAGAAGAACTTAGAGAATTTGTTTCCTGTTGTGAAGTAAAGAATATATAAGCTAAGGCGGTGCCACCTTAGGTGTTTAATGTTGAAATTGCAGTAAGAAAATCGAAACAGAGAAGAAAACAACCAGAAAAGGAACTTCCTTGAAGCCAACATGGAACTTTATTAACTTTGTTTTAGCAGAAGTGTGAAAAAGTGTAATATTACACATAGAATGAAAGAAAAAAAAATATTTTCCTCACTAACCCATCTATTTAAACCCACACGTGCCAGCGTCCATTTGACGGGGTGAATGAGCCCGGTTTGAGTGGAAGCTGCAGCTGAAGCTGTCGTGCCCACAGGAGATGTGCTGCCCCTGGGTTGCCCGTTCCCATCCCTGTGTGAATGGGCACATGCTGCTCTGGGGTCCCATCGCCCCGGCTGCCTCTGGAAGGACTCCATGGGCACCAGCTCCTGCGAGGCAACAGGCAGCTCTGCCGCGGGGCCACGGCTCCTCCGTCACGAACCTCCGCAGGGAATCGTCCCTTCTGCTCTTCGTTTTCCTCACCCACTGCGCACAGTTTTGCCAGGGCATAGTAGTGTTGCATTGGAGAACTGTTAATTTTTTGATATTTCTTTGATAAAAAAGAGTTTTGGAAGAGTTTTTTACATTTTGCAATTATTTTTCAGCAAATTACCTGAATATTTTTTCTCTGTTTTCAGTTCTCATCTATCTCTGCGTGCATTGCATAGGCATCAACCATATTTATTAAAAGATATAGCACTTGTGTTTATGACCATTTTGTAGTTCAGCTTCGTTTCTCAAAGGTGAAAATGGCAAACGCAGTATGCCTCTAATTTACAGGTGGTTTGTGTCCGCTGGGACTTCAGTCTGGTAAATCCCTCCTGATTGCTACCAGGCTTCTGGTTTCCACATCGCACGCACAAATTTAGGTGTATGGTGCTGAAGAAGCGATATCATTTCTGATTTCCAAGCTTAGATACGTTTACGAGAGTCATTTGTGAGGTGCAACAAATGAAATTGCACCAGCACCAAAAGTTCAGCAGCTCCTGAGAAATACCTTGCTGTGGGTGACACGGGATACGGTTTTCTCCCATATCATCCAAATTATGATGGAAAAGAGATTGAACAATGAAACCCAGCAACAGCAAAGTCAGAAAAGTTTATTGTATCTGTTGCTTCCACAGAAGTCAAAGCTTTGCTTACATAAAAGCAGTATATTCTGGATATAAATAGCGTGCCCTGGCAGTGATATGGTGTCTGCACAAATCCAGTTTGATTACGGCACAATTTGTGGCTCTGGACCTATAAACAGTCTCCCTGCACGCGTGCGGCGGTGATAAAAGAAAGATCAGTTTTCAATATATATACATATATATTTAAAATCCTGTCAGAAGATAAATCTGCCATAAGGAAGCAAAAGGAAGGCCGTGCCCCGCAGCTCCGCTGGCCGCTTGCCCGGCACGCTCGGTGACGGAGCGACGCTCGTGTTCCCACCGGCCTGGGGAGCACCGGGACCCGACTTGTCAACACCTGGCTGATTTCTCGCTGGCTTGTTGGAAGCATTTTCAAAAAAATACCAGGTGCGGAGAATTTTCTAAGTAACTTTTGATTTAATAAATAAAAGCACAGTAAGGAGCAGGCTCCTGCAGCTCTGTGTTAAATAAGTTTCTCAGGATCTGATATCACCAGATTCCTTTCTTTTCATAGAAGCACAGAATCGTTTTGGTTGGAAGGACCTTTCAGATCATCGAGTCCAACCATCAACCCAGCACTGCCCAAACCCCCACTACCCCACGTCCCTCAGCACCGCGTCTGCCCGGCTTTTGAATCCCTCCAGGGATGGCGACTCCACCACTGCCCTGGGCAGCCTCTTCCAATGCTTCACAACCCTTTCCGTGAAGAAATTTCTCCTAATATCGTAATATTTTCTAATATCCTGATATTTCTTAGTATCTTAATATTTTCGTTGCAACAAAGGAGGAAAGTCCTGTGTTGGGAGAATTCATTTTTAAACACAGGGGAGCAGTTTTGGGGAGGACGGTTTGGGTGGGCGGCATCTTCTAGTGTCCACAGACCCAACCTGCTGCCCCGCTTTCACCCCACCCTTACTGTAGAAGGGGTCAGCCCACCTTGCACCTGGCATTGTTCTTTCTTCCCTTATTGGATGTAATTTTACTAAAATATAATTTTGTGTGAGTAGTGGTGACCACTGGGATTTGCTGCACAAGCAAAGAAAGGATTCCTGCAAAAAATTTGAAAAATGTCAACAATGTGCCATATCCCGAAGCTTTCTGAGGAGAAAAATTCCATTTTTATGATAGTTTAATTGTTTGCAAACTGGTTGTTTGTGAAAAGGTAATTCAGCGTCGAGAATGACTAATGTGAGCGAATTGGTGTGCTGAGCACAGAGCAGTTATTTACCATGGTTACCCCGGGACATGAAGAAAGGTGCAATTATTCTGAGAGGTGCTGTAGATCCTGTTTATTTTTTATTCTTACCGTCTTTCAAATGTGCTTTTTTCCCCCCTGTCTTTGTACAAACAACCAAAACCCAATTAGGTGTATTTATCCAATTTCGCAGCATAGTGTTCGTAATTAAAAAGCTTACTGCCGGCCCGGGAGGGGTGGGAGGTGATGTCCGTGCCCGGCGCGGCGCCGCGCGGGAAAGCCGCCCTCTCCCCGCTCGAGGTCTGTGTGAAACCTCCTCTGCTGCGATCCCGTGTGTTCCGCTGCGCTGAGGAGGACAGGGGTTCCGATCCGCTATCGCAGTCTTATGGTCTCCCTGGTTGCATACCTTGGTTCCCCTGAGACGTGGTGTGTTGTTACAGGCCTTGTGAGGGGCGGCTGAGGGAGCTGGGGGTGTTCGGCCTGGAGAAGAGGGGGCTGAGGGGAGACCTTCTCGCTCTCTCCAGCTCCCTGAAAGGAGGGGGGAGCCAGGGGGGGTCGGGCTCTTCTCCCAAGGAACAGGCCATGGGACAAGAGGAAACGGCCTCAAGTTGCGCCAGGGGAGGGTTAGGATGGATATTGGGAACAATTCCTTCACCGAAAGGTTGTCAAGCATTGGCCCAGGCTGCCCAGGGCAGTGGTGGAGTCGCCATCCCTGGAGGGATTTAAAAGCCGGGCAGACGCGATGCTTAGAGATACAGTTTAGTGATGATTTTTGTCAGTGCTGGGTTGATGGTTGGACTCGATGATCTGAAAGGTCCCTTCCAGCCTGGGCAATTCTGTGATTCTGTGATTTCAGTGGCAGAGCAACCCCTGGGGTGTCTGGCTGAGGGCACGCTTTGGAAAATAACAGCTAATAGGAAGGAACCACATCTTACACATTAATAAAATAAAAAAAAGGCATAGTGATTCAATTCTGGATTGGTGTCATAAATGATGATAATATGTATTTTTGCTTGGACACTTTCTCAAATTATTCTGGGGTTCAGAGACCCTCAGCATTGGTTCCTGTATGTTTTCAGCTCTCCCTTTTTGTGTCCAGCCCTTCCACGGGGACACTTATTGTCTCCTGCTGGAAAGAGCAGCATTTCTGCTCCTCATACCGTCAGCTTGGGGTTTCTCCTGACTTGCGTCTGCCTCTCCCTCCCCTTTGTCTCTCCCTTCCCCTCTCCGTTCCCTGTGCCATTAAACCCCGCAGCCCTCCCCGCTGCGTCTCACGAAGAGCCGCCTGCCAGCTGCTGGGGGCTCGCGGCTGCCGGGAGAGGGGCAGGTGGGAGAGCAATAATCCCATGAAATCTCTCCTGTGTCACCTATGCGCTTCTTGCCATTGAATGTACAGCCTTAATTTTGGGTGCACGCTTCCCAGACTTCAGCCTTCTTTGTCTCCCGCCCTCGTTTAGGGGACAGGGATTTGATCCGTCTCACTAAACTGCAGAAATGAAAGGGCGCTTTTTTCCCTGAAAGAGAAAAAAACCGGCACTGCGTAGGAGCGGGTTGGTGGCACAATTTCAGAGGTGTTGCTCTCTTTGGTGCCCTTTCTTGTTTGTCCTCAGTGTGTTATAGTCAGCAGAACAGAGAAAAGGAAGATGAATTTGTCAAGCAAATAAAAGTTATTGGGTGCTGCCTTCTCTTCAGTCAACGGGAAGTCGGCGCTTAGCGCTATAATTAAGTGCCAGCTACTGTCCGTTGGGTTTTCATAAGTGCCTAGGCCATTCCTGGTACAAAATGCTTTGAGACAGAACTAAGTGAAATAATAGAATGGGTTGTGACTTTTGCTTCGCTTTTATCTTTTAGAAGTTTTGTTTTAATATTTAAAAGTATTTTAATATTTAATGTAACCAGAGCTTTATATAAGCTTGTTATCCTAGACCCTCCGGTGTGACGGTACGGAGCTGCCCAGCTAATGGGCATTTATTAAAATGCTTGATATGTTGTTGTTTGGGTAGTTAGTGATATACGCGTCTGCCAGCAAAGCAAGTCAGGCACAAGCAGGCGTCTGCTCCTGCTCCACAAAGCTCCTTTGTCAGCCACCCTTTAAAAAGTTTGAGCCGTTTAGTTAGTTACTGTAAATGAAGAAAGGCGCTATTATCTCCTCGCTCATCAAAGGCCAATGATGAAACACGCTTCCAGTTGCCCTGTAAAAACTGTAGCTCCGTGTGGATGTTGTCTGCCCGTAGAACGATGAGGACTGGTCCTTCCAAATCCTTCCCGAGCTGTATTTCTTCCCGTGCAAACCCCAGACCTGCATATGGAGCTGTACCATCTTTTCCTCCTTAGGAAAAAACCCCGAGCCACCTCCCCAAATAACCAAATTTACGTGACAAGAATAAATGAACTGTCAGTGGTGTTCCGGCCGTGTTGCTCTGGGTGTTTGCTGGAGTCATGAGATGCAGTTCTGCGGTACCGACCGCGCTCAGCGGAGGAGAAGCCAGTCTCCGGCTGCTGGCTGTTCGTGGTGGTAAATTTATGGATGGAAGTAAGTGTGCACCCGAGAAATGGAGTTTAATGAAAACCTTCTTGGTTTTGTCCGTTCAGTGTCTTCTATCAGGCAGCGTTCACACCGACAGGATTGGTTTTGGGGGGGGGGTTGGATTTTGTGGGGCTTTTTGCAAGCCAGGAATTCGCACTCCTCCCGACTGCTTTTCTCCGTCCACGTGCCACGGTGGTGTGTATGTCTGGGCAGACACAGCGAGAAAAAAAAATCTCCAATAGAAACAAATAACGAAACTCAACCCAGCTTTTATGAAGGACCTACTCATTCCTCAGATATTCGCACATTTGCATTTCGTTGCGGTACTGAATATTTCTGCAGCCATACATTTGATGGACAACGCATATTGGCAGGAGGCAGAGCTCAGCATCCCTATTCCCTGCCTCAGTGAGCAGCAGGATGCAAAGAGGGAACTTGTTTTTACTCCCTCCGCACACTCCAGGCTTTTCCTGTCCTTCCTCCCGAGAATGTCCTCAGGAGCTTCTGTCCTGGCTCTCCACTGACTCCCCCGTCCCCTTTTCCTGGGTTGTTTTCAGAAGGTGCAGGGAGGAGTGAGTGATCGCTCCTGCTGAGAGATACTTTCTAGAAATTCCACCTTTGGGATTTGGAGTGCATTTTCCACGTGTGGTGGAAGCAAAAGATAAGCAAAAGCCAGTGTGAGCATATATTAAAGCCGTGTATATGGGGACGCTTCCCGCGTACCCATCGTAACGTGCCCCACCAGCAGAGCCTGCGGAAGAGCTGCCCAGGGGCTCTCCCCGTTGGTCGTGTGGGCACCGCTGCTTGCTGAAGTTGCGTTTGAGTGGCTGAGCACTGTGATAGAGCACAGCATTTGAAAAAATGTGATATAAAAGTCTCCAGACCTGTTACAGGATATAAAGGATTCATTTTTCTCCTCTGCCAAACCATCTTTGGTTTTTCGTAGCCCTTTTAATAAGTATTACTTTTTTCGATCGATGTATAGCTGGTGGAATTTGTTCTTTCAAGTGATGTTGCTCCTTACACTGCCCCCAGTCTGCTATTAGCGAAGTCATGAGCCATTTAAATATAACGTGCTGTGAGAAGCTCCAGCACCAATCTCCATCTGACAGTTTTAGGCTTAACTAATTTCACTTAGTTTAAGCATATATGCTATTCCCTGGGTATGGAAAGTAGAGAAAACTGCAAACAGTTGTGATTTAAAATACAATTGAGAACAAAGCTAAAAAAAGAAAAAAAAAGAAAAAGTAATAGTTACTGTTCATTCTTTGTAAAGACTATATGCGCAGTAGCAGGATAAATCTTCCTTTTTAGATAGTTTGCTCTTCTTTTCTGAATTAATAGAATCATAGAATAGTATTGATACTTTCTTGGAATAATAGATATGCACATAGAAATATCCACATAGGAGAGTATCTATAAACACACACCTATTTATGAATTTATGTAAGATACAGCTTTTAGGAAGAAATATTCTGTGCCTGTTTAAGCAAAAAAGGAATGCTTCCCAACCGGCCGCTGTGCGCGTTGTCTTTGGGGCAGAGTACAGGGCGTTCATTCCCCGCGGCTGAAGGCGATCGAGCCCGGATGCTGGCACGGAGCTCCGCAGGGGCCGAGCTGGTTTCCCACGCAGCGGTGACTGGGTTGTTCCAGTCCCGGCCTGGCACATGGGATTAGATGGATGTATGTGTATCCAGGCAGGTCGTGAGAAGGCGGCTGCCTAAGGACGATATGAAGGCCAGCCGATTGTATCCGGACCCAGAAAAGTGTAACAAGTCTTCTGGAAAACCATCCTAGAGACCTAAAGAGGGTCCTTTTCGAGCTCTGTGTCGCTGGAGATCAGCAGCTCGCTCGCGTTCCCCGTGGCTACCCGTGCCAGCTGCGGGGATGCTGGGACCCCGGCACACAGAGAAAGGTGCTCTTCTGGGCTGAAGAACTGTTTCCAAGATTTGAACAATTCTTTATGAATCCATCCGGTTTTGCTAGAATTCCTCTTCTTTTGCATGTCTTACCAGTTTTAATTTTTGGTAAACTTTTCCTTGTGAAAATTACAATTGTTAATGTTCCTCCTAGGTCTTCCCAGATTTCGGCACCAGCCACGACTGATGGTGGCTCCGCCCCGTTGTTTTCACAAGCCATCGCACGCTCTCTTTGCTTCTCCTCTCCCAAATATCAAATGGCTTTCCCACTTGTCTTGTAAAAAGCCATTCTTAAATCTCCCTTCCAGTCAATTAAATTCATTAATTAAAAGAAGATAAAGATCAGCGAGTAAAGGCTGAGCTAATATATGCTTAATGCATTGTTATATCATGCTTTGTCAAACATACTAGTAATTGCTCATTTAATTTATTCATTTCAGCGTTACTGATTTAAATATCTTTCTGGACTTTTTGGAGTCAGTTGTCATTTTTTTAACATCTGCTGGTTGCATATCAAAATGTCAGTTTCTCATGCTCAATACGTTATCTATGACTTCAGTTTCCTTAAACCTCTAATTGATATGACAGTTCTCACAAAAATTTAGTCCTGATCTGAGAATTATTTCAATCTTAATATGAAAAGGCAGCTCTTTTTGCCTAAGGGTTTTATTCGTATGTCACCTTTGCATAACTGCAATGTCATGGGGCCTCTTCCTCTCTCGGCGACTTCCCTTTTCAAAGCATTGTTGGAGACAGTCACAGCCCTTACAATGCGAGGTCAAGTTGTGAAGTCCTTCAGATAACTTCTCCTGGCGTGTCATATCAAGTCATTTGCTGCTTTTGCTCATTATTGGTGCGCAAAGGAGCACGGCTCGCCATCCTGCACCGCAGCCGGGAGTCCTCCACCCATCCTTCGGCCTCCAAAGCGGCGACTGAAGGGCTCTGTGCCTTTGGACACGGGGCAGAGGAAGAAAGTTTCATGAACAATTCGAATCCTCATGAAACCTGAAAGCAAACAGAATTGCACTGGCAACCATTGAATAATGATGATTTGAAAAACTTTAATTAAATATATAAACTGGGGAAAGATCTGCCTAGTGCGGGAAGAGGAACGTAGGCTACTGAACAAAGAATTAGCTCAAGCGCCAAATCTTATCCCATCTTCAGAAAATAACTAGCAAAGGCCTAGTACGCAACAAAAGACTTTACATAAAATGTTAAAACAATTATTCTGACAGGAGACAAAAAAAAAAAAAGATAAAATATTTGATAAAACGTCAATTTCTTAAAGGTCTTCAGACAAATTGATCATTGGAGACCGGTGAGTTCAATGATAGGAGCCAGCGATGAGGAGAGCTGGACGGGAGGCTCATAACTGGAGTCAATCAAAATTACATATTTTTTCATAAGGTTTTCATTAAAAGATTTGATTATAAACTTCCAGCAATAGGTTACCGAAATTGTATGTGTGTGTACATGCGTGTGTTTATATACACATATGGAAGTATACACAGAAATTACATTTCCAGCCTACTTTATTCTTTAAGTGGATCCGGGATCCTCGGAGGTGTGTACGCGGAAGGTTCTGCTGAAAATGTCAACGCACCAAGTTGGAGAATATCCCAAGAATTTAATCACTGTTGTGTGCACGGGGCGGCTCCCGAACGCTTGCCATTCTGTGGATATTCATTATTTTCTCAGTCTCCTTTCTCCAGGCCATTAATGAAGATCAAAACCCAAGTGTCTAAACAGCGTTCCCTTTGGCAGAAGAGCCCATTCTTTTAATTGTTTCTCACCGGTCAGGTTTCTAGTCATTTTTGCTTTCCTCTGGCTTCTTTTTAGCTCGTTTTCTGGGCGCGTGGTGATGCCGGGGCAGCGCAGGCGTGAGCCGGCTGCAACTGGCAGAGACGCACGTCTGCCGTGGTCTGCCCGGCCAGAAGTTAACGGCTGGATTCCAGGATAACCAAATTATTGAAACAAATTGGCCTTTTTTGTAATGGGGACTCAGGCTGCCATATAGTCTTTGACTTCTCTTACGGTACTGTAATACGTGGACAACAAAAAATGGGTAGGAGCCTTCCCTCTCGTTCATAATAAAATAACCGCAAAACCACACCGGATCTTTGTTCGTAGGCAGCAGAAATGACGCTCAAACAAAACCGCACCCTGGATTACAAGGGGAAACCAGGAACGTCTTCTAAACTTGTCTTATTGGTGCTCTCGCACTTGCTCAACATAATTGTGGGGGCTTTGTGAACGCGAGCCACCTCCTGTCCTGTCCCGGCAAGTGTGGGTGGGCAAGGAGGGGGCAGCTGGTGGGTGTCACTCCGAAAGCTGGAGCAAGGGAAGGGCAGTGAATCAGAAGACAGAAAAAAATGGACATAAACATAAACGAGTTAAATGACAGTCAAAGGGAAGGTACTTGTATCTCAGCTTCATTTCTGTTAATCTACTTTTTCTTCTGTAACGTATACGGTCAGTCTCTGTGGCTTTACATTATTATTTTGATACTGATTTTAGCCTATAAACTTATCTGTCTGAAGTTTTTGTGTACCTGTACGAAGCTGTGAACCAACTTTCACAATACCCGATATTCAGTCATCAGGCATGGCTAAATATTTTAATATTTGGAACTAATTAACTATTGTACAAGGGATTTTTCGGTAGCGAATGCTGGTGATTTATTCATTCTCCACTCTTTAAAATATTTATTTTTTTCAAAGCACCAAACAAGTCTGGATAAAACAGTCACCAATACAGACACATACCAGTGACCGTTCAGAAGACCATCAATTTTGCTCAAATGCCGTATGCCTCGTCTGCTCTTCCTTGCAGTCCTCTCTAGCTTTCATCAAAAACTATTTGAGCTGAGCCACCTTGTTTGGGATATTTACTGGTGGATGGACTTGACTTTTTTGCAGGAGGAATCACTGTAAGTCATCCGTTCATGGAAGCTAGTGTAGTTGTGAGAAGTTGATATTTTATACATTCTAACATATCTAAAGATCCTTCTCCTTTTCTCTGTGTACCTTCCCTTTCCCCTCGAGCCGAGGAAGCTGCTCACGGCAGGGGCCGTCCGTGGGCATTCTCCTCTTCTGGCCCCTCTTGGTCTTTTAATGGAGACGACGGGCTGGAGGAGAGGAACATGAGATGACGATCAACGTCACTAAGGACTGTGATGTTAGAGGAAGGTCTATGTATTAATGAAGTTAAAAAGAAAAACTCCTTCTAATTTTACTATTTCTTGTGATATATTTTTGTGTGATGTCAGGTCATGCACAAAGGGAGATCTCATCCAAAATGCTAAAATTTTATATGAAATCCAATAGAAAGGTTAAGAAGGGGTCACAGGTGTAAGAAAGGCAGGTGATGCTTTTGCAGAGGAGAAAAGCCGATTCCATCAGAGGTGACACGACAAGGGAACGACTAAGACAAAGGGGCTCCAGCAAAGGCCTGTAGAACGTCTCTGATCCCACAGACAAAAGGACAAACTGATTCATCCCGGATTAGTGTCTAGGATAGTCAAACATTTAACCAGGGCTAATGACACTGAGCAATTTTACCAAAAAGGGAAGAACTAAACTAGTCAGATAATGCCTTTAGGTGTAGCATAAGGAGACGTAAACAGAGGCAGGACATCCGGGAGGGATTTTAGGCACCTCGGACAGACTGTGAACCCTGGAGTACCCAACCAATGGGAAACAGGGGAGGGGAAAATTTGGCCGTGATTAGGGAATAAAAAGGTGTGTTTCCAGAACCAAAAGTGGGCCTGCTTGCTAGGGCACCCGCTCTTGTGAGAATGTGAATAAAAACGTGCTTCACAGAGGATCCTGCCTGAGCCTATTCCATTGGGACCGAACTGGTTTCTCACACAGGCATATCTAAAAATAGCTTGTTCCATGATTGCCTTTGGCTGGACTCCATTAACCTCAGCAATTTTAATTTTTTCTTTGAAATTTTCAGTTCATTTCTAAGCTTTTTATCAGCTTTTTAAAGAAAGAAACCACTAAGAATAGCGTTAAGTGTTCTGACTAGTAGTGGTAAGAGGAGTATAATAAGTTTCAAAAAAACCCAGGATGGCAATAAGAGATCGGCATAGCAGCCGGCCAGACGGACATTCGCGGGTGAAAGAGGCGGGTGCCGCTGCTGGTGTCCCCTCCTGCAGCAGGCGCAGGGTCTCACGGCGGTGGCTGTAGCTCGCGCCAGTGAAGAGCCTGTCCCAGCCAAGGTCACTGGTATTTTGCTCTCGATGTCAGGCTTTGATTTATCTCCCACTGCAATATTACTTGAACCCAGGACTGTAAACAATAATTACATCCCGTCCCCTTGGCCAGTGTCACGGTCCTCTATGCACGTCGGCGTCTCGCAGATCCTCCAGCCATTTGTGCTCCGCCTCCCATTGCTTTCCATAGTTTGTTTTGTAATTAAAAAAAATGATTGATACACTACTTTTGTACATTGTTTTTTATACCTTGGAGGTGGATTACATCCAAGGTCACCCTAGCACCGAAGACTTCATTCTGAGGGTATTTTCTTTTTCTGTTTTACCACTGGTCGTCTTAATCTGTTTTCTATTAAACCAAGGTGTGCTCCCTCTGTTGTTGCTTTTTTTTGGTGTAGGTATTAAACTGCTGCTGGAAAAATAAGAACATTCAAACATCAACGTAGAAAAGTGCACGCTTTGTTTGTTCTCTCATCTGCAAACACAATACGTGTGTTATTTTTGTTCTAATTCTCACTCACTTCTATTAAGGAACAATTTAAGTACTGTTGCTTTATGTTGCTGCCAATTTTCATGGCATTTAAAAAAAAAACAAACCCAAACAGGTGCAGAACCTTGCAGGAGCCATCACAGTTGGCTCGTGGTTTAAGCAAGCTACATGTGGACTCTGTGTACGTCAGGAAATTTTGCTAGCGGTCTTAGAAACTTAGAGCGTCATCCTTCTGCCATATGGGGAACCTTTCCTATCGCACTGTTGTCTTTCTGCTGTGCAGTTCTGCATCGCTGGACTTGAGCTAATGGTGACCGTGCGAGAGAGCTGATTTTCTGATATTCAATTTGCAGTGAACGGCAAATGGGATACCTTCACACCTCTTACCTCTTTCAGGGATACATTTTACCAAGTAAGGCTGGTTTCTTACAAAATGGGGTCCTGTGTCCTCTGCCTCTCTTTTTCCCACCCCATGAAACATTCTCAGGTTCTTCCTTATGATACTCTTTATCCTGCTTTCCATCAGACTTGTCTGCTGGGAGGAGTTGCAGGGACCAGGAGGTGCTGGGACCAGAGGATGCTGGAATCAGGAGATGCAGGGACCAGGAGATGCTGGAATCAGGAGATGCAGGGACCAGGAGGTGCTGGGACCAGGAGATGCTGGGACCAGCCTGGAGCTGTTGAGTTTTTGGGAAGCCTGACCATGTTTGCAGCTAGGTGCTCTCTGTCCAAAGGATGAGGGTGGAGGCTGAGTTGCTCCTGCCTTTTGCATTTTGGAAGCATCGATAGGGTCTCTCTTCTCATTTTCATGGAGTTCTTTTTGTTGAACCTCCCACCCTTCAGCGGGATTTGATGCAGACGGGCCAGTGGGTTCAAAGGCAACCAAGAGAGACGGGCAAACGGGTATGGCACAATTACCTACGCCCGGCTTTGTCAGGAAACAGGGTGGAAAGGATTTCTACAGTCCGTTTGGGGGAACGCTATGAAAAAAAATCTGTTTCTGTGGAAACTGGGAAAGTTGCAGCATTTCTTTGAGTTTCAGAAAGCTCTTAATCTGTGTTGCGAATTCTTCTGCTCGCAGGATCGTGCTTTTCCTTGGCCCACAGCTGTGCACAGTGGGATTTGTGCCAGGTCATGGAAAGAAGGAACGCAGGTCTGACAGTCCCTGGATTTGGCTTTTGTCCGAAGCCGAGCCATGCAGTCCTCCATTTCCATTCCTTAAAACAGAGAGAAAATGGGTTTTTCATCTGAACACGAAGCACCTGGAGAAAGATGCTTCTCAGAGCAATAGTGTGTCCGTTGCTCCCGAGGAGTGGCAAGCCCTAACCCCTGACCCGGCGCCTCAGCAGCCCGAGAGGCGCTGCACCCATTGCTGGTCATTGCTGCTCTTCTGATTCATTCACTCATGTTGGATTTATAAGACAGTTTGTCTCTGGTCCCCGTAATGAATTGTAAAGTGATGCCAATGTCTTTTGGAAAAGATGTGAGGTTACTAATTATATTTAGCCAGTGAATTGAAATTACTGGAGTGTCTGTTTGGGACCATTTTGGCAAGCTGCTGATTTGTAAGTAATGAGAAATGTGGATTTATTTTTTTTTTTTAAATTATTCCATTACAAAGAGAAGTTGTTATAGGATAAAGTTGTTGTTATGTAGGGTAAAAACGAACATGACAGCAGTATTGCAAGCTTAGTGATTGGTATAGATTAGAGGAAATGAAAAATGATAGGATGCAGAGTGGCAATTCAAACATTTGACAGTTTTTATAACAAAAAAGCAGTTCATCTTATATTGAAAGTCTCTAGTACAAGTTTAAAAAGTTCTGGAAGCAAGCCAAGTGGCGTCCTTAGACAGGAGTGAAGTATCCCATTCGTTTGGACGAGGAGAGCCGCGAACTGCCAGGCAGATGCTGAAGGGTCTGTAACCCCCCGCTGGGGATGGCGTTTCTGTAGCGCAAGATGGACAATACTGGGCTGGGATTGATGGGGAAAGGGCACGGCATTCCGAGATGCAGACAAAGGGCTGCTGCGAGGGGTGTTTTAATTCCCACTGAAACTACTGTTGGCCAATTGAGGTCCCTGCCCTGCTACGGAGAGCGGGACCGTGCGATCCCTGCTGCCGCGCTGCAGCTGGGGACGGGGCTCACGGGTACGGGGCTGGCAGTGAGCCTTCGGGAGCACGGCTGCTCCGGCCCTGCCCTCGGAGCGGACGCCGTCTTCCACTCACGTCTCGCCCCCCTGAGTTTCGCCATCACCATAAAACTGTCACAGTCGAGAGAAAAGGACTGGATTTGTTAAGTGGAGCGAGAGGGGTGTCAGACGCCCCAAGCCGGAGCATCCGCTGGATGCAGCAGCGTCTTCCCGCGTCTGGACCAGCCCCAGCCCCGGGGAGCGGAGCCGGGGGGCAGGGGCAGGGCCGGGGGGGTTGTGTGTGGTGGTCAGGGGTTAGTTAAGGCGCCATCGCTAACGAGACTGGAACGAGGGCCCGGAAAGGCCAGGTGTGGATTCAGCCTTGCTCCACTTTTCTGGATAAGTGAATGTTTGGGAGCGTGACCAAAACGCTGTCAATATGTTTTGTTGTTGTTTCTATACTAAAAGAAAAATACCGTCTAAGTGCAAAAATGGACTTGCATAAGTCATAAGATGATTTCCATAGGTATTTTTCAAGGTGTGTTTGATGAGGCCATCCAATCCTGATCAAATAAAACCTGACGTAATTTAGGTTAAATATATATGACTAATGAATAGTATTTTACATGCTCGCATGGAAAAGTTCCTCTACAATTCGTGGGTTTAAATCACCATGCCAAAGACCTGAAGAGATCGCAAGTTTTTAAACATTACAGCTTGCTCTCGGATCGTTCATGACCACAGAATAATTGTGGGATGTATTTTCTGGTTTGAAATACTTGCCTAGTTAGCCAGAGTCACTGAAGTATTTCAGATTAAATCACATGGAGGAATTGAAGATTTAACCCAAAGTGATATGAAAAATCACATTTATTTTGCCTGACTAGTTTTTAGTATAGTTAGCTAAATGGCTTTCCTTCAGTGTTAGGTGCGGTCAAATACTACACTGAGCGTTTCAAACTACTCATTTTTAAATGAATTACTTTTGACTGAAAAATACGTCCTTTTTGTTTTACACAAAACCAAGAAAAAACTGCGTGAGTCCGGTTAATGGGGAGCAGAGTTTGGATCCGTCATAGCTGTTCCTTCTGGAGTTCATATGGCAGCGTTTCGGGTGTCTCCTCGGGGAACAAAGGCGTCCCTGTGACCAGCGAGCCCCGGCCGGCGGGACAGGGGCGGCCTTCGATGCTGGAGTTACTGGGCTCCGGAGAGGAGATCGCTCCGTGCCAGCGCTAACGCGGGCTCCACAAGTTCATCTGTTACACCCTTCTTAAAGGCTGTCTAAACCATTTTCTTTTGTCTTTGTGCTGTGCTTGGATAGATCTGATGGTTCAAAACTGTCTGAAATTTCTTTCTTATGAAGGAAGGCACAAGACTTTTAGATTTTTTTATGTTCTTAGATGATTCCTTCAGAAAAGTCTTTCTCACCTTCAAGAGGTACAATGAATGGCACGTGTATGTCAATTTGGGAAGTAATCCTCAAAAAAGGAGGAGGGCAGACAGAAAAATGTAAGCGTACGATGAACTTGCACAAGTCTTTGAGAAAGAAAATGCCTTATTTGGTTTTACACCGAACATGCCTTTAGCCTCAAAGTTGGAGACACACAAAGGGGTTGTTGGTGGCTGGGCAGAAATCTGTGTGATGGTGACAGGCCAGGGTCTGAAAGAAAAGTGGTGAAGGTGTGATAGCCCAGGTGCTGGTAGAGGTGTGGGTATGAGAGGTTGGAAGCAGGCTTAGAGAAAAGCTGGCTGGAAGATAACGGTTTAGATATCATTGGCTTTAGATGTTATTTGATGACTGTTCTTTCAAAAAAAACCCCAAAAACAACGACAGACAAAGAGAAAAACAACCCCAATGCAATGGCACTACAGGAAAACGGATTCACCAGATTTGTGAGAATTTCATCTATTTACATGGGGGCTGCGCAGGCCAGCGCAGTTACTTCCTCCAGCACTGCACCGTACCGTTACAAACCCCTGAATCCTGGGAACATCAGCCTGCAGTTCATTAACGGCTGTGGGAATTCGGTGGGATTGCTTTTGTTTAATTTCAGTGAGAGAACAGGCTCAGGCCTGGCCCAAACACAGGGCAGTTTATGCTAATGACATGCATTAGAAACTAATTTAAAAAGTAACTGATGTATTATTGCCCATAATATTAGACTCAAAGTTAGATTTGATTTTTCTTCATCATTTTGCTGCCGGAGCAAATCAGCCTCCTGGGAGGTTTAATTTGCGTCCCTTTGGCATCCTGGACTCCGGCAGCAGAAATGGGGTGCCTCAAGGCCATGTTCCCACGCAGCGTTGTGTGAATTTTGGGTGACAGAAAGTCTTAGACAAACGCCTTTCCCGGCTTGCTCACCTCGGCAGTGACCTAACGGCAAAGGGATGCTGAGCCCCGACTCCGCCATGGGGTGTCCTCACCTCCGGAGTCAACTGGGTGCTTCTGAGCCAGGTTTGGTGAAAACCATCCTCAACCCCCCATCCTCCGGGCCCTTCCCCCCAGGGCTGGGACTGGTGAAACGGGAGTGGAAATTCTCTGGTAACGTGGTCTGTGCACCAGGTCCGTGTGTCAGCGTATCGAGCGGACATTGAGACGTGGTCCAGCCAGGTGACAGACCGGCACCTGGAGGTGGGAACTGCAAATTTAGAATTGACCTAATATCCAGTCTTTTGGGAACATGAAGCCTTGGGGTAAATGGCAGGCATTTGTAGATTTAAGCTGCCTAACAGCCTTTACAAAGTTATTTCATTTTTATTGTCAGAGGCTCAGTCTCCCAAGGAACAGGCCATGGGACAAGAGGAAACGGCCTCAAGTTGCGCCAGGGGAGGGTTAGGATGGATATTAGGAGAAATTTCTTCACGGAAAGGGTTGTCAAGCGTTGGACCAGGCTGCCCAGGGCAGTGGTGGAGTCGCCATCCCTGGAGGGATTTAAAAGCCGGGCAGACGCGGTGCTGAGGGACGTGGGGTAGTGGTGGGTTTGGGCAGTGCTGGGTCTATGGTTGGGCTTGATGATCTGAAAGGTCCCTTCCAGCCCAGGGAATTCTATGATCTCCATTGCTTTTGGTGGAAAAGTCATGTTTCAGCATGCGCAGCCCCCAGGTGGGGGTCAGACTGTTGTTTGCCCTGGGCATTGCTTGTGAGCCAGAGTCTGACTCATGGGCAAAACCAGTCTCCTGCTCGCGCCAGCAGCGCCCACAGACAGCGACGGCTGGCGATGGCCCCCCGCGCTGCCCGATGCCGGTTGCCCCCAGGGCGGCAGCAGGGGCAGACCGTGGCACGCACAGCCGGCCTTTCAGCCGACGGGGACAGTGCAAGACCTTTTTTTCAGCTTTCTTTTATTTCCCTCTTGGTGACTTGGCCAGATTCCCCGTCTTTCCTTTGCTTAAGAGTATTTGGCTATTTTTGGTACTCCTATTTTTATTGCATTTTCCAACCGGAAGTCTCTCTTATTCTCCACCAAACATAAGAGACGATATCCTGCTGATGCTTGTCTTGCTTTGTGCCTGCTCACCAGCAAATTTAAAAAGCAGGGCCATAACGTAACAGGGGGATGTCCTTGGCAGCTGCCAACTGGAAACTGTTTGCTCTGGACCATACAAATTTTTTTTCTATGTAGGAATTGCTTTCTTTTAAAGTAGCTGATAAAGGAAAAGGTATTACGTTCCCACACGTGCACCACTGTTTTGGTTTGTATAAAAGCATTTATCAGGTTGTGTTTCGGTGTTTTCTGTCCTAGGAACAGCATACCCGCGGTGAGTTGCCCCATGATATAAAATTAATGTTCCTTCCTCGCTTAGCATTTCCTCGTTGCTATCGATTACTCGCCGTAAGTGAGATGATTAATCTGGCGCTCTTGCCCTGCTGTCAGAAGGGCAGAGGAGTGTTTCGCTCTGCCATGAGAAGACGGCTGAGTGTCCACTGTGCAGAGTCAGAAGTTCTCAGGATTTCAGGAAATCGGGAATTAAAACACATGTGTGTTGTGTGGGACACTCACCCCCCTCGTACTGCAGCGTCTGCCCGCCAGCGGCTCTTAGAGCCAACGACTCTACAGTACATGATTTTGGGTAATATTTTAGTCAAAGAATATTAAATTAGTCTTTATGTTTGATCTCCGGAGTGAGGAACAGCCAATTAATGGACAGGATTGTCAGTGTAATCCTCCCAGAACCGGAGCTTTGTCAGTTCCAAGCTAATGAACGCTGGAAGCGCAGCCCTGCTGCATTGTATTGTTCCTTAGAATTATTTTCTTTTTGCTAATAATTGTAATTATTTATCACAGCTATTTACTTGTGCTGTGCAGAAGTGCACAGACGATCGACTAATTACTTCAGACCGTCAGCCAGAGAGGAGAGAAGGGGCTCAGGGCGGCTGGGTTCCCCTTCCCAGTAGTCTGTGTAGTCCCGTTCCGTTCCACGAAATGCCTGGCGCGTGCCGTCCGCGGGCGATGCTCGCCCGAGAGCCCGCTGCTGAAGCGGTGCTGACAGCCTGGTCCTGGTTTAGACACCTGTACTTCCAGAGTGTGTTGAAGATGAGGGATCGTGGCTGGCTGATCCGGCGTCGCGGGCTTTGCAGGGCTTCTCCCACTGCCCCGCAGCGAGACCCGTCCCGGTTGCGTCGCTCAGGTCCTCACACCGGCGTTGCTGGGTCTCGTTAAACCCACCACGACGCTGGATGTTCTGCCAGGAGCACTGGAAATATAAACTGCTAATTGGTGTCAGAAGCGCAGAATAAATGCCGGCTGTTGTGGTTTCTGCCGTGGTGGCTTCAGAACAGAATTGCCGTGATTTCTCTCAGAGACTTTCTCGGGACGAGAGCTCAGGTTTAGGTGGTGTGTTTCCGCATCTGAGGCATAATTCAGCTTTTCTTGACCTTCTGAAACTCCTGCTAATCGTCTGAGAAGACTTGCCAGTCTTTTAAAATTGTTTGATAATTTCTCCCTACCAAATGGCTGGCTAACAGTATGGCCGGCTGAAAGAAAAAAAAGATTAATTTGCGCAAAGAAAATTTTCAAAGGCGGTGATAATTTACCCCGTCTCTTCCAGGTCTGGCTGGAAATCAGGTTGTCAGCTGCCATCAAGATGCAAAGTCCTCAGGCTGTAAAGCTCATGTGCTGGAATTTGTGCTTTTGGAATCAAAGCTTTGCAGTGCTAGAAATGTCAGTCTAAACTCCTCTTTTTTGGTATTTTCTTTAGGAAAGAATTCCATTCAAACAGAAATGTTCCAGAGAACAAAAATGAAATGTCATCTTTTATATCTCTTAAAGCCTTATATTGTGAGGATGTGCTACGGTCAGTATAACCCTTTAGACCGGGAAAGTTTCTGAACGTCAAGAATTTTAGCATGGAACATTGTATATTGTCTTCTGTAAATGTCACTCTTTGTGCGCTCGTGCTGGACTGAAAGTGGAAATATGAACTCACATGAAAACGCCTGTGTATTGATATTTCATTTGATGTTCACAGTAATTGTAATCAGGATTAATTCATTCAGTCTGAGCGCAGATACTATCCACTGTGGGAGTTCTAAATTACTGATTTTTGAGTGTGAGGTTGAACGTGGCGATGCCGTACTGCTTTGGTAAAATCCAGAAAGGGGGTGAAGGTTTTGCTCCAAGGGGAGGAAGGACATCCCCAGTCCCAGCACCGGGAAGGACATGCCCAGTCCCAGTGTCAGGAAGGACATCCCCAGTCCCAGCACGGGAAGGACATCCCCAGTCCCAGTGTCAGGAAGGACATCCCCAGTCCCAGCACCGGGAAGGACATCCCCAGTCCCAACGTCAGGAAGGACATCCCCAGTCCCAGCACCGGGAAGGACATCCCCAGTCCCAACGTCAGGAAGGACATCCCCAGTCCCAGCACCGGGAAGGACATCCCCAGTCCCAACGTCAGGAAGGACATCCCCAGTCCCAGCACCGGGAAGGACATCCCCAGTCCCAACGTGAGGAAGGACATCCCCAGTCCCAGCACCGGGAAGGACATCCCCAGTCCCAACGTGAGGAAGGACATCCCCAGTCCCAGCACCGGGAAGGACATCCCCAGTCCCAACGTCAGGAAGGACATCCCCAGTCCCAGTGTCAGGAAGGACATCCCCAGTCCCAGCACTGGGAAGGACATCCCCAGTCCCAACGTCAGGAAGGACATCCCCAGTCCCAGCACCAGGAAGGACATCCCCAGTCCCAACGTCAGGAAGGACATCCCCAGTCCCAGTAAGGGGACCATGAGCACTTCCAGTCCCAGCGCAGGGTGCATCCTCCTCCTCCCACCCTCCGTTGCTCATTAGTGCTGTTTGGACCTCGCGAACTCTCCCCAGCCCTCCAGGCTCCGGGACCTGCCTCCCACACCGCGTGTCTCTGGCCCAAGGAGGAGGGCGAAGAGAACAAAACGAGCGCAGCCTCCTCCTCCGGCAGGGCAGGAGCCTGGGAAAATGTTTTGGCTCTCCAGAAAACGCTCTTTTCCGCTGATTAACCAGCAGAGGCTGCGCTCCCAGCCGGGGCACGCAGATGTAGATGTCTGTGGTAGGTTACGAGGACATTTTCTTAGCGGGTCTGCACTTTGGAAAGAAATCAGGAAAATGTTGTATGGCACAAAGCTCTTCCTGCTTGAGTCCTGGCTGATGGGTTGCATCTTCACGGCTTTCTGTGAGTGTCTTGGGAAAAAAGAAAGCCTGAATACGAAATACAGCCATTACATGAGAAATACCAATTTTGCAAGGGCTAGAAAGCAGCATTAAGCTATAATTAAAAAGTTATTGGAAACCTCCACAAGGCTCCAATTCAATTTAATTAATGCAGCTCTTCCTCCATCCGAAAGGCAGTAATCATTACAGTGGCATTTCAGAGGTTGCACAAATCTGGATTTTACCTATTTTGAATGCTAGATCTAATTATAATTTTCTCATATCCATCCCGCTTTTCTTAGCAGAAGTTAAAATTCTGCAAAACTGGACTTTATAGTGGGTTCAGCGTCACCCATTGTTGCGCTAGCCTAAAGATGTCAAGGAGTAAAGTTTTAAAGCATTATGCACAAAAGTTTTTCTGCTTAAAACCAGGAGGCTACACAACTTGTGCTGGTCTGAATATTAATAAAAAAAAGAAAATGGGCTGTTGAAGCCAAGAATTAAAAACCACTGTTGATTGGCTTCATCGTTAGCAATCAGTGTGTGTTATTTCACTGTCAGACCTTTCTTCTACAGACTTTCAGAAACTGTTTAATAATTAGAAGAGCAAAGATGGAAAGAGTTTTGAAGCACTGAAATAGATGAAATATAGAATATTATAGAATATATGTAGGTGAAATATAATGAAATAGAACCGTGGAGTCCAGTATGTTTTAATAAAAAAAATAATCCTTTACATGGGCAGCTTTTCTTGGAACTGTGACTTTTCTTTCCCCATGCTATTCCTTTGCAGGTTTTGTTTTAAAATGGGTGCATTAGGAATAGTTTGCATTCAGCTCGGCTCACTTTGGTATAACACAGAGTGTCAGTAATCCAGGGCCGATACTCGCTGTCATTTTATTCCTGTCTAGATTCTAAATTACAAGAAAAACACTTTTCAATTCAGCATGTTTTTTTTAACTCTGGCAAAATAACCCTAGCTGTAATTTTTTTTCCTAAGTAAAACCGTATCAGCATAATAAGAATTTGCAGGACGTTCAGTCTGCACTGAATAGGTTGATATATCTCAGTGTAATCAGGAAAAGATTTAAAACTTTGCGAAGTAATATTCTCTCCCCAGCTAACGGGCGTACGGCACTCGCCTCCTCCCCGAGCTCTGCGCGCGTGGGGCAGGTCCCCTCGCAGAGGATGGGGACTCGCCAGCCGTGCCTTGGCCTGAGCAGAGCCTGGTTGGGCAGGACCCGGCTGCAGCGTATTCCCAGCAAAGCCAACGCAGCTGCTCGACGGCACCTTCCTCTTGGGCCCAGTCTTGTTCAACATATTCATCAGAGACCTGGGTGAGGGGACAGAGTGCGCCCTCAGCACATTTAGAATCATAGAATCATTTAGGTTGGAAGAGACCCTTGGGATCATCGAGTCCAACCATCAACTCCACTCTACAAAGTTCTCCCCTACACCATATCCCTTAACACCACATCTAAACAAATCTTAGATGAGTTTGCTGGTGACACAAAGCTGGGAGGAGTGGCTGACACACCAGAAGGCCGTGCCACCATTCAACGAGACCTGGACAGGCTGGAGAATTGGGTGGAGAGGAACTTCATGGAGTTCAACAAGGGCAAGCGTAGGGTGCTGCACCTGGAGAGGAATAACCCCGTACGCTGGTACAGGTTGGGGGTGACCTGCTGGAGAGCAGCTCTGTGGGAAGAGACCTGGGAGTCCTGGGGGACAACGGGATGACCATGGGCCAGCAATGGGCCCTTGTGGCCAAGAAAGCTGATGATCTCCTGGGATGCATTAAAAAGAGTGTGACCAGCAGGTCCAGGGAGTTCATCCTCCCCTTCTGCTCTGCCCTGGGGAGGCCACAGCTGCAGTGCTGTGTCCAGTGCTGGGCTCCCTGGTTCCAGAAGGACAGGGAACTGCTGGAAAGAGTCCAGCGGAGGCTACAGAGATGATCAGGGGAGTGGAGCACCTCTCTGCTGCGGAAAGGCCGGAGCCCTGGGGCTGTTCCGCTGGAGAAGAGCAGGCTGAGAGGGGACATCATCAATGCTCAGCAAGAGCTAAAGGGCGGGGGGCAAGAGGATGGGACCAGGCTCTTCTCAGTGGTGCCCGGGGACAGGACAAGGGGCAGCGGGCACAAACTGGAACACGGGAAATTCCATCTCAACATGAGGAAAACCTTTACTGTGAGGGTGGCAGAGCCCTGGCACGGGCTGCCCAGAGAGGTGGGGGAGTCTCCGTCTTCTCTGGAGACATTCTAAACCCGCCTGGACGCGTTCCTGTGCCACCTGCTCTGGGTGACCCTGCTCTGGCAGGGGGTTGGACGAGATGATCTCCAGAGGTCCCTTCCCACCCCCGCCAGCCTGGGATTCTGTGATTCCGCACAAAAATTCCTTTGACAAGAAAATATTTATTGTTTTATTGCATTTATTGTTACCGCACAAAGAACATCAATAAGCAGCCCTCAGATTATATTTCCTAACATAATAACAACAGATATATGTTATTGCCAGCCTCCAGGAACGGGTTTAGTCTTTCCTAATTGGCAAACCTGAACTATTGGAAGTTCATCTGAGGTTGGTAACAGCAAGCAAAGGTTTTCAGTTTTTCCCAAGTATTGGTATTTTCCAAGCCCAGCACTGCTGCTTTTTCCAGTATTTTTTATGAGCCTGTGTAATTAATTTGTAAGTATTTTGGTGCTTCAGTGAAGGTTTTGTTTTCCTTTGTGGTAAAAAAGGGGGAGGTCTCTCTGCAGTAACTCGGTGAGGGGAGAAGATCCCCGAGCCCGGCCATGCCGGCGCTGGGCTGCGGCGGAGGAGGCACTTCCTTCACCACTGGCTGGGAAACGGCTTTTTCCAGATAAATGTAGTAGGATGGGAGTGCTGCGTGACTGATGATGAATGTTGTGTCAATAGTTGTATCCACGTCTTTGTGTTTAATAGGCTTTGATGGACTTTTCTTCCATTAATTTGTCTAATTGCTTTTCAAATCCATTTATGTGTTTGGCTCCCACAGCATCCTGTGGTAATGAGTTCCACAGTTTAATTATACACTATGTGAAAAAATACTTCCTTTTCTTTGTTTTGCACCTACTGTCTAATTCTTTTCCAACAACCTTTTGTTCTTGCATTTCGAGAAACAACAAATAATTGTTTGCCGTTTTGCGCTTTTGCTGCCGTACATGATTTTCTGTATGTCCGCTACACCGTCCTCTCTTTCCCAAATTGAATAGTGCTTCATTTTATCTTCCTTTGAATAGAACCTCCGCCAATTAGTTAACCATTCTTGTCACATTTTTCACACCTTTTCAAGGTCTTCTAAATCCTTGTTGAGATAGGATGCCAGATACGCACACCGTGGCGCTCTCGTGGATTTTTATTGGCATGATGACATTTTCTGTTGTCATCGGTGCCTTTCTGTGTAATTCCTGCCTGTAGCTTCCCTTTCCTTCTCCTCTCCTGAGCACTAAGCTGATGTTTAAAAGGACCTATAAAGACTCCATTGTCCGGGGAAGCTTTCTGAGCGCCGCTGTCTAATGTGACCTTTGGCGTCGTGTGTGTCGTCGGTTCTGGCTCCCCCACCCAGGCCTTTCCTCGCATTTACCTGGTGCGTCGGGTGCCTCGTGCCCCCGCAGCGGTGCTCCGTGCCACCAGGCTGGGCTGGAGCCCTCGCGGCTGGGTCACCTTTGTATCGCTCCAAAGAGTTGAGCATCGCCAATGAATTTGGTCATCTCCTTCTGTACCCTCGTCAGCCTGGGATAAGGTTGAGCGCTACCAGCAGAGATCGCACCGCGCCGATCACCTGAGAAACACCCCATTTCCCACCCCACCTCTCCTGTCTCTTCACTGGGAGGAGGTGTCGGTGACAGCCCTTGGAGACGCCACTGCCCTGAGGAAGAGCCATGTCTCTTCTCCGCAAACCCCATTTCTCAGTACGTCTCCTCGTTCGGTACTTCACCAGCGCCCACCTGTTTGCCCAGTATGGCAGTCATGCGCAATGGTCTGTGCGACTGCTGCTGGAGCCGTTCTGAATGTTTTGTATTGCACCCTCCGCCTTCCGTTCCCCTAATTCTGAGGCCAACCTAAGTGCCAGGTAACAAATCCGCAATTTCGTATCTGATTTCCTTCAGAAGGCAGCGTTTAAGTATTTCTGTCATACACACAATGATGTTTGCAGGCTTCCACTGGGATATGTAGATTGTTTTTTCAAAATGTGTAGTTTGTTGCTGTTGACTGCGTAGGTCTGTCACTGTTGGGTCTGGCGTCCTTCAGCAGCGCGGTTGCTCTGCTGCTGGGAGACGTCCTTCCCCGCCGAGCTCAGGGGTCGCAGGTGACGTCCCCACAGTGGCTGAGGCCATCGGGGGGGTCCTCCTGGTCTCCATACTACTACGTCTTCACTGCTCCGTTGCCTTAGTGGATAAATGGATCGGGCCTCTTCATTAGAGACCACACCTGGTGGAAATAGTCCTGCTGTCTGAATTTAGGTGTATAACTAAACTAGACCTGTGTTTAAGTAGAGGGTCCTGTAGCCTGAGATAAGCAACATCTAAAGCACGGAGACGTGTGGTCAAAACGTGTGCCAGCTTCCCTTCCCCAGTGTTACAGGGGTTTGCTGTGACATACCCAGGGAACGCGCACGGGCCCGAGGCCCTAGCGAAGGCGCCCTAGCACTGGGTACACTGGCGGCGCATAGGTCACAAGCTGGATACCGGCTCTCAAAAGATGAAGCGTTTCACATCCAATTATGAATAATACTTTGTAATACTTCAAACTATGTGGGGTTTCAAAGCAACAATGGAAAAATGCATTTTCAGTACCTGTATGGGAGGAAAACAGTGGGACTGTGGTACGAGGGGTGGTGTCTGGGGGGAAGGGAAGAGGAAGGGGAGTCTGGCGCTGGTGTCGGGGGGTCCCCATCCCTCCCTCCTGCACAGCTCCACTCCTCCTCCTCCGTCGGGGTGGCATCTGGTTGGGTTTGCTTCCTGCTGTAACAAGGATTATTGACAAGTTGTGTGAGGGTCGGTCACGACTAGCTCGGCTTCCCGGTGAGCCGCTTTGTCGCGGGTCTCGGCTCGATGGCTGAAACCAAACAAATCCTCATTATCTGCGTTGTGTGCTGAGAGCAAGCGGCAGAGTCAGCTGTGAGAGTGTGCGCAATGTCACGAGACCTTTTTTTTCTAGATAAGTATAACCTGCGTGTTTATCAGTACAAATCCACTCTTTTCCTGTGTTTATCAGTGATTTTCTTCCTTGGTGAAATGAGACCCAGGGCAAGAAAAAAAACTTAGAGGGTCATTTTAGGGGAAAAGGGTCGAAGGGAGTGATCGGGGGAGGCAAACAGCTGGAGGCAGCAGGGGCTGCATGGGGGGGTGCCCAGGCTACTGCTGCTGGGGGGCAGCAGCCAGCCCCCTTCCCAGCCCGCCCCTCGGAAAGAGAAGGGAAGGCTGGTTCTGAGGCCCACCTCCACTCAACGGGATCATAATCCTTTAGTTAGGCAGCTCTCCAGCAGGCACTCCTCGGGAGGTGACAGTATTTCTTTTCTTTTTTTTTTTTTTTTTTAGAAAATCTTACCTTTTATCACAGGGAAACAGATCATGAGAACGATTATTTGCTAACAGAATAAACTCTGTCTGTGTCCATACACATGCATACATATACATATACCCACACAGATAAAATAAAAGCCATCTATTATAAGAAATACAAGTAATGCAAAGTCTTTACCAGAAATTCATCCTTCCCGATCACAAAGAAATTAAGATCAGGTCACCTAAAATGATGGGATTTCTGCCAAAGCCCTTTAAACGCAGTGCGTTGTCCCTCACGCGCAGGCAGGGTCAGCGTGGGGCTCTTAGGCAGTAAGTGCTAAGAGGTGAGAGCTACCTCTTACGACTGATAAATATTGAAATTATTGTAATGAGACTCATAATGTAGTAATTGGTGGTTTTCTTTCTTCCTGTCCTGCTTAGATGAAAAGTGCTTTGGAGAGTCTCCCGTCCATTTTCTAGGGTTAGCGGATGGAGTGGAAAACCAGAAGTCTCAGAGCGCGGGCTCCGAGGCTCTGCATCCAGTTACAACATTTCAGCACGATGAACCTCAGAGCATTTATTTTTTTCAAGAAATGTCAACATTTCTGAAACTGAGTTACTTTTTTAGTTCGATGAACTTTCCGCGTAATGATAATTGTGAGTACGGTTGAAAATTCTCATCGCTTTAATGAGTCACCAAGATGGACATGGTTATCTTAGGGAACCATGTAGTCTGTTACGTTAACTCAAGGATGCCTTTTAGATTATTTGTTCTTATACCCGTTCTCTCTTACTCATCCATTACATCTTCAGACATTCCTTCCACTTGTGCATCGCCAAAATAGTGTGAAACAAAGCAATCAAGGTTGTTCAGGTTCCAGATTGTGCTTTGAACACGAAGGGCAGTGGGGCAAAAGCGGCTGTGTCTGCCCCTGGCTGGAGGGAGCCCTCCCCCTGCCCTCCCTCTCCCGGTCCTTCGGGATGCTCCTGGCTGCAGTGCAGCTCCTGGAAGGTGGCTCTGGAAGAGCGGGTGGGAGGGTCCTGCACAGCCCCCTTTATCCCATTTTTTAATTCTTTCGTGAGCGGGAGCACCTCTCGGTTTCACAGCACAACCGTGGCTGTCTCCAGTTCTGCAGGGCTGCTGCAAGCAAAGAGTTAACTGGATTAACTCCTGACTAGACAACTGTAGATAAAAAGTTTATTGAAACAGACTGTAAATGGTGCAAATCTCTCATTACGTGTTCCCAGGCAAGCAGCAATACGTAGGCTCACCTCATGAAGATCAGAGGCTAAGTTAGAGGGTAATTATGTTTTGCATCCAAATGTAATAAGCTTCTACCGTTGGGGAGGGTGCAGATGGCCGAGCTCTGAAAAAGGCAACCAATTTTAGTGGAAACGCTCAGATTTACCTACACGTCCTATCAGCTAACCTTAGTCGAAAGCTTGAGCTTTTTAACTAATTACCAAGCTGGTTTCATGAAATAAAGCAAATGACAGCCACAGCTTCACCGTGAGTGCTGATGGCTGGAGCCTGCACCACACTTCCGACACCTGCACCACTAGAAAAACCTACTTTAGTTTGTCTTTCCCCCTATTTTTATTTTGTGGTTTTCATAATTCTTTTTCATTTGAGTCAAACTGGAGGTGGCACGCTTTGAGGGAGAACCGGAGGCAGGACAAGGCAATTCTACCCAGAACTGCTTCTTCCCATCCTTTCTTCTCCCAGCAGCACAGAGGGGAGGTGGCAGACATGCAGGTCATTTCCAGCTCTTTGCCTCGAACCTGAAGTTACAAAAAGAGTGTTGAGGTTTTTAAGGCTCATATAGTAAGAAATGATTAGTGAAGTAAACCCCATTCTACGACCTAGTGAATATAGGGTAAAATCTTTTCTCTTTAGACCTGCAGAGGGACAGAGTATCCTTCGGCACTGTTCCTAATCTCTATTTTAATCCTTTGCTACAGTTTGATCCTAATGAGATTAGAGACTTAAAATGATTCAGTATTACATTATTTAGCATACAAGACAGCTGCTGTAACCATGGTTTCATTGGCATGCCTTTTTCATGGGAAGAGGAACTTTCTTTTCAATAGGGATAAATATATTTGTCAGGAAATTCTGATAAAGCCTGCATCTCATCTTGTTTATATTAGTGTAAAAACAACGTAAATCCATTAACGAAGCCAGCAGAGTTTTTGTATTCCCGTGGCATTTTGAAGCACTCTTGGGTGCATAGCGAAGGCTGAGAAGCGTTATTCGGATGGGTGTTGCAAAAATAGCGTATCTATTGTATTGTCACTGGGGGTTTTCGATGTTTTGTATCATTTCTCAAGACAATTAAGCAGTGTGTGGAGATGTGCTGGAATTTGGAAGTGTTCTGATGAAACGCAAGTCTCAAGCACCAAATGCAGGTGAGGGCAGGAGTGGGGATCAGAGCGCCGGACCTCTTCTGCTGTGGGCTCTCTCTCGGAAGATGGGGAAGAACATCACCCAGTACCGAGGTATCATAATCCGCCCTTCGGTGATTAAAGCGGTTTACAATCCAAGCAGGTGGGTTTAGCCCAGGATTGCAAGGCAAGCAGAAAGAATATCATTTTCAAAAAGTCCCGTCGACTGACGAGGTAAATGCATCAGCACATGAAAACGTTGTCTGTCGGCGCCGGGGAGCGAGGGGCCCCGTGCCCGGTGTGCCCGGCTGCCTGCTCCCACGCTCACCGAAATCAGTGCGTCGTACCTTTTGTAGGGATGGCATTTTGCTCTTCGTCTCTTATTCTTTTGTGTTAATGGAATTGCCATTTCCACATTTAATGCATATTTTTACAACCAGAAAAGCTCTTCTGGTCATTTCAGAATAACTTTATTTTTGCTCTGCTGCCGCAGAGAAGAGAAACATTGCAACTTCTTCCCTTCTGAATTGAAGACCAAGTCCTAGTGAAATTGTCTTTTATATTGTTTTCAGCTGTTTACATACAGTCTATATGGCGCAACATAATAGCCTGTTTATCAGCTTGGGAAGCAGGAGGGAGAACAGAGAAGACATTTATCTTGCAGAATTTAGACCAGCAAACTGAAGAAGCTATTCCAACCGTATGGGAGAAGGTTTAAAAGCACTGCAGAAGATAGGTGAGCAATTATTTTCCAGCACAGGCAAAAGTACTTCATCCCATCAGATTATGCGAGACAAGCAGAACCTGCCATGGGCTTGTAAAAGCTTAGCTAGGCTTGTTAAGGACAAGGGTAGCGCCTTTGCCAAAATCTTAAGTAAATATGGTTGAAGCTGCAGAGCTCAGTGAAGGAGCATCCGGTGAAAGCTCCCGGCTGCCCTGCGCCGCAGCCCCCGTGCAAACAAAGCTCCTGGCCTATGGACCTCGTGAGCCTACGCACGTCTCCACGGGGCAGTTCTGTCTGATACACGAGGTGCCCGCTTGATTTGTACTGTTTTGATAACTAAGTTTTAATACGCGAATTCATTGAAAGGGAAAAACGTATTTTTTCTGTGTTGGAGTAATCTTTGACAGTGGCTACCCACGGATGGTGAGAGGTCATTAACTCAAACTTGGGTGTGTTTCCCTTAATATTTCAGACCTTTCAGGTGCACTAACTGCAGTTGGAGCCTGCTCTAATAATCAGAAATATGACTGGTTTCAGAGATTTGTAGTATATACATTTTCAATTAGTGAAAGAAATACTGGTTAAAATGGCAAAAAAAACCCCCAAACCCAACCAAAACAAAACAAAAAAAATGCAATATACTGTATATGTAAGCTTGAGCTGGAAAATCAGCAGGTGTAGTTAAGCGAAGTAGAATGAGAAATGCCCGAGAGACACAAGAGTAGAAGAACAGGGTAGGTGCGAGCGCGCTGCTGATGGCGTGGCTGCGGGCAGCGTTGAGCCCGTGTTGGCGCGGTGCCGCGGTACCTGCTGCTGCTGGCGGCTGACTCAGGATGTGGAAAGCTGAACTGGCCACTGGTCCCATCACTGCGCCCGCTGAGCCACTTCTGGGATGTGCTCGACATCAACAGGGAGTTTGGGCTATGGCCTTCACAGAAATCCACCCAAATGTTACTGGGGCCGAGGTGTGTTTACTTACTGTAGCAGTATTTTCAGGCTGCAGCTGATGCCTTATTCCTGGTTCTTTTCAATTGATTTATTTCTTGAGGAATGTTTAAATGAAAAATACATATGCTTGAACATAAAACTAAAACCAACCGAAATATTTCTCCTCTGAAGGATCTCTACCGAGTCCTAGCACTGGCTATTTTGGTGTCTGGCCGCTGCAGTCCCGGGGGCTGCTCCGTGGTCCCAGGCTGGGAGGGTGACGTGAGAAAGGCACCCAAAGGCATCATCCTCTCCAGTAACCACCACCACAGCCAGCTGCCGCTCTTTCCTCCTGTCCCACAGGGAGCACGGCTGCCACCATCCTCAGGTCAACCATAAATCATCTCAGTGCAGCAAATTTTCTTTCCCTTTTTTTGAGGGAAATATCTAATTACCTGTACATTAAAATCTGTGGTTGTAGTTCTGTAGTTACTGCTGTTGACCTCTGTTTGGAAGATTTCATCTTTCAAATGAAGTGTCAGGAGGCATAATTTTCCCCCCTTATTATCCACAGAGTTCACACGGCTATGGTTGGTACCCTGGGAAGTTAAAGAAGTTTTACGTGTCCATTCTGTTAATTTTCTCTACGTCTCTCATTTCATTTTTTCTCTAGGAAACAGAACTTCACTTGGCTAAGCTAAAATACCGTTTCTTATCCAGGTTGTTGTCCCACTACGGCTGCGTATCACTTCATGTAGATTATTGCTTCTCTTTAGAAGGCTTTCTAAATTGTTTTTAGTCCCCAGCAATTGCACTTAAAAACTATTAAGGACTAATCTCCCTGGAGATTTCAGGACTCCGAGCTCCTATTGGCTTGTGGCTCTCCACATGTGTTTATTTCTTTGTAGTGCAGCATAATTTAAGAACAACAACAGATTCTGAAATATTTACATGTAGGCATTTTCTGAAGATGAAAATGTATAACAAAGACGGATCATCCGTGTATCTGACAACTTTCTGTTCCTAAAGCATATATTAGAAGAAGAGAACATGGTAGATCTGGCCAGAGCTGTCAGATGCTGTAGTCTTTGTTAATGAATTTTTCATCACTGACATGCCAGCCAAACATGAAGGCCGGATTTCTGAAATAATTAGTTGCAGTAGCTCTCTGGCGCACTTCAGGGTGCTCTCTTGCATTCTCCTTGTGGTTCCTGGGGCAGTGCTGCTCTCCTGCCCATGCCTGTTCCTCAGAACTTGTGCCATGCCACCGCCGTCCTGCTGCCGGGGCCCTCCGGGGCTATTGAAGGCCATGGCTGCCTCAGCAAGGCCTGGGGCACGTAGGAGAGGAGCTGGGGGGCAGAACAGCTTGCCCAAAGCATCCAGTGTCCGCAGTACACCTCTTTCAGCTGCTGTACTTTGGGTGGCTGTGGTGCTCTTGCCCCTTAGCTGGTGGAGCGCAGAGCCTGCCGTCCTCCGGCATCTTGTCCAGCTTAGTTCCTTCTGGAAGAGCCGTGGTGCTCCACGACCGCTCTGTGGTGCGAGCCAAGAGGTGACAAAGAGGCAACCTCCAGCAGATCCACCTCGTCCAGACTACATATCTGATGTTGGCACACATAAAAAGTACCATGAACTATTGTCATGGAATTGATTTACAGATTTTAAGCCTTGAAGAAACTGTTAATGATCATGTAATCTTATGTGGCGCAAAATCTGACTGCAGAGTTTTTGTATCCAGTCCGTAACTTTTTCAGCTAGAACACATCTTTCGGAAAAGAAATCTGTCTTAACCTGAAGACTCACATGTGACATAGGAAACCTAGGATGAACTTGACCCGTGTTAATTTAAACTGAATCTGTCCTGAAATTTCAGTCCCTGGATCTCTATATATTTTGGTAAAGAGTCATCTCCTTTCAAAAATATTTTCCCTCAAGTGAGTACTTTTTAGGTCAGGTTATATCAGCCCATTCTAATGACAGGTTGGATAAAAGCTGACACATCCTTTTTAGATAGGAGATCGTAGGATTGCTTTTATCAGCGTGATATCACCTCACCTTAGTAGTCCATCCAAATGCACCTAATAAAAAACGCGGATTAAGGGAGGAAAAGTTAAGATAGAACAAAAATATTAATGATAAGCTGGAAGATTTAAAGCTCTGGAACTTAGTTTTTAGCCTTAAACAAAAGAAAATAAAAAATCTACCTTGCTGTGCTGACGGTCCTGAGTGGGAGACCGGGAACTCTAAGTGCTTGGCTGGCGTGGGCAGCAGGAGAGAAGTTGAGATGCAGCATCCATTCGTACTGGAATGGGCACTGCACACTTTTTTTTCTTTTGCACTGCAAATATTAAATGATAAATCACATCCTTGTGATAATAACTATGAGATAACTCAATAGAACAATTAGGATGGTGTGTAGGCATTCGAGGTTCTGGAAGGAGTGGGTAAAGGCGGGCGGTTTCCCGCAGACCCCTGTTCTCGGTGTCGGCAAGGCACAGTGGGACAACCGAGCGGGGCGTTTGAGGGTGCGATGTGTGAGCTCTTCCCAAAGCCGTTTTGGGCTCCCCAAAGAACACAGTCTCTAAAATGCAGAAGGGGAGGTAAAGGCAGAGAGCAGGCAGTGAGATCGTGTGCATTCGTTAGGAATTCGTGGTTCCGAGGTGGTCTCTTCTGGCTACTGAGAAATCTTCAGGAGTTGGAGCCAGAAACTCTAGATGCCTTATGCTATAGGGGCTATACTTACACTGTTGGAGATTAATTTGATTACCTAATCTAATGAAGTTGTTTGCATAGCTACCTAATTTCTATTATTCTATTAGCATTAGAATAGGAGAATAAATTATGTATAAATAAAAAATTACGTTTGAAAAAAATGAATCCAGTAACTGTTCTTTCCCAGTGATCAGAAACAATTAAAAAGTTAGTCACGTGTGTTGCTGTTTTGCCATACAAGGACTATCTAACATACCTTTACAATCTATTTCAATTCCAGTTCATGTATTATATTAGTTAATTGTAAAGCCTTTTTGTTAATTCACTTTATCTTTAAAGGCTTGTGACTTTACAATTTTAATTAAATTTCATTTCATATATTACATTCATTAATATATTCCTTTAAAAGAATTTGCATTCATTGTCTTTATCCACTTTACCATTAAAAATGTTACTGTAGTTTGTATCTCAAAAACAAGCAGCAGCCGCCTCTCCAAGCAACACGAAAAAGACATTGAAAAACCTCCAAACTTACCTCCACATTTCTTTTTACTCCTCATATCCTAATCCGTGCTTCCAGAGTTGTCAGTGACTCGACAAAAGAGTTTCTTCGTGGCAGCATCCCTGACCTCGCTAATTCTTCCCATTACCATAAGCTGGAGAACATTTGGTAGAGCCGTCAGTAGTCATGCAGCAACGGGAGGCTCGTGTTTCTTCCAAGCAAAGAATTTATTTAGAGGATTACTTCCAAAGTCCGCTTTCTTTCTGAAACACTAGTGACTATTTTCAAACTGGGTACATTCACGGGAAGCTCTGCTGTGTTTGGGGCGGCTGTACATTTGGGCAGGCCCTTACTAGGACTCTTTGCATTATTAATGTGGTTTTAACAACTGATGTATAAAGAGCAAGCTGAGAATATTTAGCACAATTACCACTCAAATGAGAGTTATAAAATTTCAGCATCTGGTAGTATTGCCAATGGCCAGCTAAAGACATCCCACTAAGGCAAATCTGTGCAGACAACCAGAATTCTTTAGGTGGAAAATTAAGGAGAAAAGAAAGAAAGGATGTGCAAGTCTTATGTCGGGTATAGAAATAGTTATGAGAAAGAAAGGATGTGCAAGTCTCATATTGGGTATAGAAATAGACACCAGCATTTATAGGTAAATTTAAATACAGAAGGCTCTGTGGCTAGATGAAAATACTCTGGTTTTAATTCAGAATTTCAGGTGCAAAGAAAAAATGAAGCCAACACAGTTGTTCTAGTTTGACTAAGGGATGCAGGAATCTCTGTACATGTGTTCCCTGTAGATCAGTTATGCCAAGACGGAAAGGCTGATTGACATCTTTGAGAAATAAAGGAAGTATGAACTACAGAAGACAATTAACACCTCCAAATCCCCTTTGGGACTGCCTCCGTGTATCCGTTTTACTGAGGGAGTGTGGAGTGTGAGCTCCCGAGTGACAGACCAGGCCACGCTGCAGTATCACGGTGGGGTTCTCGCTGGCGGTGGGGTACGGGTGTGCGGAGCGCCAGGTGTGAGGCACCACTGCTCAGGTTTGCCCTCAGAAGCACAGTCGAGACCAGTACGTTTGTATCCCCGTACTGGCGGAGCAGTGGGGAAGCTGGATTCCCCGCGGCCGTTGGGGGAGCGGGGCTGGGCTCGCTGCCATCATGGCGGCCCCCTCTCCCCGGGCTCAGGCAGGCGCCGGGGCCGCAGCCCCGCGGGAGCCTCTCCAACGCTGGGTCCCTTGATTCCACCAGGATCCCAGCTGGAGCAGGGACCCTGCTCCCCGCCATGGGGTGTCAGGGGCTCTGCCACAACCAGCCATCTCCCTCTGCGCCGCAGGACTTGCGCTGGGCCTGTACCTCCCCACCAGCCCCTTTGTTCTGATGGTCTGGGGTGAGCCGCTATACTGAGAGGTGGGGAGTAATCTTGTGTCCAGGTTTGAGTGACACGGGACTAATTTCTCTTCTAATGTTAGGGGAAACCGCACTTTTAGCAGACTCCAGTGTCTGAACTTGGGAAAATATTCCCTTTACAGCCAGCTCTGGGGGGGGTTCAAGGTCTCAGTGTTTCCAGCTCCCCAGGTGCGGGGACGAGGAGGAGCGAGACCCGGGCACTTGCCCCACGCTGCCAACGGGATTGTTTCATACCATGACGGGCACATTCCACAGAAATCAGACAGTTTGCTGAGGAGTTCTCTCTCTCTCTATAACGGCTGCCATCCTGAGCACCCCTCGCCCCGGTGCCGGAGCCCTGAGCCCTTCCCTTCCTCCCGCAGCCGCAGCGCTCGCAGGGTCCCACGTTGGCTGTCCCTGCGGGGATGCACGGCTCCCTGGGGGGGAATGGGCTGGGGACAGTCCTGGTGTGTTTTGTATTGGTGTCGGGACCAATACTGGCTCTTTAGTGTCATTAATGCTCATAATTTAGTCTTATTCTATTAAATCTGTTCACGTTTCAACCCTCGGGTTTCCTTGTTTTTTCACAATTCCCCTTCCCGGGTGGGGAGGGGTCATCGGATGAGAGAATAATTGTCTAAATGACAATGAAGCGTTGTGGGTTTCTCAAACCATAACATCTTGCTTCATCTCTACGTCTCCCGTGATGTGTAAAACCCCCCGGTCCCACTGCACGTCTGGCTGCTGTGCGTTTCTCTCACCGACCTGCGCTCAGCTGCGGAGCCGAGGGACACGGGGCCCTTCTCCGCTGCCCCGACGAGGGAGACAGACACCGGTCTCGGTGATGGAAACTGGGGCAGAGGGGTGCGTGATTCTGGGAAAATATATTCAGCAAACAGAACCACTTTAAGGTAGTCCTTTTTAAAAAATACTCACTTTCTTGTCACTTCTGGTTATCTCGGCGTATAAACAAATGTCGATGTCGTGTTAGACACACACATTGCCTTAGGTTGCAGTGCTGAAAGCCTCGGAAGATAATTGAATTCCAGCAGTGGCATCAATTTGATCAGTGCTCTAAATGGACATTCAAATTAGCGTCTTTCCTAACATAGAATAATTATGCCAGAAATTAGAGATGAGATGCTGGCGAGTATTTGCATCATATTTTCAGCCTAAAGGGCAAAGCTTTTGTAATGCTAATATTCTACCGTGTTGAGTTTGTAAAGGTTTTGTTTCTTACAGGTTTTGGGTATCAATGTACAATTCCCTGGCAGTGAACGCTCAGCAGATCCCAGCTGAGGATCCCACCCCGTCAGCGGTGGGAGCACTGTGCTGATTTACACCACTGACAACCTGTTTTCTGGTTTCTTACATTTCCACTGTGTCTTTTATTTCTGAAAAGCCACAAGAGCTTCCTAAGTTATTTTTCTTTCACATATCCAACTAGGTAACACTTTCATCATTGTACTTCAGAATATAATTTTTGTGTTCCCCCCGGTATTCATATAACTGGATTGCCCAGAGAAGCTGTGGCTGCCCCATCCCTGGAGGGGTTCAAGGCCAGGTTGGACGGGGCTTGGAGCAACCTGGGCTGGTGGGAGGTGTCCCTGCCCAGGGCAGGGGGTGGCACTGGGTGGGCTTTAAGGTCCCTTCCCACCCAAATCATGCTGTGATTCTGTGATGCTGCAGAGGAGGATCTACACCCTGGTGTAGTGTAGGTTCTGCTAACATATGCTCATACTTGCCCTGGCCTGGGTCTCGTTGAGGCTGAAGACCATCACGCAGACAGGGATGACCCGGTCTTCAACACTTCTACATCCCTGTTTCGAGTTCCTGTCCCCATGGGAGTGGAGTAAAATGAGCAGATTTAGGTTTTGACAGCAGCAGCTATGTCAGACACCATGCACGGTCTGCTCTTCCTCTTCATCGGCCTGTGGGGTTTAGGGACGGTAGTTAATGCTAAAACCTTTCAAGGGAGAATAACACACACCCACATGCACCCACTGGCTGTGAAGAAGTCATCTCAAACACAGTCTAATTTTTTTTTTTCTTTGCAATTTATAGAATTTATAGAATTGCAATCAATATTGAATACCAAGTAGTTTTGATTTGTGTTAATGTTGGTAAATTCTTCAATGTTAAGAGCAGTGAAAATGCTATTAAAGAGGTTAATGTGTTTGCTTGTCCTCTGGTAAGATGTTTGATAGCAAATAAGTGATTGTACATTTATTAGTTGTGTATCTCCAGCTGCCCTGTGCCTGTTAGTGTTCTGTATTCCCCTCAAAACTGATAAGCTTTATTCTTAATTACGTTGGCCTTTCAGCATTATTATACCTGTGAAATTTTAGGCTAATTTTGTTAGCTAACCCTCTTCGTTCTTCTTTGAAGTTAGATACTTGGAGGTAAGGGATCTATTTTTACAGAAAGAAATTAATCAAACTAAAAAATAAAAAGAGATCAGAATTCTAAATGTCAAAATTCCATATGCCCAAAATACATAGTCTTTGTTTCTTACGTTTATAGCTGTGAACATGCGATAGCGTCTGTGAAAGGCAGTGGATTTTGAGGCATAAAAAGGCTAGCATTGTGTGGTTCCTGACGAAAGTAATAAGTTACAATTATGATGCTGAGAATTTCTCTTTATTTTACTTTGTTTTGAGTTGATGCTATTGGACAAGTCTGATGGACTTCATCCGCCTCTGAGAAGTGCAATAGTCCCAGGAAAATTCATTGGCTGGCATGTCTTACTGCTGTTATGGAATAGAATATACGAATAAAATCATGTAGTGAAATATAGGAACAAATCTTGGAAAAATGTGGCTCCATCATCACAGATACCATCATGAGAGCAGTTAACAGATCACGGACAGCTCTGGCTGCGCCTGCGGTTGGGAGGACATTCCATGGACGTGCAGTGTTGCTGGATGTGCCCACGTTCGTTGGCGAAGCTGGGGTTGCCCCCGGCTAGTCTAAAAGTCACGGCCACCTCCGGGAAATAATGATCCTTACTTTTTCTGGACAAAACATTTCTCTGTCTTTCATGCCTGCTGTTTTAAAATATTGTTTGCCTTTTCACAGCCTGCTAATTTTCCCTTTGTTAAAGGACCAAGGCTCTTTCAAGCTCTGCAAATATTATTTTATTAGTGTGCCTAATGTTCGTCTGATTTGAATATGAAAGTAGGCTGGGGGATGTTCAGTAGAAGGCGTGATTACAGGAGAAAGGCAGTGCATCCTATGCTATTCCAGATTTGCTCTGTTATAGACTAATAAGTAAATCGGTGACGTTTTTTAGACTAAATCCTTCGGAAAATAACGTTTCCCCACCTGGGTGCTCTGCTCCTCCATCGTTCAGCCTCTGCTTGGTACAAACGCAGCCTTAGTCTTGGTTGTTTTGGGGTTGCTGCACTACCTTCAGACTACCAGAAAGAACCATCTTCCTTTTTTAAACTTCATTATTGCTCAGATTCGTTCATTCTTATTGTTGACAGCAATCTCTTGGGTGGAGGCAGGACCAAAGGGCCCATCCCTGGAGGTGCCCTGAGCCAGGAGCTCCCACATGGCCGAGGCTGGAGGTGTCGGAGCAGGGGGAAGGTGGCAGTCGGGGACAGCCACCCCCAGCACGCCCTGTCCTCCGCCAGCCAGCTCCCCCTCCGGTCCATCACGTCTCTGACGCGGTGCCTTTCTGTTGCTGGGTATTTCTGTGCATCGCTGCAAATATTTTATATTTTACCGTGCAGCGCAAAGGTGCTCGGCTTTAGTCCAAGGTGGCCCACCAGTCCCTTGCTCCTGAAGCCAGACATTCAAAAGAAAAATTTGAAAAAGGGTCTATATTGGTAGGGTCAGCTAAGGAAAACCTCTCCCCGTATTTACAATGGGATTGCAATTCAACTGTTCCTACCTGTGTAGTTAGAGAAAATGTCCACGAAGGTGTGATAGGTATCACCTTACCGGTGATGTCTGTGCTTTTGTGTAAATGGGGGAGTCCTCTGCCGTCACGGGTACCGGTGGCTGCCTGCACGGTTGGGCTCAGCTTCACTTCCATAATTCCTATTTTCACCTGACTAAATCCACAAATCCAACAATACGCCTTGTAAAAACGGGCAGCTCCCATGAAGAGGACAGTGCGGTGTGCGGTCCCTGCCGCAGCTCCTGAAGCCGGCGTCTTCTCCGGCTGTCGAGTATTTGCTGGAAGATTGATGGACTTCGTGTTTCTGACTCAATTCCTTTTGTAGCAAAGCAGGATTGAATTGTTTTACTGTTAACTCTCAAGTGGCAAATTATTTCAACAGCTCTGTGAGCAGCAACACTTGCACCGTCTGATTGGCTACACTGAAGCCAGAACCAATTTAATTACGCTAATATGCTAATAGGCACAGAAATCTGGACTCACCTTTCAGGACATCAGAGTACCTCGTCCTTTCAAAGCAATGTGGTCGATGTGGTCAGATTTTACGTGAAAAGTGATGGGGGACAGGTCTGTAATTGTCAGATTTAGCAACTTAGCAACATTCAGGTGTTTCCTAATAGCGATGAAGCACTTCATGTGACAATAAATACCGTGCTGAGTACAGCGATCACCATGATGGAGTGTAGCACGGCTCTGGAAACTTTCCAGAAGATCAGGTTTTACATCACTATGTGCAACTCCTAGCAACACAAGGAAAATCATCTGAAAATCTGTTTGTTAGAAAGTCACTATAAAAATAATCTTGCTTGCATTGCTAATAAAATGTACCTGTGAATATACACTTTTTCCCAGAGTGTATATTTTAGAGCTTAAAATATTTTTGTAGCCGTATGGCGCATTGTGCGGAGAGGTGTTGTGTCACAATATTCTCGTCAAAAGGAAGATTTGATCCTAAGGTTAAGAACTATGAGTGCACTAATGATGAGAACTCACTTCAATTGTTCAACATTTAATTAAAAATAAAATTGATCACCATCATTTATTATCATATGTAAGCGCTTAAAGTCCTGAGCGTTCACTGAAAATTTGCTTGGCCAATAATTTTGAGATTTACTGCCCGAACAGGGTTGTCCCACTGCCTTTGACACATGTGCACACATATGTCCCCCCCTGCAATTAGTGATTTTGCACTAATTTTTGAGATTTGAAGACAGGCCATAGGAATTGGGATGTATATATTTGAATGAACTGCCATGGAAGGAGTGGCCGGTCTGTGTTCGCACTTCGACTACCAGTTTCTTGTGTACCCTCGGCTGTGGGCAAACCACTCTTCTGCTAGTGGTGAGCGGACAGGAGAAGCCATGAGGTGAAGTTGCACCAGTGCGTGTCCCATTTCTCAGCAAACCAGAACTGTCCAGTAAAATCTAATAGCCCTTACTAAATTCTGCCATGTACAGAATAAGGTTTTATCATAATTGCTATTTTTCCATGAAGCATTTTAAGAGAATAATGGGCTGAACCTACCCCAGCGTGTACGTAGGATTTTGAAACTCTTGAGCAAATGGTCCACAATGGCCTGTGTGAAGCCAGCTCTGAAGGTGGTGGTGTTGCCCGTGGTGGTGCCCTGGGTGGGCAGACACCTCCTCAGCTCAGCCCTTGGCCTGCTCCCGACCCGCGCGGCTTCGCTCTCCAAAAACTGGAGATGGTGACACTCACGGCCTTGGCGAGCTGCCGGCTTTGCCCTATGGAAAACGCTGCACTTCAGATTATTGTTAACAAAAACAACAGCCAGGTGAGAAGTGGTGCTTGGGCACGTTCAGTGTGCCTGTGCTGCTCCCTGCGCTGCAAACGTGGCCTTCAGCTGCCTCTGCCATCCCTCGGAATGGAAACTATTCCAGCGTCTTCTTGTTTCCATGGGTTTTTAAATTTTCTGCTTCTCCTTCCTCTCGTCCCTTTGCGTACCTGCGGTCAGCGGGTGAGAACTGCGTACGGTGTCCTGCAGCGCGGGAGTTGATCGTGAAAGAGAAGCTGTAGCATCCGTGAAAACGCCCCTTTTCGAGCGCCACGTCACTACTTAGCAGCTCACACTTGGAAGATGAGACGCAGCCCCGCTCGACTCCTGCTTTCCACGACATCCTGTCTGACACCTCCCTGTTCCATCTCCGTCATCCCTCTGCTAGTCTTTCTAAAGTGCTGCTGCTGGAGTGTCACCCACTCATTCTCCCGTTGAGCAGCGTTTCTCTTTGAAGACCCCAAAACCAGCGTGGGTGGTCTTCTCAGTGCTTCTCCTCCCTCCCCTTCCCTGGACCATCCCTGCTCCGGTGGCTCCTCGCTCACTGCCTGCCCGGAAACCTCGTGCGGGGCTGGCCAGCAGTAGCCCTGCCGGACCTCCTGCGTGCACCATTATTTCCTTCAGCTCTTGTGCTATTTCTCATCCCGTTCTTCTCTGTGGTGTCCGAACTCTCACCAGCACCTGTCAAGCTGAGACTGGTGTTTCCACGTTGATCCGGGTCACCTGAAGGGGATTTGTGATCGAGCAGGAGAACTTATTGGTAGAAAATTACATCTCTTTACCTTCTTTGTTTTTCTTTTAAAATCCACTAGTTTGCAAGGTGTGTGACACATCTTCCATTGTTTTATCTGTCTGCTTTTAGTGTGCTTAGGAAAGATTTATCATAATCGCTATCCCAAATTTGGAGTTGAAGCAATTGCGGTCAGCCCATCTCTACCAGATCCCCCTCGCCCTCATTAAAGATGACTCTTCCTCAAAGGATCCGAGGGAGAAGAGTCAGAGAGAAAAATTAATGGGAGATTTGTCCTGTGCAGAAGTCGCACCAGGGCAAATGCTGGTGCTCGTGGACCTTGCAGGAAGCCCTTCCTGAGGACACGCGCCTGACACGGGCATCGCTGTGGGAAAGCTGTGAAGGGTGAAGCTGCTCTGTAAGCTCCCTTAGGCCCGAGACCCCGTAAAAGAGAGCTTTGGGATTTCCAAAGGCTCTCTGAGCAGAAGTGACTTGGTGTTCCTTGCTGAAGGGTGGGCACGATGGTCTCGTCTCTCTGCACACGCTGGAAGATGAGTGGGAGCAGTCCGGGAGCGAAGGAGCGGGGCGGATTGCAGAAGACTGTCCTTCAAAGTGACAAGGTTATTGATGACTTTGAGCAAGTCCAGATGTCAAAGAAAAGCATGCAGTCTCTTGATTGCTTGAGCATGAAAAACATCCTTCTGCCACCTGCAGCTACATGCAATTCCGTAATTGGAGAATCATCTTAAATAAATATTTCCATATTTATTCTTAACATCATGCCTGGGCACGAGTGTATCGGCCAATGGAGGCGTGACTCGTTGTTGGTCAGTGATGGGTGCTCCGTCCTTTGCTGGGAGCACAAGATGTGGGAACGAACCTGCTTTGTGTGAGGTTCGCTTATGGTGTAGGGGAGAACTTTGTAGAGTGGGGTTGACGGTTGGACTCGATGATCCCAAGGGTCTTTTCCAACCTAAATGATTCTATGATTCTATGAGTGAATCTAACACCTTGCTGAGGGAGCCAGCCACAGTGGAGAACGCTTTTCTAAAATGGGTCAAATTCACATTTTTTCTCTTGCTTGCAAGCAGATGCAGAACTTGACTTCCCTCCCTGGCTCAGTACATTCCGCCTGAATTTGTGAAGTCTTCACAGGACACGGTGCGGGCGGCTCTGCCGCTCTTTACTCTAATTTGCTTTCCTGAGCCCAACGTGGCTCCGGGTGCCAGGCTCCCAGTGCGCCGCGTTTTCCAAAGCTGGCTCGCATCACGTGGCTCTCTTTTGCTTCAAAACAGCTATTTTTCGCTTGCGTGTGGAAGCCCGTGATAACAGAACATGTAGGAAAATTTCTCAGAGCAAGCTGGGTGCAAAGAAGAGCAGCTAGAAATAACATTATTTTTCTCAGGGTGGTGGTGTTCCGCGCGGCACGGGTGGCGTGGGAGCTGTGTGGACATGTATGGAGTGAGCCCACCTGTAAGTCCGTCGTGGGAATTTTGGCTGAACAAGGAATGCAGGTTTTGGGACTCTCTTCTACCTTCATTGTCAGCCTGGTATGGGAGATTTCAGTGGCTCTGGTGGTTCTCCCACCCCCCATCGGATTTTGGGTTGTTTTATTTTTTACCTGCCATCACACCCCCAGTTTTGTATCACTTTTCCCCAGTCTTTTTTTGTTATTTTCTCCTTTGCTGCATTAAGATGCAATTATGTACTTTAGCTAATTGCTAGTTACTTAATGTCAAAATGCATAATGTGGCTGAAATGTCCTCTGTTTTTCTCTGACAAAATCGTATGCAGCACGGGAAAAAATGCAAGTTATTAAGGTTATGTCTTGTCATGAATTTACCTAAAAAGATAATTTTTTCCTGACGGAACATGTATCCCGTTTTTGGGCACAGTGTTATGATTATAGGCATTTAAAATGTATAAACTGTTTCTGTTACATATTTTTAGGTCTTGAGGGACTTTACGTGTGGGACCTATTTGCTCAGAATTATAAATCCGCGTTTGGTTTGGCACATACTTAGGGGCCGATATCGCTGGAAACGTTTTTGCAGACTAATGTAACTGGACGGCAGCAAGTGCCAAAAAGCATTAGGAAAATGGAAATCTGTTCTGTTTCACAGCTGAATTTACCCTTTTGCGGACACGGAATGTGTTTGAATATTTTATTTCAAATACGTGTGAGGTAGGTGGAAAAAGGCTTAAATTCATAAATGGCGCAATTAATGGAAGATATAATAATGGCATACCTGGTCTAAATAACGTTTTCTTCTCAAAGAAAGAGTTTTTCTCAGTTCACATTGGAGGGCTGTTGTATTTTTATTTAAGAGCTCTTAAGTCACATCATTTTTGGCACATAAAATATTATTCTAAAAGAAAATGGAAGGATATAGGTTTGGCATGTGGGTGAGGGAATGCCGGAAAGGGAGGCCCTGGAGCAGTTTGACGTGGACTATTTTGCCAAGAGTACGTAAAGAAAAGTTTTGTGCCTAACTGGAAAAATATTAGTTCTTCATTTAAATAAACTCTGTGTCGTAGTGCAGGTGTCAGAAGGCCACTTTAAGGCTGTTGAAAAAAAAAAAAAAAGAAAAAAGAAAACCCAAAGGCAACGGAATCCCATTTCTGGCAGTTTGCGTCCTAGCAGCTGTAAAAGCGGAGTCTCGGAAGGTCGGCAGGGCTGGCTGCGGGGAGCTCTGTTACGGTCCACGACCTGGTCTCTGTAGAAAGAGGTGTCCTTCAGGGAAGATCTGCTTAATTCTGTGGCTTAATAAAAAATTACAGGAAACTGTCAGCATTTGGCATTCCACAGCTTTTTCCATCTGAATTACTAGTTCATGAACATTTTAATGAGCAACCTACCTAAAACCATAAACCAAATTAAAAGCAGGCAGGGAGTGTGTTGTGCTTCATACCTCCCTCCGTTCAGCTGTACAATATTCGCTAATTTTGCTAATGTTTGCCATCAGAAAATAATAACAAAATGTAGTTTTGTCTGTAGCTTTCTGTTATATCCGCTATGTAAAGGAATTATTGAAACTACAGATAAGTAGTAACATGAGAAAAAATACTGAAAATATTCCGCGATCTTGCAATTTGCCTCCTCCACTTGACTTCCTACCAGCAAACGTGGCAGCAGGACTGATCTGCCCCCTCCTTACTTCCACGGCCTCTGAGCGCAGAGGGGAGCCATGGGCGCGGGTTATGGCAAACCTCTGGGCTGCAGGGGCACATCTGGCGGCTGGCGTGGCACGGGCATGGGGCAGCACCTTCCGGCCTGCAGGAGGGAAGGGAATCCCTTGAACCTCCTGGGACCCCCTGAACCTCCCTGCAAAGCGCTTGGCCAGCCCTCCCCACCGCGGGACAGGCTCAGCCCACCACGGCTCCGGCTCCTGTCCCCAGCCCTCCTGTCCCATGTTCGCCTGTACGGTGAGCATTGGCCGCTCAGCTCCCTCTGAAGCCCACCTCTGGGCCAGGTTTAGGAAGACAGTGACTCCATACCCATTGGAATAAGGGGCAACCATGAAATAAACGACACGCAACTTCAATTTCTTCAACTGTGTAGGATTTTTCAATCCTACAAAATCGCAAAATGTTACTCAACGAGACAAACATACGCACTTTGTCGTAGGCAGGCAGGCAGGATCTAGTTAAATAATCCGAAAAGGAGAAAACCTAACAGCCTCCTTCTCCAGTCCTGTGGGTCTCCCTGCCGTCCCTGCGGCTGTCTTCTCTCTTCTCCCACTTATTTCTCTTTCGGGCTTGGCATGCCCCAGCGAGTGTTTGCAGTTTCCCTGCCTACCTTTCCTCCATTCCTCTTGGGCTCTCATCTCTTCCTCCACGGCTTATTTTCTATTTCCAAGCTCTTTTTCTTCCTGTCTGTTTCACTTTCTCATTAAACTTGTCTTGGCTCTCTCCAGACTGACCCGGCATGTTTGGCTGGCAGGGTACATTTCACTATGCTGCTTTTCGTCTGCTTGAAGTACAAAAATATTGATATTTACAGAGCTTGTTGTAAAAATCAATATTGCACTAGGCAGAGCAGAACAGCTGCTGTGTTGTAAAGCCAGCCCTGTCGGCCTCAAAAACTGATAGGGTTTTAAGAAATCAGGAGAAGAGTGAGCAAATCTATGTTTATGAGTTTGGTCTGGAAGCACCGCGGGAGCACGGTGCGATTTCTTGTCTTGCTTGCAAAGAGACGTGTTTATTATGAAAAAATAAACATTCTGCAAGGATCACTTTTGGCTAATGCAGGAGCAGTGGTAGGCGTCACCTTCAGTTCAAACTTCCTCCGTACATATTCTCTTAAATTTGTGGGTATTAACTGTCTGGCACTTCACACAGGAGAAAAACGCAATCATGGAATCCCAGAATGGTTCGGGTTGGAAGGGACCTTAAAGCCCACCCAGTGCCACCCCCTGCCCTGGGCAGGGACACCTCCCACCAGCCCAGGCTGCTCAAAGCTCGGTAAATTAAATTAGTAAATTAATTAGCTCATAGGTAAGCCTGGTAGCAGCTACTTCTTTGCTTCAGAGAATACAAATTGTTTTGGTTTAATGTTGCAAAATTACTATTTTGCAAGCAGGAGTGTTTGCTTTTACAGAGCGCGTCTGGACCTTGGGCTATCAATAGTCCAAAGGATTATTAGTATTATCAACAGCATAATACCAACAGCCTGGAAACCACCAGCTAAAATAATTCAAAAGGGATGTTTTTGCCGAACGAAAGAAGAGCAGGACTGGGAGCCGCCGGTGGGTCCCTCGGGCAGGGCCCAGCCCTTTCTCGGGAGCCGCGACGTTCACCCTCTGCACTTCGGGTACCCAGGGGAGCACCGAGAGACCGAACTGCCCGGCGCTGGCTTCACAACAAATGAAGCAGATTTTCCTGGTTGCACACAAGCTGCCGTTCCCGTGTGGAAGAGAAGAGCCAAATCCTTTTTGCAAGTGTTATTCCCCAGTTCAGGCAGGAGTTTAGGCATTCGCTTGGCCCCACGCAGCTGAACCGTCTCTAAACCAAACTACGTGTAATTAAGTACCTTAATGAAATGTAATATTGAGACCGAGATGATTTCACATAATTTTGAAGTATTAAATAGCTTAAAAATTAATCTTTGGGGGGACTTTTTTTGCCTCTAAGTAACATTTCTTGAGCAGTTTTCTAACTTCAGGACTCCGCTTTCAAAAATGCTCTTTTTTCATGCCAGAGGAAAAAAGCCAGTAGTAAACAAACCCCTGAACTGATACTAATGCAAATTCCTCATGAATTTCACAGCCTCGTGAACCTCTTAGCTCTTAAAAGCCCTTGGAAACTTCTTCATCCTGGTTTTATTTGGCAAATTGTAGTCAATCGTATCTCATGAATTTCTATTTTCCCAAGCACCAGCTTGCTGCCCACAAATGTAATTATACTAATTTCCTTTCCTTTGGAATTTGAAAACTTTTTCCATCATTTCTATTCCTTGAAAACTGTTTTGATGTTTTCAATAGAATATGTGTTTTCATCTTTAAGCTTAAGTTTGGTTGAAACAATAAAAATAATTGTATTTCTTCCCCTTCTGTATTATTAATAGTTATCTGATTTTCTATTTTCTCCAGTAGCTTTCTTGGCATTTAGTGAGGAAACGAGTTTAGGCTTTATTTCTAAATATCATTTAATAAAACTTAGGAAGTCAATTCTAATAAAACACAGGAGGGTCCCTGGACATCAGGGAACACTTTCCCTGTGAGGGTGGCCGAGCGCTGGCACAGGTTGCCCAGGGAGGTGGTGGAGTCTCCATCCTTGGAGATATCCAGAACCCAACCGGACGCGGTCCTGGGCCGCCTGCTCCAGGGGCTGGGCCAGAGGAGCCCCAGAGGTCCTGCCAGCCCCCGCCACTTTGTCATTTGGTGAAAATTCTTTACGAGATTTTTAGCTCATGAGGATATTGGCAGTGGACGAGAGCAGAGTCCCATTAGTAGAAGTCAGTAGAAAATCGATTAGTAACTTCAGTGATGTTGATTTTTCCAATTTATTAAAAAAAAAGGCTTTATGACAAGAGCTAGGAATTTACATGGACAATAATTCATTTGTTTTTCATTCATATGGGAAACGGTTAATTGTTGATGAAACATGCTTTTTTTTTTCCTTTTTTTTTTCCTCATTCATATCCTACAATTTAAAAGGGGAGTGAGAGCCTGGCCCCTGAGCAAATCCTTAATAATTGCTACTATCACAGTATATATAAAATTCAACCTTCATAACTTGCTAAATAAGTCCGTATTTCTCCACGTGAAGCTGCCTTAGGGAAGCTTGAACATCATTTTTTTCTTAATTTTTCTGAAACATCTATATTCAGGGATGGGCACTTCTTGCTCATTCGAGACACTTCATGAAAATTAGATGAAAGTGCTCTAGCCACACTTCTGCATTATGAAAATATGATTTATATGGAACCGTTCCCTTAGGAATCAAGTCTTTAAAGCGATAGAAACTTTTTTAGCATTTTACCTCTCTAGACACGCCGTCACCTTGTGGTTGGATCTTGTTGACGCAGGAGCCTCTCTGAGATGTTTCACTAATTCCCTTGATTAATCTCTATAAAATTTGTTTGCAACTGTAAAATATTTGCTGCAAATTCTAAGCGCTTCAGAAAATCTTAAATACTCACCAGTATGTGCTGCCTTATTCTCTATGAAGCCTCCACGCTGGGGTTTTGAAATCCTGAAGCAACTTGAATGTCTAAAGGCTGATTAATTCCTCTCTATCTAAGGGATACACTCAGTAGCTGGCACATTACTGTCAAGGAGCTCGGTGTTTGGTACTTAAAAGCAAGATTTGTTATGTCCTTAGCTAGACTTCCAAAAGAAAGCAGTGGGAGTAGAGCCTGGCAAGCTGGGAAGTGCTGTGGGAACTACCAGCTCCGTCCCTCGATGCAGGGCTGGTGCAGGAGTGGGAGACGTGCCGCCCCACGGCACGCAGGTCTTTGTTTGGTCGGACGTGTGCAGGACCAACGCAAAGCTCGTCTTTTCGAGATCAGGATTAAGATGAGGATCCTTGGTGGGCTCATGTGGCACTTCTGCAGCACATAACTTGAATAATAATTATGAATTCTAAATGTCCTTAAATTAAAGAAAGAACATTTAAAATGTAGATAATAGTTAAGCACTCTAAAAATACTATCATACGTTTGGAAACGGCTTCTCTGATTTGTTGATGTTTCCTCCTTTCTATTTAGGTTTAGGCTGGACATTAGGAAAAAATTCTTCCCAGAAAGAGTGGTCAGACTGAGTGGAACAGGCTGCCCAGGGAGGTGGTGGAGTCACCATCCCTGAGTGTGTTTCAGACTCGTTTAGATGTGGTGTTGGGGGATGTGGTGTAGGGGAGAACTTTGTAGAGTGGAGTTGATGGTTGGACTCGATGATCCCAAGGGTCTCTTCCAACCTAAATGATTCTATGATTCTGTTCTGCTCTATTCTATTCTGCTCTGTTCTATTCTATTCTATTCTATTCTATTCTATTCTATTCTATTCTATTCTATTCTATTCTATTCTATTCTATTCTATTCTATTCTATTCTATTCTATTCTTTTTTCTGATAAATGACCATGCTGTATACGACAGAGCTAGGTTCTGTTCCATAACTGTGATGCATTATTCCAGTGATTTCTGCTCACTGGGCACTCAGTGATGTCGATGAAGGGTTGCTTGGATTTTTATAGTCCCAATTACTTGCTCGGAACCGTCACTTTGAAATCATTGCGGAGTTACAATTCCTGTTGCAGTAAGAAGGACAGGTTCGGTACAAGTCGTAATCTGGTCATCTACAGCAAAAGGAATTTAGGAGGCTGTGGTTTGTGTTATTGCACCCTCAGTCATTCTTTGAGTCTTAGATGGGTGATGGGAGAGTCATCTCTTTGTGGCCACTAACACGACCCTTTGGCCACTAGCCGTGATACCTCCTGGTATCTTCCGTATACATCCCGTAGGAATCCAGTAACATTACATAAGAATGGAAGGATATTTATCATCATCTCTACTATTTCAGAAAATACGTGCTTGGAAGAGGTCTGGTAGTAAAATTACAGGGATCCAGCACTGGCTGAGTTTGTCTCTGGCTGTGGGATTCTGGGGTTCTGTGGAGCAGGAGCTCCCTATTCAGTACGTGCTGCCCGTCGGGCTGCCTCAGGCAGGTGCCTCCAACAAAAGGAAATTGCTCATAGAGGCAAAATTCTGTTTTCTCCCTCTCACTTGAGGTTGCCACCCTTCCTCTCGCCTTACGCTGTGTAGCAGGAGCGCTGCTCCTGCCTCGGCTGGCTCCGCGGTGGGAGCTGGACACACGCGTACCCCCTGCTCCTTGCCAGGCTTCACCGCCTCCTTCTTGCCAGGCTTCACCGCCTCCTTCTTGCCAGGCTTCACCATCTCCTTCTCGACTCTAGAAGCGCCCGTAGGTCTCTCTGCAGCCAGCCTTGGCCTTCGCCCTCGCCCCTGGCCCATCCTGGAAGTTTTGAGGGCCAGGAAAGGCAGCGTCTCTTCCCTCTTTGGAGCAATTTCAGGCAGCTGGTGTGAGAAGTTGTGTGGGTCTCAGCCAAGGAGACGCCAAGTGGGACGGGTTGGTGTGGCTAAATGGGGCTCGCTTGCAAAACCAGTTTAAATTGAGAACTGGGAGAGTTCTCTCCAGAAAACTCCCGGAAATAGAGAATCCATTACTCCCTTCGGCTGGAGAGGGCTGTTAATTTGTGAGGAAGGCAGGTAAATACTACTGTTTTAGTGGAAACGGGTGACAGGAGGAAATAAAGTTCTGTGACAGTTCAGGTGAAGAAGTTTGACATTTGTACGGTTTTATGCGGAGAAAAGTTTTTGATGTGCTGGTGCTATTTCAGAATTTGTTGAATTGCATTTTTAATTATTTGTCAAGGGCACCTGGAGTCTTGGAAATGTATTATTTTATGTTTTATAGGTTGAAATCTAAATAAATAAATGTGGTTGAGAGCTCAAATGACTGTCTGCACAGTGTGCAACAGCAGTTAAAATGCTTTGGTGCATTAAAAGTACGGAATATATTACAGCAGCATATTGAACAATGGTACATCTCATCTGGAGCGACGCATTCAATTTTGTTTGCCTACCCTAAGCTATAATTAAGATTGACAAGGTTATCCAGAGAAGGAGAATAAATATTACAGGAATTTTAGGTATGTTGACACATGACTAAAGAACTATAAGAAATTAAATTTCTGGACAACAAATATGAGCACAATTAAGACACGGTAATTCAGAAAATGTAGGAATAGCAGTGAAGAAATACTTGGACTGTAAGCTCTTGAGCTGATATTTTTGCCAGTTTGGTGGGGTCTTTGTCGCGCTGTTCGGCGGCTCCTGCAGCAGAGCGGGGTCCTGAGGAGCGGCCCCAGGGCAGATACTGGTAGCGGCAACAACGGAACTGGTGTCGACTGGAACGGGAGACCAGATGAATAAGTGCTATGAGTGGGTTGTAGAAGGGCTGGATTTATTTTTTAGTTGTTGCTCTCAACAAGAACGAACACTTTTCGGTCAAAAATATTTTAAATATCGCTGTTATAAATACTCCGGGGCGTCCCGGAGCCCGGTGTCAGCCCCGCAGGAGCTGGGACTGGTAGTTGTGGGATAAAGGATTCTCCGGCTGCAGTGATTTCAGTCTCTGCTCCTCCTGATGCCCTCTCAGCAGAGCAGTATGTCGCTATTATTTTCGGCAGAGCAATATAGAATCATAGAATCACAGAATTGCTGAGGTTGGAAGGGACCTTCAAGATCATCAAGTCCAACCATTAACCTCCCCTGACAAAAACCACTTCTAAACCACGTCCCTAAGTACCACATCTACCCTTTTTTTAAACACCTCCAGGGATGGGGAATCCACCACCTCCCTGGGCAGCCTGGTCCAATGTTTAATAACCCTTTCAGTGAAGAAATGTTCCCTAATATCCAATCTAAACCTTCCCTGACATAACTTGAACCCGTTTCCTCTTGTCCTATCACTTGTCCCCAGGGAGAAGAGGTCAGCCCCCATCTCTCTACACCCTCCTTTCAGGTAGTTGTAGAGGGAGATGAGGTCTCCCCTCGGCCTCCCCTTCTCCAGGCTGAACAACCCCAGTTCCCTCAGTCGTTCCTCAGAAGGTTTGTCCTCCAGACCCCTCACCAGCTGTGTAGCCCTGTGTCGCTATATGTGGCTATATGTCTTTGTATATATGTCGCTATATGCCTTTGTAGCTATATGTCGCTATTATTTTTGGCAGAGCAATATGTCGCTATTATTTTTGGCACGAGCCCCCTCTGCGGCCAGGCCTGGGGTTCCCCGGCCCTCTGCTCTGGTGCGCGCACGGGGGTGATGCTGCCCGGCCTCTGAGACACGGCTGGCGCCCGTCGGATGGACGTGGAAATGGAGCTCCCCATGTAACTACAGCCTTTCTTTCCTCCGTCTGCTTCCTCTTGTCTCTCTCGCTCATCTGCCGCTTCTCGTTTCTGAACAGACCCGGCATCACAGACTGAGTCTTTCATTCCTCTTTTCCCCCGGGGCTAACCACCTACATCCTATTTTAAGATCTATTTTCAGCTCGCTCTAGCAATTACCATGTGATATTGCAATGAGTCTGGGCAGCAAAATTATTGGGTCATTTCACTGAAATGTCCATTACAGATAAATATGCAATCAGGCATCTGTGGTGGTGCGTGAAGTCAGCCCTCCATTATCCTCCAGTACACGGGGTAGCCGTAAACACACTTCTGTACACACAAACAGAATTTCTATTAAAAATATTGGAAATAATTAAGTCAAATTCTTCCCTGCATATAAACACAGGGCTTTCGCTGGAGTTAATTTGAGCTGAGTGTGTGTGACAGTTAAAAGCTAGGTCATTATTTTTTACAGTGGTTTGAAAATATGTAATTTATGTGCAATTATGTATGCAAATTCTCTATCTTTTACTAACAAAACCAACAAAGGCTAAACATTCTTACTGTTAAAAACCATGAGGATCCACTTCTCTGCTCTTTTTGCAAGTGATGCCATCCCTTTAAATTGACAATGTAAACCTCTGTCACCAGGCCCATCGATTTTATTCCCACAATATGTGTGAATTTATTGTCAGCACGTGTCAGCATCCCGTCAGCACTTTCACTGCCCTCCCCTGCCAGGCGTGCGGAGATTTGGGTGTTTCTCACTGGGGTCGTTACAGCAGGAGGCCGCGAAGGGAGGTTTAATCCTCTCCCGCGTGGTCCCCGGGCTGGACCCAGCCTCCCCTCTCCGTGCGCTCTCCTGCTCCCACGCAGCCGCCCCCGGACTCCGATCATCCTCTCAAAATAACGGCATGGTTTCCCTGAAACACACTTCTGCCACTCAGCCTTTCGCCTCTTGGGTCTCTTCCTCTTATTCATGAATTTTCCGACGGGCTCCTCCCTGTCACTGAGCCAGGGGCTTTGGGGAAATGGGACTGACTTTTATTTTTAGCCGTACAAGTCCAGAAAGCTCTGAAATTTGCAGGATAGCAGTCTCTTTTGATTAATAGGATTTTATATAATCTTTTAATATTTATATATAAAAATTTATTTATTACTTTATTTAATAAATGAGAAAACCCAAGCTTATTGCAGGTACCTCTGTATCATGATGGGGAAATTAAGATTCTGGTATCTGAAAACCACCAATTGCCTAGCAGAGCACCATCTTGAAAATGTGCCTAGTTACATGAAAATAAATATTGTATATGACAATAACAGGTGGGGTTGGCCCGCTTTCTTGGTGCTTTCTTATCCTTTTAGGCAAAAAAATGTGTAGTGTTCAGGATATGACTGCCCGTAGCTTCAGTCGCGTGCGAGTTGTAAGATGACTGTGGCGGCTTCGGGGTGGCCGGCTCGGGCAGCGCTGGCAGGTTGGCTGCGGGAGCTGGGAAATTCGCCCTCTTTGGAAGCAAAAGGCGTTTTTTCCCCAGGGGTCGCGCAGTGCCGTGCCCAGCACAGCCCCCGTCCCCGTTAAAGCTCCCTCGGATGCCGCGATGCTCCGCGGCACTGGGGTGGCAGCGTAGAGCTCTCCTTGTCTGTTCATACGCTCTTTCTTAATAAGCCAGTAAATTATCTCTCCTATGTTATAAATCAGGCTAAATTATTGATATTTTCCTAGTTGTCTTAGAAAAGGAACTGTATTTTAAAATTTTGTGATGAAGATATGACTTGCCCTGGTTTGAGGTAAACCAGAACTTTCTGTTCAGTAATTGTACCTCCTCGCTAGGCCTCTCCTAACTCTCTGGAATTAACAGCACGTTGTGCCGAAAATCGTTCGTTCTCAGAGTGCTAAGCCCAAGGTTTGGTGTGCAGAGAGGCTCCCGATTACACTTACTGCTGTAACAACCGAGGGCAGCTCATTTCGTTATTTGCCCCGTTGGCGGGTGGGAAGCGGAGGGGCGCGGAGGGGTCCCACCCGCGGGGAGGAGGGGACAGGACAGGTGACCCCAAACTGGCCGACGGGGTATTCCATCCCATCTGCCCCGTGCTCAGTATGAAGCTGAGGGATCAAAGGGTCATCCCTCTTCCTTCAGTGGCCGACGTCCCAGGAGGATCCTGTCTGTTCGTCTGCCTTTGATCCCGATCCGTGTGTTCCTGACTCCAGCTCTGGAACCCGGTTCCCACCCGTCGCTGAGCCCAGCCTGGGACTTCCCCAGTGCCTGCCGGTGCCGTCACCCTGGGAGCCTGATACGGTTTTGTATATACTGTGTCTATTTCATTGTTTTCTTTTTCATCTTATTATTAATATTTCATTACAGTAGTTTAGTTTCTTCTAAACTCGTAAATCTCTTTATCTCTCCTCCTCCTCCCCGTGTGTGAGAGAGGGGGGGAGGGGGGGCATCTGTCGCCGGCCATTGGCCAATTTGGCCAAAACCAGGACAGACCTTAAGACGTGGAAAAGAGGTTAATGCCTCTGAACGCCTCTGCGTGTGCTCTTTATGGAAATGGTTTTTATTCCGGAGTTGCAGATATTGCTTATGAGAGACAAGCTGATTAATCCCGGTTGTATGTGGCTCTCAAGGATTAATAACCTCATCCTGATTCGTGCTATTTATGGTGCAGCTCAAATGTTTGGGTGTGGAGCAAATGTCTCGCAGCCATCCCAGCTCACCTCCCAGGCTGTGTTCCACCTCTTCTTGGAGGAGTTGCTTAAAAACATTTATTGATTTCCAGCGCACTCAGCAGCAGCACTAATAGCGCAGGAGTGCATAGGCAAATGTGGTGTTGCCTGCAGGGATCTGCCTTTTTCTGTGCCGTTGCTAGAGCAAGGTCTTTGACCCGAGTTCTTCCATAAAAATGTGTTTGCTTGCGATGTATTGCCTGGAATAGGGTGAAGTCGTTGTTCCTGTTCAGTACTTGTCAACGCAAAACCGTTATCCGATCGGAGGCCCCTCGAGGACGAGTTGCGATGTGGGCATAACGTTGGTGCTTCTCCCGTGTCCGTGCGTGCCTGAGGACAGCCGTCCCTCGCTGCCGCCGTGTCCCAGGGCTCCGTGTTACCGCGTGCGGCGGCTGCCGTAGCGAAACCGGCAAAAAAAGCCAAACCCAGAGATCTAAAAATGGCTCAAAGTGGGCGAGCAGCTGAAGCCTCTCTAAGCTCTCCGGCAAGCAGCAGTTAAAGTGTTTGTCTGGGAGGGAGCGGGGAAGGTGGATTAGCGTCGTAGGAAATGTAGTTGCTTTTAATGAAGTCACTCTTTGCAACTGTCATGGGGAGGTTCTACCTGTAGTTTCAATTATTTCTGCCCAAAACATGGCTGGGTTCAGGGTTTGTTTGATTCCTTCTCTTTCCCAGCACTCTGAATTCAGCTTACCTCTGAGAGTCAAGCTGAATTCTTCCCAGTTACATTTAATAAAAAAAAGGCGGCCGTTTTTTGTGCTCTGCAGGGCTGAAACCCGCCGGCATTCAGCAAACGCTTCCGCTGGCGCTCAGGGTGTAGCGGAGCTGTGCTTCCCGACCGACCCTCGCCTGGCTCAGGGAATTGCAGAAGGAAACCTATTTTTGCCATCAATTTAAATAATCACTGACACGTAGGTGTGGCTGTACGTGTGGGATGAATGATTAAACAAGGCGATCTTGCTGCATGGCTCTTCTCGGAGCAGAACCCGGCCTCCTGCTGGGGCGGGGGGGCGGACGGGCCACTGCACCGCACAGCCTGGGGCACCCGTGGGTCTCCCGTCGGTCGCCTCGGCAACTCCCTTTCCATCATCCACAACATCTAACCCTTAATGGTTGTGCTTCGGCCGTAATTGACTTTAGCCTTAATTTAAACACCTTTCTGAAAAGGTGTATGAATCATGCGTGTTTCTATATAGTGATTATATAGGGGCGGATATATGGAACATAGAGTGACATAGTTACTGAATTAGTTATAATTTCATATATTTATATGTATATACATATAAAATGTATATATAATGTATATGAGTCATATATAATGTATTATAAATTATATAAATTGTATTACATAAATATAGGTAAAGATATATAAAGGTGCATGTACATTTTTTATATATACATATAAAATCTGCATAGACATATGTACATATGTACATACACATATATATGGTGCATATGTACATACACACATATGGTACATATGTACGTATACATACATATATGGTACATATGTACGTATACATATATATGGTACATATGTATGTATATATATGGTACATATGTACATATACATATATATACGGTACATATGTACATATACATATATACACGGTACATATGTACATACACATATATATGGTACATATGTACATATACATATATACACGGTACATATGTACATACACATATATATATGGTACATATGTACATACACATATATATGGTACATATGTACATATACATATATACGGTACATATGTACATACACATATATATGGTACATATGTACATATACATGTATATGGTACATATGTACATACACACGTATATACGGTACATGTGTACATACACATATATATGGTATATATGTACATGCACACATATACATGGTACGTATGTACATATACATATATATATGACATGGCTAGTCCTACAGTGGTTGCATGGCGGATCATTTCATCTTGTTTTAATTGGCGCGGAGAAGGGTAGGAGGCAGCAGGCGCGACTCTCCAGCTGCCCGGTCCCGCTACTCAGCGGGGGTTATTTCGGTGCAGTCCAAGCCCCTCCCGACGCGGTGAACGCGAACGCTGCCATCGCCCGCGAGGACCGAGCTGTCCCCGCTCTGCCGGAGGGACGGGGCGCAGAGCTGAGGACCGAGCCGACCGTCACCCCTCAGCCCTCCTCCTCTCCCCGGCACCTTCAGCGTCTTCTTCGTCCGTCCCAAACGCCCCTCGCGGGGAAACGGGCTGAACTTGCGTGTGCGGGATGTATGCCCCACGCGGTCGAATTACAGTCAGCGCACTTCCAATACTGCTCCTTTAGCTATTGTTTATCAAACAGATGGGCACTCATCCGTCCTCTGGCCAACGATTATTTCACTTGTTCAATTCTGCTAACTGCACAATAAGACATCATTTAATCTAAAAACACACGGAGAGAAGTTTGCAGCTATTCTATCGAAATACAAATGTTAATGTGCGTCGTATGTTTTCCTGTGTGATTACCTCACCTTTTAGTACCCTCAGCATCTTAATATGCCTCATACCGAGGGTATCAATAATTGATCCATTTTATAGAAGTCTATTTGTTCTGTGACACTGGAGGTGTGAAATTGTTAACTTTCAAAAGATGTGAATCTATCTTTCCACCTCTTTTACAAGCGAAATGAACAGCCAACATGTTTTGAGCATGAATAAGGAGACTGGATATTTTTTCAAAGGGAAAACATAAAGGGAAAAGAAAAAAGGAATTCCCACTGGTTGTTACTATTAAACAGCCTGTTTATAGGTGATGTGCTAAAGGAAACTACTCAAGAACAGTTCCTTGTGACACACGCGTTATCCCAGTGTTGTCGGGCTGTACCAGACACTGCCTTTGAGCAGTCGTGCGAGCTAAAGGCATCTCTGAAAACATTCAAATGGCACAAATGGATTTCCCAGTAATTGTAGAAATAGTTGCATATAGTCAGTCAGTGAGCGACTGTTTGGATAGGTTGTTCGTCCTTCCTCTGTGTGCACTATCACTTATTTCTTCAGAAAACAAGCTGTGCTGAGAAACGCCGTTTTTCTGCACCCAGTGAAGGGTACATTTAATTTCTCTGAAATAATCGAAACCTGGAACTTCTCATCTAGGCCCCCTTTCCCATGAAAGGCTGGACCATTTGATCGTTCGAGGTGCCTCCTTCCAACCTGGGCTGTTGTGTGAGGCGCCTCACAGCATCAGTCTCTGAACCGGCTCGGGGCTGCGGAGTGAGCCCCAGGACCCGCTGCCCCACTCAGGCAGTGCCGTGTTCAGGTGACGCGCGTGGCTCTCCCCGCAGGCAAGGCTGCCCTACATCTGGGGTGAAATCCTCTCCTTGCTGACGTCAACTGGAGCCTAGGAAGGCAGGAAGAAAAATCGCATCTTTTTGTCATTTCCCTTCCAGCAGAAGAGCAATGTGAGTCTGGTTTTCCCGGGTGCGGGAGCTCCGGGCGGTGCCCACGCGATGTTCCCCGCTCTAGCCTTTGTCGGGGTTTCGGTTTAGAGCAGTCCAGGTGAGCAACTGCGTATTTAAGAGCAATCGTCATTGACGTCTGCTAAAATCATTCTCTATAAATTGCGTCGCCATTTCAAAGACGGGATTTGAATGCAGTCAGCACGATGTCATTATTTACTGCGCGTCCCAGCTACCGGAGCGGGCCCGGGGAGCCTGCAGACAGACAAGTCGGGTTTGTGCCGCTTTCCTCAAAGCTGGTGGGATGTGAAGTAGATCCCACGTGATTCTTTTTATGTTATAAATAAGAACCCACAGCAACAATGAGGAGCGGACAAAACCCCGGCGCCGTGCTCCTCCGGTGGATGTGCTCCAGGACCGGCTCCGCAATACGGGGGGGGAGAGCGGGAGGTTTTAGCAGGAAAATCAGCATGTCGGAATCAATAGCTGTGATTATCCCGCAATAACTACGCTTAATGGTCGCGGGCCATGTTCTTCAGGCTGGATTACGGAGGCAAGCGTGTGAGTGTCTGCTGCGAGAAGATAAAGAGCACCAGTTGAGTGGAGATGGCGGTTTCGCAAAGTAATCGACTTCCTTGGCTGCCTTCTGTAAAAAGCTGAATTCCTCCGGTAAAATTTCTTCGCACAATGAGTGAGTCAAGTGGAAATGCAGCATGAGAAATGAGAATAGGCTTCTAAGGTGCTCAAAAAAATGCTCATCCTATTAGCAGTACAGGGACAAAAACCAACAAGTCTAGGCACAACATTTGAAGATGTACAATATATTTAAGGCAGCCTCTCAGATTTATAATAACCCATTCGTGTCTTAAACTCGGTCTGGTTTGAAAGACCCCCATAGGCCAGTTCTTGTTGTCTGTGACAGTGGAGAACTTCCCTTTCCTGGTTGTCTTGCGTTGCTGGCCACGTTGGTCCGACACGGCACCCTGCAGGTACATACGGCAACACATCTGTCTCAGTCTCAGCCCAAAGGTGCAGAAAATGCTGCTTTTGCTGAGAAAATTAAAGCACCCAGTGTTGTCCTTAGATTTTGCACCACTAAGTGAAGCACAGGAAGACACTGTTTCAGATGACACACAGTTTTCTTCTACAAAAACTAGAAAACTAAGCACCACACGAACCAAGAACTCGGGCAGGTTTGTTTTCTTCCAGTGGTTTCAAAGCCTTTTTGTTGTAATTTGCCATCCTGAAAGCAAACGCTTTGTCTGAATCTTTTCCATTATCTTGCACGGCAAGACTGATTTAAATCTTATATGTAAGTAATGTGGAAGGGATTGGATCCAGGATATATCCCTCAAGCGGTGGAAGTTCAGAATACATAAAATGAGATATGAATTCATGAAATTCTTTGGAATGCCACTGTAGGGAACGATGTCCTTCTCCTCGCTTCACCATGGGTACTAGAGCATAAGCAGGGAGACCAGGACCACCAAGAGGGATGTGCCAAACCCAGGATGCCTCGGCGTGGTTCCCTAAAATTACTCTGCTAATGCAAAACACTTGAGATACCAGTGCACAGCATAAGACGGGAAGGTTTCCACCACGTGGCAGCGTATAGCACAGCTGAGGGCCACCACGGAGCAGCCCCTTTGCACTCCCCTGGAGATGTGCAGATCTTGATCCTGCAACACTCCGCTGGGCCCCGGCTGGACTTCACAGTCCATCCAAGTGAGAAACAGCCCAGCATCAGCAGAAGGGTCTCCTGAGCTGTGAATTCTCCCAAGGTACGGCTCGTTCTCCTGCTGCCCCGTCACCCCGGGGGCAGCGGGAGGAGCCGTCATGGCAGGGAGGGACGGGTCCAACCTCCCGGAGCCCCCCAGCTGGGCTCTCCCTGCCACCGTGGGGTGGCCTGGAGTGGCTGTACCACGCCGAGATCTCCCCACGCGGAGATGTTTAATAATATTATTAATAATGTATTAGTATGGTACTGTGGAGCAAGTGGCTGTGAGGTTCATCCAAAAACCTGGCTGTTGCTGGCAACAGCAGCCGGAGACATCTGTGCACCGAGCTCGTGTTTTTCCATCAGCCGCGCAGCTCCATCTATAACATTGTCTTTCTCTTTTAAATAAAGAGGTCGTTCTTATTTCTCCTGAAAGATTCATTATAGCGAAGGACTGCAGCACAATTAAATTTACCTTTTTGTTTTTTATTTATTTATTACTAACACTCCAAACAGTAGTATATCAGCAAACTAAATGTTCTAGGAGATAAGCACAGACGACATCATGTATCAGCCCTAGTAGAACTCATATGAATTGAGTCACTTAGTTATTAGTTTGGGTGGAAAACTCTATTTCGTGAAAGCCTTTGAGATTTTTAAATTTTGTTTTCATTCTGTGGAGGTATGAAGATAACTTCTCAAATATTTTGACAAAAATGGCGTTGTTGAAATGGCCTTGCCTGCCCGCTGCCCTTTCCCGAGCGTGTTGTGTTCTGACCCGAGAGGTGGCACGGCTCTGTGTGGTCTCGGTCCCGCCTGGCGACGAGCAAAGACCTCAGGCACAGGCCATCCGGAGTTTGGAGCCGGAGCTAAACCTGGGCCTAAGCTCACGTCAGAAACTTCGGAGCGGCGGGAGGCTGCCCTTGCTCTGCCTTTCGGCTTATTTTCCTCGTGATGAGAAAAGCAGCAGCGGCCGGGCACAGGCAGCACACCGCCGGGCTGCCGGGAAAGCGCTGCGAGGCAACGTGTGATTTGTGAAAATGCCAAAATACATTACAGAATGTCAGAATATTTTCATGCGGATTTTTTTTTTTTTTTAAGTTTAAACATATTTGCTTCATTTAAAAGAGCAAGGGAGTACTCAAATTCTTCCAAACACAGAAATACCTACCCACGGCACCGCTTGTGGACCGAGGCAGGGCCGACGAGCAGTCGCTTCGGGCTCTCAAGTCGCATCAACATTTTTGTTCATTTTTGCTTGGTTTCTGCTTGTGGATTTTTGTTTGGTTTTTTTTGTTTGTTTGTTTGTTTGTTTTTTAACATGCATTTTCTTTCTCTGAAAACGGCCAGTCTTGTCTTCAGCGTGCAAAGGAAAGCAAATATAAACCCCAGTTATATGTTCAGGGCTCTAAGCAGCAGCCGCACTGGCAGAAATCTTTGAGCTGGTGCTCGTGAAACACCCCAGGGAACGGGAGGCTGGGCCCAGTTGGCCTCTGCTGCAATCAGGGAAGCGGCTCGTTCACACCGGCAAGTGCAGGTTTGACCTTTCTCCATCCGTGCCTTCATCCTCAGCGCTTACTGGTTTGTGCTGGGTGGCTGTGGGAGGAGGTGAGCTCCCGGAAACGGGACTCATGGAGCTGCCCCAAAGGGATATTGCTCTCTTTTCATAGAATCACAGGATGGTTTGGGTGGGAAGGGACCTTAAAGGCCACCCAGTGCCACCCCCTGCCCTGGGCAGGGACACCTCCCACCAGCCCAGGTTGCTCCAACCCCATCCAACCTGGCTTTGTTGTTGTTGTTGTCGTCAAATCAAGGCATTTTCTGATGGTGAGTGTTGCAGAGGAAGAAGAGGTTCACGCTTGCATCTGAACGGGCTTTTGCTGAGGGTCACACGTATCGCAGCGGGACCTGCCCTTCCCAGCGCAGGGCACGGCACAGACACCCCGATCCCCGCTCTTAATCCCAACCGCTGACACGGAAAAACCCTTTTACTTTGGGCAGCGCCTTATTTATACCATAAAGCAGCACTGTTGCTTTTAATTATTTTTTCGGGGGGATACTTTTCCACGAGAAACTATGCCAAAGTCTGTTTTTCTGTTGAGAATGCCCCGGCAGCGCATCTTTTGCAAGTGGAGGCAAAAGAGCGGGTGGGTGCCCAGGGATGCAGTGTGTGGGCAGGACTTTTGTTTCCTTTGTTTTGCTTCAATTTGTTCTCACCAAGCATTCAAGTGTTTTTGTATAAGAGGCTGCTTAAACTGCAGGCGAATAACTTAGTTGTCTTGGTTAGACGTGCAGGTACCTCCGTGGCTGGTTATTTATTTATAAGCTTGCCATCTCTGCTATAAAAAGATTTGTAATACCCCAATAATAAATGCATTCATCACCACATCTTCTGTAATCACCACAGCTCCTGAGCTGCTATTTGGCACTCATTAGCTGAAACTCCCATTCACCTATAATTTATGAGAAGCATACAATTATGTGTTATCACTACTTCAAGTGATTACTACACTGTATGTTTTTAAGATAATGGCATGAAACACTCCATGATGAATTACACCTCTCTAGGTAGCTTTGCTTCTGTCATTAACTCTATTATTTTACTTAAACCAACCTGGAGAGAATTGCGTTGCAGGGCTGGTATTACCTTCTCAGAGAAGAGTCCCAGGTCAATACCGACCCGATAACAGACGTGACACCGCACGCTGTTATCTCCCGCCTTGTGTCTCCTGCCCTACCCATAGATTAGACGTTATTGTAAGGAAATCCTAAAATCTAACTTGTTTTCACTTGGAAAGAATGTTTTTTCATTAAGCCTTGTTAGTGAAAAAAAGGCCTATTCAGGAAGAACACGTGAAACATAAAAGCTGAATGTTTGTTAAGAAATCCCCGGAGGCCGGGCCGCTGCAGCCCGTGCGCTGCCGGGAGAGGGGCGAGGTGGGGTTATCCCAGCTCCGCTGGAGCAGCACCACCCACGCCTTTGTCGACATTTTTTTCTCACTGTGCTTGCTGCATTTTAGACTTAAGAGCCAAGCCGGTAGAGAATCAAAGCGTCGCATTGATTCTGCGGGCAGACGTCGGGACATTTCCCGGCGTTGGGAGGCAATGGGGTGGGCAGCAGGGTCACCGCGCTGCCTGCTCCCAGTGGCCAGCCAGCAGCAGGAGGGAGGCTGCGGCGTCGGGAGAAACCCTTGGGGCAGCCGAGGAAGTCGGGACACGTTCCTGCCCGCAGAAGGGGAGCTCCCACCGCTGGTCAAGCTGCTGCCAATGGGGTCTCTGGATTCTCGTGGAGAATCATCCAATGGAGCACAGATTTAGGGGGAATTCCTACATTTTTCTTTTATAACATATTTTAAATGACTGGTAAATAGCATTTGCCCTTTGTCCCTATCACACCTGCCTTTTGGTTTGGTCTTCTAAAACATTGCATTCCCTGGAGGGGTTCAAGGCCAGGTTGGACGGGGCTTGGAGCAACCTGGGCTGGTGGGAGGTGTCCCTGCCCAGGGCAGGGGGGTTGGAATGAGATGATCTTTAACGTCCCTTCCAACCCAAACCATTCTATGAGTCTGTGATTATGGAGGCAAGTGCAGAAATGCAAGCAGAGCAAGTTTATATCAAGGAGGTCTGTGCACATGGGAGCCCACCCGCACGTCCGACTCCAGGGGACCTCCCGCGGGGCCAGCTGGTGGCCCCGGCTCCCTCTCCTGGGCTGGGAGCTCAAAACTTTGGGTGGATATTTGTGTTCAGTGTGGCGATTCCCTGGTTTCCCCTGGACGAAGCCGGTCGGGGCTGCTCTCTGCTCCTCGGCGCAGGCGATGTCTGCTGCCCTCAAGCCCGTCTCACTCTTTTCTGTAATGTGCCGCAGCTGGTGTGAGCCCCGCATCGCCATCATGCCGTATCCATTATCAAATTACGGCATTTATGTGGTTGTTGGGTATAACAGCCACCCGACACTCATTATTGCATCCTGAGAGCGCGTTACTCTAACAGTCTCCCATTGTAAGCCCTCATTTTTTTGTCAGAGCTTATTGCGTCAGTGAAGAAACCTTTGTTTCACTTTAGCATTAAAAATAAAGGCTAATGTAACTGTTCTGAAACTGAAATAAATGCAGTTAATTAGTATCATGGCTGTTTTAATTCAGTTACATATTTCTGGATGCTAACATCCTTCAATACCATGCTGTGATATTGAAAATTTGGAAAGTAACACGGGATTTTAATGGTATTTCTCATCCTCTAGCCGTGATCCTTTGCCTTGCAATGGTCTCGGAGCTTATGTTGTTTTTTATTCCTTTCATTTGTGTTTCAGTGACGTGTGGCAAAAAATGCCGGGGGGGGGGGGGGGGGGGCGGGAATTGCCACCTGGGTTGGCTTTCGCCGTCAGAAGGAAGAGCTGACTTATTCCTATAACATAAACAGAATTGGCTCTCGAATTTTCAAAGACCCCTCTCCCTTAGGAAAAGTGCAAAATAATAAAGACAAAGCCATGCCGTGAATTGTTTGCTTACTTTTCTGCGTATGCAAATTCTTCTTCATAATTTCTGGAAGTCAGTGTTTCTAGATCATAAATCTTTAGGAATTAATAAATATCCAAGGCAGCAGCCAGCACCTTTTAAATATTTCAAATAATGTGATTAAGCTGGGAGTCGCTCTCTAAAAATGAAACTAAGACTATCAGAATCAATAATATTGCGTGATATCATTTCTGAGTCTTCAAAGAGAAAATATTACGTGCTTCCATGAAATAATTAATTAATAAACAATAATTCTTGGCTTTACAGACTACTGTTTTGTTCCTTTTAATATGAAAACGTATGTGTGAAAAGGGGTGGGAATATTTTCATGTAAATAAAAGCAGCCAATGAACTTAGTGCGGTTGCGATGCTGACGCTTTCTCTGCCCTCGTCCATGGAAAAAGGCCACTCCGTTGTGGCAGGAGGTAGGTACACACTATGGCCATCGCTGGTGGCTGTGATGAGGCCGGAGAAGTAAGCGAGCAATTCACAGCATGGTTTTGTCTTTATTGTTTTGCACTTTTCTTAAGGGAGAGGGGTCTCCTGCCCGGCTTGGAGGGATCGGCAGGTTGAAACCCATCCGGATTGAAACTGAAATAACATCAGCTGCAGAGGAAATTACATTTAAAATCTTGTGCAAGTAGAACAGTGAACACTTTTGCTATTATTTACTAATATTCTACTGATTTCCCGTTTAAGATATTTCAGACTTAGGTATTAATCCATGTTTTATCTGCAGACAGATTTCCTATGATCTCTGACAGCACCTCAAGGCAGCAGAGTTTATCAGGTCAGGAAGCTGGAGGCGTGTGATGAAAAAGTTTTATTTGGCTTTCTCTGCCGGCCGTTTCGTCCTGCTCCCTCTCCCCGTCCTGCCGTCTGTCCCTTCCCCGTGCCGGCAGGTCCCTGGCGCCTTTGTCATACCTGACGGTAGAGCAGAAAATCTGACGGGCTCTCGCAGTGAAAAACTCTACGTCAACTCTCTGCAGCGGGGGAAGAGGCACAGGAGCAGCGCTGGGAGGTTAATTATGCTAATTACTCATGAAAATTCAGGTAGCACATATCCCCATTTATTTCAGGCAGTTTGCCAGGTAAAAAGCTCTGCTCTTTTCGGAAAAGTCCGCAGGTCAGCAAATATTTAAAGAATTATCTCGGTTTCGTCCTAAGTTTGCAGATCTCCGGTTTGAGCTGCGGTTGTAGACGGCAGTGAATTGGGCTGCCGAGAACGGCGGGAAGGAGAGGGTGGTAGGTGTGGAGGAACATCTTTATTTAAAGGAGGTAATTACGAATAAGTGTATTGATACGGTGCTCGATGAATTATTTGACTGCAAACACTGGGTAAAATGTCTCATGCGTGTCTCGTCTGCTCGGCTTGGAAGGGGAGGAGATGCTACAACAGGGTCGGCTCCTTTGCTGTCAGTGCAGCGGATTAATCTGCTCTTTGCCCAAAGATGCCCCGGGGCAGAGGCTCTGGGAAGGGACCAGGCGAGGCTGGAGACTCGGTGACCCCCCGCACGGGGCTGGTAAGAGCGAGGAAGGTTTTCCCGGAGGGATCCCCCTGGGTGGCATCCCTCAGTCTCCGGTGGCATCTCCTTCCCCACGCTTGGAAGGGGACTGGCCTTGGAGACTCTCCACCCTCTGCAGCAGAGATGCACTCCATCTTTTGAACCTGAAGGGAAAACTTGCTCTAAAAGAGGATTTGGTACCAGCTTGAGTCTATAGTGCGTAAAAAGCAGAACGCCCGCAGAGCAAAGATCAAAGGAAAAAGGCTCATTTGTGCACGTTAACACCTCAAGGTATAATCAGAGCTCCTTCCACCAGTGACGGGGAAAGGCAAAGAGCAACGGAGACATCGGGACTCGCTGGTTGTGGAGCAGGAAAGTTGGTAGCAGGGTGGGAGGGAGGAGAAAGGGGTGGCCAGCCAGATGAAGGGGTGGTGGGAGCAGAAGCCGCGGTGGACCTGGTGGACATGGTGGGGCCAGGACGTGTGCTGGGAAGAGGCAGGATGCTGCGGGGGGGGTCATAGGGGAACAAAGCAGAGTTTGCAGTGTTTGCAGGACTACACTAAATGCAGCAAAGTTTACAAATCACAGAATCACAGGATGGTTTAGTTTGGAAGGGACCTTAAAGCCCCCCCAGTGCCACCCCCTGCCCTGGGCAGGGACACCTCCCACCAGCCCAGGTTGCTCCAAGCCCCGTCCAACCTGGCCTTGAACCCCTCCAGGGATGGGGCAGCCACAGCTTCTCTGGGCACCCTGGGCCAGGGGCTCACCACCCTCACAGCAAACAATTTCTGCCTCACATCTCATCCAAATCTCCTCTCTTCCAGTGTAAAACCCTTCCCCCTCGTCCCATGGCTCCCCTCCCTGATCCAGCGTCCCTCCCCAGCTTTCCTGGAGCCCCTTTAGGGCCTGGAAGGGGCTGGAAGGTCTCCCCGGAGCCTTCTCTTCTCCAGGCTGAACCCCCCCAGCTCTCCCAGCCTGTCCCCCCAGCAGAGGGGCTCCAGCCCTCCCGGCATCTCCGGGGCCGTGTCCTGTTTGCTGACAGCTGGTGGCTGCACAGAGAGAAAGACACTGAAATCTATATTTGATCCTTTAGCACCACTTTTCCTTAATCCCGGCTATTCTGGGGCCGTTGCAGAGAGGCAGCGCAGAAGGGCCCGCGGTGGGTTTGGAGCGTGTCTGAGCGGGAGCGGGCGGCTCGGCTCCGGGGGAGCGGGGGCTGGAGAGGGGCAGGTTCGGAGGGAGAAACCTCGTCCCAGCTCAGCTGGGCGCTGCTGGTGTCCTTCAACCACAGCGGATTTTTAAAGGTAGATCTAAGAGCTTCAACATCTAATGGAGATGCCAGGCAAAGCAAAGCCGGTTATTTATTTTAGATCTGTTTTGGCTGCCGTGAGAGAAGGTTTTGGGGTTCTGATTTTAAACTCTGTTTAACAACAACTGCCTTGTCTGCCCTGCTTTACGTAACTCCTGTTTATCAAGACTTCCCAGAAACCGCCTTTGCAGATTTCTGTCCCATTCACGACACAGCAGTCTCCCTCTGCAGGATAATTTGACCTTTGCATGTTTCATAAATTGCGTTTGTTCTGGGGGGGAACTCGAGGGGGAGGGAGCTGGGGCTTGGTGGGCACCAGCCCGGTCACCGGCCATCGGTGCGTCAGCTCCCTGATGTCTGAGACTGTTCTGTAAAGAAATAAAACGCTATGATGACAATGAGCAGCTTCACAGGGGTTTTTTCATGCAGAATCCCATGCTTTGAGCAATAGTAGACATGATAAAACTGATTTGGGGGACAAAAGTAAGAGGATCACCTGTAATCGCACCTGAGTTATTTTTATTGTTCAGAGAAGCTTCCTTGGTGTAACAAACCTTTAAGATGTTATTCTTAAGAATCCATGGAGAACCCGTAGAAGTCAGTTGTCAGATCAGCGGTAAAAGGACGTTGCAAAAGCTCTTTGCAGGTTTCTGGTGGGCTTTTCTGGTTCTGGAGCTTGGATGGGTCAGTTTATGTCCCGAGATTCTGGGTGTTTTCCTAGGCCGAACCCTGCCCCGGCCTTGCTCCCTGCCCTTGCTGCCGAGCTCGGAGCCCATCTGCTTTACAGCAGGGAAATTTCAGCAACACTGGGTTTTTTTGCAAAGGATTTTCTATGTTCTGAAGAGAGCGGCTACAACTCAATGCCAAAACCAATTTCACTGGGAAAAAAAAGACGCTGCAGTAAGCAATAACAACTCCGTTACGGGCTTCACATCTGCTTTGGTGAGCACTCGCCCACCGCGGGGTGACGGGCAGGGGGTGCTGCCGTCCCCGTGGGCGTTACAGCCGCCTCCTCCGGCACCCAAAGCGCCAGTTACATAAAACCGTAAAAAATTTCAAGTCAAATTCCTCTAGTATTTTTAGGGAAAAGAAAGGATTCCAGGACTTTCTGTAAATGAGATAGATAGAACTTTTAACCTGAACCGCAACAGGCTTACTGGTTTTAGAGAGACAGCCTACACAGAAATGAGTCATGTTCTGACCTGCAATATGTCTCTCACCGTCCGGGGATGTGTTTTGTGGGGGAAGCATCTCACGGTCTGTCCCTTGGGCTTCTCAGCGGTGTGTGTGAATGACTCTGCAGCTGGGCAGCGCGATAGCCCCCGGGGGGCGATTCCTGGCCCATCGTCCTGTGGCTCCTCCTGCTCATCTCCCACGGTCCCACCATTGGGAGAGGAGCAGAAACCACGAGCTGGGAGCATTAGATGGAGGCCCATGGGGCTGAATGGGTGTATGTGAAGGGCTGCGTGGGTTGAATCGAGAGCAAGTCTTGTGAGGGGCGGCTGAGGGAGCTGGGGGTGTTCGGCCTGGAGAAGAGGGGGCTGAGGGGAGACCTTCTCGCTCTCCACAGCTCCCTGAAAGGAGGGGGCAGCCGGGGGGGTCGGGCTCTTCTCCCAAGGAACAGGCCATGGGACAAGAGGGAATGGCCTCAAGTTGTGCCAGGGGAGGTTTAGGATGGACATTGGGGAAAATTTCTCCACGGAAAGGGTTGTGAAGCATTGGAAGAGGCTGCCCAGGGCAGTGGTGGAGTCGCCATCCCTGGAGGGATTTAAAAGCCGGGCAGACGCGGTGCTGAGGGACGTGGGGTAGTGGGGGTTTGGCAGCGTTAGGTCAGTGGTTGGACTCGATGATCTGAAAGGTCCCTTCCAACCTAAATGAATGATTCTATGATTCTGTAAATTTACCTACAGATTTATAAGACAGTTTTCAACTTACTTATCCTTGTAGCTTTGCAGTCTGGGTCAAGTAAGTAAGTAGCTGCACAAGAAATGAGGATAATGGTAGCTTTTGGTCCTGCTTCAATGAAGATTTTTTTCATTTGAAGTACCACCCGAGTGCTATCCAGAGGCAACCCCAGAGCGTGTGTTGAAGGCTGTTTGGAGGTAGATGTATGTCAGACGTTAATGTGATCCATGGACCACGGGAAAGCTCTCCGTGCAGTTTGTCTCAAGGGCAGCGAGGTGGGAGCTCCAGCCCCGGCTGCGCCGTGAAGGCTCTTGTAGAAAGGGACCGTATGCGGTTTTAATTAAGAAACCGAGAAGAACTGGTTTTTTTCAAAGATTAATAGGCCTATGTTTTAATTATGGGGAAATAATAGACTAGAGAGCTAGGAAAGTGGGAGGTATCAGAAAGAGTGGATTAAAAACTTTAAGGAAGCTGGGCGAGGCTATATTTTTCTGTACTCAAAATTACAGAAGATCATCCCCATTAATAATGACCGGAAAAAAAATAATAAATCTTCTGCTGTATATGAAAGCTAACATTAAAATCTATTTTTTATGCTTGTTGGGTAGAGAATTTCTGATTACAATCATCAGTTAAAAAATAAATTGTTCTTTTTTCCAATATTCTAAATTTAAAAATAGAATAATTATTTCTGATTTCAGCTATAGTTTAATCAATACTTTTCCAAGCGAAGTAAAGGTAAACAGAGCAAAAGTCACTTTTATTTAACGATTGTTATGCTTTCATTAATTGTGCTGCAGAGTTATTAAATTCTAAAAAGAATTGGCCCTATGCGTAGATTTTAAAAATTACGTTGCAGGAAATGCTGCCGTGAGGCGCAGGAAGTTTAAAAATAAACAAAGTTTAAGGAAAGAGAGGAAAGAGGGAAGACAGGGAAGGGCACGGATATTTGCGGTTTGCACTGGTTGTCATCTTTTCAACTAATTATCGCCCATGCGCTACTGTAAGAGGTGTTTCACCGCGGGACGTGAGTGCCCACCAGCGCTGAGCGGCGACGGGCCGCAGCCCCCGCCGTGCTGGTGCTGAGCTCGGGCGGGAGCAGCTCTGCACCGTCAGCAGCGTCACCCCACGGGGGTTTGCGTGTGCTGGTCCAGAACTGTGCATTGGTCTGGCACCATTTTGCCACGTCTTTATGGCACTTAAAGCTAGCAGAAGCTGAAGAAGTTTTGGGCTTTTAGCTTGAGGCTCCGACTCCTCCTGAGGGAGCTGCCGGGGGTGGGGGCTCTGCGGAGCTCCACCTGAAATCCAAGCTCTGCTCACGCTCACTTCTCAGGTTTGCTCCCCTCCCCGATCCAGAGTCCCTCCCCAGCTTTCCTGGAGCCCCTTGAGGGACTGGCAGGGGCTGGAAGGTCTCCCCGGAGCCTTCTCTTCTCCAGGCTGAACCCCCCCAGCTCTCTCAGCCTGTCCCCACAGCAGAGGGGCTCCAGCCCTCCCAGCATCTCCGGGGCCTCCTCCGGCCCCGCTCCAACAGCTCCGTGTCCTTCTGCTGTTGGTGCCCCAGAGCTGGAGGCAGCGCTGCAGGGGGGTCTCCCCCGAGCGGAGCAGAGGGGCAGAATCCCCCCCTCGCCCTGCTGCCCACGCTGCTGGGGATGCGGCCCAGGCTGCGGGGGGGTTCTGGGCTGACAGCGCACGTTGCTGGGGCGTGTTGAGCTTCTCATCCACCAACACCCCCAAGTCCTTCTCCCCAGGGCTGCTCTGAGATGCCCGGGTTGCCACCGAGCGTGCCCCGATCTCTGCCGGCACAGTGGCCTGGGGAGGGTGCACGTGCAGCCAGGGAATTTCACCTTCCTGTAGGAGCTGAATCCTTGTGGGGTTTCAGTTAAAAGAGCTGGTTTTTTTCCAGATATGTTCACGTTCATGCAATGAAAATAATACAGAGTTATCACTTACTATTTGCAGCTTAAGAAATAATGTTAAAATACTGTTCTTGGTTAAAATGAAGACGTGCATCCGGAGATGGAGCGTGCGAGCCATACAAGTGTTGGGGGCTGTGTGGGGGGGGGTTGTGGTGCTGCAGCCCCAGTCCCCGCGCACTGGTCCCATCCCAGGGCCTTGCTTGGGGTCGGTATTTTTGTTTTCTCGGTGTTTATTCTGTGCAAATGTTCATCCGTACGCCATCGGTAGGTTATGTCACACCAAGCATACGTGGGAAGACTGCTTTTTCATCGAAAATTATAAACGCGAGGGGGGGAAAAGACCAAGCTTTCATTTAAAGGGGGAAAAAATCCTTATTTGTCCTTATTTCTGTTCCTCTGCAATAATGACAGCGCAGAAGCGTTGCCTCCGATGGCCAAGAACACACGTGGGTGAGTGTGATGTCCAAGCTGGCGGCAGAATAGTTTTCAGCAACAACTGCGCTTTCAGAAATGAGAAGTGATTTGCAAGCAGAAGGGGATTGAATTTGCTGGATTAGAAAACATTTCTGAGATGAATCATTTGATTGCTTCCTCCGTGGAGTAAATATGCACTTTATCCATCGCATCTCGCGTGTGTGGTGGGAAAATACAGTGCGTTGGCTGCTATTTGATTTGAAGGCTATCCAGTGCAAAATATTTCAGCCAAATTCCGCAACATTTTCAAATCAGTTGACTCCCGCGGCGCTGGGGAGCTTGCGGGGGTTGTGAGTGAATGCAGCGAGAAGGGTGCTTTGGGCTGTTGAAGGAGCCTGGCTGAAGTAAAATATTTAACCTGTTTTCAAAGAACCGTATTTGGAATATAATTTTTAGTTTGAAACCCATGTGCTTCCGCAACACCACATACTTCGTCAGGGCCTGAACAAGACTGAAATGTTTTCTCCTGTTTACATTTTTATGAATAGTTTGTGTGATTTTTTGTCTTTTTCATCGAACTTGAAAAGCTTTCTCAACAGCTAAACATCTGTTCCATCGTTAGTCCTTGCTTTTCATGTTTTATACGGCAATTGTATACCGCGTACTTTTTGTTAATTAGTGGGGTATAGAAGAAAGTTGAGTTTAGCAGGTTTTCATCTCTGTCCACCTATGAATGGATAAAGCAAAATTTCTTATTTGTTTTAGAAAGTTATTTTGAGAAAATACCTTTGTATATCAAGTAAACCAGCAAGAGGTCTCATGTTCCTTTCTGCACTGCTGTATCTCGCGTCTTCTCAGCGGGAAAGCCTTGATATCAAACGGGCTGTGTTTATATGAGAGTTTTCGGGAACCTTTGGGGCTTTCAGAGCGTGTGCCTTGAGGAGGCTGTGAGGATGCTTTGGAGCTGCCGCGACGGCAGCCCCGAGCACTGCCCTTCTCAGCGGGGTTTTCAGGTGGTTCGCTTTGCGTCTGATGAGAATTCCACTTTTGTCTTTAATTAAATAACCAAAAATTTCATCTTTTATTATCTTTCTCTTTTTTTTTTTTTTTTTTTTTTTTTTTAAGCAAGGCTAATTTCTTCCTTACAAGCTGCACAGACAGCAGGGAATTTGGGGCTGGCTTTGTGTGCTGGGAGAGGAGGAGGCTGGTCTTCTCTTTTGTGGGAAGAAGGCATAGTGTTAACGCATTCTTGCGTGTTGTTGGGTGTATGTGTGTGTATAAACCACAAGGGAGTTAAATAAAATGGTAAACTGTCACTGAAACTACAGGCTACCTTCAAAAATATTAATTTATAACTGGCTGCATCCAGCTGCTGCGGAAATACCAGTAGAAAAGAAACGCATTGTAGAAAAACATCAGTGAATCTGAGGTTTCTCTGCTTCTCCCCAGTTTTCTGTTAATTAGAATCAATTTGAAAATGTTCCTAAGACTTTGAAAGCGGCTCCTTGCCTTCTCCGAATGGGTCCAGAGCCCACAACAGGGACTCACAGACGGCAGCTGGGCTCTCCGTCCTCAAAGTGATGCTTCCCCGTGACATCCCAATTCTCTGCTATATAAACTGTGATTTTTTATCCCGTGTCGCACGCAGCTTCTCTCAGAACCCTTTCAGATTTCACGTTGAGATCATTAATTAAATGAATGGTTATTTTCATCATCCATTTCTGAAGAATTTCAGCCTGATGCTTCTAGTTTCTTGTTCCTAAAGGGAACGTCATTTTTCCCCTTAAACAATACCGCCATATGCTTAAGCTACGAAATCATCATTTTCTCCCACCTAACAGTTTCCACAGTTGCGCTATTTTAATGTTTTATCAAAGAGGTGAGATCTATTGCATTCTCTCCTTCTGTTGGATTTCCTTCATGTAAAAAACCTCTTTATCAAATAAAAACGTCCCACTAGTCTGTTGCACTTTGTATTACCTTCCTTCAACTTTTAAAGTTGTTTTAAAGCCTTAAGTTCTATTGGTTAGCCTAAAATTTGCCCAATTCATTCTCCGCATTTTCCTGAATGTAGGTAATACATTTATGGTTTCCCAGTCACATACCGTCACTTTCAGGTTGCTTAAAAAGCCCCACGTGCTCCTGGATTTGCAGTTTTGTGCTCTCACACGTGAGAGCATCAGGTTTATGCTCTGCCCTTGGCTCCCGTTAGCTGCTCTGCCCTTTCCCACGTGCCGGATGCCACCTCCTTTACGGAGAAGAGGAGTTTAGCGCTCAGCTCGGTTTTGAGCCATAGTTAGACATCCTTAACCTCATTGCAGACAGGCTCAGCCTTTTCATCAGCTCATAGAAATAAAGTTCCTTCTGCACGCTCTCTCTGCCCTTTTATCCCCTCACTTCTCTGCCACCGAGAGGGACTCTCCTTGCTGGCCGTTCCTCCTGGACACCCTTCTCCCAGTCCTGTTTTCCCATGTTTTTTACCCAAGCTATCACCCTTTTCTTTTGCTCAGGCGTCACCTCCTGTCTCCAGCCCTCCTGCTTTTATGACAAACGTTTCCTTGTCTATGGCAAGGTGGTGCTTGGAGTATCTCCGGAGTTTATGTTCTCCTTGTATTCTTGTACTTCACACAGTCCTGTGCTCTGCGGGTGCTTATTGGGTTTCCTCCCATCATTATGTTTTCTTTCCTCACTTGCTGCTCTCTCATGCGTTTTCCTGGCTGCGCACGAAAATCATCGTTCTGGCTGAAGTTCGAGACAGAGCATCCCTGGGTGCCTCGCCCGGGGACTGCTTTCACTGTCAGACACTGCAAGGTACCACACAGACCGCGTCGCCCGAGCACCCGTTGAACACGCGGCCGGAACGCCCGTGGGACTGAGGAGTGGTCTTTATCGTCCTTTCTGTCTCCTGTCGCCAGCGCACTCCCCTCTTTCCAGGTGACAGAAAAGTTTGATGGCTACTCCAAAGCCAGCAACTCCAAAGTTCACTTAAAAATTAGAGCATTTCCTGGGACCATTTTTCCCCCACCAGCCTGGGACCATTTCTCCCCTGCCAGCCCGTGTGCCGCTGAGTGGCCGCTTCTGTGGTCCCACCAGCCAGGGGTTCCTCAGCTCCGGCGCAGCTTCATGTCCTCTGGCATCACCCCGTGTCTCTCGGCCGCCGCTCCGCCCGTCCGAGGGTCTGGAGAGCCGCGCGGTCCCACCAGCGCCTCTGCGGGGATCCCGCCCCAGCAAACCTCCACTTTCCTTCTCTCCCGGTTTGAGGGCTCAAACCACGACACCTTCTTATTTACTTCATTGCGCGACAAGTCCTGTCAGCGTTATTCACCACCTTCCTTCTGCTTTGCCCCTGCCGTCCCGTCATTGCCTTGATGCCGTGCTATCCCTGGGACTCGGCAGGGACACGAACAGCATCCCTCGCCGCGCAGTTCCCCTCACCCCCGGGTGCAAGGGAGCGGCTTCGGATGGAAGGCTGTTTTAGAGAGAAATTCCAAATGCTTCCTCATAACGCAACACAAAATATTGACAACAGCAGCATATTGCAGCACCTAATTACCTTAGGAGAAGGTAATACTTCTGCTACGCCTGGGTGGCTTTTTTTTTGGTTGTGTATCTACAGAAAAGATTTTCAATTAACACTGACCTTTAGTACTCCGGCTGGTTTTTGAATCTACAGATGGCGAAAGGGACTACAAATTAGATTTTGCGGTATACCTTGTTCTTTATATTTCTCAACTGATTAGTTTCAGGCAGTTTGCGGCACCTACGCTGGTATGTTCAGCTCGCGAGTCCCTCGCAATCTCCGGTGCCGTGTTCGAACCCCCGAGATGTTGTGTAGAAATTCTGTCAAACTCGTCAGATCTGTCTGTTTTCATTCTCCAGCTGTACTTTTTACTCATTTAAAAGAAAACAAAAAAAACAAAACAAAACAAAAAACAAAAACACAACCAAAGCCTTTACTTCACGGAGGAAAATTTTTGAACTAAAATTTAGCAGGAAAGTAGTCTGTGGTACATCTGCTTCTGATTGCAGGGGTCTCGCTATTCACCCAGCTCCAATTAAGGTGGCTATTATACCCTGCAGAGTATTTTTAGTTATTGTTCTCATAAGTGTAAAAACTCTAAAGTATGGTATGGCATAATAAACAAATCACGTTCGTTTGAGTCGATACCATACCAAAGATGTCTTAAAAAATACGTAGTGGAGCTGTGCTTTGTATTTCATTGCTCTTGTCAGCAGGGAAATACATGCTAATTGAATGCGTGTTTGCTTTAAACAAGATGTCTCGAATATGATTAGCAATGACAAATCTAATAACCTTTTGGAAAGAAAAAAATACTGTTTTGGATTCTAAGACGTCATTAGAGTTTTTGGTGGAAAAAGTCTCTTGGTTCCGTAACCAAGCAGCCAGGAGTTGGCTGTGTCTTAGGAAAAGGGCAATAATTTTGCAGGTGCCTCCTCCTCATCCCGACGGGCTGAGAGTGGAGCAGAAAGGGCTGCTCCGACAAAGTCATTGAGCCCGGGGCACAAATAATTGAGACTTTCTACATCCTGCTCCACTGAACACCCACAAGCAGGAAAATCAGGAAGGAAGAACTTAGCGGAAAAATATATTTACATTTACTGTGTATTTGTAAGATAGGCTTTGGGTTTTGTGGTGATTTGCGAGTTAAGAAATGACTCGTGTTTTGAGGTTCAACTCTAGTCCGTTGCAGCCGTATTCACTCTCAAAATCAATAGCAAGTTAATGGTATTTAAAAACTCCTACGTTTTCGTACTTACGGTTCCACCTTCTTTCCCAGGTGTTACCTGGAAGATGGAGCTTCGAAGGGGGCCTGGCTGAATCGGTCGAGTATTATTTTTGCTGGAAGTGATAAATGGTCGGTCGATCCTCGAGTTTCGATCGCGACAGCGAACAGAAGAGAGTACAGCCTGCAGATCCAGGACGTAGACGTGACGGATGACGGCCCATACACTTGCTCTGTGCAGACTCAGCACACTCCTAGAACGATGCAGGTGCACCTAACGGTACATGGTACGTGTTTAAAACAATTGCAAATTGTTATGCTAGAAAAAAAATAGTTTCTAGATGGAAGCATCAGCTAAGTACATTTTAAAGATCTTTTTGTTGGTTCTTTCTTTCCTTTTTTTCTTGGATGTATGTGGTCATAGACTGTGTGCCATTGGCCCTGGGGCCCTGAAAATTAGCCCAGAAGGGTCTCCAACTTGCCAAAATCAGGTTTAAATCCTCGCTCCTGCTCTGCTGACAAGATGTAAAAATTGGACAAGATGTAAAAATTTACGAGGAAAATACCAGTACAATAGTCGAGGTGTCGCTCCCTGCAGCGGTACTCTGCAGGTGTCTGTCACTTCGGAATCGCTCTCCTGCGTGGCTCAAAACTTGGTTATTTCTATTGTTAATTGTTAATTATTGTTAATAAGAACAGTCCATTCATTCCCGTGAGACAGATTTCTGTTATAAGGGCTGCAGGTCAACACAGTCAGTTTTACACACGTGGAAGTAATATTAATTGTCTTGTTCCGGAGTTGAACAATTCTTAGTTTTGATTGTCTGTAATGCTCTCGTGCAAGGAGCTAAAAAATAAAGTTGGAAATTAATTGCATGTATGAAACATATAAACAGGAGCTTAAAATTAATTAGGCTAACTACAAGTATGTAGAGAAATAATAACTCAATAGTTAAAAATATGCATAATTATTAAGCGATTGCATTTATATCTTCAGAAATGCAAAGTATAACCTAAGGCTTTAACTTATTAGTCTTTGGTGTAATCATGATTAACATTTTCTTTTGCATTTTTATGAGTAATAAAGCAATGAATATGAAACAGAAGAATTCAAATGGCAATCTCTATTAATCCATATGGCACACCAAAATCCCTTACAAATGACATGTATGAAATGCTTCTCAAACTAATTATCCGTAACCACTGGACCTTTGGACCACGATGGTTTGCAGGAACGTTAGATGTGGCTCTGTAAGAGCTGAGTGTATTTGTTGCATCAAGAACATCATTTCATTAGTGCAGCCAAAAAGCCATCACTTAGTCATTTTTGTAACCTTCCTTGGAGGCGGCTGTTGTGTGAAGACCCATAAACGTACTGTTTGTGGGGGGTTGTTCAGGGATTGCAGGAGTATTTTTGTGCTGTCGGGCTGGGAAGCTGGAATGAAGAAGCTGGGACAGTATCACTTATCATTTCAATGGCATATATATATTCAGTTACTCCATTATTACTTCAGTTATATTTTAGGTAGGAAGTAGGGACCAGCTCCATGAAGCACAGCCAGAACAAGTGAGCCATTTTCAAAATAAGGTTAAAAAAAATAAATCCCTGTCCCTGTGTGTTTTCCTGGGTAGTTCTCTTGGCGCTCCTCAAGCGGGGAACGCTGCTGAGCTCCCCGCCGCAGAGCGCGGTCCTGCATCCGCTGGGCGCAGAGCGGGATGAGCAGCTCTGGAGGATTCCCCATGCCGTCTCGGTGATGACTGGGGCCATTTCTTGCCGTTCCAGCTCGTATCTTTACGTACGCGTTACTATAGACGTCAATAATTACCAGCCGTGCAACGGGTGCTGGGTGGGTCAGATGCGAGTCCCACCACCCGCCCGTCCCACTCGGGTGGGATCCCACCTTGGAGCAACGCTGGGGTTCGCCGGGCAATCGAGAGAGGCCACATCACACCTGCTGCCGGCGCTGTCTGCCCAGCGAGCGGGATGGGACTTGCGCGTATGAGCACTTTTAACCAGGACGCTTCGTACTGACGCTGCTAATAACGCCGCGGCTTCCCCGTCCGTGTGCTGAGGCGGGGAGGCAGGGACGGGATTTACTCATCCTCTGAGATGGAGACTGACCCGTCGGAAAGGAACCGCGGCTGCAAAGGAAACATCAAGCCGCCAATTGGTGCCATGAGCTTATATAGCCTTTCCTGCTCAGCGGGGTTCGTAGGGACGATACAATAGCATTTTATGGAGGCAGTTTTATGTTTCCTTTTAATATCGTCCGTGGCTTTGTATTTCAAGATTAGACACAACTTCTGCTGTTGGGGAGAAATAAATGAAGGGAAAAGCAGGTCTTTTGCCAAAGTAAAATCATTCAGTCAAAGGGCTGGGTTTCCTTTTACGCTGTGAATACATGATCAGCAGCAGACCTGGGGCAGCGCATGAACTAACAAGAGAAAAGGAAAATTTAAAAGCAAAGTCTTAGCCCTTTAAAATTCCCCTGCCCACAGGCTGTATTCTATCGAGTAATGTTGAAAGAAGGCGTTCTCCTGCTGCAAAGAGCAGAGCTGGAAGAGCCAGGGCTGCGCGCATCGTGTCACAAATTAAATGAATAAAGACTTATGTCTGATCATAAGCTCCCAAATAGGTTCAAACTCCAGATTGCAGAACTATTTGCCGTAAAACTCCGCTTGAAAAGCTGTGTAAATCCAGCTCTCTCTCTTTTTTCTTCTTTTTTTGGTGTGTGTGTGAGGTCTTTCTATACGCACAGAGCCAGTAGCTGTCATTTCGGATATCCTCTTCGCTACGTGGGCTGACAATTTCTGAACACATTCATGCAAGTGCTTCAGAGAATAAATGCATTTTAATGGGTTAAAGATGCCTTAATTTCCACGAGTAAAAGATAGAAAGGTAACGTGATGGGTAAATAAGCGAGGCTGGAGGGAAGCGGCAGCCGCTCCATCGCTGTCCCAGGCGCGGATACAGGGAGCAGCGAGACCTCGAGGGTTTGGCCACAGTCAATCGGGGATCTGCGGCACAGCTTGAAGTTGAGTTCCAGCCTCCCAAATCCCTGCCCGTCGCCTTCACGAGGCCACCAAGTCAAGTCTAGGTCACTGTTGCTTATTTCACACTTACGCCTTTTTGTACCAAGAAAATTAATCAAGATAGTTAATAAAAAAAGAAAAAAAGCCTAATGTGTCTTTAGCCTGCATTTACATCAATGAAAGAAAAATCCCATGAAAGAGAGGAAGATAATCCAGTTAACTTTATTTCAGTGACCTTATTAAAAAGAAGTGAGAATTATGAAGGAAGTAATTAAGTAAAAGTTTAGAAGGTAGGAATTTGTAATCAACTCAGTCGACCTTGGTGCCAGATGCTTGATCTGAAAAGTCATGAACTGCAGATGATTTAAACGTCAGATGTTTGCCGCAGTAAACTAAAAACATGAAATACCTCTTACCATGCTGTATTGCTCATAATTTTTCTAGCAAAAGGTTGCAATTTCTGCCATTTTTAATCTGACATTTATTCTCCCGAAGTTTAAATTGCATCCTCCGAGCCGTGTTTCCCTTTCAATTTGCAAAAACATTAAGACGTGTTTACGGATCTCCTTGAGAATTGATTTCGCGGCGGGGCAGAGCGACGGGTCACAGCCCAGGGTCTGGGGTTCTCGCCGTGCGTCGGGGCGCAGGGATGGCGCGGCGGCACCGCGCGGGGAGGGGGCAGGTGGGGCTCCCGCTGGTGACCGCAGGGGGACAGAGGCCAGAACAGGGGGTTCAAAAGGACCCCGGCGCCGAGGGAGGGCAACAGGGTGATCGGGAGAATGGAGGACCCATCTGAACCAGATTCCTTTGTTTAACCTGGTGAAATGAGGGATTCGGGGGGAATTTTGTTGTGCTTTATTGATACACTTGGTGTGTATCACCAAGGGGAGGGAGAACAGGCCTGCTGGCTGGTACAAGACTCTGCGAATGGAACTCTCACAGCCTACAGGGACAGGCTGGGAGAGCCAGGGGGGTCTGCCTGGAGAAGAGGAAGCTCTGGGGAGACCTTCCAGCCCCTTCCAAAGGGGCTCCAGGAAAGCTGGGGAGGGACTCTGGAGCAGGGAGGGGAGCCATGGGACGAGGGGGAAGGGTTTTACACTGCCAGAGGGGAGATTTGGATGAGATGTGAGGCAGAAATTGTTTGCTGTGAGGGGGGTGAGCCCCTGGCCCAGGTTGCCCAGAGAAGCTGTGGCTGCCCCATCCCTGGAGGGGTTCAAGGCCAGGTTGGACGGGGCTTGGAGCAACCTGGGCTGGTGGGAGGTGTCCCTGCCCAGGGCAGGGGGTGGCACTGGGGGGGCTTTAATGTCCCTTCCAACCCACACCATGCTGTGATTCTGTGCTAACTTGGCCATGAGTGAATTTTGATGAGAGACGCGGGGAAGGTGCTGGTCCCCATCGTGCTGGGAGGGGCCGTCCAGGGAGAGTGGCCGGGGTGCAGGACAGCGGTTCACGCGGGGGTCTGGTGGGGCGGGGGTGACCACAAAGGCAATGAGTGGGGTTTGTGGCCGTGGTCTTCTGAATGATGGGATTAAGGATCTGGCAGCTCTGCTTGTCTCCTGGGACATGAACGGGAGCCTGGCCGTGCTCCTGGTGGCAGCAGCGCCGGGATCCGCTGGCACAGTCTGGGTCGAGGGGTGTTTTTCAAGGCTGCGTTTTGGTCTGTCAGGGACGCACAGCTCTAATAGATCCATGGTTTAGGCTTTTAGGTGTCGATAACGGGTCTCATTGCCTTTGCCACCCCCTGTCCCTGTCCCCCCACGGTCTGTGCTGCCCTTCCTTACCCCCGCTGCACCCTCTGCCCTCCCCATCCCGCCGGAGCCCGGAGCCTGCCTGCGTCGGCGCTTTCCATCGCTGCCAAGGTGCGAACACTGGGGAATGGGTGACACAAAAGCTTTCTTTCTTTAGTTACTTGACATCTTAATTTTGATTTCAATCTGTCCCATGCTGGGTGCGCCTGGGGCCACTCCCGGGACAGAGACACGGCACTTGCTGCCGTCCTGCCCTCTGCGTCCTCTCATTCCCGTACGGGACCTGTGCTTGACATGCTGCGTGTGTAAATAATTCAGTTATCTATGTAAATGCGATTTATAGATTTAGTCAGAAACCACAACCTACGGTTTTTATTTAAACACGTATAATATTTCCGAAGTAACACTCAAGGCACTTTTTCTGTTTAATAAACCTCCTTAATGTCCCCTAAATATTAATGTATTGATTTAGTCTTTGCAATGTTTGCAAAGTCTAATTTTTTTCCTCAATCAAGCCAAGAGGGACTTGCATTTGGAGCGAACGAGATAAACCTTGCCCGAATTTATTTAAAGTGGGGCAAAATAAATATGCGAAAGACTTCAAAAATCACATAGCAACCGCTTTCCAGCTAAAACTGACAATCCATTACTCTTTTAAATCGCTAGCACTCGAGTAGGATGTCAGTTTTCGTTATAAAATGAACTCACTGGTGCCAGCCACTGTTATCATCTTGTCCCTGCTCAGCACAAGAAGAAAAAGACTTAGAAAAATCCTTCTGGAGGTGGCGGTGGCAGAGCGAGATTTCCTCGATGACAGAGACCCCCCAGTGGAGCGAACCAGCGCGCTCGGGCTTGCCCTTACCAAGGGCTGCATCCACAGTCATTAATGCATCGTTAATGACGCATCGTTAATGACCCATCGGAATGTTTTCTCCAGGATTTGTATTTTTTTATCCATTCACTGAATTCCTCCCACATTTGTACCTCTCACGGCATTCAGATGAGCTGCATGGGCTCTTCTCTCTCCCAAATATGTATGAATGGCTTTTCCCCTTCTTTAGAAGACTCAAATCATGGAAAATGTTTGCATTAGCAGGTGATCTCATTTACAAGGATGTAAATCAGGAATATTTCATCTGAAGTAGCGCAGGGCTGTTCTAGGCTGAAACTCATAACTCTGCAATGTCAGAGGTGCTTCACAGTCACGGCTGCGACTGAATTTCCATTATAAGCCTGAAATTTCCATCTTCTGAAATCTGCAGGTGAAGGATAATCTACACAAAATAATCATTTGCTCTCTGGTCTGAACTATATTAGTACTGTTACATTTGAATTGGGTTGAATGAGTTGTTTTGTGCCCTGTGAGAGCCTTGCGGAAGGTGTGTTCAGAACAGTCTCAGTGTCTTTCGGCAACTTCTTGCGTTATACGGCAGCGGCAGAAGTAAGGAGGAAAAAATAAGGGCCAAAGCCAAAAAAGCCCAACAGCTTAGGTTAAAGAACATAATGATCTAGCGCAGAGGACAGAAATGTAGACTATTAAATTCTAAGCTTCGTGGTCGTTAGGTTAGTTATGTTCTTCATCCCTCCTCTGCCAAGCTGGAGAGGTGCCGAAGCTTCTGCTGGGAGAGCGTCGCTCGTCCTGTCCAGAGCGTGGCTCTGGTCAGCTCCCACCCGACAAGCGGGAGACCTCCCTCAGATCAAACAGAACCAACCGGTTGGAAATGCTGCGTGGAACCCGAGTTGTCAGAAGAATTATGAACCTTTTTTGAAAGACAGATTTTAAAAACGTTTTTTGGAAAGAAAGCTGATTCGGAATGAGAGTTTACCAAAGGGTGAGCTGGTGGCGGAGCCCGCTCTGCACGCCGGGGCTCCGCTGGTTCTTGCCGGCATTAAGGCAAATGCAGGTCAAACCTATTAGTTCGCATTAGATGGATCTAAAGCGGGTGATTTTATTTTTTTATTTTTATTCCTTTTTAATCTTAATACCTTCATCCCTGCGTGTATTTAAAAGATGGGTAGACACAGCGCTTAGAGATACGGTTTAGTAGTGGTTTTTGTCAGTGTTGGGTTGATGGTTGGACTCGATGATCTGAAAGGTCCCTTCCAACCTGGGCAATTCTTTGATTCTGTGATTCCAATTAAAGTGCAGATAACCTCCATAGTCTTCCACACCTCAAGGAAAGGGCTTTTGTTGAGGAATTTACAATTGACTTGAAAATGTGAAAATAATTTCATGGTGAGAACCACCCGGTCAGGACTGTGGGTGGCCGTAGCGCGTTTCCAGGGCTGTGAGAGCATAACCCCTGCCTGAAGCTTTGGCGTGGTGCCGGCCACCAGCAAAGGGACGACGCTGAGGCCGCGACGTCGTGGTACGAGGCGACCTTTATGAAGCTGTGGGAGTCCATTAGCGACAAGTCACTCGTAGGAGAACGTGACGTGTGATTGCATCCTATAATACAAGAAATTATCAAGGATGCCAAACCTTCTCCTTTCCAAAGATTTTGTATTTAATGAATATGTCTTTTTCAAGATTTCACATCTATTGAATATGCTGCTCCCACTGAACTCAATGGCAAAAATCCTGATAGTTTCACTCAGGAAAGTCAGAACTCATTGCAAGACTTGCTCGGAAGACTAAAATGGAAATGCTGGTTTTTCCCATTGTACCACCTCAGAAATACAATTCTCGTCTGAAAACAGAGTGCGGCAATGCAGAGATTTTAATTACAATTACTTTATCCAAATGCAATTTCATTTGAACAGATCCTCCAAAAATGCTATTTTGTGACGGTGACAAACTGCAGGTTTATTATTGTAAAGACATAAAATTGGGCTTATAACACTCTTAAGGGTTTGGTTACATACAATTACGTGTTCTTCTGACTGCCCTTACTGTGGGCTCTATTATTCCCTCTCTGAATGCCTCTTCGACGTCCTGTTGGTTCAATTAAAGGCAGTTGGGCTGGCCTGGAAAATCTGAGAGAATTATTTGGTTATTCATTGCCATCGTTTCCACGTTGCAAGTGTTTTTGCAACTCTGTGCCCTGAGTAACAGTATAATATTTTATCGAGCTTTCTGCTGCCTGTCGCTGTGATCATTGTGATTACTGTGTTTTATCTGATTTTTTTTTCATTGGATTTCCTGTTATTTCAACTTCTGCAGTGTTAGACTGTCAGTTTTCAGCAGAAAAAAAGGTGTCCCACGTCTAAAAGTTTAATTTTTTGATGTTAACAAAGGCAGTTAAATAGCCTTAGAGTGCATTAGAGACCAACCTCTGCAACTCTGTGTTGCAGTGTCATCTTTTTCATCAACTAGATTTAAAAAAAGGATGTGAAAATTGTCCCACCTGATGGAGGGTAGATCTAGAACATGCTGGCTTTATCTTGCAAAAAGATTTTTAATCTAAATATTTAATGAAGTCTTGCTAAGGAGGTGCAAAGCCACTGATTATCCTCAAATGAATTCCCAACATTTTCAAAAATCCTCATCTTCTTCTTCTCTAAGATTGAGGAGAAAACACTGTAAAAGTACTTCAGGGTCAAACTTCGGCACAGTAAGATTTTTAGTAAATTCTTTCTCACACAATTCTAATTAGTGCAATTAAAATATGCCATGTCAGGAATCCTGTTCATCGTAATCAATGAAAACAGAGACCAGTATATGAAAACCATTTCTATACAACCAGAACGGAAATAACCTGGCAGATAAAACAAAAGGACCCAGGCAGCGTTGCGGAGCGGCACGGCCGCGTCCCTCCCACGCGCCGGCGGGAGCAGCACATCTGCCGCGTCTCCGCGGGAGAGACTGAGGTCGGCGTCTTGCTTTTAGCCTGATTAGAACTAATAGCATCTGACATACTAAATATCTGAGTTGAAATACTATAATCCGATAAAAACCTTTTGTCAAGTCCAGTTAACGTTTAAAAAGTGAGACAAATGGAAGCGGCGCTGAATTTACGGGTTTGCCAAAGAGCGACCGTCTCCCTGCAGCATCCCTTCTCCGCTGCTGCCATCGTTACCCTGTCTGCGTGCGCTTTTAGAGTCAATCACTTATTTAAAGTAATAAATATCTTGTTCAAGGCTCCAGGGTGCCAACGATAAAGAATTTTAGTATATATACGATTAAGTGGCACCTTCCTTTTTAAAGAGGTAGCGGAACACGGAGTTATCAGACCAGCAAACACCTTGACAAAGCTGGAGGCGAAACGCGGCTTGGGCAAGACACTGCCATTGCAGGCCCTCGCTCATCTGCGAATGTTTGTTTTCTGCAGTTATTTACAGGGGGAAAAGGAGAAATGCTTTGGACATAAACATTTAGTAATTAAAAATTACTTTTTAGGGCAACTCTTTTAGACATTAGAATAATTTCTCAGGGAAAAAAGGGAGACACCTTTCACAAACTTCTTAAAACTAGAGAGAAGAGCACCACGGAGACTTCAGGACAGAACCGATTCTGTGTGTTTTCTTGCATGACATGACCTTGCCTGGCTAACGGCGAAGACTGTTACACATTCCTTTGCCACAATAATGAAATTCCAGATTACTTTTAAACTGCTTATCTGGCTACGTTGCAGGTTAAATAACTGTAATTATAAACACTGGAAAGATTGTTCCAAGTATCAGTACAGGCAGTTATAAGTCTATGAATATCATAGAATCATAGAATCATTTAGGTTGGAAGAGACCCTTGGGATCATCGAGTCCAACCATCAACCCCACTCTACAAAGTTCTCCCCCACACCACATCCCCCAACACCACATCTAAACGAGTCTGAAACACACTCGGGGATGGTGACTCCACCACCTCCCTGGGCAGCCTGTTCCAGGGTCTGACCACTGTTTCTGGGAAGAATTTTTTCCTAATGTCCAGCCTAAACCTCCCCTGCTGCAGCTTGAACCCATTCCCTCTTGTTCTATCGCTCACTACCTGTGAGAAGAGACCAGCACCAACCTCTCTACAGTGTCCTTTCAAGTAGTTGTAGAGAGTGGTGAGGTCTCCCCTCAGCCTCCTCTTCCTCACACTAAACAGTCCCAGCTCCTTCAACGGCTCCTCATCAGATTTATTCTCCAGGCCCTTCCCCAGCTCCGTTGCCCTCCTCTGCACTTTCTCCGGCACCTCGAGATCTCTCTTGTATTGAGGTGCCCAAAACTGGACACAATACTCCAGGTGTGGCCTCACCAGTGCTGAGCACAGGGGGACAGTCACCTCCCTCCTCCTGCTGGTCACAAGCGTGACCAGCAGATAATAAAAGTAACTTTATAAAAACAATAAATATAAGACGTCACCTCTTGAAATTATTTTTTAAAAAGTGCAAGTTTTCACAAACACGTTACTGCATTGAAATGGGAGGTGGGATCAGAACGGTGTCCCGCGGACGGGGGGCGAGCTGGCCTCGCTTCTCTTCTGCTGCTTCTGCGTCTTCGTCCGGCTCTTGGGATCTGGTTCCCTGGAGGGCTGGGGGTCAGATCCACCTGCCCCTAAAGGATGACGCCAGCCAGCCGAAATTCACTGACATCCACAAAATGCTGTAAAAATGCTCCAGCTGGAGATGTTTTATGTTACGACGGCACGATGCGCTCTGAGAACAAACAGAAAAAGTAGAGAGAGTTAATTACGAATGACAGGGACATGCTACTTTCCAAGAAAATTTGTGATAATCAACAGGCAATTAATTCCTAGCCGTTTTGTTGCTCCAGCGTTTTAACGTGCCTGGGGCGTGGGTTGCGCAGGTTGACATGGCTGATGGCTCCGTGCTGGCGCGCGCAGCGCCCGGGGCCGGAGGATGGAGCTGCCTTCCTCCCTGCGGCCCCCACCCCCCCGTACCTCCCGCCCCCGCTCCTGCTTCCCATTCTTCATTGCAGACCCGGAGAGGTGGGTTGGAAACGGGGGAAAAATAAAGCAGCTGGCAGCAGTTTCTCCAATGGAAGCACTGCTAGAACAATGCCACGCGACAGCAACAATACTGCGGTTTTTTGCTACTTCCTCATCAAAACGCGGGCGGTTTGGTGCCGGCTGTGGGTCCCTGCACTCCCATGGGGCTCCTCGCTGGGCACCGGCACCTTTCGGAGTTCCTTGCAGTCATTGGAATTTAGCCTTTTGGCTGCAGTGATCAGAAATACCGGAAACTTATTCATACACTCATTTGTATTAGCTACAGACTAAAATCAGTGCACGGACAACAAGTAAATAGTGATTGTCCTTTTATAACTGTATTCGTTTTAAACTTAAATTGGATTTGCATAGCTGTTGCTAAGTAGAGCAAAGCATTGCTTCCCATTTTACAAGCGGCAGACCTGAGAGGATAAAATCAGACTTATTTCACGGTCTGAAATTGCCCTTCTGAGGTTCGGCAATGGGAGAATCCAGCCGGCAGGGCGTTAGTGGGGAGAAATAAAGCTGGTGGGTGGTTTCACCCGTATTTGTCTTTAAGTGAAATGTCCGCGAGCATCTAGCAGCCCGCCGTCGGGAGCAGCAGAGACGTTAGGGCTCTCGCGTGTTGCGGCGGCCACCAGTGGTGCGCAGACAGGGTGCGCCCGCGCGCTCGCGGGGCTGTGCGTATGCGCGTTCCCTGCTCTATGTGTTCGTATTGGGGGTCAGACTGCGGCGTAATTCAGGGTGAATGTGCTGAATGTGGAGCTGAATGTGCAGAGATGTTTCATGACGTCGTGGTTTTGGCCGGATTGGCCAATCGGAACGACAGATGGCCCTCCCCCCCCGAGAGGAGAGGAAGAGATAAGGAGATGTACGAGTTTAGAAAAGGAACTAAACTACTTTAATGAAAATAATAATAAATAAGAAAATAGTAAATAATAATAGAATAAAAAAAAACAGTATACAATATATACAAAACCGTATCCAGCTCCCAGGATGACGATCGCATCACCAGCAGACACAGGGAAAGTCCCAGACTGGAGTCAGCGATGGTCAGGAGCTGAATTCCAGAACGAGAGTCAGGAATGCTCGGATCGGGATCGAAGGCAGACGAACAGACAGGGTCCTCCTCAGACATCGGCCACTGAAGGAAGATGAGCCGGAGCCTCCTTGCCCCTTTGATCCCTCAGCTTTATCCTGAGCATGATGCAGATGGGATGGGATACCCCGTTGGTCAGTTTGGGGTCACCCGTCCCGTCCCTGCAGGTGTCACCCCTCTGCGCTTCTCCGCTTCGACCCTCCAACGGGGCAAATGGCGAAGTTCTCTGACCTTGGGTGTTATAGCAATAAGTACAAGCAAGAGCCTCTGTGCCCACCATTCCTTGGGATGATCAGGTCTTACCGCTCTGAGAGCGAACAGTTTCTGAACAACGTGCTGTTAATTTCAGACTTTAGTCAGTTACAAGAGGCCCAGCTAAAAAGTAAAATCACAAATCAGAAAATTGGTTCTGTTTTACCTCAAACCGGGACACATAATTTGCCTTTTCTTACAGACGACAGCGTTCTGTAACTGCACGGCGGCTCTGTCGGCAGCAGAGATCTGTAACCGAACAGCTATTTCTAGCTGATAAGATTTGGGGCTGTTCAACACTGTCCTTACAGTTCTTTGAAGGTAATTCCGCACGTGCGTTGAACTTTATCTAACAGGTAAAAGCTCCGTGCTGTAAATCCAACTGGTCGTAAACGTCAATATTACATACTTTAAAAAACCTAAACCCGTTGAAATTAGCATTGAGAATTTTGAAAGCCCATTAAGGTTTAGTCTTATTGGAATAATTAGACAGTAGCATCTGTAAAAGTGCGAAATGTCATTTGAGCTCTTCAGAAACCTGTTGACAAACCTCTTCTAGCTTTTCCTTTCTATGAAATTTAAATAACCGAGCTGTCGTCTTCGAGTAGCAGTGCTGTAATTAGTCTCTGACGTTTTATTCTTCCACGCACAGTTATGGCTACGTGTTTTACGTGGCTTCTGTCTCTGTGCGCTCCCGCAGACGCGGAATGGTGTACGCTGCTACGTTCAGCCGTGTTGAAGTGGGGAAAGGCAAAGGCTGCGCACAACCGGGAAATGGGAGCGGGCGATCCGCTCGCTTTTGAGGGAAGAGCATCCCTCCCTCCTGGGCTGGTCAGAGCCAATTCTGAGGATTCTGCTCCCGCTGGATGTTTTTAAAGCCTGTTTTTTTTCAGCCTTGATCACACAAAAAATCGACCCACTTACAGCTCATTTACAGTATTTTCTGGCCGGGGCGAGGACTGACTGACCCAATAAATGAAAACAAGGTCAGCAGGACAGAAAATGTAAGGTTATTTGGCTTCTCTATGGCTCATCACTGGGGAAGGGTGTTTGTTTTCATAGATGAGAGAAGGTGTTGGGAGAAGTCAGTGGGAAAATGCCACTTCTCGTCAGTGGAGGCTGCACCAAGTCCATAGTTTACCAGCTGCCGTGCTGCGAAACGGGGTGGTTAAATCTAAGTTTAAAGTATCAAAAAAGAAGAGAAAAATCTCTGTCCAATAAAGGGAAATAGTATTAGGCAATATTTTACATTGCTTTTTAACCACTAAAGGAAAGTTTTGTATCTGCATGATGAATCCCCATTGCTGGTCCACTCGTGCTGTGTTTTTGGGACAGTCATTCAGCGCGAATGTCCCCAGAATGAATGTCCCATTCAAGCATCCAGGCGGCCAGCATTTTTTTTAGCCCACAGAATAGAAGGGGAAAAGTGTCCAGTACAGACTGAAATACAAATTTCATCGCTCTTGGGTTTTTGGCTTGTTGCTCGTGTTTCGGAAGAGAGAAATCCGGAGCGCGGGAGCGCCGGGGCGAGGCGGGGGGCGCTGGGGGAGCCGCGCCGGGGCGTGTGGCGGAGGTTCTGAAAGGGGGGCTGAGATTTAACAGAGAAACAAAGCACTTTCCCCTCCACGTTAAATTTCATTATAAATATTTGGTGACTGCGAATGCAAAAGAGTTTTTATGCTTTTAGTAGGCAGCTGAGGGACATTTTTCAATAAGATAAAAAAACATTTTAAGTGCACAAGCAAGGTAGGGGACGTGTTCCTGGTTCCTGTCTAAGGGTGCATCTTCGTTTGCAATATGACCTTTGTCGCTGAAGATGTCCCAGGATGAAGCATAAAGACCTGGTGATCGAAAAGCTAAAATTAAATGAGAAGGAAAATGTAAGGAACCTTCCCCATTTATTTTTTTACCAGTAAGAAATGATTAGGTAAAATAGTGAAATATAAAATGGCACTAATGCAGAGCATGTCCTTTTTTTTTTTGGTTTTGTTTTAAATGCTTTTCTATTCATTTTTCTGTGTCAGTCTCTTCCCACACTTTTTTTTTTTCCCCTTTGAAGAAGCATCAGTTGTAGGAGTGAAACTAGGCCAAGCACAAGGGAAAATGGAGTTGGAGCTATAAGCAGAGAGAGTAGTAAACTTTGGAGGACTTTGATAGAATATTTGCAATAAAAAGGGCTGTACGCTTCATGCTACGTTTCCATATTTAATGTGGGAGAAGCTGATAGCAGAGAGAATTTGCTTTGTCCTTTATTTCCTTATGTGATGCATAATCCTTAAATCTACGTTGCAGGCGGCCGCTTTGCTTCTAGTCATCGTCTGCTCTGAAGAAACCGCGAAGTTAGCTTGTACACCTGCTTTTAAATTAACGACATCCTTGAGAGATGGCGTTATTATCCCAAACAGTGTGATTTATATCCTTCATAGCTAGCTCTGCTTTCGCAAAAGCTGACGCGTGACCTCTTTGCAGGCTAGACTATTTCATAAAGCTCACTAAATTATACATAGGCAGAAATATTCTACCTCCAGTGACCAGTCCATTAATAAAAATCCATAAACAGGAAGGGGTAGAAAGATCTCATTAGGAAAACCAGACAAAAGAGTGAAATGCAGGAACGTGAAGTGCTCTGACAGCTGAAAACTCCCTCAGAGAAACGGAACATTCGGCCCAAGAGGAGGGGTTGCCTTTGCCTCAGAAGCAGCCCCAGGCTGGACTGGAAAACACGCAGCGGTTTTTTTGGAAAGACATGGGCTCTCAATCCAGCCTCTTTTATGGTTTATCAACTCAGTGAATATACACACACACAAAATATTAAATGAAGACGGGACCTTTTTTCCGCTCGTACCAGGAGCAGTATCTCTAGGTATTTATGGAAGTATGTAGTTGCAAGAGAATTAGTCTTGAAATAAATCCACGTATTCACCATATTCTTCCTTTGTAAGGTTTATATATTGAGACTGTCTCTCCTGTCACCAATGCCCAAGGGTAATTCCCATCCATAGGGAAGCCCATTAGGATAAAAGAACTGCCCATGCGACTGACCAAGTCGCAAAGAGGACAGTCCTTTGGCGAGGGTTTTACTGTGTCTGGGTACTGATTCCCTTTGGTCTGTCTGCTACTGAGCTAGGGCAAACTTCGTCTGCATGGTGTAGGTGATTTAATCAAATGAAAAGTAAGAATCACGTATTAGCTCTTTAAATCCCACCCCAGTGTACGAAGATACAATTCTTCCCTTTCAATTTATTCGATGGTGCATCTTGCCTTGTTTTTATGAACGGGGAACTTGCAGAAGAAAAGTATTTTGTGCTACGAGCTGTGTTGGATCCAGGGCTGTGGGAGAATTGCCAAGAATGAACAAGCACGGGGATGGATTTACTAAAGAAGTCCCTTCTCACATACTGTCTTCTTTTTGGAATCCTCCACAGCTTAATTTTGATTTTGTAGCTTAAGAGAGGGTAAGAGAGGATGATGACAAGATCTGGTATTTGCAGGCAGCAAAATTCACCAGCTGGAAGAAGCAAAATCAAATGCGTGTGTTTAAAAAGAACTCATAGTGCTAATTTAGGAAAACTTCTGGAAAGGGCTGAAAGCAACTGAAAAGGAAAGTCGCAGATTCACACTGCAACGTTGAATTGTACTAAATTTGAAACAAAGCTTTAAAGGATATGGATTAAATGTTTCCTGCCTGGAAAATCTCCATTTGAAAAAATTCATCTTTGATTGTACGTCTTTCATAAAGACGTAAAGAAAACTTTGTCAGGTGTTTTCTATCCAAAGATTCCAGGACAGCCAGCAGGGGCAGAGGTTGCCTAGCCCGGGACGTCTGGCAAGGAGAGGGCTGGTTCTCTGCGGGGGAAATAAAGATGCTGCTGCTCCCCATCGTGGCGTTTGCAATACCTTCGTACTGAGGTTTAATTTAGGAGAGTTGAGTTTTCTAAATTGGCCCTTCGGAAGAGGCGGGTGCAGCCTGGGCAGGCTGCGGCCCTGAGCATCCCCCTGCTCTCGGGGCTGCGCTCCCTCACCCCCCGCCTCGGCTGCTCCCGACCTTCCTCACCCTCACGGCCCTGAAGGGGGTCACTCCGGAGGTGCTCACACGGATACGTCTGAGTAGCAGTTATACGAGTAGTGAATTACTTCAGGGAAATGTCTCATAGTTCGGGCATGTCTCAGGAGCCGTCGGACGTAGAATAACAGCCGGAATGTCCTATTTCTGGTGACTGACCTGGTGTAATCAAATAGCTGCAAATTTGATCTGGAAATTGCCCGCATGTGGTATATGAAGCAATAATTACAATATCATTAACGAGCTGTAAAAAACACTTTCAGTGGTGACTGAAAGTGTGATTTAATTTGAAATCCCTTAACAGAAAGAACAAAGGAAAAAAAAACTAATATGTAACTATGTATTCGCATCTGTTAATACTTTGATTTCATTCTATCCCATCCAGCGGGCGTGAGCAACCAGAACGTGCAAAGCGTGTCTCGTTGGTCAGGAGTCACTGCTCTTCAGTAAGCAGATTCATCGGTGGTTTATTAATATCGCTAGACTACGGTCAATTAGCCCTTGTTTTGTGAGTAAAACTGAAAAAATAAACCACCGAAGTATTTTTCATTTTGGTGGCGCCGCTTGAAGCAACTCTGGGAGCCGTCCTAGAACCATGCTTCTCTCTTCTGTTTCAGAAAAACACGACGCTCGTGGTAGAGTGTAATCCTAATTATTCCTCTCTTTTCTATTTGATAATTACGGTGATGATTCAGATTTTTAGGATACGTTAGCTAGGAAAATATTTTTGGGTTTCCTGCCAGGAGAGGCGGTTATGTCGGAGGCCAGGATGTCTGAGTCTTCACCTGGTGCAAGGTGTTGAGTCCCGTCTGCAAAGACATAAACCGTCTCCCGCAAGAACTGAGGGAATGAATGTCGGAGGAACGGCCCCGGGAGCCCCAGGCACCGCCACGCTCCCGCACGGCCGCAGCCTCACGGGAGAAGCCACCCCAGAACGCTGGCTGTAGCGAACAGTAAATCCAAGCCCTCTTTGGGGCAATTGGCAAAATCAGAGCATCTTTTGATTTTTCAGATGCTTAATTTCACGAGTTTCTCTGGTGTTTGCAGTTTGTTCGAAGGCAGCAGAACCGAATATCCAAGGCGGCGGTGAGCTTGGAGAGTCGGCGGCGCCGGGGGTTTTCCGGTGAGCTCTTCACCCAGCTGTACAAGCGTATTTTCAGTGACAGCAGCGAGGGATTAGAATTATTAAAATAACCCCCACTTACGGGCGAGTTGTAATCGCAGCCGGGTGCCCTTTGGCGTTCCCCGTCCCCTCCGTCCAGGGGGGAGGATGACAAGCGGCAGCCACCGTGGGGTGCGGGGAGGCGCTGCCAACCCGGAATAAAGGGGGGAAAGGCAGGCGGATAAAACCTGTTCATCTCTCAGCGCCCTGGTAGAGATTTTTAATTTTTTCAGGGTTTATCTGCACATCAGACAACGCGCCGGGTTTGGGTGTACCTAAGGATTTCTCCCTCCTATATCCCGTGTGACCGAGGGATTTGTTGTTCCCCTTAAAGTACGAGTCGTACAGCACTCACCGTTTGTAGGAGCAGATCTTTCTCAGGAACGTTCTGAAGAGTTTCCTTGAAGGAACCACGTAATGAAAACCGTATGACTTAAATTACCGGGGCTGTATTTCCTGCGTATTATAATTTATGAAGCAGTAACAAGGATAGTAAATGGCAAAAGATCTTTTGCACCACACAAGAAAACTCTGTAGCAAAATGAAAACCATACAGCATTGATTCTTAATACAATCCTATAATATGACTCTAACTTCTATTATACCTACTTATCACAGATCTTTTATCCTAGCTATTCAGATAAAAGCTTCGGAGTTTTAGCAAACAATAGCCTGGCCCCACGGGTAAAGTTTGAAAACTGTGCTCAAGGAGATGCACGTACAAAGTCTGTTCATTTACAACAGGTTTTGGCACTCTTTTTTTTTTTTTTTTTCCATGTGATGCTTTGAGCATTTATCCCTTTGAGTTAGTATGTTAATTTAAAAGAAAAAATTAAACAAAAACCTCACGAGAGAGATGCGAACTTGAATTTGAGCGGATAAAAAAGGCACTTCAGGAGTTAGATAAAACAGGCTCGTTCCTAAGCTTGTGATTTCCAAACCTGCCTCAAGGCCAACAGTGCTGGAGACATTACAGCGAGACAAAATAAATAGTTATATTTTTGCTTACTTATAAGGCTTTGTAATACTGGGGGCTGAAGTATGGAATTGTAAGACAGTTATATTGTCCCCAGCAGATTACTCATTTTGTTTTCTTTAGGATTCAGAAATGTTATTATATTTAGGATGAAATTTTAATCATCCCCACTTTGCATTTAAAATATGATATTATTTCTCTTCCTATCATCTGCAAGAGAAAACTGGAAAATTTCCTTAATAGTTGGCAAATTTGCTTTGTTATGTAAAATAGGTCCTTGGCAAAAAAATTATAATTAACACAACAGTTGCATTATACAATAAAAGGGTTGTTTTATGAAGAGAAATCTTTCTGTTTGAAATACTTCAAAGGAAAGACACTGTTTTGTTTTGGCGGTGAACTGAATGTAGTCAGCACGCTAGAATGTTTTCCCCATAAATAATCCCCAATCTCCGGACACGGCGGCTGGGCGCCGCGGGCCTCTCCGCCTGTTCGCAGGTAGCGCCCCGGGCGCTTGCGGTCAGAAGGATCTGCCACGCGGCTCTTCAGCTGCTCACCCCTCTTTAGGCTGAACCTTCTTCCGCAGAGACGCCTCCGCATCACTAAAATGTGAACATCGCGCTAAATAATATGGCTCCGATTGCTTCTGCCCTTCGGAGTTCTCTGCTGACTCTGGAGCGCTGACGACAAGAAGCCGGATTGAATCAGCCCGTTCCAGGGAGGTGCATTTTACATATAAGACCGCTATAGTACGGTCCTCAACAGCTTATTCTTTTTATTGTGAAAAAAATGAATAGAATTGAGGAATAGGATCGGTACATAAATATTATAATTAATATTTAATGTAGTAAAATTGGTGTTACTGTACTATAATATAATTAATATAGATATTCAGTGCAAGGTAGCTGAAGAATGCCTACATTCTAGGTTTGCAATAATTGCTCTCCATCATACATTTAATCTCTAAGTGCTATAGGAGTTTACTTCCTGACGTCGTGTTTAACAAAAGCTTCGTAAGGTGCTGATTTTCTTGTAATACACAGTGGACCGTAGAATTTGCTTAGACAAATACACTCTTTTCTCAACCTGGCTCAAAAAACAGGAATATCGAAGACTGCAAATTTCGGTTATTTCCGATATTGGACTTCCCCAGCTCATAGAACCTTCGTTTAAAATAAAAATGAATATATGTGGTATATATCTTCTATCTAACAAGCTCTCCTACCAAAACCAGCTTTGTAGATAAATGATTTTAAAAGATGAAGTGTCTGTCTCTGGTACACTACAGGGAATATTTGAATAGTGTTGGGGAAAAAATTCAGGTTTGCCTCTTAGCCCAAATTAGGGAGATGGAAAGATAAGAACGAAGTCTGGGGCTCACATAAACATGATGAAGCCAGGGAGGTTTCACCCGTAGGCATTCAGTCCGTTTTTTTTGTCAAGAATAATGCAGTTTTGAAGCAGTTTCTGAAACCCTGAGTCAGTGTCAAGATTTAAAAGCCAGCTTCTGAAGAGCATCTTGCTCGTCCTTTACTCATCACACGGTACAGCCCGAGGGGGTATCAGGGATAACGGGCCCAAAACGATACACACAAGCAGATAATGAGAATAACTCTTTAGAAATCAGTGTCTTGTGCCTTCAGCTTTTCAGCTGTCCTTTTCTAAACAGCCTTTTTTTGAGCTAGACAGGATTCTGTAGCCTGGAAAAGAAACACAGGGGTTTGGGTTAGATGGAAAAAAAAACAATTCATGTTTCCCCAGGGAGATTTTATTGCTTTTCATTTTGATCCTCAAGCCCAAAACTTTCCTTTCTCAGTTCTGTGTGAACTAAATATTTTTTTTTTCAAACTTAGAAATTCGGCTACTCATAAAAAAAATTTCCATAATTCATCCAGACTTACCGTACGGGTTTCTAGGTCTCTAATGAAATGTTCAGGTAAGGTTCAAGTGAGATAAAATGTGTCCACGGTGTAAATTTTCGGCCTGCTTTGTGTTCTGGCTTTGCATATTTTAAATAAAGATGTACAGGAAAGTTAAATTAAAGCAGTAGGATGCATCCGGTATAACGCTGTGACTAAGTTTTCAGCAGGGTTCCTTGGCTCGGTCTGAAGTACCGGGATGCGCATGGAGTTCGTGAGCCCAAAGCCAATGACCACACACGCAAACACGGGGTTTGCACCTCTGCGGTCGCCCAGGCGTCAACCCCTTTGAAGCCCTTTTATGGCTCTAATTACGTACAGCGGGGATGTTTATAGGTATAAGTCTGATTCTAGCAAGCAGATGCAAAAATATTTAATTTTATAATAGAATTACTGTGATGCTTTTTTTCCAAGGCGTTGCCACGTGTGTAGATTTCAGAGGACTCCGGTTCACGCCTCGCGGCCGCGGTTTGGCCCGTTTGTTGGAGGAGTTCCCCCATTTCTCATCATCTCTCCGAAATGCATCTGTTCCGTTCCTCTCATCTGACTCCTCCTTTTTAATTTCCATTCCCAGGAGCGCCCGAGGCGCCGCGGGAAGTGTGTGCCCAGGAGATTGCTGCACTTCACCGGGGCTGGAAAGCTCTTGGAGCAACCTCCAGAATCATGGTTTATTGCTTTGTTTTCCAGTCTTCTTTAGATCCCGTTCCAGCCACAGTGCATGAGCTATGCCGAATTATTGCCTTCATAACTCTACTTAGATACACGGAGTCTGTTATGAACATGAAGTGATTTCTTATTCAAAGTTTCCATTAATTTACGTAAACAAGCAGTTAACTGCTAACTTTCTGTATGAGACGTTCCCCCCTCACGGCAAAAGGCGAGGTTTCCTCTCCCAGTGGCTGGGGCTCTCGGAAGGAGCTCTTTACCCCCCAGCGGCAGCTCAGCAAGCGCAATTTGCGTTCTACATTAAAAAGGCATAATGCCGGAGGAAGCTGTCTCCCTCCCCACCGTGATATATGGGAAAGCCACATGAACTGACGTGGGAAACAACGTTACCGCAGGGAAAATGATGAAGTTTCCTTCTTATGACAGGCCAGGTGCTGTTTGTTTTGAAATTCAAGCGTTTCCCTCCTCTTTTGTGGTCCGGTATGATGGGAAGCAATATCCAATATGCACCATTCCTGGCATCCGTGAGATCTTGTGGAAATTATTCTTTATGTGCTGCATGATTTTAACTTCTTAAACACAGTTTGATTGCCTTTATTATTTGGAGGTTTTTTTTTTTTATATAGTCTCACAGTAAGATGAGAAAATGTAAATAATAAAACGATCTGCCTTTCTCTATGTTGCGTATTATTTCATGTATTTCCTCAAAAAAAAATTTCTACAATAATCAGTTCTGGTCCTTTTAAAGTCACCTTTTCTGTCTTTCCACTCTTCATCACTGATGTTAGAAACCAGATCGCTTTATTATTCCTTTATATCTCACTCTTCGTTTGACTGAGCTAAGCTTTCCCTGGGCCACCCTCCCTGGCACACGTTGGCGTCTGATCCTCTGCCTCTTAGCACTGATCTCATCAGTAACAGCGATGTTTACTCATCCAAAGCCTTCCCTGGCCATAACTAGAGACCTTTGTCATTTTGCCACGTGCTAATTTGGAAACACCACTCGTAATCCCTTACACTTCCGCGGCCAGGAGAATAATCCACTTAGCCGCCCCTTGAGTTTTCCTCCCCTGCGAGGGTGGCTGCCCCTCGGCGTTAGGTGTGAGCCCAGCATCTTCCCCGCCGCGGCGCTGGGTATCAGCCCGACTGACGGCACTTCCCGCGGGCCACTACAGCCAGCAGTACTAGGACTCGACTGCGGCATTGCACACTCGGAAACCAAATATTGATTTATGCCTGGGTCCTCGCAGGAAGCTGTTCAGAGCCCTCGTGAGCTCAACCGATTTCTTCACATGCCGCATTTAGCACAGACCCTTTGTGCCAGGGCAAGGAGCTCAAAACTGTGGTTAACGTGTTGTCTTTTGCTTTAGCCGTGATCCCATACTCTTTCCTAAATGACTTTTAAAAATCAATTTGGTCACAAATAAAAAGTTCCCTAACTAATTCACAGTTTTATACTATAGTCATACGTGCCCCTGAACTGCAGTTGCGTGGATAAACGAGCTCCACTGGTGAAGTGATTTTAGCTCTGTCAGTCTTTAGCATTTCCAGCATGGAGAAATTCATTAAGATGGAGTCCCCAAACTAATATTTCACAGGATGCTCTTAATAACCTCTGTTGCTGTGGAGTGGAAAGGATAAAAACAATGTTGAGTGAATCCTCAAAGCCCACATTGCAAATAGCGATTTCATCCTGACAGAAATGGCCGTCGATGATAATGCCTTATCATGAGGCTTTCACATTGCAAAGGCATCTTTTAACAGCTGGAAAAGCCTTGCTATGGCTCATCGTTGATTAAAATTGAAAGTTACCATAGCAGCCTCCCAACTCTGAAATGTCCTAAATGTGCAAGGCTTCCTCAGGCACCAGCGTCTCCACTGCTAACGTTTGTTTTCATAGGAACAGGCATGGAGATGGGTAGGAGAAACAAGAGATTTGCCTGCTCCATGTTGTTTATCTCTTTCTTGACAAAAGACGAATGGCAGAGACGTGGGTAACCTGAGCATCATGAATGGCCACAAGGATTTCATCCTGCACACGCCCATGGTTTGCCTTTAAAGTGCCATTGAGCGAGAGGGTTTCCAGGCAGTACTTTCAGGGCTGCAGAACATCAGCAAATGCTTCCTGACAGCATGCTGCCATGTGTGTGTCCACAGCAACTCCTCCAGCTCCACCGTTCTTCTTGCTCCCAGTGCTCTCCTTTTGCTGGCTCCTCCACACTCCAGCTGCCCTGGGTGACCCTGCTTGGACTGGGCCATCTCCAGAGGTCCCTGCCAGCCCAGCCCTTCTGAGCTCCTGCTGGCACCTACTGTGCTTTCTCTGCCCTTAGGCCTTCCTTCTCCCCCTCTGCCTCGGGGACTTCGCTCACTTCTTCACAAAGTGCCGAGGGGACTGGAGCACCTCTGTGCTGGGGAAAGGCCGGAGCCCTGGGGCTGTTCCGCTGGAGAGGAGCAGGCTGAGAGGGGACATCATCAATGCCCAGCAAGAGCTAAAGGGCGGGGGGCAAGAGGATGGGACCAGGCTCTTCTCAGTGGTGCCCGGGGACAGGACAAGGGGCAGCGGGCACAAACTGGAACACGGGAAATTCCATCTCAACATGAGGAAAACCTTTACTGTGAGGGTGGCAGAGCCCTGGCACAGGCTGCCCAGAGAGGTGGGGGAGTCTCCGTCTCTGGAGACATCCCAAAGCCGCCCGGACGCGTTCCTGTGCCACCTGCTCTGGGTGACCCTGCTCTGGGAGATGATCTCCAGAGGTCCCTTCTGACCCCCGCCAGCCTGGGATTCTGTGATTCCACACAGAAATGTCCCAAACGTCTCTCAGGGCTCTCCTTGTGGCTCTCTGCTTACAGAAGCGCGCTGATCTCCCCATGGAAATATTGGCCACATCGGGTAGGGAAGGACATCTGTGGAGTTTAGCCAGTTCTACTGATGCTTCTGCCATTCTGCCGCTGTGCCTTCTCCCAAGGGGAAACCAGCGTTGCCCTCATCCTTAGTACGCCAACAGAACATGCTTAGTCTTTTTTAACTTTGAAATACTGTAAATTAATCTAGCTGCTCATTCACACTGAGGAATGGTTATTTATTTATGAATCTGGTATGTCACACAGTTACCCAGCACGGACACGCTACTGCTGTAATTTTAACCTAGGATGGAAAGTGGTGCTCTGTGTTATCAAAGCAAAGTCTTTAGCTGGATGTTGAAATCCTAATTAAACAGGATTTTGAGCACTCAGCTCTGGAAGTCCATATTGACTGGAGTAAGCTGCCTCCTCTGAATGGCTGTGATCCTTGTGATACTTTTACATAGTAGGACAGATTTGATTTATTTGTTGTTATTGGACTCTTCAATAATCAGTGTAATTTATAAGGACAAGTGCATAGAATCCTTTTACATTTTTCATTTTTATTGATTTCTGTAAGCAGAGACATTCAGGGTGGTAATCGTGTATTGTAACGGAGCGTATGTGTCACTGTAACGCTGGAAACAGAAATTGAATCTATTGTTGTGATTCCGTGGCTGAAACGATGGTTAAATTTTCACTTGGACCTTTCTTAGTCAAATTAAATACCCTAACAGGGAACCGGCATTCACGTGGCACTCAAATACTTGCCGGCCCAGAGACTGCACTTGAGGCAGTACTGTAGGACTTTAAAACGTTATAAATTCCATTATTAGGACAATGCTCTGTTGAAAGTGCTGCTTCTGTTAATGAAAAGGCACGGCGTGATCCTGTCATCATCTCAAGGTTTTGCTGGGCTGAGCGTGTTGGTAAAGCAGAAGAACTCACTGCATTTTTCTCAGAAGGAATCTTCTAGTTTATCGGTAATACAGCAAAGGGCAAGAGGCTCAGTACGTGAATACTTGAGAACCACAAATATCGTATAGAGCAGTTCTGTAACCGTTTCAGAAATAAAACCTCTCCTACCTCTGTTTAGGGGGAACGAACGCTGGTTTTGTTGGCTGAAGCCTTTAAGTTCATTTGGAGTTGGAATAGTTCTAGCTGTAGGGTCAGAACATCCATTTGCTGTTGATAGCGTTTTCAAAAGCTGCATCAAAAATAATATTAAAGTCGCAAAGTTAGGAACCTGGGAAAAAAATATTTTTCCCTTTTTCTGCGTAAATGTGAACATAATCTGAAGGCCCACGGTAACAGCCGGTGCTCCTGGCGCCGCGGTGAGCCCCGGCCTGCGCGGGGCACCCTCCTCCGTGGCATCTCCCGCGGCAGGGAGACACTGACGTTCTGTTAGAAGATGCTGCCTGCGCTGCCTCTGGTCGGTACCCAAAACTGTCGGGCAGGTAGCAGTTTGATTTTAATTCGGTGTTAACTGTCTGTAAAATGTGAATATTAATAATGCCATTAATCCCCATTAATACTAATGCTTCCCGTGCCACTGGAACGTCATGAAGATTAAATCATACCTCTCGCAGCACATTTACGTGTGAGGGGGGCGGTTCTGCAGGAACTCGAGAGAAGAAATTAATAATGTGGAAAGCAACTCCGAGTTTAAATGTTAGATAATCATTACTAATTTCTAGGCTACGTAGTGAGAACAAAAATAAATACCTACCAACTGACTTAATTCAGGGAACAAGCCTCTATTCATTTGAATTGAGTCAATTCGTTGGAAACTTGCTCCGTATGTATTCGCATTCAGTATCACTAGAGAACCATTTTCCTGAGTAAAAATAGTATGTGATCGGATAACGAGAGGCACCCTGGGTGTACGAAACATGCGGTTGCGTCAGGATGGTACTCGTGATCAAACCTGTCCCAGAGCTGCAGGAAGAACCGTGTCTGAGTGGAGCACGATGCTTGGATGGGGCACCGGGGGGTCACCTCCCTGGTGGGTCCCCCATCCTTCCTCCGATCCTCCTGCGGTGATGCATCCTCCTCCTCCTCCATGCATGGAGACCGGAGCCGCAGGGAAGCAGGTGTTACCCCCACTGGTCCGTGTGTGCAGAGACCAGACCTCCCTCGGACCCACCTCCATCAGGGAGCTGGAGAGCATCACTCGCCAGGAGGGGCAGCCAAAGTAGGGAAAGATCACACAAAACGCTGAGATGCATCACACGAACTGGCACCGTTCACCCTCAACCCTCGGAAAGTGGTCTCTGAACCCTAACAAATTGTTTGGGAAAACACGGGGGGGGATGAAACCTAGTATTTAGTTTTTAAAAAAGCAATCAACAGAAGACCCCAGAAAGTATAATAAAGTGAGCTTCACTTTTGACCTGAAAAAAGTGTGGAATTAACGCATTAAAAAAAAGGGAATCTCACAAACAATCAAATGGCAATAGATGATAAACGAGCATCATTAATTTTTAAAGCAGGCATTATGAAAGCCCAGTCTAATTTCCTTCTCTGAGAAGGTAACTCGCCTCCCAGGAAAGGTCAGGCAGCAGATGGGAATCGCATCTTGACGTTAGAGTGATGTTCGCACAGACAGTCCTGGGTTTCTCTTCCAAAAATTAAGGAAAGACAGCCCAGATCGAATTGCTGTAAGGTGGGTACACGCCTTGTTAAAAATAATACTGAAGGAATGGTTGTCAATAATTCACTGTCTGGTGGGAAGGGCATATCAAATGGGTCTGTTGTGATTCCAGAAGGATTTAATACGCATTTCAGTAGATGAATTAGGTGACATACAAGAGAATACATCTATATAATTTGCAGGTGGCATCAAAGTGCAAGTACTTGGGACAACAGGCTTCAAATTCAAAATGATGGATTTCAGAAGTGGTCTGGAATCAATAAGATGAAATCCAATAAGGACAGCACAAGGCAGCAGTCTTAGGGAGAAATCAAATACACAAATGAGCGAAAACTACATAGGCAGCAGTGCTTCAAAAGAGTTATAGTGGGCCATGTATTAAATCCGAGACAACAACATAAATACTGCAGGAAAAGGGCAGATGTCAGCCGGAGAGGCAGTACCTGGATTGGAAGTTGTTTGGACCTGTTCTGCTTTATCTGTCCCCAGTGAAGTCCTAGCTGGAATGGGATGCCCACTTCAGGGAAGAATAATTTAGAAAAAGTTTCAGACAAGGTAAACTTCAAAGTAGAATAAAACTGAAATGCACAAAAATAAATAACAGTAGGAAATGTAACACCCAACCAAAATGTGAAGGATTTCGTACCTGTAGATGGGGAATCCAGCAGATTAAAACAAATTTTCAAATATTTGTACAGTTGTTACAAGGAGGACGCAAAAGTGCTCAGGAAAACCTCCCAGGGAGGAGGCTGAGAGCAGGAGGAGGTTTCCAGTTGTGTGGGCAGAGACGAGCCCGGGCAGGCCGCCTGGGGACACCGCTGCCGTACGCTACCACGCCGGGGGAGACTGACTCGTGTCGGAGACGTCTCCGATACTCTTCTCTCGGAGAAAAGGGTTGGGTTGTTGATTGATTCCGTTCCTTTCAGCCCCATTCTTAAGATGTCGTTTGGCAAGGCAGAGAAGGTTTTCCTAAGCACCACGGGCCGATGCCACTTTTAAAGCCCCCCTGACCTTTGAAAGGTTTGACCTTCAGCTTCCCAACTTCCAGATGGCAGTGCCTTTGAAGTGCTGTGACGATGGGTGCCGGCATTTGTTGTCACCAGGTGAGGGGCAGCGGGATTTGGCTGCTTGGATGTGAAATCCCATCGGTGGTGGGTCCCCAGGGGTGATGGGGGTGGCGTGGTCCTTCCCGGGGGGCTCTGTGGGTGGAGATGTGGATGAAGGGGTGGGGAAGATGGTGTGGGTGCAGTCGAACCTCACGTTCATGTCCTAATGGGCAAGAGTGGACACGTCCTGAGGACTAAGGGACAATGAATTGCTTCTCAGGTACTTAAAATGCAAAGGCAGCAGAGACACATGGTTGGGATTCAAAGAAGGGGGAGTGATGCAGTCAGAGAACTGTTAAGGGAAGTTATTTTAATAACTATATTGGGAATACAATGTAAATCTGTCAGCCAGCCTTACTGGAGAAAAATTGAACCCGTAAAATTCTCCAAAAGAAAAAACGCAGAGTTACAAGAAAGCATGTTGAATCGTTACACATCTTTTATACAGTTCATGTGATAGCGAGACTGGCAACAAGTATATTGTTTATCTGCCAAAAACTTCAAATGTTCTCATTTTGCCTGTGGGGATGGTCTTTACCTCTAATTTTCTCTTCTAGAATTTTTTTCTTCATACTTAGTAGGTTGCATCCAATATTTCAGTGAAAAGCTCTATGCCCACTCAAGTTTTAATTCATCTTTAAAATCTGTGCCTACCCAGTTTCCGCATTTTACCTGTTTCTCGCTGCTCTGTGTCCCCTGTTTCTCTTTCTCCATACACATATAAATGAGCACAGCACCTTCGGCGCTCTTCAGCCCGCACACCCCGAACGCGCAGCCGCTCCATTTCCCTCAGACTGCTTTATCTACAGGGATCTGGAATGGGAAATAGACGTTTACTCTGGATTGTTACATTACATTGCTTTTCTGGCTTGATTTTCTCTGATTTTCTGTTGGTTTTAAATTGAACCTTGTAGTATTTAGCTTATCGTCTGAAAAGAAAAGAGGAACAGAGGGGTTTTAAGGGAATAAGTATGTCCTCGTGTAATAACTGGCAACTTATTGACACCTTCTGGAGAAAGGAGGACAGTGTAGCTTACATCTAATGGCACAGGAAGAAAGAAAGGATTTAGGATATTTTTGGCAGACTGTAATGACTAGGAAACAGGGTGCGTATAGGTAACGTGTTAAGCCTCACACCTTGCACTTTAATTACAAGGAAGGGAGCAGGGAGACACAGAGACAGGTCTTCAGAAATTTCCTATGGACCATGGGGTTTTTGAAGCATTCTGACTGTTTTATGCAAGTTTATTCAGACTGTATTTTAACTGACAAATGTATATCCTGTTCCACCGGGTTGTTCCTTTCTTGCTCTATGTAAACAATTTTTTTCTTGGCTTTTCTTGGTGATCATTCCCATGAAATTCTGGCATGTAAAATTCATATGGTGGAGTCATTTTTTTAACTAGATTAGATGTTGTATGAATTTGACCTTTGTCCATTTTCATATTTTTAATCAGTCTTCTTTTTTGTGGTACCTATTTTCTGCAACAATATGCCATTAAAATCACATTATATTCCAGGTGTGGATATACTGAATGTTTGACTTCACTAAATCAGAAGGGATCTTCAAGAATAACCTTTGTGTATAACCTTTATTTACATTTTTAATGAATTGGAGTAACTTCATTAGCCAAGCAATGTCACTGCTACTGCATATAAGACTTTTGCAGTGATTATCTGAGATAATGCTTCCCGGAATCCCTCCTGAGATTGTATTTAGTTCTTACACAGAGGCAGTTGCACAGGGATGACACGAGTCCCCGGTGCCGGACCGGGGGTTGGGATGTGCAGGAGGATCTGAAGCAGAGAAAATACCCTCTTAGAATCAAAATGAAAAGGAAATTTAACATGATTTGCCTAGGAAATAATTAAATAAATCACATATTTAGCCCTCTGTAAGATACACAGAAAGGATCTCTGATTTTTCAGAGTACTTTCATATCAGTGTGCGCTAAATTAGCTTAAACAATGCAACTAAAATAGACTATCGTTTGTGGCTCAGACCTTTTACTTAGACAGCAATCAGTCACCAACTGGGAAAACTTTAGTTTTAGCCGGTAGGTCATTGCTTCTTTCTTTTTTTCCTTTTTTTTTTTTTACATTTACATGGTTAAATCATTAGCAGCGGTTCGATTGAAGAACCTTGCTTACTGAAAGTAGTTTGTGATATGTCTGAAAGCTTTTCCAAACAAAATAATTCTTTTTCTATCTAGAGTCTATTGTGCTCTGACAATCTTTATTTTGGATGAGGGATTCTCTCTGAAGCTGGAGAGCATCCCACGCGCACCTGCACAAGGCACACGCTGCTTTGTGGGACGTCATTGCTTCAAAGGCTTCAAGGCTTGCAGAAACATGTTGTTCTCCTTTCCTTTTATTTCAGTTTTTCATACCAGGAAGACGTAACGCTGCATCATCCCATTACAGTGCTATGAGTAGCAGGAATCAGTCAGGGTTTTTTTGTAAATCAAGTGATTTGCTTTTCATTTTAACCAATTTCAGCTGTGCTTAAAAAAGTTAAGAAGAATAATTAGATAGTCAATGAAAAAACAGCTAATTACTCTTAGCTTGCTGAAATTGTGGTTAAAAAAGAAACAACCCAGATGTGCTGGAGTTACAGGAAAATGTATTCAGCCAAAACCAGCATCGCGTAACACGGGAGCATGCAATGGCCTGAACGCTGACCCAGCCTTCGGCTGACGGAGGGAGCCGGCTCCCCAGACCTTCTGCTGGTCCCACCACCTACACGGGGCTTCTCCTTCAGCACCGACGGGCAGAGCTCGTTTAGCAGCGGGTTCGGGTGGTTGCCCTGGTTTTGCCCCATCCCCGCTTCCCTTTGCTGGAACCAACGACCCGTCAAAGCGGGGATATGGTGTCGGGATACCCAGCGGTCTGGCGACATCAACGCGCCTGGGGATGGCTCTCCACTTAAGAGAAAAAGATGGAAAGCTTGGAAAGAAAAATAAAATATTGCTAGATCATTTTTTTTTTGGTTCAGTAAGGTTTTTTCTGATTTAAAACTACGTTTTTGCAAATCAATTAACAGAAATGGCAATTTTATTTTCTACATTTCTTCTGCTTTACAAACCATCAAACCGCTGATAACAAATCCATCTTGAGGCAAAGAATATGGCTTTTCTATTTCTGTATTTTCTCAGTGATAAATTGAGTACAGTAATGAAAAAATGTAGGAGAGTGATGAAAGGGCTGCAGAGAGAACAAGTGCTCGTCCTTTCCCTTCTCGCTGCATTTACCGAGTGAACAATATGAGTCACACAAAATAGGGAAAATCTATGGCATCAGAAATTGAAGAATGATTATCTGCAGAGAGTCTGCTTCTTCATTGATGGAAAAATGGTTGCATGACAAAATAACTGCGGCTAAGAGATGAAGATCCTTCGATTGGCTTGGAAAAAAGAAAGCTGTCATGTTCGTCTTTCAAAGAACTTTCAGCATCATAACAAATTTTGCCCATCAGCCTTCATTGAGAGCAGGCTGAGCTGGGGAGGGGAGGCTGGGGCTGCCCGCGGGAAGGCCGGGGTTCAGGCCGAGGGGCTCCTTCCAGAAGCACCACCCCTGGAGACACTTCTCCATCCCTCCGCCGAGAAGTGGTGGTTTGTTTCCAGTCTGGGGCCAACCTCTCTCATACACGATATATACACTAATTGGCTGATTTGTTTTACTTCCAGGCTTTGAAGAACATGGGTGGAAGTATTAGCATAACAGTGTAAAACTGGTCCCTGAAAATCGCTGTTAGTATTTAATAATGGAGAAAGATCCACCTGGTATTTTAGCCTAATTTCTGTAAAACTGTCTAAATTTTACTGAAATATTTATGAAAAAATATTCAGGTTTGATAGTTCTTAGTTAAATGTTTGGATATTCTAAGCGAAAATCAATCACAGTGATACAGTTGATACATAGTTGGTAAGATTTTCTTGCTCTTACTCTGAATAATTTTAGTAAAAAATTTAGCCCTTTTGTAATGGCTTCCACTACTTGACGTTTTATGCAGTGATACTCTCTGAATTTATAAATTCATTCCAGTGCACATGTTATGAATGGCTTCTTGGCATACGAAGTCAGGCTTGGTAGCAGTCCCCCACGCGCGATGGGAGCAGCCTCCCACCGCCAGCCTCGGCTCTGGTCCAGCTCCCGCCGCGCCGGGGCCGCTGTTCACCCCCCCGGCTGAGGGTCTGAACCTTCAGCAGCGGCGCGTGGCGAGCACACAGCCGAAAGCCACAATGTAGTTTTGGTTTAGTGATGCAGAGAAAACTCCTTGCTTCCATGAATCAATAGCGAAGCTCTCCCTGACTTCAGCAAACCTCTCGTCAGTATAAATTCTCTTTTTGTTCCAATCCCATATTCAAGGCATGGCTCATTTTAAATCGGTTTTGATGTATCTGAATAGATTTACTTAGAATTATAGAATCATAGAATCATCTAGGTTGGAAGGGATCTTTCAGATCATCGAGTCCAACCATCAACCCAACACTGCCAAACCCACCACTACCCCACGTCCCTCAGCACCGCGTCTGCCCGGCTTTTAAATCCCTCCAGGGATGGCGACTCCACCACTGCCCTAGGCAGCCTGGGCCAACGCTTGACAACCCTTTCAGTGAAGAAATTTCTCCTAATATCCATCCTAAACCTCCCCTGGCACAACTTGAGGCCATTTCCCCTTGTCCCATGGCCTGTTCCTTGGGAGAAGAGCCCGACCCCCCCTGGCTCCCCCCTCCTTTCAGGGAGCTGTAGAGAGCGAGAAGGTCTCCCCTCAACCACTTATTTGAGATATTGCTGCTGAAGACAAATTAACTGTTTAAATGTGACCATCCCAGAGTCTGAGGACTGTCGTTGCACACCACGGTCGTTAGCAGCTGGGCAGGTAATGGGGCAGGAGGAGGGACAGCACCCATGCAGGTGACACATCTGCCACTGCTGACGTCTTCCCAAGTCTCTCATGCCTTCCTAAACTGGTACTGAGGTTCAAATAGATCATCACCTTTGAGAAATGACACTGCCACAAGCAGAGCAGGTAGAGGCCAATATTTCTGTGATGAAACGAATGATTTAGGAAAAATCTTGCAGATGTGAATCCAGCTGTGTCAGCCTTCAACCAGCCGCTGTCCTCTTCCAGGAAGCCGTCCTGCGCCTGCGACTCCAGGGGACTGTTGGTAGAAGCACAATAGATGCAACAGGTGGAATTCTTGCTTACACATTTTTTGTTTGATTTTTCCTTCCAGTTCTGCATCAGCATCTTCCTGTGGCAATGTGGGTCTTTTTTCTATAATTTATGACTGATATTCAGGTTGGTCTAAAATAAATTGATCACTGATAATAGATAATACGTGATAATAAATTTCTAGTTAAAATGTAAGGGATATTACATTAGTTTATACAAATTATGGTTATACTGCTAATGATAGGTAAGAGGAAAAGAGATTAATCAAAAACTTAGAGAAGTACTACTTTTATGAGGTTTTCCTCATGCTTTAGCGTTGACATGAATTGGAAGTAAATGATGAATCAAGATACAGCCATTTTTCTTCACAGCCCACCCATAATTTATTTTATCAGAACCAGCGTGCCCGTGCTCCTCTGCATACAAGACAAAGTGTGTTTAATAAGCAAGAGGTGGGGACCTTTAGGCAATGCTCTTCAATCAAACTGCTGTTAAGGAACTAATCATGTAAATGCAAAAAAAAAAAAAAAAAGTCTTAAGTTTTCCCAGTTGGTGACTGATTGCCGCGGGAATGAAGATTTGTGCCACACCACTGCAGGCTGTTATTGGCTTCTTTATATTATTTACTGATTTTAAAACTGTATTAACTATACTCTAAAAATCATATATGTTTGGGGGTGTTTACAACTCACTAAATATTGAGCTCATGTTATTATTTTATTTTGTTAAACATGAAAAAAATCTGTGGGTTATCTTTGTGCAATATTTGATTGCAACGAGGGGGCTTCAGCTGGACAAAACCCGGTGCTAGACGGAGAGTCATCTAGGTGGTTGCCTGCATTTTTATGCATTCATAAACAGTTAAATTCACTGTGGTGGGTGCGGGGAGGGAGGGAGGTGCTTGGATTTTCCGCATGAGCCAGAGCTGGCACCTTCTGAGACCGTCCCACGGTCTCGGGTCGCACCTGGCGCCAGGTTTGATAGTCTGTGAGCTGCCCTCGGAGTGACATGGAAAACCCATGCCTGAAATGCCCCAGGGAGTGCAAACTCTTCCTCCTCCTCCCATTAACTCTTCTCGGCAGCCCCAAGGAGGTGAGGTGCTCTCGGGGTTTGGGCCAGACTGGCCGCTGAGGTGGCCACGGGTCAAGACTGGCACAGCAACACAGTTCATTTCGTCGGGGTTTAGGAGAGGCAAAATGTTGCTGGGCACGTGGACAATTAACTGGTTCCATAGAGGAATGTGGTTTGCAAATTATGAACTTTTATTTTTCTGTAACTTGGCGATTTCCACTTATCCTGGTTTTCAAGGAATTTCCTTCCCAAAGAAAAACCGTTTTTGCCCTTGCCTCAAGCTGAGAATTTGGGGTGGGACTTCATCCATGAAGGGTTTCTTCTCTGAAACGCAGAACCTTTCAAATGCAGCGATTTAAATCCTGTTTTAAACTCAACAAACTGCATACAAATTTAAGTCTTTGCTGTTGATTTACTCTTCCTCATCTGCCCCTGCTCGATGAGAACATCAGCTGGACCTTGGCAAGACTCCCGTGATAATCTCACGATCCCCCCGAGCTCCCTCCTCCCCAGGCTGGGCAGCCCCAGCCCCTCCTGGGAGCGGAGGTGCTCCAGCCCCTTCATCACCTTGGTGGCCCTCACCTGGACTCGCTCTGTCCCCTCCGGGCTTCTTTTTCCCTGGCAACCCAGCCCTGGAGCCAACCCTCCCGATGTGTTTCACCAGGGCTGAGCAGAGGAGAAAATCATCATATTTCTTGTGCGAGGCAACCCTAATGCATTCTGAAAAAAACCCCACCATGTAGAAGTGGAGCACTGCGCTAAAAAGCACAATTATCTTTTTTATGGTAGATATTATGGTGCAATATGTTCAACTATAAAAAGGATTTTGTTGGATTTTTTTTTTTTTACTTTACAATAAGGTGTTTTAGCTGTGGCATTTTGAGGTGTGTCGGGGATCAAAATTGTTTACAGGTCTGAGGATGAAAACGGTGTTTGGGTTTGCCAGAGAGGTGGAGGATTTATGTAGCTATAAATAATTTAAAAATCTTGACAAAATTAAGAGCGTTTTAAGGCAGTGAAATAGTTTCTTGCTTCTTGGAGCATTCGAAGCGCACTGATTTATGATAACTTATGAATTTTGCATTGTAACACTGTGACTTCCGTTCACTACTTGACTGATAGTAATCTGTGCAAAGTCCAGCCTTTTGGGGGATTCTTTGCGATCCTCCCGTTTTTAGTGTGGGGGCACAAATATTTGGCATCTTCTCCTTTCTATACAAAGTCTCTCCCAAAGCACACAGGAGCAGGGTTGGATTTACAGCTGGGATGGCGCTGAAGAGCAAGGGATGAAGCTTCACGGACACCTCCCTGGCTAATTAGCCAGGGCGCTGGATTAGCAGCCTTAACTTCTGTGCGGGATATCAGCCAGTGTAATCTCCTGGAAATAAGTTACATCTGTTTCTGCTAATTAATACACCTCACAGTAGTCACAGCGGTTTGCGTTTGGCAATATTATTACTTTTTTGTTGCTTGGCGATGGTTATTGATGAGCTTTGCAGATGGTCGAGTGGCCTGTTGAAGACCCCGCAGGCTGTTAATGCAGTTCCCGTCTTCCCATTCGCAGACGGTACAAACGTATTACTTGTTCCTCATAACCACATTTCAACCTGGGATTTTTTTTTTTCCGTAAAAACTTTCCTTTTATTAACTGTCCTTTTTCTTTCCTTTTTTTTTTCTTCCACATGTGAGTGTTATGGTTGTGTCCAGTTATTCCGTCACAAGTTGTTTCGTCCTTCTGACTAAGGGTAAGAGGAAGAGAATAGGAAATTAGGTTTTTTTACAAGAAATCTTCATGCAAGTGCCTATGCTAAAATTTACGAAAACTTCTGGAAAACAGACTCATTTGTAAAGTGGAAGATTTTCCAGATGCTGGGGGATCTGATGATTGCAAACGGAAAAGTCGCATGGATTCTCAATTAGTGGCAAATGGAGTTCATCACTGGTTTTAATAACCCTCATAAGCACATTTTAATTTTTCTGTGTATTTGTCATAAAAACTAATTATTATGTCCAAGCCATAAAAAGAAGAACAATAATCTATTTCTTATGTCATGTTAGTGATTTCTAGATACTACACAAGTTAATGAAATCAATATGCATATTAGGAAAGCAAAGCAATAAATTATTCTGTCTGCAGAGAGAAATCAATGTATTTTTTGCAGCCCCCAGAGCAGACAGCTCAGGTCACGGAGGTCCCCAGCTTGTTCAGGGATGCAGCTGATGGTGACCCCATGGGGAGATGCAGCATCTTTGCCTGCTGCAGGCGAGCTGTCCTCTTGCCAATGGGGGGAGAAGCCTTGGGTGGACTTACTGCTGGCCCTGGCCACCGTTGGCCACCACAACAAGGAAATGTTCCTTGTCACAGCCAGGAGCAAGTGGGGAGCTGAGCCAGGGACCTGCTGCCACCTGCTTGTGGGATGAATTGATGGAGATTATTAGCCATAATTGTTATTAGCCAAGACCTGATGAGATTTTATCTCTGATAAACATCTCAAAAATAACCAAAACAACCACATACTTTGCATTTTCACAGCTAAATTTACTTTTTTTTTTTTAAATTTTAAAAGGCAGATGTACAGAAAATATTACAAAATCTGTGTATACATGGAAAAAAATATATATATTCAAAGACGGGCTATAGGAAGATCTGGAGATGGTCACGGTCTCAGTGCCCTGGACCAAGGGGTGGTGTGTGCCGATGGGAGGAGGAGCGTGGTGTCTCCTCCACCCCCTCTGAGGATGTCCAGCGCCTGTGGGAAGGGGCGCGCGGGGTCCAGGAGCCTCGTGGGATTCAGGGGGTTGGTGGGATCAGAGGGCCCTTGGCTCCCAAATGCCAGAGAGAAACATCCGATCAGGAAATTAAAACGCAGGGAGCCTGAGAAAGTGATGATCCCCTCCAGTTCTGAGCTTTTTTTAGGTTTTGGCCGTGAGTGCAGCTTGCAGAGTTTCCTGACTGCTAACGGTAGCAAATTACATTGAGATGGTCGGTTTTGTTATCACCGAGGAGCCCCCAGTGCGTCCCAAGCTCCCCTGCACGCCATGGACAGTCCTTCCCCGCCGACGGCGCTGGTGGCTCCGCTCATGGCGGCCTCAGGGCCGGGGCAGCCGGCAGGGGCAGGGGACAGGGACAAAGCCCTCTCTGAGGGCAAAATCCCACTTGGGCAGCGCTCTGCAGCTCCCGGACGGGGTTAAGATGATTTTTGTGGGGTCCTTCCTGATGGCAAACGCCGCGCCCCTCCGTCTGATTCAAGGCCTTCAAGGCCCCTCAAGGCCTTGAGACGTGGGCCGAGGGTAGTTGTCACTAACGAGCTGGTCGGGAGCTGGTGGGCTGGCTCCAATTAATTGCACCTTGGTGGCATCAGGGTGGAATAAAATTATTGTTGTCGTTATTAACGTTATCATTATTATTGCACACTTGCTTTTATAGTAGCTCGCCATTAAGGCTTGCCTGAACTTCATTCTCACGCCGTTTATTTTAATTGCTTTTGGAAACAGAAACAAATCTATTTCTCTCTGTTATAAAGAGCCCAAGGGAAAATAAACACGTCGCTGTGTCCCTCGTGCCGCACTCTATTGGTATGCACTTCTAATAAAGGTGATTAATTTATTTAACGCTGTAGTGGATATGAGCTTTGGTGAATATTTAAACAAAACTCCGTGCAAACCAACTAGGTAAATAACTTTTTTGAGTATGTTCCCTGTTTTTTCGCTATCCTATAATACTGACAAATTGTTTTTAAAGCGGAGTATAATAACTGTTCTCAGTGAAGAACTGGAGAAAGGAAATAATGGAAAATGGTGAAATTTTCCTGTTATTGGTCATTTACAGAAACCTTTTAGAGAATGTGTCCATCCAGGCACATGACGGAAGGGGTTGGTGGGGATGTAAAACTGCGTGAGGATGGGTTTGCACATCAGGATCATGCTGTAACACTGGGGGTGTCGCGTTGCCTTGCATGGCTGCCTGTGAGGCTGAATTGCCATTTGCTCCTCCATGTTTCTCTTTTGCTCTGCATTTTCCTCTCAATTAATCAGATTTAAGTAGAGCAATCTCATAGACTGCCTCCTGAACAGAAAATGAAGCTTCACTAAAATGTGAATCTATTTCCAAAGTGTTTAGCATCACTTTAGATTTCATCAGCAAAACAAAAAATAATCATTTATTTTTTCTCTCATTTCTTTTAGGTAACAAAGATCTTTGGCTTTCATTTTGATTTATTTTGACTCCCAGAAAATGACCAAAGGCCTCAAGTGCATTTAATATTTGATGTAGCCTGGGCAACTCTTTAATTTGAAATTTGCAAATGGGGAATATGGTCCCAAATCACTTCAAATATTTAACTGGAAAATGAGGCCGTCGGGTGGATTCCCCCCCTCCCCCCCCCCCCCCCCCCCCCCCCCGGGCTCCTGGCTGGGTCCCCGCTGTCCCCACAGTAGGGTGGTTCGGTAAAACCATAGAAAGCAGATAGTTTTGATTGCCACCTCTGCTTAATTTCTACAAACAGCCTATATACCTTGTCCTAAATGGGAAGGTATTCATTTAAAAGCATTTTAAGAAAAAATGACAGATTTTTGTTTTGGACCCCTGTACAGAATTTACTTGGGATTTTAATTCCTCTTTCATCCGTGCTTCTAATCTGGCTGCTTCTGCATTTCTGTAATCCGCATGCTGCATAGATGTCTATTCGCTGCCATGTTTAATTGTTTTTCCTGACCTTCACAGCTGCCACGTGGGATGGGTGAAGGACTGTGGCTGTTGAAATGGAGAGTAGCTCTGCAGCGGATTTAATCTGCACTCGGCGCTCAGCGTAGCAGATGTTAAAAGCTAAATCTGCTCGTAGATCAGAGTCTTTAGAGGTATCATAAGAAGCATGCACGCAAAATAAACATTTTCTAATTCTTATTAAATATTAACATTCCGTTGTGATTCAGCATATATATTCTAGTGATAATTAATAAATTCCACAGATTTTAGTGATCTGAATGTAATGATGCCTAACAGTCAGTAACTAGCAGAAAAATTAGCAGCATACCAATATACCAGAAATCATTGTTTGTCTCAAACTGTGAGGTTCCAGAAACGGCTACTATAGAAGCCAATTTCTATCCTGAAAAAGAAGACCTTCCTAGGAAATCATAAATAAAAGTCAAATCTACAATTTTTCATGAGTACTAGCTGACGTTGTATCATTTCTGTAATTTTACAGAATTATATCATACAGCAGGGCTGCACTCCTGTGCTTGTGTGTTATTTTAGTTAATGTACGGCTTGTATTCATTTATTTGCTAATTCTAATGTGGAAATGCGTAAATGATGCAACCTGCTCGGTGTCATCGTAATAAGACTTACAAACATCTTCTACTAGATTTTATTTAATTTCCCCACTATAAAACCTAGATTAAAGAAGAGCCCAGTCAATTAGAGAATGAACAAAGCATGTACTTAAGAGAAAATCACTTAATCTGCCCTCTCTAAGTCTGGAAAATTCTACATCTTCTACCATGTCACAGTTCAAATCTTCCCTCAGAAAGACAGCAAAACTCCTGATGATAATCCTCAAAAAGAAGCAAAAGCGTGCACACTTCTTCTGGGTCGGACTTTCCAGTCTTTAGCACAATCTGGAGGGGGTTTGTCCACTGGGACCTTGTGTCCCTTGTTACACCAGAGAGCTTCTCGCTCCCTGATGAAAATGCGATAGACCTTAGGTGTTTATAACCGTAGTCCTATATAGAGTATAAATGCTATTATAAAATATTGTACATTTAAAAATTATATACAGCCGTTGCGTATTTTGGGTATAGTGGATGGGGGCATGAGGTGCGCCCGGCAGGGACTGTGTGCGCTCACATCCTGTAGGCTCCAAACGGCCGCGGGGGGAGAATTGATGGTGTCGATTTGCCCTTGGGCTGAGATCGTCCAACTCTGGGATTCATGGGAAGGAGTACGAAATATTGTCTGACGGAGCAGATTCCTTCTGCGTGCGTGGGAACGCCAAAGGCTGTTGTACCCTGTCTGTGCCGCTTGCTGCAGGCAGCGGTATCGGAAAATCTGTAAAAGAGAAGGAACCTGCCAGGGCTGGGCAGTGCGCGGCTTTGCCCCTGCGGGGACCCCAGCTGCCAAAATCCCGGTGCTCAGAGGGAGCTTGTGTGCTCTCGGGAGGAGGATGTTGCCGTTTGAGGCTTGTATGGCTTTTATAAATATGGGTTTGAAGGCTGAATCACAACAGACCAAGGCACTTGGCGACGCGCTGCTTCGCCACGAGCATCCCTTGCGCCGCTCCTTCCGCTGCAGCTCCAGCCCAAAACAGCGTCTTTTGAGCTCAAACACCGCAGCGACGCGGAGCTGCAGCGCGTCTCACAGGAGGGCTCTGAAACGCTGCGAACGGGGTTTGGCGAACTCCCGCACACGTTGCTGCTTGCCACTCGCAGTTAGGAATGCAGCAGCGTTTCGCAGCTGGGCTGGTCAACAAGTTCACTCCAGTCCGAAAGAAACGGTCAGTTAAGCAGCATCTTCTCTCCCCCGCCCCGTGTTTATTGATTAATTATAAAATCGTAATTAGGAAAAAAGTCAAATTATCATTGCGAAGAGCTGGGGAGCGCAGCCCAGCATTCAGATGCAGAGCTTAAGGGTATCGGGGATTCTGGTAAAGAGACTGTGTAATACTGCTCTTTCACCAAAAAAGTCACTCTTTATTGAAAAGCTAGCGACGGAGCTTCAGCTAAGGCAATACGAGCACAAACGCTCTACTGCAACACCCGGGAGGGATGAAGCAGGTGATTCCTTAGATTCTGGTGGTAAAACCTCTCCTGCCAAACTCCTGGACATCACACTTCTGTATTTATAATCCAATTCCTCTCACAGTTTTTATATTTTCTATTGGGATTGCCTACATTCTGTGTGTAAGATGGGATTGATTACATTATAATCTGGAAAAGGAGTTGGCTGCCATATGATTTAATAAATGTGATTAGAAAAAATGTAGTTCATAACTTGTCATCACCTTTATCTGTGGAAACCTCCAGAAGAAACAGAGCTGTGTGTCCAGCCACATCTGTTGCAATCTTGATGCTACATCGACTTTGACTGGGCGTTTCAGCGGGGGGAAGAGTAAGGCAGCACGTGTTTTATGAAACAAGATGGGTGCACTTAGGCTGAGGCCCCAGATTTTTTACCTGATAATTGTAAATAGTGATGAAAATAAGGCATCCTTTCTCATGCTCAAAAAGCAACAGCATCTAAAAAGGCAGCTGTACCCTACAGACATTCCCATTACACTAGTAAGCTTTATTACGCGGCATCGTTTATGTACTCAGGAATGTAACTGTGAATATAATTCCAGCCCTTGAATGTGAGAAACGAGCCCCTGCAATGAACTATAGGCTCAATGCAAAATAATGGCACACGCAATTCTGGACTCCAGGAATAAGTAGGAGCCAGATCTCAATTCTTACCAGCATCCATCGGTCAGGCTTCAGGGACGGCGGGTCTGGTCAGACAAAGCAACTCCTCCAACAGCCCCGTGAGAAAGCAGGGCTCTGTGAGCCCCTGGTGGGGAAGTCTGATTTGGGAAAGTCAACAGAGCTGCCATGAGGTAGGATCATGGAATCATCTTGGTTGGAAGGGACTTTTAAGATCATGAAGTCCAACCATCAACCTACCACTGCCCAAACCACCACAAAGGGGGTGGGACAGAGGTAGGGCAGAGGATGCCGTCAGACAGAGCAGGCAGGTCCCTTCTGCGGCACAGCCCCAGAGACGCTGCTCTCCCTCCTCCTGCTGGGGACACCAGTTTTTACCACCAGGATATGCACTGTTAAAATGGAAATTCGGAGGAGGCTCCCCTAGTACTGCTCAGGAGGGAGCCACAGGTGATGTGCAGTGGGACCAACAGGAGCCTCCAGGTATTTGTGTCGTTCTGGTGGGATACGTGACTGTTATCCTTCACCAGGCAGGAGGTCTGTGCAGCAAACCATCCTCATCCCGTCAGAGCCTCCCGCCCTCTCCCTCCCTCCAGCCCCTCGCGGTGACCACGGCAGGAGCTGAAGGGATAACTGGAATAATGGTCCTGGTGGTAATGACTGCACAGGGAAAGAGGAAATAAAGCTGAGAGAAAACACCGGGCTTACCTCTGCACCCAGCACTGGTAAGACTCTCGCTAGGCTCTTATGCCTTGTTCCACTGTCCGCATTTCAGGATGATTCAGATATTCCTCAAAAGAGAGAAACAAATATTACCTAGGAAGCCTTACAAAAATTAAGCTTGTGGTGCTCAAATCATCTGCAGAGAAAGATGAAGAGGTCATTTATCACATATGGATCCTTAGTCATAGAAAAGATACTTGATAGTAAGGGGGATGTTCAGTCTTGCAGACAAAACCATAATAAGATCTGATTTCTGAAAGCTGAATTTTGTGGACTGCAATTTTGAACTAAGATGCTATTTCCTGGCAGGAAGGGGGTATTTAATCGCTGAAAGTGCTTACCAGACGTGGCAACGCGAGCATCACCTGGAATTGCCAGGATAAGACTAGACAGCTTTCTAAAACCCATACTTTAGTCAGGCTTCACGGAAAATTTCCACAGCCTGTGACTATCTGAGCTCAGACTAAATTATCCTCTGGCCCCTCTGGCCACACGTTCCACAAATCTGTTAATATGCTTGAATTTCATTCATATCAAATTCTGTGCTCCGTAACCATGGGTTACACGTAGAATCACCAGGGAAAGATTTCCAAATTGTTTGCCATTTTTTATAAAAATAAATTTTTTATAAAAATTAAAATATTTGACAAAATACTATAGGTTTGGGGGTTGAACACGGTAGGCAACACCTACAACAGAGAAGGCGAGACTGACAGCCAAAATTAATGGCTCTCCTAAAACAGGGAGGAGAGGGAGAGAGCTGGAGCTGCAGGAGGAACCCCATGGCTGGAGCCTGAGCGTTAGGGAAAATGTGCCGCTTTTTGTGAGAAGAGGCCACTTAAAAGGAGGTGAAGGATAGAGAGCACATGAAACCGAGGAGGAAGGGCAGAGGAGGACAAAGCCAACACTCGCATTAAGCAGCAGAGAGGAGAGTAGATGTTGATCTTTGTCTTGGAAAAGAAATTTTGTTCGTCTGTGTCAACTGAATGAAATCCTATTGCTTTAATTCTAGATGCCTGTGGCAGGACTGTCAGCGTATTTTCTTTGGAAATTTGTATTTTTGGAAATTTGATTGCAATTGCTTCTGTGATGCAGCTTTTCTGCTGGACCCTTATGGCGCTTTGCTCACGGGCCCTGCAGCAGCTGCAGGACCAGCAGCAGAGCCTGCCAGGAGCCCCTCATTCCCACTGGAATTAATGGCATCATATTTCCAATCTAATTTTACCAGTCACACTAATTAAATGGGTATGCCGAACCACGAGTGGGTATTTCACCCACCCATTCTCCGGTAATGGGTGCAGGGAGGAGACTGGACCAAGTGTGACCCTGACCCTGGCACAGCCTGGGCACCGGGAGACCTCCTTTAATTTGCTTTACGTTGTACTGGCCGCCCGGGTGCCATCGTGGCAGCACAGCAGGCTCCAGCCACGTCCTCTATGTTTAGTGACAAGTTTAAGGCAAATAAAAATCACCTGGATAAATAGCATTAGGTGGTAGGTGTGAAAAATCCCGCGATGGTACTGCTTCAGTAATGCCAACACATGAGCAAATCTCTCTCTTTTTCTACCTTCAAAGGTTCCAGAACTTCAAATAAGAAGTTAAATGCTGCTGGAAATCTTACACTGTAACATTTACTTAATCCGGAAGATACTTCCACAGTTCCAAACAGATACCGCGTCAGTCAGTTGTATGTATTTACTTGTGAGAAGAACTGTTTTGAATTATTTGATTCCTTCACTTGACTTTCTGGAAGTACTTTTGTTCTTGAAGGATAAAGAAATAAGTAACTCAGATTTAGGAAGATATTTTTAAAATATTGTAGAGCGACTAAAGCCACTGTGTGCCACATTACTCATGACATTCCGTGCTCAGATGGATTTCTCCATTTCAGATAGGATGATCCCTCAGCAGCTGTCTTTAGGAAGCAGATTTATTTTTCATACTCTGTACGCAGAAATAAGAATTCCTTTGAATGTTTTGTCTGTTGCCAAGCTGTAACACTAATGATATTTAACTGGGGCTGGACAGGGCGGTGGGGGAGACCCGTGTTACCAACGCCCCGTTTCTGGGCATGGGGCACCCCGAGGAAGGGCCATGCCGTGGCATGGCTGGCGTGGGGCGGGCATGTCGGTGGGGGCTGTTCACGGTCTCCTCAAGGACTTCTGCAGGAGGAGGTTGGGTAAAGGGTTCGTTGCAGGGATCTGCAAAAATCTGATTAATAAATTATCCCGTTACATGGAAATAACTCTTCAGTATGTTTCAGCTCCTAGAAATGTTCTGCAGTCACTGCGTGCTTTTTCAGGTCATCAAGTGAAGTAGGGGTGAGTGGATTGATCTTTAAGGTCCCTTCCAACTCTAACCATTCCATGATTCCATGATTTGATTCTGTAATTGTCACCTCCGTGAGTTAGACTGTGGCAAATTCATAAGTAGTTCTCTGTTCGAGTGGTTGTGTAAACCTGCTTGAACGTCAAAGGTGGGTAATGGTGACCTGCACTGCTTTAGGAATTAGGGAAGGTTCAGCCTTCCCCAGACCTTCGTTTTCCCTAAAGAGAATGTTTCTCTGCTAATTAAAAATACTCTACATAGACTTTTAATTTACTTTGCTAACAAATGCATAGCCACAAGCAAGCACCGAGAATTTCCAGCCTTTGAAATCTCTCTGACCCCAGCTCATTTCTATGACTGAAATACTTCCAGCCACTGGACCAGGGAAAGGGCTGGAGAACATCTGCAGGTGGGGATCCCAAGGCACGTAAAACTGGTCTGTGTATATGAAAAAGCTCTGTACTTTTAAAGTACGTTGAAGGGATGCTAATAACGTATTCCAGGTTGCAAAGCTGTCTGTGTGGGTTCATGTGGTGGGATTTTGGCTGTGACAAATTGGAGCAAACCAGTGAGACAAGAGTGTGGCGTTCAGGAGAGTAAAGCTCCAGTCGGACAGAGACTTTGATTAGGAAAATGGAAGACCATAAATATTTTTTTTCTCATTCTATTGGCAGCTATTTGCCTGGCAGAGAGCTTTGATTTTCAAGTGGTCATTACAGAAGGCTCCAGAACACCCTCATGTAAAATCTGTGTCTTTTACTGATATTTGTACAAAATTTGTTATTTATCATGTAGAGAATAGTGCTTTTCAGAAACGTCAATAGTGTGTGCCTTGTTACTGCATTGATTTGATTTCTGTATCTAATGTAATAATATACATGTAAAGAAATACGTATTTCTTTAGAAAGAAAGATTCCTTCTGCAATCCAGAATCCCTGCCTTCATTGCTGGGACCCTGAGTTCCTTTCCTCCCTGTGTAACATTACAAGTAAAACATTCCCTTAAGGGCAGGCCGTTTAATGCTTCCCATCGTTTTCCATCCACGTGGAACTTTGTTCTCTTGTGCCCAGATGTATAAATAGTACAGAAAATGGAGTTTAGTGAAGAATTCTGCTGATGAGCTGAAAGAAAAAAAAATCTAGCTTATTTTTTTTAGCCATGTTGCTACTGCAAGCCTAGAAGCAATACAAAGCAACTGAAATAAATGTATTTTAGTCTCCTCCGTGAACAGATGTGACTCTCCAAGTACACGTGGAGTAGAGGGACATGGTTTAGTGGTGACTTGGCAGCGCTGGGTTAATGGTTGGACTCAACGATCTTAAAGTTCTCTTCCAATCAAAGCCATTCTATGATTCTATTCTATGTAAGAGGTATCATTATTTTTAAAAGTACAAGAAAAGTTTAATTTCATCTTCTTTTCAACTATCACGAGCAAGCTCAACCGTCTCTGAAACAAGAGCATCCAGCAGTAGCAGTTTACTGTGATAACAATACCTGCTCTGCACAAAATTGAGGCAATTGCTGTTTTCTTACTTGTAGCATTTGGAATCCATGGCTGAGCTTCTGCAAACGTGATGGAAATAGCTGTGGAAGTAGCTATGGAAAAACCTGATCAAGGTTTTTGCGTAGTTATGTTTCAACAACTGGGTGTGTTTTTATCAGCAATGGCAATGTGGGCATCCCAGCTCTCCTCGGCTACGCGTGCTCTGGGGGAGCGCACTCATCTGGCAGCTCTCCATTACAGCCTTCTCCTTCTTTCCTTCCAGTTTCTCCCAAGATATTCCGCATTTCGAGTGACATCGTCGTGAACGAAGGAAGCAACGTTACGCTGGTGTGCCTGGCCACGGGGAAGCCAGAGCCTTCCATCTCCTGGAGGCACATCTCCCCCTCCGGTAAGCACCGCTCCCACCCGCGGCTGTCTGCGGCGGCTCACCAACAGCAGGTTTCGCGACTTCAGGTTTCACAAGTGTGACGGCATCACTTGTGTGGCACCTTAAACACCGCGTGCTTAACTACGCTTTCGGAAAGTAAAAGCTTCTTCAAATTTCAGCCGAGATCAGTGAAAACTACAATACTGCTGTAATGTGGGAATGTCTATATAAAGACACCCTAAATACGAGTACATTTTTAAGCTCATTTTAACAGGCTGCAGACGTCAAACGATTCCAATTAAAAGCAAAACAAGGAAATAATCAAGAACATGCAGGGCTCTCTAGAGGCAGGACTGAAAGTTAAAAACATTAACACATTGTGCAATAGATTTATTTTAACGTATCTGCCATTGAACGATTATTCCATAATACAGAATAGTTTATTTGAATGGTTTTATTGAACAAATTAAATTATGTTTATGAAAAATTACAAACAAAATCGCATCTAAAAACATAGTTTCTATTTATACTTTTAATTCCTCATAAGGTATTTAAAGGAAAGCTTTTAGGTAACTTTGCAGGCGTCTCTCGACGGGCTGACCCGGTGGGAGCGAAGCAGGATCTGGCTGGCTGAGAGGGGGCAGATCCCGCGCCCCATCCCAGAGCTTCTGCCTCTGGAGATCCTGGTGGGTTTTGTGTTTCTGAAAGGAGGGGGTCCCTGCTGCCCACTGGCTGTCGCAGGCAAGACTGGTGTTGCTCCGGTTCTTTTGCAGGGACTCTACAATGATAATTGATTTTGCAGTGAAGGTCTTTCTGTTTGCTCACACAACTTCTATGAAATCCATGTAATTGCGGGGAAGAACAGTTTCATGGACCGTCACAGCTTACCGCAGCGTCTCATAATCCTGAGTAACAGTTTGCTTTACAAAGCAAGATCTGAGGGAAAAGAAAAACCCAACTTTTGACCTTTAAGACAATGACAATGAATTTTGCTTGAAGTGTCCATCAAGGGACTAGGGAAAAAAATTCAGTTGTAGCAGAAAATGGATTTTAACTAAATGTCAAATAAAATTTTATTGGAAACCGTGGTGATACTTTAGAGTAATAGCTTAAAGCATTACATTGTCTACAGAAAGGAGCTGTTACAATTTTCCTGGAGAGGAAAAAAAGCAGATAAGGAGAATTAGTGCACTCAGGCTGGAGAAGGGGTCTGAGGAGGAATTAGATCCTCCTCATCTTGAATTCAGACAAAATTAGTGCACGTAATCACGAGGGCTTTCAGTGAAGCCGCTGATTTCGCATCTTGACCAAAGGACTGAGAATGAGGACCGAGAGTAAAAATGTCATCGTTCAGCTGCAGAGCCATTACATTTACCTCAACGAGAACTGGAAGGGAAATTTGAGGAACTGACTAATCAACAATACCGGGGGGCAGGGAGAGTCAATCAAAGTGCTGACGGCGCGATGATGCTCTTGCCGAGCGCCGAGCACAGAAAAAGACGGGCAGACGGGCATGTTTCCCCACCGTGTTTCCTCACCACCCAAGATCTAAGGGCGGGCTGGTTCCCTTCCCCGCTACCTGCTTCGTTCTGCCTTCACAGCCCTTCGCAGAGCCAGAGGGGAGTGCGTCACGCGTTTCCCATATGCTCTCTATTTCCTCCTCTCTGCCACAACACCTTGACCAAGTATCTGGCAGATAATCCTGCAAATCCCATACGCCTTCATGCACTTCTCCTTTCGGATTGTCTTTGGGGAAGGGAGTCTTCTTGGATCGGTTTTGCCACATCCCTGACTCTCTCACCAGGAAGCAGTAGGTTGGATGAAACACAAACATGGGTTTAAGAAATTTAGTGCTTGAAAGAAAAGGAAAATCACAGAACTGAACCAGGGACTGGCTGAGGTGGGCAGGGACACCTGGAGATCAGCTGGTCTGACTCCTGCTCAGAACATGTCCAGTTGGGTTCGAATATCTCCAAGGATGCAGATGCTACAGCCTCTCTGGGCAACCTGTCCCAGTGTGTGATCACACTCATGGTAAAAAAGGTTTTTTTCACATTTAAATGGAATTTCCTATGTCTTAATGAGAGCCCGTTGCCTCTTGTCCTGTCACCTGTCACCTGTCACCTTGTCCTGGTACCTCCAGGTGCGTTTACACTGGTGTAATGTTATCAACCACTTAATGCTGTTTATGGTCAAGGAGGAGGTACACCCGATACAAGAACAATGAATGCTTGGTTTATTTATATAATTGAAGTTTTAATGAAAGAATCATTATTAGCCTAGATCTAATATTCCCTGCCCATGGCAGGGGTGTTGGGCCAGATGATCTTTGCAGGTCCCTTCCAACCCAAACCATTCTGTGATCCCGTTCTCCCGGCGATTAGCGCACCCTTCCCTGCCCCATGGGGGCCGAAGGTCGGTGGCGTCATTCTGGTGGGGGGCTGTTATGGTGAGTTGTCAGCGCCTGGGATCCTTCGGGGGGAGGAATACAGTGTTCACATGGGTGGTTTCTTCTTCCTCCCTTTAGTGTCTGTTTGGGGTCATTTTTAGATGTTTGCTATCGTGCTTTTGCACCTGTGCTCTTTCTTCATCTCTCTGCAGCTCCACATTACATCCCAATTTATGGTGGGTGCTGCCTTCTATGGATGTCTGATATCATTCCTTGCTTCTCCAATACCCCTAAACCCCACTTTGTCCAGCTCCAAACCTGCATTCCTTTGACCATGGGCTGTTCACAGCCATGGGATCTCCTGTGGCAGCCCCTGCCCACCTCTGGCCACCCTCTGTACCGTGTCCCGTGTCCCCGCTGCTCAAGCCCCTGCTCCCAGCCCAGCCTGTGTTTCTCTACTGTGCATCTGACAGCCACAAATACCTCCTTGCACACAGAACAGCAGCTGAAGCAGGCATGAGAAAGCTGCAGGCAGGGCAGGGCAAGTCCGGGCAGAGATCATAGAAACACAGAATCATAGGGTTGGAAGGGACCTCTGGAGATCATCCCATCCAACCCCCTGCCAGAGCAGGGTCACCCAGAGCAGGTGGCACAGGAACGCATCCAGGCGGGTTTGGGATGTCTCCAGAGACGGAGACTCCCCCACCTCTCTGGGCAGCCTGTGCCAGGGCTCTGCCACCCTCAAAGGAAAGAAGTTCCTCCTCGTGTTTAGGTGGAACTTCCCATGGTCAAGTTTGTGCCCGTTACCCCTTGTCCTGTCCCCGGGCACCACTGAGAAGAGCCTGGCCCCATCCTCCTGACACCCCCCTTTCAGTATTTATAAGTGTTGATAAGGTCCCCCCTCAGCCGTCTTTTTTCCAGATGAAGAGACCCAAATCCCTCAGCCTTTCTCCATCAGAGAGGTGCTCCAGTCCCCTCAGCATCTTGGTAGCCCTTTGCTGTCCCCTCTCCAGCGGTTCCCTGTCCCTCTGGAACCGGGGAGCCCAGCACTGGACACAGCGCTCCAGGTGTGGCCTCGGTGCTGAGGCCTGGCAAACTCATCGCAAGCGCTGCATGGCAGGGCTGCATCGTGACAAAGCCCGGTTCTTCCGAGAGCTGAGCACCGACCGCAGAGCTCGAGGAGGTGCCCCGGGGGTCCCCTGGCTGGTGAATGGACAGAACTCTGTCCGGAGGGGGAGGACACAGGGTCCAAATAACCGTTTGCTCAAAAATCTTGTAAAATGTGATGGAAGAGAACATCTAATCTGCAGAATACGTTCTGTCCGCTAGTGCACCAAATAAAGAGGAATTTTTCCATTTCAGTAACACTGTACCGCTTCTGTGCCCGGGTGTATGTTCTGGTGTACAGACAGTCACGGCTGGCACTCAGACCCAGTGAAACATCAGTCTGGCAAACAAGAAACCTGGATTTATTAGAAAACAAAATGCAAGAGTGTTGAAAACACCAGACTTCTCTAATGGTTTATATTCTGTCTGCAGCAACTTACTGTTATCGAAACGTAAGCTTCATCTGCACTTTATAATTTCTACCAGTTTTCTCCTGTAATTCCCAGTGGCACTGATGAGGCTTACATGGAAGCATCACATCCAGAATACAACACTAAATTATATTAATGAATCATACTTAGAATATTCTGAAATTGTTTGTCAAAGCTGCTACTAAAAGATAAGAAACTGAAATCTCTGAATACAAATGATTCAATGTAGACTAATTCCGAAATATTATCATGATTTGCATCAATGCAGCCTTTACTTGGATAAGGTCGGATTCCATTTTTTTGAACAAGAGATAAAATGAACCTTTCGTAGGAATAAAAGTAAAATGTATTTAGAGGTGATTTTTAACTTAGTACATAAATTATTGGCCTGGAATCTTCATTGTGCGTGTTTCACTTGCAGTCATTATGTAAATTCTCTCATTATATAAATATTCATTGTACAAACCCATTATGTAAATCCAAAAAAATCTACACATTCAGCGTAACACCGCAAGAAACGCGGGGCTGTAGTTTGTAGTCTGAAAGTCTCGTATTGTTGAAATGTCGTCTGAATAAATTGCAGGTATTACTTATTTTGTTCTGACATTTAAGAGCAAAGTGCAGCATCAATAGTTTAAGAATGAAACCGGAATTCTAAAGAATCGAGGTCTGCCTGAAACATAACCCCAGCTTTCAGCACTTGTGTGCAGAGTGCGTGCGCGTCACGTCGCCGGGTCTGAGAAGCCAGCTCTGCCGGCATTGCCAGGGGCGGCGACCACAACAGCCATCCAGAAAGCCTTAGGCAGACTGTTCCTGCTTTGCAAAATCTGGGTGCCGTATATCGAAACTCTTGTCCACTTTGGCTTTGACAAAACTTTCCGCAGGTGAGTTTGCCAGTCCCTCTTTCCCAGCGGCAGAGGGGCCGGTGGCCCGGGATGCTGGGGATGCGGCTGGCGGCCGTGCTCCGACCGCACAACCCAGCAGCGACCAGCAGCAAAGCACCCACCGCCTGAGCAAAGCTCGGGGCAGGATTACCGGGGAAGCCTGGCATTTCCCGGGTTTATCGAAATGCGAAGTAGGTGAAATTCTGTAGTTTCAAAAAAGTCTTACGGAAAAAGCAAAGCTTTTTCTACCTGACTCCCTCAAAACAAAATGACACTTCTTGAGAATTCACATCATAGTCGAAAGCTCGGGGTACAGAGGTTTTTAATTTGTTTATATTTGAACGAAGCAAATGGAGAGGAGCGGGGTGTCTCTCCCCGTCCCAGCAGGTTGTCCCTACGGCACGTTGACGGAGCCCTCGGAGCGGCCGCTCTCTGGTGGGAAGGCGGCAGCGAGAGCGAGCAGAGGGGGCAGAGCCGCTGGGGCGAGTGGTCAGACGCGTACGGCTGTTTTACCAAACTAGCTAAATACCTGGGTGGATGCTGGGGAAACAAGGTGCTTCCAATGAAGCAGGTCTGCATTAAGACAACACTGACCAGGATGGGTTTATATCATAAGGTTGGAAGGGACCTTTCAGATCATGGAGTCCAACCATAGACCCAGCGCTGCCCAAACCCCCACTACCCCACGTCCCTCAGCACCGCGTCTGCCCGGCTTTTAAATCCCTCCAGGGATGGCGACTCCACCACTGCCCTGGGCAGCCTGGGCCAGTGCTTGGCAACCATTTTATTGAAGAAATTTCTCCGAATATCCATCCTAAACATCCCATGGCACAACTTGAGGCCGTTTCCTCTTGTCCCATCGCCTGTTCCTTGGGAGACCAACGATATCAAAGAGAGAGAGACAGAGGGGCGTAAAAAGATTGCGAGAGTAACCTCACGTTTGGCTCTGTTCAGAGCGCTTGATTTCGCAATAGTAATATTTACCACAAGTGTTGTTAGATGAACTTTCATGTTTCAAACCAATATCTTCACTCTAGTCGGTTCATGTTGGCATCGTGCTGCTGCCCAGCGGACTCACAGACAAGGCCGGGCTCCACACATACGCTCTGCAGCACCGAGTGAGGAGGGTTCACCTCAGAATTGCACTCCTGGTCCAACCTAAAATGCTGAGGGAGATGCACGCAAAGTGCCTCAACTCAACCCCTCAAATGAAGGAAACCTGGTGGAAGCTCTGCTGGAGTGAACCTCACGTGGTCCTGCCACGAGCCGGGGTTCAGCCCACACACCCAGGACAGACCTGCCTGAAGCAAGGCCACCCCAGACCATGGCGCACGTTAGGTGCTCAGCACTCTTTTCATCTCCACATTCACTCCTATTATTCTGCGTTACCTGCCAGCGGAGAGGCTGAGCATCAGTGGCTCGGCAAGGACACGGGTGTGTTGATGGACATTTTGCCAGCGGGTTTCACAGCCACTGGCTGCAGGCAAAAAAAAAAAAAGAAAAAAGAAGATCAAGACATAGGAATCTCCTGTTTTACTTGCAGTTGTGTGTAGCGTGTGGCAGTGTTTCCTGACCATACCATCCTGCTTCTCTGGCTCGTTCATATTGACCAGTCCCCCTCTGCCTTTGTAACAGCTCAGCCCGGATCCTCAGCATCGTCCCTGGTGAATTCTAGTTTCATATTTTCCAGTTCTTGCCCTTTTCTCACAGTTTTATCCCCATAGTGATGGGGGTAGAACTGTGAAACCAGTCTAGTTTATAGTTATTTTCCTAAAACACGAGGATAAACCGGATGTATGTCTGTGCATGCGCTTGGGGGAGCAGATCTTTCAGAAATTATGAATTTAGCTGAGCGAAGACGGATTTTCCCATGTCGAGTGAAAAGCGAATCCCTGGCACCAGGACGCTCTCGTGTTCATTCAGTCCTGTCTCCAGAGACCAGTGACACTGAAGTGTTTAAAAAAAAAAACAGAACAACAAAAAACAACCCAAACCCCAAACCTGTAAGAACGGTTGGTTTAGCACGTGCGAAATAGCAGATTTTTCACTAGTGCTGAGGAAAGCTACACTTTTCCAGAAATTAGCCGGAATTTAGCGTTGGCCATACCGACGTGATGAGTCCTTTCCTTCCTCCCTTTGCCGCTGGGGTGCGTGTGCGTGGGTGTGACATGGCTGAACTCAATCTGAAGCCCGCCCTATTGTTTCTGGACAGCCCAAAAGCTGTGAAGACGTGTTGCGTTGATGTGTCATCACAGCGGTGTCGCTCTGACGATGTATTCGTGTCATACACCCTCGGAGCACTCAAGTGATGGGGCTGTCTGGGAAGGATTCGGTTCAATTACGGGACAAAAGGCAATGCTGGTCCCGAGCGGGCAGAGCCTCAGCCCTGCAAGACCCTTCCTGAAGCAGAAATCTGCCACTGGGGTGGGGGGGGCGGGGGGAGAAAAGAGGCTTTTTAAAAACTTCTAGCTAAATCCTAAGGAACAAACAAAGCTTGATATGAGCACAGCTAATGCCAGGTATTTTCTTTCACTTGCACTTCTGCGAGAGAACCACCGATTCTCAGATGTTATCCACACGTGACAGAAATAAGAAGTATTTTGCTGAAGTGCAAGTAGTCTGAACCTGGATTTTCAGGCTGAAAATACCTAACTGACAAGAATTGTTATCAGATTTCCAGGGCTTTGTGTGTGTACAAAGTGTGAGCTCGTCTTCTAAAATGCTCCGTGTCTTGCTTCAAAATAGTTTTAAAACTAAACTCCTAAGAAACAAAAGATTGTGAGTTTTGTCTCTTGTCCTACTAAATTCTGAAAATCTAACAGATACAGATATCCTTGCTGGTGAGGGTTATTTCACACCACTGCTTCCCTCTCGTATATTTGCAATTGTGCATGAGATAATCTTTGATCTCTGAGAAGCTGCTGTCCTCCACCTCCGCTCAGCTGCTGCCTTTGCACGGTGAAGCTGCTCCCACCACCAGTCCACTTGTGAGAAGGATCTCGCCATCGAACCACCTTTTCCCAACTTCATAATTCAAACTCCAGTTAGCAGGTACTTCTAACAGCCCGGGAACGCTGCCATCCAATAAGAGCTCATTTGCCCAAGCTGCTTTGTCCCAGATAGCTTAAAATTGGTGATTATTGTTTCCTTGTTCATGGGTTTAGGTTTGCAATGCCTGGAGTCGCTGTTAAGTTGTCTCCCCCTCTAGGCGATGCCATCCCAGGGCAGTGGTGGAGTCGCCATCCCATTTAAAAGCTGGGCAGACGCGGTGCTGAGGGACGTGGGGTAGTGGTAGGTTTGGGCAGTGCTGGGTTAACAGTTGGACTTGGTGATCTTAAAGGTCTCTTCCAACCATAGCGATTCTATGATCTCATTTCCCCAGGAGCTTGGTCAGAGCCCTACAGGTAACGAAGGGTTTTCTCACAGTGGAGCTATCGCTTCCTCAAGGTGATGTCCTGCAGGAGACCAGCCTTTGAGGCTGGACCCTGTGATGTGCTCATGGGTGCAGAGTGGGGCGAGCTCCTGCCCCACGCGAGACGTGGCGTTCCGAGTGGCAATGACACACAGCCACCTTTCCTAAACGGAGGTAGATTTATTGCCGCATTATACCAAAAGCGAAGCTGGTTCCCTTTAGGTGTCTAAGAAGCAGAACGTAAAATAATTCAGTGATTTAACCTGATCAGCAGTGACAGTGATATGCCTCCCTTATGCCATCATTACTCATCTTGCAGGCAACAGCTTCATTACGGCGTGCTCCTCGTTCAGGTGAAGCATTACTGGGCTGAGCCCAAACATCTGCTCCTTGTCACGGAGCTGGAAGTGTTTGGAGATGAGCCAGGGGACCTTCAGAGATAGAGCGGGGCAGGGACAAGCAGCAGTGATGGGCTAAGACTGACCGTGATCAGGGAGGTTTTACTTGTGTGGGGCAGTGGAGGAGATGAGCAGGGGAGTCCTGCACATTCCTGTTGGCTCCTCTTCCGCTCCACTTATCTCCTGACATCTGTCGACCATGTCTGTCCCAGCTTCGGGAGGAGAGAAGGACAGGGACACGCTCTCCAGAGGAACACTCTCAAGGAACAGCTGTCTGGAGCCACCAGAGAAACCTGCAGATTGTCTCTTGGCCGCGTGTTGTACATGTTGGCACCGGCTGGTTTCAGAAGCAATGCCTTTGACGCCAGCATGTTATGCTGACGAAGATAACGTTAATTTAAGGCTCAAATGCCACTGGGTTTTACAAAGCTTTCACGTCCTGCTCCTAGACTGGGTTTATGGAGAACACCCCGTCTTTTTCTGCCTTGATGTAAATTCCTCATTCCGTGCTTAGAGGACGGTGCTCAGCGCTCGGCTCGGGGTGACAGCTCTGTCTTGCAGTACTTTACACGAGCCTGTTGCTTTGCATTTTTTTATTGAACAGAGATGCCTGCTTCTCCAACTTGGCAGCTCTGGCTGGGACCTCCAGGAGTCAGGAGATCTTCCCGTCTGGTGGCCTGCCACGTTCCCTCTTAGCACTGGAGTGGCAGCACCAGGGCTTTGGGCTGCCACCAGCTGGGACTGGGCACCCCCAGCAATTAGTGCAGCTGCAGGAATTCATGTGGTGTAGGACGAGCTACTGCAACGCACCCCTCTTGACATGCAAAGCTCGTTGGGTGGTTGAACATCCCAAATGCAACAACTTGCTCCTACCCGAGCGCTTCGTCAGCTGCAAATGTGCTGTGCAGAGCTGCTCCCAGGCACGGCCGAGCAAGATCTACCCCAAAAACACCTAAAGCCTGTGTCCCCTGGGGCATGGGATGGCTTGAGGGGAACTCAAGGTCTTCCATCAGCACCACAAGTAAAACAACGTGCACAGGACGGCTAAATATCACACCCATGGGCACGTGGTGATTGTGTAGATGGATTGGTCCATGCTACAACCGTTTGGGGGCTTGAAGATTTGTGATTAATATTTTATATGAGTTTAATGGCCTGGCCCATGATCCTGAAGGGGGGTTTTTCAGTTGGTAAAGGCAACGCGTGTCATTAAATCAGTGGTTCCCTGATAGCAAACACACAGCTGGCAGCCGCCCAGGAGCTCACGGGGAAATGGTGTGGGGCTCTAGGCAGAGTAAATGAGGGGGTTAATTAACAGTTTAAAGACAGCAGTGCAAACACGAGTAGTCAATATAAACTGCTTGTTGTGATTCTTTCCTTTGCCTTTGGATAAACAAAAATTAAGGAACTTCCAAAATCACACCTCTCCCGTACAAAAGATGGTGTCTTTTGGTTGCAGGTTGTGAGACTTTGGGCCTTTTTTTTTTTTTATGATACTTGTAAGTACCATTCTTGTGAGATTTAGTATTAGAATCCAATTAAGTGAGACCCAGTATCACGACCCATTGCTATAGAGTCAAGTAACGTTACACCGTCTGCGGCCAGGGGCGTTCTGAGACAGACTTCTTAGAAAAATGTCATTTTTATCAGGACCATTCCAGAAGTTTGAGCATCCCTTCAGGAACAATTAAAGGTATTCTTAGAAATCCTCATGTCTTCTAAAAATGTTTAAACAGGCTGAAAAAAAAAAATTCTTGTCAAAATACAGTTGTCAGGAGAAGAATATTCAAACTGCTCAAATAATTGGATCTTTGTGAAGGAAGTGAGAAACGATAGTAAGATTAATCTCAGCGAAATACAGAGGTTCAAACTAAAACCGTACAAAAACATCGCACAGAAATAAGTGTGAATTTTCTGATGATTTTATAACAAATGATAAGTATTTCTTGCTTCTCAGTAAAAGCAGATGAACTCATTAATAACTCATTTTTAATACATGCTTAGTTTATTCCTTCAGATATCGGTTCATTTTTATTTGAGCAATACTGCACTTCTGAGTGAGCAATTTATGAATCATAGAAGGTATTTCAGTGAAACAAAACCTTTAGTGTTCAAAGCCAAAGCAAGCAACTGTAGATTTCAGCCCCTTTCCCCTCCCATTTCTTCTGGGCATTTTTATGAATAAATCATATTTTAAACATACAAAGAATTCTATTTAAAATGCACGTTTTACCGAAAATGGTGTCGCTTTTGAGGGGTGTGAAGAAATACGAGAAAAATAGTCATGAATGATTCGTTTAACCCTGGCGATGCCTCCAGTTTCAACAAGCTGCAGACAGAGAAGTGCTACAAAGCGGGAGGGGTCGATGAATGTGTTTGGGCCAAATAGACGGTCAGTAGGGAAGTAGCTGTCGTTTGCAGCGCATCCTTTCGCTGCAGGGGCAGGAGGAAGGGGTGTTATAAAGCCACCGGACGTCAGAAAAGTGGTGACCACGGTCCTTCACCCCGGGGGGAGCACCTGGGGGGGTCCGTCCAGGCTGCCGCCCCCCATCCCTCCTGCCCCCAGCCCCGGGGCTCCCCCACCCTCTGGCTGACCGACCGACAGACCAAGTCTCTTCCGAAAGCTGCCGCAAGGCGCGGGGCTTTATTGGGAATCATTATCCCCTTCCCAAGAGCCAGATCCCCATATTAAGTGCTACGAATTATAAATAAGCACAAGTGAGATTTAATCATGTAGCTTTGTTATTAAAATAGCACTGCCCCGTTCTTCCCTACACGGTTTTAATGTAGGTTTTGCGGAAAAAGGGTTCTTTTAGGCTGTTTTCAGGCTGGAGGTGTTCGTGCTCAGGTGTTTGCTGCAGGAGACCCAGCGGCCTCTGTGCGGGAGGGTGTCTTGCAAACCCCTCTGCTGCCAACGGGCGCTTCATGTGGCGATGGAGAGAGATGATCCCCGTGCTGGGGTCTTCCCATGAAAAAAGCTGGCTTTTGCAACGGGCTGCACTTACCCCTCTGCCTTCTGCAGGCAGCACGGGGTATTGAACAGATCCACAGAAACCAGAGTGCGGCCTGACGTACAGGAAACTAAATATCCATCAGACACAACATGCAGGCAAACCTGCTGTCTCAGGTGGGGTTTTTTCTTCCAAAGTAGTATCTGGTTGACCGTATCTCCCCGGCAGGTATTAATATGAAGCTGCCCCCAAGGCAGACACGTCAGTCCGTATCCTGGAGCACGAGCTGGCCATGGCATGAAGTCTGCAAAGAGAAAATTCAAACTTCCTCCGAAACACCGTAAATCCGTGCGTCTCAGACACGTGGCGCAGCACGGCAGCGGTTCTGCGCAGGCACAGAAACTGATGTAAATTTAGGGAACCGGGAAAATGAACTGTGCTAAAATTAACTAATGAGGAAAATTAGTTGGAGCTGTGTCCTCCAGCTTCTCTTGGAGGGCCAGCCTCTACCCCCTGCACGTAACATCTCTCGGCACCTGGCTGAGATTCCCATTGCCCACACTAGGAGCATGTGCGCTCCCAGCTCTCCAAACACCTCTCTCCAAACCCATCTATTTCACACACCTTGTTTGTCTCCACATCTGAAACTTTCAACTTCAGCGATCTATGTTCACATCTCTTTCCTTTTTATCAGTATGCCTTTCTTACAAAATTGCTCTACTTGTTTTTCTTGTTTCATGTTGTCAGCTGGGAGATCTCCTCCCAGCCCTCAATTTTTCTGTCAGTTTTGGATTAATTTTTTTTCTGTACGTTTTATGTGATTTTTCTTTTCAAACGTGGCTTCTCTAAAGCGGAACGGCCTTCAGCGATCAATGTTTAAATGGTCCCTAATGCGATAGGGCCATTCTCCTAATAGACAGCGAGCTGTTCAGGTGACCCGCAGTTCCTTGGAGAGGACTATACGCGATCCAATTACAGCACGTGCTGTAACTTCAAACCCAGAATCCATAATGAGTAGTAGAAACAGCTTCAGATCATTTTTCTGGGTGAATCCCAGTTTAGACTTTAGATTGTTCTCAGCATCCCACAACAACTCATCTCCAGGTGCCTCCTTGCGCCCTTGGTCCTGTATCTCCTCCCAGCCTCTGAGATCGAGAAGGACCTTATGGATTACGGGCTACTTAAAGCATCTGGTGATAATCAGATGGCATCGTGATGGCATCGTCACTGGAGACCACCTTTGGTTCTCTCACACTGAGCCCAGTCCTCATCGTTGCGGCAGCATACGCGAGGGTGAGCCCATGCTGGGGTCTTCGCGCCTCCTCTCTTCACTCTGCCCCGAGCAGGTTCACTCTGCCCCGAGCAGTCTCTCGTGTCCACCTCTGAAGTGTCCTGAGTCCGTGATAAACCAGGGCTGGCACCAGCTCAGCCTCACGGTCCCTTCACTCCCAGTCCTAAATTGGGGCTGTATTGCAGTTACTTAATATGCTAGTGAATAAGAAAAAAAAACCAAACAAACAAACCAACAAAATCCCCCTTGGCTCAGATGGAGTCCTCAGAGTTTTTTGGAGCTACTCTGGCCTTGCACCAGATTCTTCTTCTTCCTGACTTAACGTTTAACACCAGGGGAGGAGCATGCTACCCTTGCAAAAACCATCCGTGCAAGCCTTTGAGAACTGGTCCATATGGCAATGTGTACGTGTGCTACACCTGATGCCAGGTACCATATGCGTGGGAAGAAAACACAGTTTTAATTGCGTACTCTCCTGCGGAATAACAAGTGTGATGATTTATCAGGCATCATATCACATGGCAGTAGCAGAAAATGGCATTCAAGCTTAGTGTCACAGGCCTTGCCCTTCCTGGGTAAGCCGAAGATACCCACAGCAGATTACTTACATATCGTTATGTGTCTCAGTAAGTCTAGTTAAGAGATCTCCTGAAAAACCCATCAGGAATGGCCTTGGACACAAGGCACTCTCATGTTTATGTTTCTTCAACAAATAGTTTTTCCCATCTTTGATCAAAGATCTGGGCTGACACGACCTCGGGCTGATGGACGGGTGCTAACGAACCCAACAGATTTCTTTTTCTCAGGTACCAAATCTGGTAAGTCTTCTGGCTCTACAGCCAGGAAAGCCAGCCGGAGACGTTCCTCCTGGCTTGATAGGTCCATAAGATGCACGTGGTCTGCAGAAGGGCAGAGCAAGGAGTGGGCACCCTGGGCTGTAAGACGTGACGCACAAAAACAGTGAGAAGACAGAGCTGTCTCCTGAAACTCGTCATCGTTCACCAGCATCGTCATGCACAATTTATTCTCCCCACCGCGTATGAATATCCTTTTTTTTTGAGCTGGATGTGCATGCAACACAGCATAAATACACATACGTATACTTATGCGGATACCTTTCCCACAACACGATTTAAGTGCTCCCACACAGCCATGGGAAATCTCTGGAACTGAAAACAGGCTGAAGAAGATGAAATGCCGTGCAGACGAGTAGGAAAGATGAAACGTAGTATCTATGTATTCCCTAAGAAAAATATTTATCGCTAATGTTTGCTAAAAGCTTTCTTATGTGATCTGGATGCAAAATTTCTGGGGACATGAGGGTTTAAAAATGACTTAATAGTAATATTCTCAAATGTGTGTGTGAGTTGCATAAAACACGTGGGGTTTACAGCACTATAAAAACGCAGGCGTAGTCTGCAGCGTGCATCAGGTTAATGCTCGGCACAAGGTCCCTCTAAATACAAGGGTTATGAGAAGCGCCGATGGGCGTTTTTGCAGATCTCCCCACCAGGAGTTATTGCGGGAGCTCCCACCTGCGCCCGCCCCACAGCGGGGAGGCCGTGGGGCCGTAGGGGTTTGCTGTGCTGCCCCCCAGCCCCCAGCAGCCCCCCGAGGGGCTGGCGTCCCCACGTGGATCCGCGTCTGCTTTTCCCTGCAGGTATCGCTCCTGCTGGTGTTTTTCAGCCGGCCGGTGCCAGCCCCGAGGACCGATGCTGCTTGTGCCGTAGCAGAATTGTGCCGGGTACATAAACCCGTCGCTCCTGTGGGCAGGGAGTGGGGCCGCACCGACCCCCCGAGCTGAGCATCGCCCCGTTCGGGGGCAAAGCCGGTGCCTGAAGCACAGCGACGACCCAGGAACTGTTTAAAAAGCCAAAGCCGGGAGAGAAGAAACTGGTTTATTGCCTGGTGTGTTACGTTTACATTAAAAGAAAAGTTTAAAGCAGAGAATGTTTGTTTTTAGCTTAACTCCAAAACCCAAATGACTATTTTTATGCAATTCCAGATACTTGGAGATGTATTTCTTTTCTTTTTTCCAAATTGGTGTTGGGAATTGGGGTAGGATGCATCATAAATTATTCCCAGAATTCAGTATACAATATTTTGGCGCATACCATATATCCAGGGAAGTACTGACATTGGAGATTATTACAATCTTATAATTTAATAGTCATTTTTAAACTGACACACAGGAAAAATTTGCACTTTATATAATCTTCTTGGTATTAGAAGCAAAGAAAATGACCTGTTGGAAGGTCTCTCCTCTGCCTGGGCAGGTGCCCCTGTGCGGGCAGGGGCTTTGCGTCCTTCGCTGCTGGTCAAAGCAGTAGTAAATTAAATTTTCCTAGAAAATTATTCAGCCTGGCCCAAGTGGAGCAGGACGAGGGCCGCGATGTGAACAGCAACAGTTGGTTTGTTTGTAGAAGGGGCACTTTCTGTACTTTAGTCCTGTGAACAACGTGGAAGAGAAAAAAAATTCATTCTCATGCTAACTACTCATGTCCCATAAATTATTTCATTGCATTTTATGAATGTTCACTTCAATTCACAATAATTTTCCAGTTTCACTCTTATCTTTCTGCTTTCCATAACCAGTGCTTACGTGGGCTCTTTCCCGTGACAGGCGTGGTATATTGTGCTTATTAATGAGTGCTATCTTGCTAAGCAATGCACAGCTATAATTGATGTTTTGAACCTTGCACCCTTTAAAACATTAATCCATGAACAGATAAGCAAATGAAATTCACTGCTGTGATGGACATGGACATAATACTTCCACTTAGCTCCCACCACCCAGTTCGGATTTTTGTCATTGCTCCGTAGGTTGCAAAGTTATTCACAGTCAATTAAAAGCTTGTCTGTGCGGGAAAACTTTTCCAGCAAGTCTTTTTAGCCTTTAGGCCTATAATTTCCAGTGTCTAGTCCTGACTGCCATGATATATTGCTTTACGATAAAAATTATATTTAACATTTTTTGGTTTACGACGTGGTGAGCACCTTGTGAGGCGTCTAAAGCAATCAGTTTGCTCCCCACCTGGAGCGCCCTGCTCAAAAGACATGGAAAGATGAATTCTGATATCCCTCAGAGGAAAACCGCTCCCTGGTTCAAAGTGCTCGCTGCCAGGCAGGAACCACAGCGGGGAAAAGCTGGGAGATGCTGGGATTAAGAAAAGGACAAAAATGCCTGTGTATGTTACGACACCATGTCAAGTGGGGATAAATTAGCTTTTGAATCATGTAACTGTTCTTACTCTCTAAAATAATTAATAGTTTCAGATATAACATACCAAGGAATTATGTATTTCAGTTTGGTCTTCATATTGTTTTTCATCAGGCAGACCTCAACCTGTTTCCCGTGGTGCTCACTCCGACTGTCCTTATTTCTGTGTATGGAGGCAGACACTGAGCATCTTATTTATTGGGTTTGGGTCCTTTGGGAGAGGAGAGCTATTATTTAGTTTTTAAGTTATAAGATGAAATGTGCATTAGGTCACACACGTCAGGACTGAGCGGTGTGGTGAGCGAGCCTGAGAGGGCTTTTTTCCCTGGTGGCAGGACGTGGGACAACCCACCCGTTTTGCACCCATGGCCACCCATCAGAGACGATCAGCTGCTGGTTCCCTCCAGGACCCGCCCGGCTTTGGCAGCCCTGGGGCTGCAGGAGGCCCCCAGCTGATGAGGTCTCGCACCCTCCGTCATCAGCTGGCTGATGAATGGCAACAAGGTCAAATGGCTGTTGAAAAGTGGGGACAGCTGTGATGGGAAGCCAATGCTGGAGCCACCAGCAGCAGGTGTGGATCGGTGGCTCCAGGACTGGGCTGTTTGTCCCTTTAGCTTGCCCCGATCACTGGTTTTGCTTCCGATGGCTGTAGGGGGGCAGATGTCCACCCAGGTGCAAGCCATAAGCCCTAATGGCTGCTGAAACCCTTAAGGCAGGTTCTGAGGAGGACCATGCCTTGCAGTCTGTGAAGCTCATCAGGTATGGAGCTGTGCCAGCCAGTTGCTCTCATGGGTCTGGAGGATGCTGAGCTTGACTGTGGGGCAGAGTCAGGAGAGGACCCTTGGCCAGCCCCAGGAGCTCGGGGAGGGGGTTGCAGACCAGCTTGGAGATGGGGTTTCCAAGCAGAAGCTGCGGTGGCTGGTCAGGTCCCCTTGGCTGTGTGTCACCTGCAGCACCCAGCAAAACCCTCCAGCTGCTGGTCAGATGTTGGTGAAGCTTCATGCGCTTTGTCCTCAGCTTCCAGTAATTTCTTTCTCTGATTATTTCATTTCAGCAAAACCATTTGAGAGCGGGCAGTACCTGGACATCTATGGAATTACAAGAGACCAGGCTGGGGAATATGAATGCAGCGCAGAAAACGATGTCTCAGTCCCAGACGTGAGAAAAGTAAAAGTCACAGTAAACTGTAAGTCGTGTTGTTTTTTAATTGCTAAATCCAATGGAGAAGAGGGATGTGGCTGAGAAGAAAAGTCTAACGCAGAGAACTGCTCGTGGTGGAATCGTGGTGTGTTTGGGCTTTGTATTGCAGTAGCAAAATGACCTCTGCTATTTGATGTAGGAGTTAGTCTGGCCAAAGGAAGGGAAAATGAGATTAAGGTTTAAATCCCCCTTTTGTCTGCCAGGGGACAGTAGCGCTGTCGCAGGCTTTTAGCAGGTGCTCTCGCTGGGCTGTGGTATTGAGACGCGCTTTCTGGAGTGACTTTTTTGACTAATTATCTGAGTAACTTCTGAGGACTGCTGTGGTTGTTGGGCTGGAGTGTTTCTGGTTTAATTTGCCGCAGTTGTGCAATAATACAAGGAGATGAGAAACTTTTTGAGATTCTGTTTGGGTGATTAGATGGTAATCGATCTCTGTGGAAATTTGGAGCGCTCCCGGGAGAGGCAGCAAGCTGTTCCGTGCGGTTGTCCCGGCGTGAAGGCAAGGAGGGCTCTGCTGGGGCACGGTTCTGCCTATTGCTGACCTCGGCTCACCACTTCCCTACCGCGAGTTCTGAGTCTGTCAGACGTCTGCGGCTGGGGGAGATGAGCCCTGGCAGAGCTGGGAAGGCCAAGCTGAGCAGCGGTGGCTGCTCCTGCCCCAGCCCGTGGGGCTGGGGGGCGATGTGGCGAGCAGGGGGCTCCCTGCGGCAGCCGGGAGCGGGGCCAAGGGCTCCCATGTGGCCGGCGGCAGGGGCTGGGTTGCTGGTGGGGTGGGATTTTCTCTCCCCGAACACCGAGCCGAGGGGGTCATGGGAGAAACAGCGTGTCTGTGTCGAAGGATGTGCAGGCTCAGGAGGTCATACTCCTCTTAGTGCGTACCCCAAAAAAGGGGTGCTTGGGTTTGACCGCAGCTGGGGGTGTAAGGGTGCCTCTGTCTGCCGTGAGAAGCGTGTTGCGGGCTGCAAAGTCAACCGGCAAACTTGGCAAATACTCGAACAAAGCGTCCAAGCTGATCTCTGTCCCAGTTCAGCTACCTGGGATAAGCTGGAGGTGTCCATGGATGTGCGTGGTATCACAACCTGAAAGGAGGGTGTAGAGAGATGGGGGCTGACCTCTTCTCCCTGGGGACAAGCGATAGGACAAGAGGAAACGGGTTCAAGTTAGGTCAGGGGAGGTTTAGATTGGATATTAGGGAACATTTCTTCACTGAAAGGGTTATTAAACATTGGACCAGGCTGCCCAGGGAGGTGGTGGATTCCCCATCCCTGGAGGTGTTTAAAAAAAGGGTAGATGTGGTGCTTAGGGACATGGTTTAGAAGTGGTTTTTGTCAGGGGAGGTTAATGGTTGGACTTGATGATCTTGAAGGTCCCTTCCAACCTCAGCAATTCTGTGATTCTATGCCAGATTCAGGCAAACTTCTAAATCTGCACTGGGCACATGTAGAGTATTTATATATATATATAGATAGATAGATAGATATATCTATCTTAGAACTAAAGAAGAAAAGGGGGAGGGGGTGGGATAAAATCGAAGCAATGTAAAACTAGGATCTGGCCACAGCTTGAAGCAGTTTGTATACGCGAATGATCTGTTGCAGTCAGCTAATTGCCAAAGCCCTCCTGTTTGGATTTGTCTGCTGTCCCCGTGCCATTTAAGCGTGATGCAAAAGCGCTCCGAACATCTGCTCCCCGCTGCTGATGCTCGTCCGTCCTGAGCAGGCAGAGACACGGCTCGCTGCGCTGAGGAGAGGGCGGTGATGGAGCGGGATGATGCCAGGAGAGCTCGCCAGCCCCGGGCGCGGGGTTTGCGGCCGGCGGGACGTGCTGCGGTGGCCGATGCTGCTGGGGTGAGCGTTGCTTCCTGGCCCCTCGGTGCGGGCAGCCCCGCTCACAAAGGGACATCGTGCACACGATAGACCAGCAGAATTCCGCCCACTTGCTGTCTGTTGAGCTGGCCTGGTAGGACAGCTTTCAGCCTGGAAAAGCTAAATATTTCATTTAGGAGAGCTGTGATTTTTCTACTAATCACTGTTTGCAAGAAATGTCTATCAAACTCATTTTAAAGTTTTAAATCTGGAAATATCTTAACAAGAGAAACTCAAAAGAAGAGGGGAAGCCTCCGGGTCCTCTTGTTTCCCTGGGTTGGGCAGTTTCCTTAGTCCAATGTTCTCCAGTCCTGTTCCTTCCTTTGAGAAAACATCTGTTCCTTTGCCTAACAAACTAATGAAGAGCAAGGCCTTCTCCCTCCACCCCCCCAAAAATAATCCCATTCCTCTATTTTCTCCGGGTTTGCAAACTTTTTGAATTCTCCTGATGCTGCCCTGCCCCTGGGCTCAGCGCCAGCTCTGCAGCTCCATCCCAGCGTCCGGGCCACCCCTGTTCCACCTCCGTCTCCCCCACCGCGTCCCGTATGGCGACGCCTTGGCGCAGGATGTCCAGCACACGCCGCGGTGCCGGCACAGCGCCGCATTTGCATGAATATGATCGCTTAACCGCCGCTTCTGACAATTCTTAATACCGTTTCCCTGTTATTAAAAGGAACGTTCTTTACTGCAGACCTGATAACTGTGGAATAAATCAAGGTTTTATTGTGCCCAGTTAATAGAATGTATCAATGAGCCCTGAGCGGTTACGGTGGGTATAAGCATAATTTTGAATATGGATATTCATCGCATATAGCGGTTGTTCAGTCACCCAAGCATGTACAAGAAAATTACCGGGTTTAAATTACTTTCTGAATTTCAGGTTTCTTGGCTGGGCAACTTCCAACCATACATAAACAACCGGCTTGCTGTCTGCCTTGCAGCACCTAAATTATAGCTCTCTAATGACTCTACAAGATATTTTTTTTTCTTTATACTGCTTCATATTGCATAATCTACAGTTTCTACTTAATTTATGTCTGTCCCTCATAATTTCCCTTTTAAAAATGGTGGCCTGAGAATCCATGGTGCATTCGTCTGCCTGAATTCGGGGTGGGGGGGTGTGTGTGTGTTAAGAAAAAAGAAATTGAAGCTGCTGGTTTATGAAGAAGGAACGCTATACCAAATCCAGTTAAAATAGATAAGATATAATCCAATTTCATTTCACCAGTAAATCTTATTAGCATTTTCCATTACATTTTATAAAGCAAATACTGATTTGTAGGTGATAATATTGAACCCCACTTTGAAGGAACAGTGTCTGGATTAGCAAGACTTTAATATGTCACCCGAGACCGTGCACGTGGTCCCGTGGCTTCGCTGACTCTTCTGGTTTATTAGTGTCGCATTTAAAAATATTAAAGGCAGTTGCTAAATGCAAGGATGTCGGGAAGCGTTGAGGCCATGCTGAGAGGATGAAGAATGGGATGTGCGCATGATGAAACTGGCATTTATTATAATTTATCTAAAACTTTCAGCTACATAAATAAATAACAAATGTGGACTTTTAAAGTGGAGCTGTATTGCAGTATTCTTTTTTTTTTTTGCCAGATAACATACACGAAGGGTCTGCTTTTCTGTAATTGTGTCTTGAACAGCTCTGTTAAAGCTGGATCTTGTGGACTTTACCGAATTAAGATCCGGTGGCTTTGGTGAGGGGGGAAAAGCCATTCAGTTGAAATTAAAAGACAATAATTTAATTTCAGCCTTTATGAACCCCATCATGCTGCAAATTGAAGGGCAGATCAGTCGGTGCTTACTGGGGAGGTGAAAATTACAGTTGCTGTGCTGAGGAAGCCCAGCTGGCACTGGGAAGCACTGGTGTGGTCTGGTCCCGTCGGGTCTGTTGGTTTGGCTGCCTTGGGGTCTTCATCTCTGAGCCAGGGCTCCCAAGAAGCCTTGCTGGCACAAACGATGGGGAGTGCGGCCGGGGCTCAACCTGCGGCGGTTCTCCTGCCTCCCGTGTGCCGCAGCCTACGGAGGAGAAAGCTCATCTGCTGGGTTTTGTAGACAGTAAACACTAGCAGGATGAAGGTAACTCAAAATATTCTATATATTGAGCCACGTCTGCTTGGAACAGCATCTCTTTGTACAGGTATTTTTCCATTAGATCTTGAAGATATTGGAAAACAGAAGTGAATAGACCACAGGATAGCCGGTAAAAACTGTATTAACCTTGCAAGTTGTGCCTTTAAATCGGTGTTGCCAATAGATGTTTGGCCAGTCCCTCCGTAAGGTGTCTCCAGTGATGGCAGCTCCATGGGCAACGTACTCTACTCAATCACAGTCCTTGACTGAACATTTTTCACAGTGTCTAATGTGAACCTTCCTCGCAGAATTACAACCCCATTCCTCACCTGTCCTCCGAGGAACGCAGAACAGATCAGTCTCGCCTTTCCATCTCTTTGGAGACGATGGACTTGTGCTCCACATACTTACCTCCTTTATGTTCACCAGCCCCGATTCATCTCATCTCTGTTCTGGGGTTGTGTTTTCTGAGGGATTGACTAAGTGTTTCTTTTCCGTAAATCAGTTGGTGCTAGGGAAGGGCTTTCTCCAACAAAGTATTTAAAACTTGAGCTACCATGCCAGGTGAGGTGTTGGATTGCCAAGGATGTGGAAGGATTATTTGGTTGATCATGTATCTGGCGAGGACGTTTGCCTTCCCTGTGACAGCAGGGCACTCCGGGGGGTTTACCCCAGCAGCCCTGGTTGCTCTCTGCAGGGCGGCGTCTCGCCTCCTCACTGTGTTCATTCTTAACAAACCTGTTGGCAATTGCTCCTCTTCTTGTTACCTTCCAGGTGCCTTCACACCTTTGATTGCTTGAACAGCATTTTTGTGGGGACGGGAGATAAATGGACAGGCTTGTAATTCCCCAGCTCCTGTTGCTCTCTGCTGTCCTGGAAAAGGTTCTCAAAGGCTGTGTTAGGCGCTCGCCCCACACCTCAGAAATAAACAGTAGCTCTGCATTTGCTTAATCCAGCTCTTGAATACATATTTGAGGTTTAATACGCCAATTGATTTTTGTATCAGTTTGGTTTATTCAAGCACTTGCTGTATTATTCTTTCCTTGTCTTGAAATACATGTATTTCCTGTCTGAAATTTAAAACAATTAATTGTGGTCATTGAATTGGTCAAATTCTGTGTTTAGAACGATCCTGCCTCCTTTACCCTTTCCTTTTTGTGCACTTATTTCATGTTCTTCAGTAAATCATCTAAGGGTTTGTTTGGTTTGGGGGTTTTTTTTCCCTCCTTTCATCAAGTTTTGCTCTGCGCCGGGTCCGTGTGCTCGGAGCAGGTCCTGCGTCGCCCACGTTGGGGTGGCCGAGGACAGAGGGACCCGGGCTGCTGCCCGCCCTCCTGGGCTCTGGCACCCGCGTCCTGCCGCTGGTTTTCAGCCCATCCCACGGGATCGGGATGCCAGGGAGCAGCGAGTTATGGAAGGTGCCTGCTGTACAGAGCTTGTGCCCCCGGCCCGCTGGCACGGTGCGATAAGGTATTTTATGCTAGATATTTTATAGAAGGAACGTGTGAGTTTCTTGTATGCATTTTAAGTAATGTGTTTGTTTTTTTGCTTGGACAGGTTAGGGTTTTTGCAGAACAGCTTATCTCATTAGCATTTCTTAGAAGCCTGCCTTACTGTTGCTATGGCGCTTTGCATAATATTATGCATAATGCTCTGATTTTACTTTGAAATCAGACATACTGTACGAGCCGCTCTAACCTAATTATATCTGTAACCTTAAACCTGCTGGGGAAAAACATTACAGGATTTCAGTGTTTGTTGGGGTTCCTAATACCTGCACAGGTTGCTGTGACTCGATTTTCCCAGAAAGGGTCTTGCTGTGAACTGTTACCGACCTGTGAAAAACGCTTCCTTGGCAAGGCCTTTTATTTTGGGTTCAACAAAGAAAATTCCTCTCAATCAAGGTGAATGCATTATTAAATAAAAAGGCAAGGCCCAAATATTTTCCAAAGGTCTCGGTCCTCCTCTGCTTTGGTACCAAGTATAAAATTACTCAGAGCAACTTGGGGTTTTAATTTCTGCTTTCCTCTACTATAAGACAGGGGCAGGGGGGGAACTTCTGTTTAAAAGTAAATAAGTAACTCGGTTTCTTCCCGTTTTTACTGGCTATGGATGTGCAACTTCATATTTATAACCCTGACTAAATTCAGGACTTGGGGGTTATGGTCAGCATTGGCTTTACGAGACCAGGAGTCATTTTGTTGTCACTGCCTTAGAGGACCTGAACCTTAATCACAAATGTTTCCCCTTGAGGAGGACGCTTCCATCCAACTGCAAAGTTTTGGTTTTTTTCTTTTGAACCAGCTAAAACCAGTTCTCTGAAAGGGGAGGGGGGGGGGGGAACTGTGGAGGAGAAGTTACTGCTGTTGTTTAGTGTCATTTATATCAAGTAAATTCGGTCACGTCAACTCTTCAAACAGAATTGCACCCACATGAGATGAAGTCATATGTTCATATCTGACCGTGGAGCAGAAAGACCTTATCTTGGTGTTGCAGTGGCTGATATTATCCATCTGGCTGAAACTCACACATTTTAAAACTGCATCATGTAGGTCAGTCTCTGTTTAATCACAAAGTATTTTCCAATATTGTAAGGATGGAGAGCAATTTGCAGGTACTGAGCAGCCACAATTCCCACTGACTATTTCAAGAGGTCCGTGTGCACGGAGCCTTGGAAGATTGACCTTTGCAATACCCTTCTGAAGTATCAAAATTACACTCTGAAAAGCTAAAAGCACTCTGGAGTGCGGTTTCACTGGCTTCTGTGAAACATGTTTTCCTAAATTCTCAGGTTACCATTCAAAAATGGGATTTTGGCTGCTAAGCCACGCTGGGGACTCCTGGAAAGGTGACTACTGGTTCCTATTTGATTCTGTTAATGGATCAGTGGGGGCTTATTGCAGTGTGACCTTTCCAGAATGTGACTCTGCTCAAGCCTTCTTGGCTTGAGACCTGTGGGTGACGGTAACGCTGGTGCGCACCACGGACTCATGTGGTGGGCCAGAGCCTGCAAGCGTAAGAGATGACCCCGGCCAGGCGTGAGCTGCGTCCAAAGTGTGACTTCAGGCTGCCCCATTTGCCACAAATGTTCTGGTTTCTTTGGGAAGAAGGCTGGGAGGATTGGCCCCCTTCTGTTTTGTCCTACCTGCACAGAGCTGGGGGATGGATGGTGTCCTCCCTTCCCTCTTTTTCATCTGAAAACTGTTGCAAAAGCTCAACGTGAGAGTTGTGCTAATGCTTTGAAGGGTGAGAGCAGTGCTGCCCCACGGCGTGCTGTTGGGGGACCATGGACCGACTTCTCGAAGGACACGTTGGCCGTCTGCAACGCTGGCGGGTCAGGAGTGACGTGGGTAGAGGTTTGTGTATAAGTCCATCAAGACTGTCTCTTGACTTGTTTTTCTTGTTATTGCTAAAGATTATATTAACCCAGTTCTGAAAATTGGATTATCTGTGTTGTACAGATGTTCTAATTCAGTAGTTATAACTTTTACATCTGAGCTACCATTTCAATTAAAAAGACGCAGGAAAGCCTTCAGAGGAGCGGTGGAGAGGACGTCTTTCCTGCAGCACATAATACCGTGAAATAACAGGGTAATTAGTTTCTGTGTCGGTGGGTCAAATATATGAGAATACAAAGCCACCCACTCTGGCTAACGGAGATTAGGTGCCAGCACAGCTGAGGTGAAAACTTTGATCATGGCTGAAGTCAATAACAGCAGAGCTTGTCCTTGGGTCCGGCTGTCCAGATGAGGAGCTGCTAGAAAAGTATTTCACATGAAACTGGTACAAATAAGAACAGGGTTTGTTTTTTTTTTTTACTAAGATAAAGATCTTTGAAGAATTTTCTGCTATCCTGAAAAATGGAGCTTTTGATCATGCACAATGTAATCAGAGTGGGGGTTTTCTTACTTTTGTATTTTTTTGTTATTTTTGGGACTAAAGGACTAAATAATATAATTTAGTCCTAATATAGGACTAATAGTCCTAATTTAGTCCTAATATAGGACTAAATTCTTATTTATTAATTTGCAAGTTCTTCTCATCACTGAGATGGCTTGTATGAGTTACACGATGTCCTATCTCATAGTAGCACTTAATGAAAAACAACTTGCACCAATTCAGTAAAAACTGGTCATATATTTAAAACCACCTCAAATGGTGGGGTGGGAAAAGAATGCGGTTGATTGGAAGAAAATTTCCTTTCTCCTTTCTCCTCACTGGTGGGGAAAGAAGCCTCTGATGAAAGTAATGTTTGTCATCTTATGTCCTTCAGGTACTTTTATTAACATTTCAGAAGTCAGATTAAAACAATATAGTTCAAGTTTCTGACTCGAGTGCAATTTGGCTCCTAAATTAACATTGATTTCTTTCTGCGGTGTAATAGTTTACTATTAAGCTCCGCAAACCACTGTGCGGTTACTGCACATTTCTGGAAAACGTTGCTCATATTGCAGCGTGACAAAATTGATTATAAGGTTCCTTCATGTAGATGGCCTTCTGCTGCCACCGCACATAATCGAGGGCTTTGGCAACACGAAACGAGGTCTTGTATTTGAAGAAGTTGGCGCATTAGTGCTCAAGATAACCCTCCGACAGATCAGGAGTACGCTTTTCATCTTCTTAAAGAAAATCCCTGCTTAACTCTGCCAAGTTATTCTTATTTTTATTTTTTTCCTGGCTACTGTGGGGGAGCGGGGCCGCGCCCCGTGTTTGCCGGTGGTGCGGTGCAGGTGTGCCAGGGCAGCGGCCTGTGGAGCGAGCTGCCCCGTCGCCCCGTGAAGGCCTCGGGCTGGGCAGTGGCGTGTGAGGCTGCAGGACAAGGACGGGGCTTGGCTCCTTCAGGGGCAGAGGAGGTGATGCTCCGGCGTAACACCAGCAATGCTGCTGCCGTGGCCCGGCGTCCGGCTGCAAAGGCAAATTGAGAGTTTAAGACACCAAAAACCACCTCGAGTTCTCCGTTCACTGTGCGAAGAGTGTCCGCAACGCCAATCTGTGACCCACATCGGGAATTTAGAGAGCTATTAAAGCACGTGCAAACAAATCCTTTTTCAAACGCTGTTTTCTTGGGAAGCGGCGTGCCTGACCTAGCTATTAGAAGATTGTTTCTATTATTCAAATCTGGATTTTTATTGTTTCAGAAGCCTGTGGGTGCTGATTAGTTGTCATTTCTGCAGTGGTTAATTCTGAGGACTGCCATGATTACCCATTTGAATGTATTCTCTGTTCCTTGTCCCCGGGAAAACAAGTCCTTGAAACAAAAATAACTGCACTAATTTGCACATATTTACACTCTGCCAGTAGTTACAGGTCCACGTATTGTGTAATTATGGTTTACCAGTAAATGCTGTTCATTATGTTTATGTATCTCTGGGAGACTGTGCTGTAACAAATAAGAGAGCATCCATGACGCTCTCCCCTAGTATTGGTGAAAACGTTGTCAACAACATCCTTGATGGTTGACGCAAAGGTACAGCGTAAAGGCTTCAGGCCACTGCAGGTGAAAGTGTGGGGACCAGCTCATGAATTAGTGGACAAAAAAAAGGAAGGTGTGTTTTTTTATAGCTTTTGTATATTTTTCCACTTGTGCTGTCATTTTAAAGTCAAAATAAGGCTATAGTAAGATTCCGGACACCTCAGTACCTCTGCCCCTGGTGAAGCTGCCTTTCCTGCAGTGATTTCTCCTGGCATCAGCAGGAGAAGGACCGTGCTGCTCTCGCCGGGGCTGGTGTCCGGGGTGCAGTGCTGGCTCCCTGTCATCTTCGGAGGTGGTAAAACGTCACATCTGCAGGTGGGGTGTAACCCCCTCCAACCTGATGGGGTGCGAAGCGAGGACATGTTTCTAGTGACCGAGGAAAAGCACCCCTGGGAAGCCGGTCCTGCCTGGGGCGAGTGCTTCCTCCTGGCTCTGAACCACCGCTGGCTCCCCAGCCTCCAGGTGATCCCACTTTAAATACCAGCTAAAATATGGTTCAGGAAAATTGAAGCCTTAATAGAAGATGACTCATCTCTAAAAAGCTTATGCATTTCAAGAAGCAATTTGAAGTATACAGCAGGCTGTGTTAGACTCCAAACCGCAGCCAAAATTAATGGAGAGCTCTTCAGCTTCCAGGAGTGTTCACTTGCCCAGATTGCTCTTCAGCGAAAACAATTACTTAAAATATTTCTCATAATAGTCAACCCGTCGTAAAGCAATATTTCTTCTAGTAATTGTGGTGTTCCTTATTGCCGTTGGTCTAAGACTTAGTCTTCCCTCTCCCTTGCAAGCGCCGTGCCCTTGAGGTGATAGCCTAGGGGGGTGTGGGTGCAGCTGGTGACACCACCTGGGGTCACGAACAGGCAGGTCTGAACAGTGAGCTAGTCTTGCAAAATTCTCAATCCCCTGATGATTTTTCTTATTGTTATTTTTCCCAGCCGCAATCATGGCTGCTTTGAAATGGTTCTGCAAAAGAAATCTGTTTAGCATAACTTGTGCGTGTATGGGTACGGCCGCGGTGCCAGGCAGCGACGGTCCCCGTTGGCTCCTACCCTGGCTGCGCTCGGCATGTCGACAAGACGTCCAGCCCCTGGTAAGACTGTAATGATATTGTTACAGCTTGTTTGTCCCCTGGTGAGATTGCTAAATTAGGTTTTAATAACTTCTGCAATTTGGTTGGTATTAGCAAGTGTGTGGTGTAGGCACTAGATCTGAGCTAGGGGAGCTTTGAGAAGTAATATTGCTGCTTTTATAGTTTAAAACAACGCAGTGCTGTTGACGCAAAAGAAAGGGAAAATTGCCAGCATCATTCTTCAGGCATTATAATTCATAAAGCTGGTTCCCTTCGTATTTTCTGCCTCTTCTCAAATGAAAACAAACCATTTTGAGGCTGATGTGACCTTTTTTTTTTTTTTTGGACCTTGGAGTTGTAGAGCAAACACAAGCTCCTGCGATGAAAGCTCCGACGCCTTGCGGGCACGGCTGCGCCCAGTGCCGCTTCCCAAGGACAAGGAACAGTACGGACCACGGGGCTTCAGCTGCTTTGATACCTGTTGCACGCTGTGCACAAAGATCACGGTAGTCATTTCTAGACTGAAAGGCTTCAGTTCACAAATTCGGGATAAAAACCACTTCAAAATGCACTGTCTGCAGTGCGTTTTGAACAAAATTGTGTTTAATATCAAATGTTTAATATCAAAATTCCGGTGCTCACTTTTCCACCTGGTACTATTAATTGCAAAGAGAATCTTGCAAATAAAAGTTATCTTTCAATGCAGCAATTAAACGTTTAAGTGGGGAAATCCCAGTATTCCAAACTCCTTACGTAAAGTCAGGTCTGCATCCCAGTGTTGACCCGCAATCTACCGTCCCTTCTGGAGAAATACGTGCCATCCGTTGGGAATGAGCAGCTGCAGCAAGAATAGAAACGATCATCAGGGACAAAGTGCAAATTTCTGCGGATTTCTGGTGCTCATAAATGGCTTTCGTTTTTTGGCTTCGGTCGAAATGAAAGCATCACGTGTGCTTTGTTTTAAGCAATGATCTGGGGATAAAAGGTGACATCCGTTGTGCCCAGCTCATTGGCTTTTATCTGTTGAAATACCACAAAACTGAGGAGGAAGAAATTACTTTGTGTGGGCAATCTTATAAATAAATACAGACTGGGGGGCGGGGGGAGGAGAGAGAGAGACCCCGAGATGGACTCGCTTCAGTGCGATACCGCCCTTCCCTCGGCCCGCAAGGTCCTGCTGCCGCCAGGGCGGGCTGTGTCTGGCGGGGAGGCCGGGGGGTGCCGCGCGGGCGCCCCTCACCCGAGGGGCCTGAGGAAGCCGGGGCCGAGCGCGGCCTGCGGCAGCGGCCGCTTTGCACAGGTTATTTGAGCGCGATGCAGGAAGCAGAAGCCAACGCTCCCCGTCCCACGGAGCTGCCGGTCGAGACCGTCGGCACAGATGGGGAAAATTGAAATGTGACTCAAAGTTAAACGGGTTCTTTTTTGAGTTGATGTGAATAGATCTACTCCAGCAGATCCCCGCTTCGGGCCAGCAGCAGGTCCGGGAAGGCCCCTGTCAGAGCTGCACTGAGTTTTACTTCTATAATTTTATTTCTAAACTTTGTTTTTGATTACACAAACTCTTCCAGAGAGCGGTTGAAAGCAACTAGTATTTCTGTGGCCTTACTGCTTTTGGGTAGAAAAACCGCCTTGGGCTCGGCCCTGTGTGTGTGTCACGTACCAGCGCGGGCTGTCCTCCTTCTATCAGCTACGTCTGCCGCAGATTACCGGGGAGGGGGGAGAAACCGAAAACCCTTTATGTAAACTTCACCGCTTTTTAATATGGAGCAATAGCTTCTAGACCTTTTATGGCTCTTTCTCATTCTCTGCGAGATACATATGTATATCAGCTATAACACACTGTCAGCGAACAGTGGTTTTCAATCAAAAAGACTGTCAGTAAAGCTGATTCACTAACAAGAAAGCTGTCAAGCTGTGACAGCTGCTGTCTTTGCAACCCCAAACAATCTGCTCAGTGCTAACTCTGACTTATGCTTCCATTTATTATACAGTAGTAATGAGTTCTGTCCTTAGAAATATCATTTTGGTGAGTACACCTGGCTACTTTGTTATGTATGTAGGATATATCAAATCAGATCCAAGATGTACAAGATAAGTTTCCTGCAAAAAAAGTTCTGCTTCTCTCTTTTGAATTTTTTTTTGAATTCCAAATCCGGTTTCAGTACTTACCTCATTTTTGTGGTTAAGTACGAACCTGGAGATTTCATTACTATTAAAAGCTGAGAAGCGTATAATTTCTTTTCTCCTCATTGTGCTGAAAAATGGCACATAACCCTAAGCACAACATTAGTACCCACAGAAATGAGTGAAGGAATTTGCTGTTATAGAACTGTTCTGATGCTTAATGATCCCCGGGATCTCAGAGACCACAAAAATTCAGCCCGGAGGAGGAGCTGAGGAGTCAGGCTGGTGCTGCTGTCCAGATGCAGATGCTGGTGTTCAAATTATCAACCTTGTCTTTTAAAATTAAAAAAAAAAAAGAGAAAGAGCACCTTGACAGTCTCCTTAAGCAATCTCTTCCAGCAATAGCTTACCAGACCTAAATCTCCCTTGCTTTAATTTTGGTTGATTATTGCTTGCCTGGCCCATAAAGGAGATAGGGAAGAGCTGATTCCTTTTTGCTTCTCTCTCACATATTAAGTGGTGTAATGTATCCCTACTAAGTTATCTTTTCCAGCTCTGCTAATCCCAATTCCTTCTGCTTTTCTCAACTTGGTGCTTCAGGTGAGACCCCACTAGTGCCCCATAGAGCGGGCGGTTTGCCCTAGATAGCGCATCTGTTGGGCATCTCTGCGAGGGACTGGCCTCTCTCCCCAGCACTGCGCCTTGTCAGATGCCGCCTCCTGCTTTCCTGCTCCCAGCTCGGAAGAAGGGAAGGTTGGTCACCTGTGAGCCACCAGGACTCTATACCAAGAGCAGACAAATAAAGCTTAACCTACAGTAGATGCAGAACGGTCTTCCGTAAGCTAATTGTTGTCTTAAGTCATCAGATGAGGATAATAATCTTCATCAAAGATCTACATAAAGCAAATGATGATGAAACTGCTGTTTCTGATACCTTGGAAAGGCTGGGGGAGGTCCTGGGGAGCGAGGCCCTGTGTGCTTGTTGCCCAGAGAGAACTGGCGGTCGCCTGGCGTGTCTCCAGTCCCCAGACACACGCTGGAACTCTAACAAGATGTGTTCGGACCTGGGGGATAATCGGAGATGGGTAACAGCTACTGTGGATTCATCAACAGCAAATCACGTTGTCTCATTAATTCCCATTTATCGCCAGGGAAGGCAGATGATGTCATGTGTTGTCACTCGTAAGCTTTTGACGTGTGGCACTTACGGGTGCAATCGTGGGAAACATGGACAAGAAAAAAAATCCATGGTGAAGGTGCAGAGTTATTGAGAAAATTATCAAAAGGCTTCTTGCCAGACCAAAGGGGTGCGGGTCCCCAGAGTTTGTTTTGGGTCCAGTGTTGAGGTTTTGGACCAGTGATCATGTTGCGTTTTCAGGTTGGGTTGAGCTGTGATGGGGGTGGTACAGAAATCATAGAATCATTTAGGTTGGAAGAGACCCTTGGGATCATCGAGTCCAACCATCAACCCCACTCTACAAAGTTCTCCCCTACACCACATCCCCCAACACCACATCTAAACGAGTCTGAAACACATTCAGGGATGGTGACTCCACCACCTCCCTGGGCAGCCTGTTCCAGGGTCTGACCACTCTTTCTGGGAAGAATTTTTTCCTGATGTCCAGCCTAAACCTCCCCTGCTGCAGCTTTAACCCATTCCCTCTTGTTCTATCGCTCACTACCTGTGAGAAGAGACCAGCACCAACCTCTCTACAGTGTCCTTTCAAGTAGTTGTAGAGAGTGGTGAGGTCTCCCCTCAGCCTCCTCTTCCTCATACTAAACAGTCCCAGCTCCTTCAATGGCTCCTCATCAGATTTATTCTGCAGGCCCTTCCCCAGCTTTGGTGCCCTGGTGCTCCACCAGGAGTGTTTCCGTGGCTGGGCACCACTCGGGTGGTGCTGAGCAGCAGGGTGACCTTCCTCTTTGATAGGGATAAGGTACGGGTGGCAAGGCTTCCAGCTGCCCGCGGTGTCTCGTGCCTGCCCTATCTGCTGTTGTGCTTTGGCTCCCTGGACGCGCTCCGCTGGGGCTCAGCCAGGTTTCTTGCTGCATTTCTGACCTGCTCTGAGATATTTTACATTCTTGTTCCAAACATTCTTTACTTGGAAAACTACCAGCTTGTTTTAATTCACTTTCTCCTCAGCTTTACTGCCAAAAGATCTACTTAGTAATTCCTGGAATTTGTTAAAGTCCATTGCTTTTATCGTCCTTAGAGGGCGAGAAATAGCAGAGTAAGAGCACTCGTGTTTGTTCTCACCCAGGCTCCCGGCCAACTCTTACTTCTGGATTGGCATTGGATGTATGAAAACATCCCCTCTCCTCTTCCTCGTTCCTTAGTACCACTCCAGGATGCTGATACTCGTTTTTCCCCCTTTCACCTCCACACGCGTGTTTGAATAAATTGCTGAGATAAAGGAACCGCAGCAGAGTATGAGGGCACGATAATCGTGCGGAAGCTTTTCCAGTAGGAATGGCCGAGGGAGAGAGGTTTGCTGATGCGAGGAGCTGCTGAGCCCGGGTGGGATGCCCGGCTGCAAACAGACACAACAGCACACCGTCCTTCTTCCCCCTGTCCTGCCATCCTGGTGCTCTTGTCCCGCATGGAAACCTCCCTTTCCCAAGCTAGCGCTGCTCCTCCCGCGTTACCCAGAGATGTACGCTTGCTCCTGTACGTGGAGCGCCGCAATGTTTAACAGCAAGCTTGCATGGAGTCAAATATCTTTATCTTTCCCCCTATTTAAGCCTCGCAGTTGTTGGCTGGGCTTTCCTTGCTGCCTGCGTGGGGCCGTTAGTCCCTCTCAACACACGGAGAAACATAACTTTAATAGAGTGAATGCAAAAGGGGAATGAAAAATCAGACCAGCGTGCATGCCGCCTGGGAATAGCTAACACCAGCCATTCCCGAGGCAAAGCCTCCTGGGGGAGATGCTCTTTTGAATTCCAAGATGCCCTTCACCTTGACGTCCCCCAGCCAGCACTTGCAAACGGCCCGTGAGGGGTGTCGCGCTCTGTTACGCGCCGCTGAGGCTCCGCAGCGCCTTGCTCGGGCTCTGCCACCTCTCCTCCAGCAGGAGCCCCAGTGCCCGGCTGTCACCTACGTCCCAGCAAACGCCCCTTCCTCTCTCCGCCATGGGCGCGGGACTCACAACTTGTGCCTCTCCATCCCCCTGCACACCACACTGAAGGTTTTAAACCCTTTTCTAATAGATCCCCTTCCTATACTTCAAAAAAAGACCGTCAGCGGTTCTGCTGGATCCTGTCGATACCGTATTTTATGCCATGAGACATAAAAGTTTGTTCTGTCGACTCAGGTAATTACAGACGCTCGGCCATTCTTTGCTGATGAGAAAGTATTGACGACAACTTTTCCCTCAAATGACAGCAGTAAGAGCAATAGCGTATAAAAAGAGGGATTACATGACAAGAGCTCTCTTTGTTACACTAGTGCTCTTTCAAGTTGCAGGGATTTTTTGGTTTTTGGTTTTTTTTTGTTTTGAAAACTGTGAAATTCTCTTTTATTGCAGATCTTTCTGGGCCTCATTCAAAGCCTACTGAAGTCAATATAAAGACTTTGACTTCAGTTGAATTTGAATCAAGCTGCACTGGCCAATGGAAGATTAAAACCAACTCCGCTGTATCAAACAATGCCAAACACTGAGCGTTTATATCCCCATTTATGTTTTGTGCATCTGTTCCTTCTAAATTACCAACAAGTCTTGTATGCAAATGCAGGATTTGTTTCATGTTTGTTCATCGTGGTTTCAATTGCGCCTGCGGAAAGGGCGAGTGCGAAGCCATTGGAGAAACGCAGGTACAAGATGCTCCTGCCCCGGCTCCTCTCACGGACCTTACGAGGTCCCCGACTGCGGGTTTTGTTCATATTGTGAATTCCTGCACGGTGGCAGGACTTGTTCTGTCAAATGGGACGTAGCTGTTTGCAAAAAGATGGAGAGTGGCCCCAGCTGGGCTAAAGGGAGCACGGGCGCATCTTCCCCCGGGGCCAGCGCCCCGCTGACGGAGCAGGGGCTGTTTCCGCCCAGGTCTGCGGCCGAAGGGGGTTTGGTGTGACCCTGTCAACGCGTGCACAGAAACATTTGTCTGTGGAGTAACTGCAGGGACCCGCTCGCCCGCGCCGGGGGTGCGGGGGAGATGCCAGTGCGTGTCCCTCGGACACCGTCACCTGCGGCGCGAGCTGCTCCAGAGCAGGGCTGGTGTCCCCACGCCACAGCAGCTCCCGCATCGGGGGATAAAAATACATCTGGGAGCTACCGTACAGGGAGTACGATTAGAAAAGTGCTGTGCTGGAAAAAGAAGGATTAAATAGCTGAAGCAGTAAGATAAAATCTGGCGGACAGAAAGCCAAAGCAGTGCTTGCACCTGCGCGCTACCTTGTGTTTCCCTCTGGAGCTCCCTGGAGGTCTTCCTTTGCTTGGCTGGTTTGGGGAGGCTTTGTTGAGTTTCCTTCTCTTCTTTTTTGTCACTCAAATACCTGTAAAACACGTTGTTAAGAATTCCTGTCTGCTGGCCTATTATTTATTAAGTATTATTTTGTGTTGCTGATTCTCTTTTTTTTTCTCCCACGTAACAACTACTTGCGGATTTTAAGCTTTCCTCTAAACACTAGGAGGTTTTATATTCGAAAACATAAATTGCACAGCAGCCAGGGATGTAATAATATAATAATGGCCTCCATTAGGGGTAGCTGGGGGAGACGCAGGTTTCAGGAAATTCCGATGCACCCTGCGACATGCCGGGTTACCCGCGGGGAATGCTTGAGCATCCGCTCGTTTGCTGACGGCTAGCGCGAGGTATCTGCGCAATTGTTTAATTAGTCAGCATTTAAAGTACATGGGTTTGTTAAAGAAGGAGAAAAGGCACAAAAGAGGTCTTGGGTTGCATCTAGAGATGCAGGAGTTGAACTGAATGCTTACCCATGTCTTCTACGTCTGCATATAGAATTTATGTATGTGTACGCACCAAGATCCCACTGAACGCAGTGGTTTTTGATAAGTTATCAAGAAAAGAGGGGAAAAAATAAGCTTATTAGTTGTTTAGCCCAGTGATTGTTAAAGGCATGTCTCTCAAATGAGGCCACGCGCTGGAGAAGTGTCTGATGTGAAGAGGCATTTATTAAACGCCTCCGTTAATTTGGGACTAGGGAGGGTTGCTGCTCTGAATAAGTTAGAAAAATTAAGTAACCTAGACTGCTGGAAGACCAGATTAGTTATAGAAAGTCCAAGCAATACTGTTTCACCTGTAAAGATTTGATACTTTATTGGAAAAACACTGTGTGTGTATATATATAAATGAATATATTTGAATATTGCTCATATCTGTTCTGCTGAGGCAGAAAATAGATCTCGGGAAACCTGTTCTTTTACCTGAAAGTCTTTATCTTAACGCACTGGAGAGCAATTTCACTAACAAAAGACTACGCTAGGATGCCAAATTAAAATCTGATGAAAACTGGGAAAATAAAAGACTTTTTTTGACATTTACAATTAATGCCACAAAAATGTTAGTTTAATCGGACAATATGGTTAATCACAAAGGTGAAATTGGAAGTTGCCGGCCCTGAATGCTGGTGTAAAAGTTAATAAATTCAGCTCATAATCATTATGCACATGCTAGTTATAATAATTTACTGTCCATACCAAATCTTTATAAGCATTGTAATTAAATATAAAATGCACATTAGAATTATAATGAGTAATTAGGGCAACATAACTAATATGCATAAAAGTCCCGAAGCTCATTAAAACGTTAAAAGATGAAACCTGTTCTAGCTGGAGGGGGGGGTTGTGCTTTCTGAGCCTGCCCGGATGCCAGCGTGTTGCGCGCATTGTTTTAACTGCTCCTTTAGACGTTTAAAAGCAAAATGAAAATATTTGGGTAGGGAACCAGATTCAGCAGCACTTTTCTGGATGGAACATCCTTTCTGGATGGAACAGAAGTGGCAAAATTTGGTTTCCCAGCACAAATGCCTGACTCACGCGAACATGTTGGCGATATCAGACGAGCAGAAACTGAGCAGAAAATAATTACAGGGCTCTTTTAGCGCAGGAGTGGGAGAGGGAGATGACAGTTTTCACGTCTTTCTCATTAGCGTGCTGGGAGAGAGATGGAGTGCAGTGAGTACTCAGCATCGTCACATGAGACCGTCGTAGGGGTGCTTATTGAAACTTCAGTTGTTTCGCTAAACTGAAAGGGGACGTGCCCACGTCGGGGTGTGCGCGCGCACTCGATGCAGCGCTCACCTGCCCTGAAATCTCCAACGCGTGCCCCCGGGGCCGCAGGCTGAACCGAGCGAGCTCCCCCATGAGCTCACGGCGCCTTTGGTGGTGGGGCAGGAGTAACTCAACCATTGCGTCGGTGATGGGGCCGACGCTACGTCGCGCTCCGGTCCTGCGTGGCGCTTGTTCCTGTTCCTCCTCAATAAGAAGGCGAATAGGGAGCTGTACTTCTCCCCTGCCGTTTTGGCGATTGCGGCGGTCACCCGGATGCCTGCGGGCGGGCGGTGCACGTTGTGCTTTGCTGGGTGAGACTTGCCCGACTCCCATGAAACGGCACCAAACCCACAGCAGCATCTCGCATCGCCTCTGGGTTCCTGTCGGCTCCGGTCCCCTCACTCACAGGCTTCCCATGCCAAATCCCTCCACTGGGGATACATAAATACATACTCTGTGGGGATAATAAACACCTGTTTTGGGTCAAGAACAGCCTTTCCTCCTGTGCCGTTTCATAGAATCATAGAATCATTTAGGTTGGCAGAGACCCTTGGGATCATCGAGTCCAACCATCAACCCCACTCTACAAAGTTCTCCCCTACACCACATCCCCCAACACCACATCTAAACGAGTCTGAAACACACTCAGGGATGGTGACTCCACCACCTCCCTGGGCAGCCTGTTCCAGTGTCTGACCACTGTTTCTGGGAAGAATTTTTTCCTAACGTCCAGCCTAAACCTCCCCTGCTGCAGCTTGAAGCCATTCCCTCTTGTTCTATCGCTAATTACCTGTGAGAAGAGACCAGCACCAACCTCTCTACAATGTCCTTTCAAGTAGTTGTAGAGAGTGATGAGGTCTCCCCTCAGCCTCCTCTTCCTCAAACTAAACAGTCCCAGCTCCTTCAATGGCTCCTCATCAGATTTATTCTCCAGGCCCTTCACCAGCTCCGTTGCCCTCCTCTGCACTTTCTCCGGCACCTCGAGATCTCTCTTGTATTGAGGTGCCCAAAACTGGACACAATACTCCAGGTGTGGCCTCACCAGTGCTGAGCACAGGGGGACAATCACGTCCCTACTCTTGCTGGTCACACTATTTGTAATACAAGCCAGGATGCCATTGGCTTTCTTGGCCACCTGGGCACACTGCTGGCTCATGTTCAACCGCTTGTCAATGAGAACCCCCAGGTCCTTTTCTGCCCGGCAGCTCTCCAGCCACACTTCCCCAGGCCTGCAGTGTCCATGGGGTTGTTGTGGCCCAAGTGCAGGACCTGGCACTTGGCCCTGTTGAAGCACAACCCATTAGCGTTGGCCCATCGGTCCGATCTATCCAAGTCTCTCTGTAGAGCCTCCCTGTCCTCATGCAGATCAACGCTCCCGCTTAACTTCGTGTCATCTGCGAACTTACTGATGGTACACTCTATGTCCTTATCAAGATCATCAATAAAGACATTAAACAGAAATGGCCCCAACACTGAGCCCTGAGGTTTCACGTAGAGACAAAAGCAAACGGGCACCAGCAAAACCCCAGTTAAGTTGAGCCTCTGAGCACCCTCTCGAAAAAGCCTTTCCCAGCAAAGCACTTACCCCTATTTGAGAAGCTGACGTTAAGTAAGTTCCTGTAATTTATTTTCAAGTCAGAAATGAAGCATTTATTTTAAGTGCTCTGCTCCGCAGGGATGAACTGTGGGAGAGGAATGAACAAGGATCCACCGCAGGGAGAGTAAACCTACAAATATGAGTCACACAAGCCCAGTACTGCTGACAGAGATATAGAATCATATTTTTTTCTTTGTTATTTCACATAACCGTTATTTAGGAAATATAAAAATGACAAATACATTTGAAGTTATTAGTCTTACACAAGGTTTTCTCGTTAGCATCACTGTTACATTTTCCTGCAGCATCTTCTGTCAGACCAATAACCTCCCTATCACGTTCTCCCCGGTGGGAGCTCCGTGGCTGCCGCCCCCTTCCTCCCCCCGGAGCCTCTCCAGGTAGACGCTTTCACTCTCCACTGATGCTCTATACCTTTGAGACAAGTTGTTATTTTCTTGCTCACTTGTGTGTTTATAATTATTTATAACGAAGTGCTCCGCACCCACTCGGAAGCACATCTGTGCCTGCAACACAACTGGAATTTCTTCCCACGTAACACGTGGAGAGGGAGAAGTGGGAAAGCCTTTAGCTGAGGAGTTTGAGGGACGGCTTGCTGGAGCCTTGCCTACCCCGTGCTTCCCTAAGCCTCAGACTCTTTTGTGTGGAATATTTAACCAAAATTTCTCTTATTTCTCCACTGGTTTTCCAGCTGTATTTGTAATATTTGAAATGTAGTAAAACTGTTTTTTCTTTTTACCTTTTTAAACTTTCACCAGGTCTTTAAGCTTGTGTCCACCTGTATTTATCCCTTGCCTTCTGTTGCCCACCCAGGACTTTTGCAAGCGCCCGTTTGATCCATCAGCTGAATGGAGCAGCACTGGGTGGTTAATGATACCAAACGATTTTCTGCAATACTTCAAGCCGTCATTATTAAACTCCTGAATGAAAACATTTTCCTCGATGGCCAATATTTAGCCCTGCCATCGATTCCCTGAGCAGCCGTAAAACCCTGAGAGCAGCCGCCGGGATTCCCTGCCGCGGCCTGGGCAGCGGCGCTGGTGGTGGTCCCAAGGGCCCTGGGGGAGGCCTGCCGGGGGGGTTGGAAGGCATCTCATTGCTGCTGGGATTGTAGCAGGATTTCAATCATCCCCTCAGTAATTTAAGAGGGTCACATCCCCCCCGCCCCGGTCCCTGCATGGGGCAGGGAATGTGCTGGAAGCCCCCCCTGTGCTGCGCATAACACCCGGTACAAGGGCGTCAGCAGAGGGTCGGCAGTTTATTGGCAATACAAAAAATAAAATAAGCTGTAAAGAGCTGCAGAAGGATCTAATGAGGCGGAGGTGCTCAGGCAGGGGCAATCCGTGCTGCGAAACACGGAGGCGTGTTGCAGGGGGAGGACCGGGGTGGGGGAACCGTCACTGCACGTGTTTCGGGAATTTTCTACGTGCTTGGGGTGCTGCCTGGGAGGAGAAATCATGTTATTTTCTGTCTGTTTATTATAATCTCCCCCAAACTCCTGCCTGCCAGCCCCCGCTGGAGGCGGGATGTGGTCAGCCTCCATCCCTCTCTTCTCCTGAAGTGGGATGGGGGGTTTGGCTGATCTCACACATCCCTGGAGGGATTTAAAAGCCGGGCAGACGCAGTGCTGAGGGACGTGGGGTAGTGGGGCTTTGGGCAGTGCTGGGTCTATGGTTGGACTCAATGATCTGAAGAGTCCCTTCCAACCCAGGGAATTCCATGGTCCTGTCCCGCTGCACTGGGCACCTCTGGTGTCGGGGAGACTGTTCACCGAAAAACCTCGGTGTATTGGGTAACTTGTGAGCGCTCGTTAACATGATATATGAGCTTCCCTCTTGCTAAATTACGTGTACTTAGATCAATATAGTATTCCTTCTGATGGTTACAGCCGCAACATTTTTTACATAGGAGAAAACACGTGCAGCCCCAGCAGCACGAGAATGCAGACAACTGCCGCGTGACAGACACGCATGTCTTCTCAAAAATGAGTCTTAGCTGACTACATGGAAAAACATTTTAAAAATATATGAAATAGTGGAGGCCCCAGAATCCCTTCCCATGTGTTTGTCTCTTTCTTTTCCAAAACAAACCTTGGCAACCGGCAGCAGCGGGTATTTAGGTGTGTAATTTCATCTGGAGTTATTCAGTCTTCCACGCCGATGGGAGCAGTAGGCTCTGATGGATTTTTGGCTCAGCACATTACTAATCAGTGCACCAGGAATGTGCACGCGTCGCATGCTTTCTCTGTGTGCTCAAAGCAGGAAAACAACCCGACAGTGAAAAATCTAAGAGCGCGGTGACTCTAAGCTATCTTCGGTTTGTGTTTTCATACCAGTATTAACCGGGGATTTCCTAGAGCAGAGAATATTGATTTTTATTTTTATTCCAAACAAACAGAAGCTGAAATCCTTCTGAGAGGGAGATCTAAGAAAACCTCGTTTCAGAAGTTTTTCAGTACTTTCCAAACAAAACTCTGCCTTACCGGACAGCGAAGCCCGGAGTCGTGATTTGTAGCTGGGATCCAGCCGGCATCCCCTTCCCAGCTGCACCGGGAGCGCGGTGCCTGGGGCTCCTGCATGAAAAAGCATTGTCAAGCTGTACATTTTTATGGTTCAGTTAATTTTAAAATTTATTAGCAGTGATGTTCTGCGTTTATTTAAAAAATAAACAACCAAACAACAAAAAAAAATCCCCCCCCCAAAACCACAAAGCACTGAGCAAAATGCGGACAGGCCACGCTGAGGAGTGTGAAGGAGGTAGATTTTGGAAAAAAACCTTTGTACATGCTTCAGGCCTTTGCTGGGCTTGTATTTGCCTTTTCCACTTAAGTCATGAGCATTAGATATTGTCTGCGCAGTGTGCACAGTGCGCTACGTTCATTTCAAACTCAGTGCTTTGCTAATAATCCTGCCCACTCCGAATTAGAAAAAAAAATAAATATTTCCACTCCGTCTGTATAATGTAGAAAAATGTTTGCTTCTTACTACAAAGATTTCCAAGGAGCCTCTGCATGATGGTGTGGAAAAAGGGCTGGATAAAGCACTGTTTCTGGCGACTAAAAGGGCTTGCAGACCCCGTGGCACCCGCGTTGCAGCTCTTCTCTTGCCCAGGACAAAACCTGCGGTTGTGATAGATCTTCCCAGCATTTTTCCATGGTGATGGAAGTACGTGAGATGTCAATAGCTTCAACTCAACTTTCAATTCATGAAAGCTTGCCCAATGTAGGCATCTAGTGCGTTATTCCAGCTCCTCTCCCAGAATTTCTCTCTGGTGTCCCCCAAAATAGATTATATCCACTCACACCTGCCACGTTCAGTTTATTCCAGGTGCAGCAAACCTCCATCCTTCCCTAGGGCAGGTGTCCGGCACTGCTAGGGGACAGCCCCATGGAGCAGGCACGGCTGGAGGTTATCTCAACACACGGGAGAGCTGTGAGAAAAATCAAGGGTGGTCAGCAGAGGAGAAGCGTGGGGGAGGTGAGGACTTGCAGAAATGCGAGATGGGCAATCGGGCTCATGGCACGGAAATCCCAAGGGGCAATGGGGGAAGCAGCGCCGCGTTAGGTCAGCAATGGCAGGGTGTCATCGCACGTAGGAGCGCATCGCCTCTTCCACTTGGCAGCATCTCCCTGGTAGAGCCGCATCCCGTGTGGGGCACGCTCATTCAGGCAAAGTGGGGGTGAACTGGAGGACTTCCAGGCACGTCAGCAAACAAGCACGTTTTTTGGGAATTGTGACATCTGAAATGAGGGATAGAATTGAGTTACTTCTAGGCTGAGTTTGGTTAGATAAATGAGGACTGGGAGAATGGGTTCATGAGTCTTTAAATGGGTAAAAGCTTTCTTCAAAGAGAAATTTAGTCCTGCTCTTCATATCAACGGAGACAAAATAATTAGGAGCGAAGTGTGTGCCCATGCGTTGTCATCCAGGTGGGCTGTGGGTCTCCTTGGAACTTTGAAACCTCGGGATGGAGGGGTCTGTCAGGATCACCTGGGTTGGGCTGGCGCCGCTTTGGGCAGGTGGGTGGACCGGGACCCCCAGCAAGCCCAGAGCCACGGTGTCGGACCAGCACGGGTGAAGGGGAGGCGGGCTGGTATTTCTCTGAACGCTGGGGCTCTGGGCTCAGCTCCTGGGACCTGCCTGCTCAGGGTGGTGCTCCCCAGCCATCATCACACATGAACTAATGGTGGAGAAACGTCCTCAGGCTTCTGTTGCAGCGTTCACGTCTTTCCTACAACTTGAGGGACGCAGGGGGAACGCTGGCAGGCAGCGCCTGGTCCCAGGGCGGGTGGAAACCCTCTGTGAGATGTAGACCTCCTCCCCGTCATCCTCCAGCTTTCAGCAACCTCTGTTGACCGCCTGCCCATGCAGTAGACATTCATTTTCTTCCATCATCCAGGTGATGCTTTTGTATGGTCCGTCTTGCACGATTTTAGTATTATTCTTTTGAATGCGTCAGAAGCACGAGCTGAGCTGTGAGCTTTGTGGTGCCACATGATGCTGTAGAAGCAGAGACAAAATGTGACCAGTTGACAGCTCTTCATGTGATCAGTTTCACTTAAAGTTATTTTTTTAAAGGTCTTGGCTGCACAAGCAGCTTCACTTCTCAGGAAAGAGTAAGCTTCATATATATATCCGTTATTTTTATGGACTAACACAAAAAATCTGATTTTTTTTCCTACGCAGATTATGGAGAAGTGGTGATGTAAATTGGTTATACGTTTATTATCCACTTGAAATTTTAACGTTACCAGTTGGAAGTTAATGAATTTGTGGATTGGTGCAATGTAATCACCGGGAAGAGAACGCTGAAGGCAGCGGAGGGTGTGTTTGCCAGCTGTGGGAAATTGTAGTCTGTCTGCCTGACTCGGGGTAGAACGTGAGCGATGGGCGAGGGAGAACCCGTTCTCTGTTTAATCCCACCCAAAACGGTTTTGTTACACACCGAGGGCTGCGCGCGGGTGCTAAGAGTGTGCGTTTGCTCTCCCTGGGCTGCGACAGCTGGATTCCCGCGCAGTGTCCTCCACGTCTGGAAGCGCGGTGCTGATGGTGTCGGTGAAGGCCAGGTGTGTCATCAGGGCGTGGGGAACCCGGCCCTCGCTCTGCTCTTTCCCGTATCTCCGGATTCTTTAGTGGGGCTGGTTCCCGTAAAAGACGATGGTCGCTGAGCGATGGGCGAGGCGGGGGAGGCAGTCAGCATTTTACACGCGCATAAACACCTTAAAGCAACAGCTGGAAAACTGCCTGGGAAAAAATAAACAGATTTTTATTTATAAGTTCTGTGTTTTGTTTTTTATAGCGTTTTTATGATGCACATAAATTATTGTTTAAAAAGAGAAAATGTAAAAGAAATTCCAGGGAGGAGGCAATTGTTGTTCAGCCTTTCCTTTGATAATCTCTTTCCTGAGGAATTTGTTGTGCTTTATTTTCAGCTTACGCTTGCCTTTCGCTGGCAACTCAAAAAACCCGCAATCGCTTTTTATCTTTATTTGTACCCGCAGTTCTAAGCTTAAAACGTTTTATTGCTATTTACGGTGTTTACAATTTAAAAAGACAAAATGTACTTACTGAAACAAGTCTATGTCCAGGGTGACATTGGGAAAGTGGTGCTGTTACGTGGTGTTTACAGTTGGTTTATAATTGCGAAGGTAAGTTTGTTCTTCTAATATGCAAAACAAGGTCTCAAAGGCCACGTGTGGTTAATGGGGCGCTTGCAGGAGACAACGTGCAGACGGTGAGTGGTGCTGGCCCCGTCTTTGCTCTGGACCCAGCAGAGTCCAGAGCACCGGCCCTGGGCCTCCGTCTGCTTGTTTCTGGTGCTCAAGTTTCAAATACGTTCCTACGACACTAACGCTTACAAATAGTTATACTTTATATGGGGTAACTGAGTTGGAAAAACAGCTTTTTTGAGTATGGGATTGATATTTCTTTGTGTCTCAGTTGTGTTTTTTACGCCAGATACACAGAATATATATCAGAATCTGCTGTGTGGGATAATTTTTGCACTGCTGGAAGAAAACGTGGTTGAATGTGAATCAAGCTGGAAAACACGCGCCAGGCCGAGAGTAACGTAGAGCGTGCTGAAGAGAAAAAGCGGCGTTAAACGATCTGCGTATCGAGATGCAAATGTCCGTTTTTACAATTCTTTTTTTTCAGTTGCCCCCACAATTCAGGAACTTAAATCCAGCGGTGTGGTGCTTGGAGGGAACGGACTGATTCGGTGCGAAGGTGCAGGAGTTCCTGCCCCGGTCTTTGAGTGGTACAAAGGAGAGAGGAAGTAAGTAGCCGGCGCTCGCCGACCCCCTCGTGCTGCCGGGGCTGTCACCCGCCCGCGGGGACACGGGTGGACGAGAGAGGAGACCCACCGGGCTGGGTTTGTCCCCCGTGACGACAAGGCCAGCAGGCTCTCCTGAAACGAGTCCTGAGCTTTGAACAGCGGGCGCTTGGAGGTGTCGGCTACCAACAGCCACGCCGCGCGGCTTTTGGGGGAGTTTCAGGCTTTCCTTGTGGTCGTAGTTTTCTGTGCTCCAGAACGAGGCGTAATCAGGCTGGCCGTGGCTGGGCTGCGATAGGCATGATTGCAATAATGAGCCTAACGTTTAACATAGCTTTGGTAATTACAGCCTTTTAAGTACAATAAGCGGGAAGTCTACTAAAAGGATTTTATTTTTTTTTTTTAAATTCATCTCCGTAGGTTTTCCTGCTAAGGGTGTTGGGGTGGGAAGGTTGGTTCACGAACAAAACTTTCAACCAAAGCTTGATGCGTATGAATCTTCGCCTAGTCGTGCCGTTAGAGGTCTAGACCACAGGTTTATGGTCCCCAGGCTGGAGTAGAGCTGCTGCACACCACAGCGTCCAGGAGCGGGTCAGGCTCTGCTCGAACCCTAAAATCTGAGCACGTGCCTCGGTTATACTTACAGCCAGCTTCACTGCCAGGTCGTCAGCGCTGGGTAATGAAAACAGCCATCTCTGTAGGGTCACCTTTATTTTTAAAATAGCTCATTGAATAAGTAGATTTATTTTTTTTTTTTTTAGTGGGAAATCTTGTTTTACAGCCCTTAGCTTATCTAAGTTTACGTATTGGTGTTAAGTTTACATATCAACACAAAAGCAGGTGGATGTTGTCCCTTGTAAGCGGCTGTCCATAGGCACCTTCTAGCTGCTGGAATTCCCTGGCTTCCAAGCGCTGGGTTTCTCAGCTCGAACATCCCATTAAACCTGGGAGCTGACAAGAGAATATTAATGACCGTTTTTCACAGAAAGCCGTATGTCAGCTCATCCCTCACCGGCCAGCTGCTCCGCTGCAGGAGCGTTAGCTGCTCATCTTCCCGAGTCTTCCGAGCAGCCAGAACTATTGCACTTTGGCCATATCCCAAAGCATACTTTAAAACAATATAATCGATCTTTACTATATATAACAGCAAATGTTTTTCTTCTGTTGGAGAAATTAACGTGCACCCCACTTCCAAAGATGCATAATCTATTGTACAGGTGCTGGGGGGAGCTGCAGCAGAAACGTATTCTACGTGGAAAGTATTGCAGCGCAGGTTTTGGCACTCTGGATTCAAATAGCCATTTCCAGCACGATAATCACCTTTTTATTCGTGACGCTGACCAATTCCTTTCTCCGTGAGCGCGTCCGGCGCCACGGCGGCAGCAGGGAAGACCGAGCAGAGCATTTCAGGACGCCAGAGTTGTGCCTTCTGTTCCCGGCGGTGCATCACCTGAGGCTTGCTGCCATCAGCAAGAGACGTGCTGTCCCCTTGTGTCTCACTGCTCAAATATTGTGTCAAATCTGATGGTCCATCCTTTTCTTTTTTAAACAGATTGTTGACAGATAACCCTAGACACAAACCATAACAAAGGTACTGGGATCTCTGAACCTCCACCGCTTGCAGGAAAGAGGAAAAGATACACACGTGGAGGTTTTTTTTCCTCTAGTATTGCCTATTTATCTCTGGATGCTGGAAATCCAGCACGGAATGGGCCTGGGACAGCTCGGTGGTTGTTTTAATGCAGCACTGAGAGAACTCAGCTTTCGCAGGTAGTTCAGTGGCAGGTACATTGTCCTGCAGATAACTTGCAGATGTGGCACAAGACTAAGTTCATACACTGGGGGCACACACCCTGCTGTATCTCCTGCTAACAGAGTAGAGAGAATCCCATTTTCTTCAGTTACTCTTGGATTGGGACCTTTCTTTTTTGTCCCAATCTGGATAAATTGTGGAATAAATGAACAGTGGGAGTTAGATCTGGAGCCCTAAGTATTTGTTCAGTGCCTGAAACGAGCCTTTTGGGTCTGTAAAATGCATTGTTGTTACTTAGATTAATGTAAATCCAAACCCACAGCTTCCAGGCTCCAGGGATCATCTCACCATAAAATAACCATTAAAACTAAACACAAAAGCAGAACGCGTCCCGTTAAACCTGCTGGTCTTCAAGGCAGTTGCGGTGCCTTGCAGTCCGCGCGGGAGCTGTCGGGCGGCTGCGCAGACCCCGAGCCCAGGGTGGGGGGAGCTGGGAAGGGGCTGGAAATCCGGGGTAAAACTTAGTAAAAGCATTTTAAAATTACAAAAGTGCATGGCTTCTAAAACCGTACCAGGATTCCCTGCGGAGAGAACAGCTTCCCTGTGCTGACTCCCAGTTTCTGAAAGTCACAACTGTTCAAGTGTGTTATGTGACAGGGTTACGTGAAATTAGATCTCAGACACAAAACAGCCACAGGGACGGAGCCCAGAAGCCGCCTATCGAAAAATATTAATTCCCTCATCCTTGACAAAGCAAACAAGACTTACGTTTGAAATAACAAAACTCATTATAGTGGCTTAATATATTATAACAACACGAAGGTATTCAGATATGAAACCTCACAGGTAGGCACCTCTCGGGGCTGGCACCGATGCGTGATCTTCCTCGGCTGCGTAGGCGTAATCTCCGGAATAAAAAGGAGATCACTCCTCCCTTTGCAGCCAGGGCTACAAAGCAGTAAGAGGAAACGCGTAGGGTGGCTGCACACAACTTAAAATGTTGTTCCAGCCTGAGAAGTAACTTGATAAAACCCAGACAAGTAATAACCGCTGTGTTCAGTCAATAAGCCAGGCAGAGCAGCGCACGGGAGTAATTCATTTAAAAGTAAAAGCATCTGGTTCTTACAACTGCAAATGGAAATCCTCAAAGCTGCTGAGTTTATGCTAACGAACGCCGACTCCTCGGTCCGTTAATTATGTGGCTTATTGATATGCATATCTCTCCGATTCCATTTACTCCATTTCCAGTTCTGCCCCCCCCCCAGTGTCAGCCACTTCCTAGCGGGGACATGGAGGGAAGGTGATGCCGACTCTCTGCTGCCACTTTGCTGCCGTGCTGGCAGAAATCCCAACTGCCCTTGTTTTCTGGGCGAGAAAATCCTAGAATCACAGAATGGTTAGAGTTGGAAGGGACCTTAAAGCCCATCCCGTTCCCCCCCCTGCCCTGGGCAGGGACACCTCCCACCAGCCCAGGTCACTCCAAGCCCCGTCCAACCTGGCCTTGAACCCCTCCAGGGATGGGGCAGCCACAGCTTCTCTGGGCAACCTGGGCCAGGGGCTCACCCCCCTCACAGCAAACAATTTCTGCCTCACATCTCATCCAAATCTCCCCTCTTCCAGTGTAAAACCTCATCCCATGGCTCCCCTCCCTGCTCCAGAGTCCCTCCCCAGCTTTCCTGGAGCCCCTTGAGGGACTGGAAGGGGCTGGAAGGTCTCCCCGGCGCCTTCTCTTCTCCAGGCTGAACCCCCCCAGCTCTCTCAGCCTGTCTCCACAGCAGAGGGGCTCCAGCCCTCCCAGCATCTCCGGGGCCTCCTCCGGCCCCGCTCCAACAGCTCCGTGTCCTTCTGCTGTTGGTGCCCCAGAGCTGGAGGCAGCGCTGCAGGGGGGTCTCCCCCGAGCGGAGCAGAGGGGCAGAATCCCCCCCTCGCCCTGCTGCCCACGCTGCTGGGGATGCAGCCCAGGCTGCGGGGGGGTTCTGGGCTGACAGCGCACGTTGCTGGGGCGTGTGGAGCTTCTCATCCACCAACACCTCGAAGTCCTTCTCCCCAGGGCTGCTCTCAGTCCGTTCTCCACCCAGCCTGGGTTGGTGCTTGGGACTGCCCCGACCCAGGTGCAGGACCCTGCACTTGGCCTTGTTGAACTTCATGGGTTCCAACCAGGCATTTCAATCCCATTCTTTTACATTTCTTGCAAAACCACGGGTGCCCATGGGGTGTGCCCTGTCCCCTCCCCAACGGTGGGCTGTGCAGAGCAGACCAAAGCCCGTGGCGGTGACTCCACTGAGAGCAGGAGCTGCGCGGGGAAGAGAAACCCCCTGTGTGCGCAGCAGCATGTAGTGATTAAATGGGAACAGAGGCACTCAAGTAACGATGAGAAGTATTTGATCCATAATATGCAGAAGAGCAATTAATGACAGACTTGAAATGTTTTTAGACAGAATGCTAAAAGATAGCATTCATTCCCCGGATATATGATTGTATCTTTCAGTATATCAAACAAAAATTGTATACTTAATCCATAACTCTGCTCTTTATGTGAAATGGAAGGAATTAAGAGTAATCAACTGTAGCTAGTATTTTAATAACGCGGTTACCCTTCTTGTCCCGCTGTTTGATCAGATGTGCTTTACCTCCGTTTAAATTGGTCGTCGTTCTTCGCCCCGGTGCAGCAGCGCTGTTTCTGGCGCGGCTTTGGAAGCAGCATCAGGAGACCTGCCCAGTTCCCGTGAGATCTGGGGTGGGAAGCTCAAAGCCAGGGAAGCCGAGATGGGTGAAAAGAGCCCTGGTTTTGCTCTGTCCTGCACCTCGCTTCTGCTCAGGTTGCTGTCTCGGGACGCAGTGCTGCCGGGAGCACATCCTTCCTAATTGCGAGTCTAATTTGTAGCTGCAGAGGCCAGTAAAATAAACTGTGGTCACAATCCTACACAGTCGCATTTCTGGCTACCTGCCGTTAGCAGGGGCTGTGTAAGAACAACAGCCACCTCCAGAGCCTGAAAAAAAACACTCTCTGAAAGATTTACCATCGTACTTTTCTGCCCCAAACGTAGGGTATTTAAAATTTTAGTTAGGTTTGCCCGATTTACAACCTAAGCTCTCCATCTCCCTGCAGGCGGGCGGGGCCGCGGGGCCCCGTCTGTATTTCTCTCGCCTACAGAACGCGCAGGGAGAAGCTGTTCCCCGCAGCGCCCCGCCGCTCCAGCGCTGCCCGTGGCCTCGCCGCTCTGCCGATGATTTTGCTCGACAGGCTGCGTCGGCAGCTTGCAAAGAGCTTACTGGGCTACCAGTTACGGCTGTAAAAAAAAAAGAGGGGGAAAAAAGAAAAAGAAAGAAAAAAAAAAAAGAAATTTATTGCTTAGGGTATATGAGTTACAGAAATTTTCTTTTTGCTTTCTAGACTGATCAATGGTCAACAAGGAATTACTATTAAAAATTATAGCACAAGATCACTTCTTACTGTTACCAATGTGACAGAAGAGCATTTTGGCAACTATACATGTGTCGCTGCCAACAAGCTAGGGACGACCAATGCCAGCCTGCCTCTCAACCGTAAGTAACGCGGACATGTGGCAAATGTTCGTGGTTGTTTGTTTCCACATACATGGATGGAAAAGCCAAAAAAAAGACGAGTTTGCGTTTCCCCCCCCGGTTTCTTCACAAAGCATATAAATACCATTGTGTTCCTCAGTGCTGGGAAATGATGCACCTGGTTATTTATTCCGTGCTGCAGAAGGGTTTCTGTTCTGAAAGCGATGCCACGTTTTGGGGGTATCAATGAGTTATGAAGCTAAAAAAAAAAATCCAACAACTAAACCCAACGCGCCGTCGTGGTACAGAGACAGAATTAGCATGATAAAACCCGTCTGCTCAGAATGGCGGTAACGGGTCGCTAAGGCACCACTGTAAACCAAGGTAAAACCAAGGAGTGCGCTGAGCGGAATAACCGGGCTGTGCCGGAGCCCGGCTCCCAGGTTTCTCGGTCCTTGGCCTCTGGCACACAGAAGTGGCGGAGGACTTGAAGTTAAATCTTTCGGAAAAGACAATAAGCATTGTAAGGGGCAAAGCAAAGCATTGAGATTTTTAGCATGAAGGTTACCAAAAATGGGTCTCAAATGTCCTGCTTGAAAGATATTTTTATCTGTGAATGTGTAGTATTTCGCATTTGTTGAACATCCAGCCATCTGTTAGTGGCACCCAAAGTTGTTCGTAGTTGAACTTCGATGCTAATCTGTTTTAATAGTGATAAAACTGAAAGACAAAACTTAGAATATATCCTACACACTTTTCTCTGCATAGAGATATTCCTTACTGAGTGGAAATGTAGATTTTCAGTTGCTTAAATCCCAGGGTAATTGCCTTCTAGCCATGAAACTTCCTTCTGAGTATCCTTCCTATAGGATATGTATTGCCAGGATATTCTAAATGACTGCAGAACAGAGGTAATAAGCAGAAATAGTATGAAGCCTTCACTGCTGTTTTGTTTTATATTTGAGAAATCATTAACAAAGTGGAAACGACGTTACACATTTTAAACAGAAAATGCAAGAAGTGAAAAGAGAGGAATATTATACGAGGAAGAGATAGTATCTGGTGTATTTGCAATTCAGAGAAGGTAAAATGAAGGTTTGGGTTAATTTTGAACAGAGCAGAGCTGAATCTGGCTCTTAGTTGCTACCAGGATTTTATCAGCTTTAAATTGTTGAGGTACCACGTAGCCACCATTGAAAAGCACTTGGAGATGCAGAGGTTGAAAATGTCATAGAAGTACCAAGTACATCGTTACCAATCATAAAAATAGATGTTCTCCATCATGAAAGAGATGGGATGTGTGAAGCAAAACAGTCTGAGAGAAAATACTGAAACCTGGGTCTGATCCTGACCTCACGGAATGAAATACAAGGGTGGTGTTAGCTCCGCGGCTTGACTGAAAGAGCAAGAAGAAATGTCTTATCTTATAGTATGATTATTTTTTTTTAATCTAGTCAAAACAAGGAGAGGTTTCCAAAAGGTGGTGACCTAGATTTCAGTTGGGAATGAAGATCATTTGGTGGAGTTTTTTCCTTGCTCATAGTTTGCATTAATATTATCTAGAAACAGTACTGCTTGAAAAAATAAATTAAAAAAATCACAGGGTAGCAACTTATTAAGTATGGACTCCTTAATCCTTCAGAGAGAATTTTCTCTTGTGAAACGCTACTTACGTTTTATTTTGTTGGCAATGATAGCTGAACATATGTGCTGGTCCAGGTATGTGTGTGGGAGGTGTTAGCAGCCAGTGGCCGGTTGCAACATTTGATAGTCGAATACAGGGTTAAGTATAATTTGATCGTCATGTTACTTGACAAATGTTAAAGATTAGATGTTGACGTCTTATTTCAGCGTGTATTTTAAACTGTTAATTGCACTGGTGGAATACAGCCTGAGAGGCGGCGCGGTTGGAATAGCATCGTTAGCGCAGCCGCCGTTAGCGGCCGCAGTTGGGGACCCCGCCGCGCTCCCCTGCGAAACCACAACGGGTGCCCAAAGGCACGGGGGGGGTGGGTATCAAAACGCTGCCACGACGCGCAGCTACAGCGGGAGGGCTTCAAATCCTGAGCGTGGATGCCTGCGCACCTCCGCTGTTGGGTATTGGCACCTCGCCCGATATCGCAAAGTAATTGCTAATTGGCTGTTTCTGTCTGCTGTTGGGTTGTTGGGTTTTTTTTTTTAAGGAAAATGTGTACAGCAGAGTTAGAAAATCTGTATTTTCTTTCTTTGCACATCCCCGCATAATATATAAACGACATTGTAGCTGTGCACAGCTGGGAGCGTTTCTTGGGGACAAAGCTAAGCATATTCTCCATTATTGGTGTCTGCATCCTATGCAGATATAAAACTAATGGACACCAGAAAAAGGATTATTTCTTCTATGACTGAGAGGGCTCTGGCTTTCTGCGATCCATAAAGGCAACCTTGAGCCAATAGAAAGTCATAAAGTTGGAAAAGGGATGTCAGGACAAGGTAAAAGCTGACTTCGTGTGGCTGCGACATGGGCTGAGCAAGGGGGATGGTAGATTAATGGTGCTGTACCTGACGGTGCCCACGGGGTGGATGGGGCAGGGGAGAACTTGTCTGGGGTGTGGCTGCTCACCCATGGCCAGAGGACAACCCCACTGCTGCTGTGAGCTGGGGACGCCCAGCAGAAGGTCACCCGCAGCCACTTCTGTCCCGGGGACAGGTAGCCAGGTCAGTTTGCAGGAGAACCTCACGTCTGGGGAGTTATGAACATCCCAGATCCCGCGAACGTATCAAAATTTATCATATCCCTAGCTGAAGACTCGTTGGCCATGCCTAAGATCTAGCTATTAATAATAAATTCAGCAGCTGTAAAATAGAAAGACTGAGCCTTGCGGGGAAAATACAGAGAAGCGGTGGTTCCAATAAATTAATAATGAATGGCAATTTGCTAATTATTCATGGCTACGTCCTCTGTATCATCCAAATGTGTTGTTTTTTGTGGGTAAGTGTGTAAAGTACGTGATCCTCCCAGAGCATCCGCAGGAGGAGTGCTTGTTGGACAGTCCCATCCTGCCATCTACGGGCCTAATTGATCAGATGTTTAGCACTGCCTATGCTGGCTTTTCCCAGAATTTCTGGTACTTAAGAAGAAGAATGTGGTCCTTTCCTGTAAATACAGCACGGATTTGCTGATTCATTAAACCCAGGAGATGAGGCGTTACTGTGTGAACGCAGGGTAAGAGGTTCCATCTCCAGGGATGAGCCAACGGGGAATGGAATAGACCTTTTCTAATTAAGCAGATTTTGCTTTTCGATTAGTGCAATCTTAATTCAAGACAAAAGGCATTTTCCTACAAACAAATTTGCAAGGCCGTCGCAAGGGGAGGGAGTTACCATTAACCACTGGCAGCGAGGTAGGTTTATTCCACTGTTTTTCTCAAGCAGCCGAAACGGAGATGGTCACGATTGCTGCTAAAGCAGCAACATCCTTACCAAGATGTCTCCTGTCCCTGCGCTCACCTGGCCAGAAGCCACAGTTGGTAGTGGACTTCTCACTTTCTCTTATCAAAGCTGAGTCGTGGCAGAAGGTTTTCCCTGCCTTTCATCGATGAGGATGCAGGTGGAGCCGTTGCTGCCCGCAGCGGGACGTGGGGCGAGATGCTGCCACCACAAGCCCTTGATGAGCTGCTGGAGATCCTGGGCCAGGCTCGGGGCTCAGCTCTGCCCCGTGGCTCCGGAGATCCGGGCTCTGTACGTCGGGCCGTAGGGTGCATCGTTTGGTGTCCTGGCTGGGTCAGGGGTGCAGCGCCAGCCCCACCCTCTGCAAACCTGTCCTCCTCGTCTCCCCTCTCCTCTGCCTGAGCACTTGTTAAATTAGGGCAGGAAAGTGAGTGGTTGTCGATCTGCACGTAGGTTTAATCTATACATCTATAGAAACTACAACTCTAGTTAAGAGACTGTTCGTAGAGGCATTAAATTCACTGCTACACGTGCGATCTCTGTGTGTCCCCTGAAGATACGTCACCCACAAACGTCTGGATTCATGTAAGCCATCATCTCACAGAAGATGCAAAATAGAATCATAGAACCACAGAATTGCTGAGGTTGGAAGGGACCTTCAAGATCATCAAGTCCAACCATTAACCTCCCCTGACAAAAACCACTTCTAAACCATGTCCCTAAGTACCACATCTACCCTTTTTTTAAACACCTCCAGGGATGGGGAATCCACCACCTCCCTGGGCAGCCTGGTCCAATGTTTAATAACCCTTTCAGTGAAGAAATGTTCCCTAATATCCAATCTAAACCTCCCCTGACATAACTTGAACCCGTTTCCTCTTGTCCTATCACTTGTCCCCAGGGAGAAGAGGTCAGCCCCCATCTCTCTACACCCTCCTTTCAGGTAGTTGTAGAGGGTGATGAGGTCTCCCCTCGGCCTCCTCTTCTCCAGGCTGAACAACCCCAGTTCCCTCAGTCGTTCTTCAGTGCTTCTCCAGTAGATATGTGTGTGTTTATTCTTAAGTAAAAGAATTATTTTTATTCTCTAAAGAGCACCTGTACATTCCCTAGTATTTTTAGGGACACTATAAATAACTTCTCTGGTCAAGAAAACTTGCAATACAGAGGGAGCACCCCCGTCTGTTACTAACAGCTGCCAAAGGAATTACTTCTTTAAATGGTAGCTGTGTGATCCACAGGTGTTCCTGATGTTCAGGTTTACACAGAAATCTTAGATAGATTGTCACGGCTGTCAGTAATTGTCAGTATATTGTCAGTAATTATTCAAAAACGTAAACAATTGTGAGGAGCTGCAGAAAAGGTCTGTAGTGACATTTGGAAGGAGAAGGAGCGTAGCAAGGTGTGTGAGAGATGTGGTAATATTTTCTGTGCTAATTTAATTGCTGCAGCTAAACAGAACTACTTTATTGAATAAGCATCCAACTGTGAACTTATGGTTAGTGCAACATGCTTATAATCTTGTCTCAAACATTTCTACATGCCAGGAAGCGCCAGACCGTGCCCTCAATTTATACGTGTTGATTGCATTGTGTCCTGGTTCCTACATAAAGATTCCTAATTAAACTGCTGTATTAATAGTTTTAATAGGTTGGGTTTCATGTATGAAATGAAAAAAAAAAAAAATTCTTCCAAAAATTTAAATTAAGTTATTGTAAATTGCATTTAACATGAAATAACATGCAGTTGCTCAGTGGCACTATGTATAATTGGTGTGGCGTTGGCTACGCCTACTGGAGGATCAAAGACCCCGAGGTATCGAGGGTATCTGCAGAGTGGTACAACGGCCTTGCCCTGACACATCTTCTAAAGAAGGGGACAGGCAACCGTTTTCCATGGTCACGTCCTGCTGTGCCAAGTCATCAAAATCAAAGGAAAACTAGGGCTTAAGGGGACGTGAGAGACCACCTCAGTCATCTGAGTGAGGGCAGGCTCATGATGCCAGCCATTGTTCCTGGAAGCTGTTGCCCCGCTCCCTCTATCCATAGTGACCCACCGCGGGCAGGTTGTAGCCGTGCTTCTTCCCCGCATTAGCAACTCGTCCTTCTTGTTTGAACCAGACCTTTTCTTACTGCAGCTGACGCCTGTTCCCACCCGCCAGGGTCACCATGGGAAGGAGAGCGAGCAGGGTTTCTCAGGAGTAAGAAGAAACGAGACCTGGGCAGAGGGAGGCAAGGGCAGTGCCGTGGCAAAATAATTGACTCCAAGGCCATAAAAGCCTGTCCCGAAATGAGCAAGGGAATGATCCAAAATTAGTAACTTCATGCACTGATAAGCACATGCGTTTGCACTAGCATTGTCAATAATCGTGGGGACGGAGTGGCCGGGTACCCTTCGTTGCCATTTTGCAGTGACGGTTTAAGGTTGGCTGGTGCCTCGGCTGCAGCCGCGCTCCTGACGTGACTCTTCTTAAACCTTAAATGTTTCTGTATGCACTTATGCCTGCTGTAGCAAGCTTTCTCTTTTTTTTTTTTTTTAAATCTTTTTAAACCTCTCCTGATGCAGACAAGGTTTGGGCTGCATCGCTGGCCGTGCTCCCCTCTCCCTGGCACTGCCCTTCGGAGCTCCCGCGGGAGTATTCCCATATTACCCGCACGTGGGCCCTGCAAGGCTGGTGCTGCCCAGGTGGCCCTTATTATCGGTGATTTGCCTAGCTTTTAGTTATCCTCGAAGACTGCTTGGGTCGTCTTCTGTTCATCTAGTTTGGTGTCATCATTAAACTCAGCAGCTTCATTTTATTGACTGGGGAATTGTATTTTAGTGTATTTGGATATGTGACAGGTTTCTGCTAAGGTTTAGCTCGATAGCTTTGCCTAGCCTACCAAATTTGACATTTCTAGAAAGAAATTTACTCTCCAGGGAAATTCCCTTTGTGTCCACAGTTTCTGCTGTTGTCCAATTACCTAAGAAATATTTTACTATTTTATCTCTCAAATACCAGCCTGCAAAGCAAATCAAACTTAAATTTGCATAGTTCTGCATTATGTCTCAGCTGGGTTGGCTGGTCTGCACCAAGAAAAAAACTAAAACAAATAAAGTTACATAGATATACCTCTATACATATAAAAACTTAAATGAAAATTCCTGTACTCATTAGGAGCCTATGCAAAGACTGCTGCAGTCAGTCAAAAGGCACTTACTGATTTAATAAGGTTTGCATCAAGCCCAAAGTCTTCTGTAGACATCACTGGGCAGAGAACTGGTGCCATGGGCTGAATTTTTCTTTGGAGGCGTCCAGTCCCACCCCCGAGGGTGCAGTCGCTGACGGGATCTGCCCACCCAGCCCCCGCTGAGCGTGCAGGGCAGGTCCCTTCCTCCACATCTCGGGAGGGGTGATGGAGAGCGAGCAGATTTGAAATCCATTCCGGGAACTTCCAAATCATTTGTAAAGGGGTTGTCACACATCCGAGCCCTGATGTTTTCTTACGGCTTCTGACCTGCTGCAAGGGACATCCAGGTCCACACCTGTAGGGTTTCATGGAATACCCTTTATAAAGCCAAACCAAATATTTGCGTGATGCATTGTCCCATGTGGAAGTTTGTAACATCTGTGGTGTTCCTCTTCTGTTACAGACTGAAGGTGATTTTGCCTTTTTTTTTCCTTCTGTGTGTGCTCTGTCTTCACTGGTGGGTCTTCTGGTCCAAGTCTTCTGTTGTGCTTCCCATGTCCAAGTTGGCCTAATAAGACCAACTGCTACAGGAGAGGCGACCCATGACGGAAAGGACCTGTCCTGGGGACGGAGACTGGGATGGACACCCATCTCCTGATGAGCATGTTGAAGTTCGGGGAATTACAGAAGCAGGGTTATAAATCTGGGGGCTGTTTCCTCGGGGACCTTTCTCAAAGATCAAGGTGTATTCATCCAGGGCATTTTGAGTGATCAAGTTCCCAATGGAAAACAAGCCTCTGAAAACTTCCACCCATCCCCAATGGGATTCATAGGTGTCCTGGTTTGAGGTAAAACAGAACCAGCTTTCTGTTCAGTAATTTTATTTCTTAGCTAGGCCTCTTCTAACTCTCTGACATGAACAGCCTGTTGTGCCGAAAACAGTTCGTTCAGAGTGATAAGACAGTTTGTGCCAAGGTTTGGTGTGCAGAGAGGCTCCCGATTACACTTACTGCTGTAACAACCGAGGGCAGCTCATTTCGTTATTTGCCCCGTTGGCGGGTGGGAAGCGGAGGGGCGCGGAGGGGTCCCACCCGCGGGGAGGAGGGGACGGGACAGGTGACCCCAAACTGGCCGACGGGGTATTCCATCCCATCTGCCCCGTGCTCAGTATGAAGCTGAGGGATCAAAGGGTCATCCCTCTTCCTTCAGTGGCCGACGTCCCAGGAGGATCCTGTCTGTTCGTCTGCCTTTGATCCCGATCCGTGTGTTCCTGACTCCAGCTCTGGAACCCGGTTCCCACCCGTCGCTGAGCCCAGCCTGGGACTTCCCCAGTGCCTGCCGGTGCCGTCACCCTGGGAGCCTGATACGGTTTTGTATATACTGTGTCTATTTCATTGTTTTCTTTTTCATCTTATTATTAATATTTCATTACAGTAGTTTAGTTTCTTCTAAACTCGTAAATCTCTTTATCTCTCCTCCTCCTCTCCGTGTGCGAGAGGCTGGGGGGGAGCATCTGTCACCGGCCATTGGCCATTTTGGCCAAAACCACAACAATAAGCAAGGTAAAAACCTTTTCTACTCTCCCTGTTCTCACACAGGGTGAAATGGAGACATACAATACAGCTGAACAACGCACAGCTAAAACAGAGAGTTTTCTTTACATCACAAGTACACCTGGGGGACTAATTTCATAAGATACTGCCGAGACAAGGAGCCCAGCAGAGTTAAAAACTCAGCATCTTAAATTCATATATTCATACAGAATAAGATAAATGGCCAAATCCTCCATTTGTGTAAGTTGTAATAATTCTGTTAGATGCTGGATTTGAGATCCTTCCATATGGATGTCAACTGCTGCTCCAGGCAAAATTTACTGAGAGTTAAGGAGAAATTTTCTCTAAATCCATTTTCCAGCTTGAGCTTTATTCTGAATTATACGACAATAAGTGACTGAGATGGGACGAGGTAGAAATAACCCGTCTGAGCAAGACCAGTAACATGTGTTTCTCCTTGACATTTAGAAGAAACTTTGAAGGCTTGAGTGTGTATCTGTGTGTGAGGCGGGAAAAAACCCCAGTGATTTTTGCTATGGATCCTTCCTGAAGTGGTCTCTGTGTTATGTTTTGTTACATTTGTGTTTATATTCTCAAATTGTGCAATTATAACCATAGCTAGCGATCTTTAGGCACATATTCTTACTGAACTGGATAAATCAGAGAGGCTGAAGCACGTGTAGAAGCATGTTAAATGTTCATCTTAGGTATCAGTTAATTATGATGATTAAAACATTCCAGGTCATCTGTGGAACTTATTTACAGCGCGCTGCTGAAGGCAGCAGCTGCTCGTGCCCCGATCAGGGCAAGGGGCACCGGTGGGCAGAGCTCTTCTTCAACTTGTATTTCTTTCCCAAGAAAAGCTTGAAGTCAATTAACTTTTTAGAAAAATTGAAAATCCAAAGAATACCACGCGTAACAAATGGGATGAAAACTAGAATTTCTATAATGTAATAATATAAATATATTTTACAACTCAATCTGGAACACAGACTTCATCCTTGGCCTGGAAAATTTTGCAGCGTGGAGGGGCAGGTTCATAAAGGGGTGACAGGAAACAAAGGATGAAAAAAATTCCCATGTTGAGAGATTAAAGATGATTACTGTCTGTCTTCTAAAGGAAAAGAGGCTTATCGAAATATTGGCTGGTCGAGAGAAGGTGTACTAGGAAGTTTTCTCATAAAATAAGCTCAAGAGAGCTTTCACTTACGCTAATCAGTGGCAAATCTTAAACTTAATGCAAAGCACTTCTTCATTAAAATATTATTAAGTGCAGAACTTATTTTCATAACAAGTTGTTGAGACCAAAGCTCATGGGGCTTTAAAAAGGAATTAGCTATTGATCAAGGATATCAAGAATTTTCATGAAAATCATTGAATAGATTTTAAACCCAAGGCTTCAGTATTTAAGCGAATACTCTGACAGGTTGGAAAATGCCATGACTGATAATTTACCAAATGAATTATAGGTTATTTAACAAAAGTAGTTGCTTGAAACCCCACCGTGTCAGCATGGGTTTGTGAAAGGCAGGCCTGCTTGACAAACATGATCTCCCTCTGTGGGAAGGTGACCTGCTTAGCGGGGGAGGAAAAGGCTGTGGGTGTTGTCTACCTAGACTTTAGTAAAGCTTTTGACACCGTTTCCTGTAGCATTCTCCTGGAGAAACTGGCTGTTCATGGCCTGGATGGGCATACGCTGGATGGCCAGGCCCGAAGAGTGGTGGTGAATGGAGTTAAATCCAGTCAATGGCTGGTCACAAGTGGTGTTCCCCACGGCTCAGTACTGGAGACAGTTCTGTTTAATATCTTTATCAATGATCTGGAGGAGGGGATCGAGTGCACCCTCAGCAAGTTTGCAGGTGACACCAAGTTGGGCAGGAATGTTGATCTGCTGGAGGGTAGGGAGGCTCTGCAGAGGGACCTGGACAGGCTGGATGGATGGGCCGAGTGTTAGAGGTTCAACAAGGCCAAGTGCTGGGTCCTGCACTTGGGTCACAACGACCCCGTGCAGCGTTACAAGCCTGGGGAGGAGTGTCTGGAGAGCTGCCCGGCAGAAAAGGACCTGGGGGTGTTGGTCGACAGCCGGCTGAATACGAGCCAGCGGTGTGCCCAGGCGGCCAGGGAGGCCAGCAGCATCCTGGCCTGTACCAGCACTAGTGTGGCCAGCAGGACTGGGGCAGTGACCGTCCCCCCGTACTGGGCACCGGTGAGGCCCCACCTCGAGGGCTGTGTCCAGTTTTGGGCCCCTCACTCCAGGAAAGACACTGAGGGGCTGGAGCGGGTCCAGAGAAGGGCAACGGAGCTGGTGAGGGGTCTGGAGCACAAGCCTTGTGAGGGGCGGCTGAGGGAGCTGGGGGTGTTCGGCCTGGAGAAGAGGAGGCTGAGGGGAGACCTTCTCGCTCTCTACAGCTCCCTGAAAGGAGGGGGTAGCCGGGGGGGGTCGGGCTCTTCTCCCAAGGAACAGGCCATGGGACAAGAGGAAGCGGCCTCCAGTTACACCAGGGGAGGTTTAGGATGGATATTGGGAAAAATTTCTTCACGGAAAGGGCTGTCAAGCGTTGGACCAGGCTGCCCAGGGCAGTGGTGGAGTCGCCATCCCTGGAGGGATTTAAAAGCCGGGCAGACACGGTGCTGAGGGACGTGGGGTAGTGGTGGGTTTGGGCAGTGCTGGGTCTATGGTTGGGCTTGTTGATCTGAAAGGTCCCTTCCAACCTAAGTGAATGACTCTATGATCTGAAAAACGTGTGCTTCTATCGCCTCAAACATCCTCTAGATTAGAGGTTGCTAAAAAAAATTACAGACAGACATGATCGCCACAGCTCCTATTTACACATTCCTGAAAGCTGCTACAGGTTCCCAAGTGTCTGAACAGTGTGTGAACTGAAGAAAATTATAAAGGAAAAATCCTTTTTGTTTTCTGTAAGAAGCCTAAAAATAGATTCCGAGATTTAAAAGTGAGAGCTTTGTGAGCCACACTGTAAACACTGCTGAACACTATTGAATCACATAAGTAACAAAATGCTGAGGTATTGCAATAAGCATCTAAAATAGAGAACTCAGTTAATGTTATCCTTAATTCCACCTCCAGGTTTATATGCTGAGATTTTGACTGGATTTTAAGTAATAAATTGAGTATAAAAACTTACTCTTCTCAGGGCTTTTCCAAACCTCAGGCCAAAAACATTGGCATCAGATGCTCAGATACTGCTTGCAATACCAGAAATACTTAGGAAAAAGCATCCATGATGAATTTTTCAGAAATGTACTTTTTCCCCAAACATATTATCACAAGTGACAAAGCTAATTCCGTGACTTCAAAATGTTCTGCTCTGAAGCATCAACAACAGTAATCTGCATTTTACTGTGCAGTGAGGTGCTGTTACTGTTATAGACCTTCTCTTATAAATTGGCCTGTAAAAAGATAGTCAATTTTTTAGACTATGCAATATTTAGGTTTCACAAACTTTATTCAAAGATAAAACACAAAACTGAGAACTTGATCATTTAAATTCTGATCATTTACTCAGTTAAAATGCTACTCCGAGAGAAAGAAGAAAATGTTTCATTTCAAATTATTGGGGATGTGAGGGAGAAAGCAACAAACCTCATGAAGTAACCGCGCCGTAAACAAAGACACACCGCGATCGAGCCGTCACGTCCAGCTTTTATTTATTTAGCCCATAAAATGTACATCTGGTCCCAGCCCCTTTTCTTTGCTAATGCCGTTGCTGAGCTTTCCCCAGCGCCACGAGTCTATGAGAGAACGTCAGGCTGGAGGAAAGAGCTTTGGATAAGGATCCAACAATGTCTTATCTAAATCAATAGAGACTTTAATGATTTTAAAGCTACGATTTTACAGTGAAAGGTGGTTCTGTGCAGTTCTTCGTCTTCTCCAGCAAGGTGCATTTCTTCATCTTCACCTTTCTTCTTAACCTAGGCTTGAACTTAAAACATGGAGTCCTGCTGTTATCAGAGCAGTTTATTGTATAAAGTATGTCTGGATTAAAATAGTACTTTTAATGAATGACTAAGTGCTTGACGTTTCGAAGCAAAATAGAACTTTTTGCAAAATAGCAAAAATGCTTTCCCTGAATGCAGATTTCTAAATCCGGACGCAATGTGAAAAAGGGATTCAAGTTTCCCTGCGCCGCTTGCCATCATCCTGCCTGAATTCCAGCACGTCACCCGTCCCACACGTGGTTCTCCTGAAGAAATGCTGCAGCCAGTCCGGTTTTGTGTGCAAATGGAAGGCTTATTCTTGACCTTTCAGCATTTACTCTCAACCAGCAGCCGCTTAATCTGCTCCCAGGCTCTGTAAATACTGTTCCGCAGCTCGGTGTGCAACCTGAGCGCGCCGTCCTGCGCAGGGCACGCAAGTGAGAGAGGGGGTTCAGCTCTTTGTGGCCTTTGGCAATAGCCGTGATCAAAAACACCCTAAAAACTTGCATTACTTTAAATAAAATTCACAGGCCAGGGACTGAAACCGTCGCTTCGCGCTTTGTAGGATTTTTTTTTGCCTGGGACATTTCTTGGACATGTAAATACTTACTGACCCTGTTGTTCTGGATGGAGGGGAGCGAGGGGGAAGGTGCCGAGTCTGACCTCGTGCCCTTGGTCCGACACCAGCTGGGGCTGCGGCGGAGCGGGAAGGAGCTGCTCGGAGCTCGTTCCGGAGCTGCTAACGACTCTTAATTTTTGCTCAAGTTTGCCCAGGGTTTTGGGGCCGGTGCCTGGCTGCGGTGCTGCAGGCGATGAGGGAGGGGGGGAAATTGGCCTTGAATAAACATTTGGGCGATAGCGGTGGAGCAAAGCGAGGGCTGGCGGCGGGCGCTTTCTACACGTAAATCAGCGCAACAAAGCGCCGCTTGGGAAAATGGCTGCATAGGCTAAAGGATGAAGCCGGTCCAAAAATGAATGGATACGGACTTGTCATGCGTAAATCCTGGCTGAGAGAGGAGGATTTCTAACCCTTAGAGCAGTTGGGTTCTGCAGCAGTCTTCAACAGAGAGAGGTGGGGCAAGCCACCGAAATGATTTCCAGCACGAAGCTTGGTCAGTTTATCAGTGGGATTTGTGCTCAGTGCTAAGGAAACGAACCGAAAGCCCCTGCTCTGCTCCACACAAAAAAAAGTCAAAAAAGAAGACGCAGCTCTCGCATACAATTCCCTTTCTGCTGTTCCAGTGAACACCTTGCTGCCAAGCTAAACAAAACCCCATTTCACAGGGGAATTTAGTGCGGGAATTTATCCTGTTTAACGAGTGGGGTATGTGGTTGGCATTAATGAAAACACTTGGCCTGGCTCTAACCCTACCTAACACCCTCTTCCTACCTACTCGTGCTTCTTGGTTCCTTTAAGGGGATTTTTGTTGTTCTGCACTGAAGAAAAGAAATCCTGTTTGTCTCGTTGCAGATGAAGATTTATTTCATGCTCAATACATTAGAAGTAGCCAGTTTGTCGTGTGTGTTATTAAAGCAGGGACAGGACGGTGCAGCGAGGGTCGGTGCTGAGGAGGGGCTGCGAGCGCAGTGGGGTCCAGCCCAGGGTCGTCTCACCCGGGTTTAGTCGGATTTGGTATCCGGAAGAACGGAGAAGGTATTTCTGTTTCCAGAAATAATACGTTCAGTTCTCGCATGTTAATATTACGTTTATATTATGCTAATAGTAGTTCATCTGTGCAACAAGAGTCTCGGCTGTGGCGCGACACTTGCCTTAACGAGTTTCTGCTGATGCAGCATTAGCAGCCGCAAAGGCAGCCTGGCCCTGACCCCGGCGGGGAGCCCTCCTCGCTTTGGGTGCCCTCTTCTGAGGCAGGGCCCCAATACGTAAATTATGGGTAATCTAATATTTTAAATTTCACTACCTTGGCCAGGAAGCAGTTACTGGGTCTGACAACAGCTATCACAGTCTGACATGTCTAACTCCCTTGCAGGAGATAGGTGAACCCTTTGAGAAGCACATTTTGTTGTTTATTTTAACCCACCGACGTGTCTGCTTGGAGCCTCTGTTCTCGTGTAGGCTGTTCGCAGCAGGCTGCTGTTCCCTGACCTCAGCTTTTCGTAGCTCCCCAGGCAATAAATGCATTTCCTTCCTCTGAGTGTTTGCACGATGACTTGTTCCATAGATTAGCCAGGCACTTTGTCTCATGTTCTACCTATTTTCTAACATACGTCTGTACCCAATAAAAAACAGCCGTACGTCTCTATGACTCATTTGTAACTGGAATAATTCATGTTAATGTTCATGGTTGTATTCCTCCCTTTTTTTCTCTGACTTGTAGCATTATGGGGCTCTTTATTTCTCTTGGAAAGTTCAAAGTCAAATCTTGTAATTTGCTCCTTAAACTCTGGATAGAGATATGCATCCATAACTCCAGCTTAATTAAGTCTCCTTTTACAGAAATTGTAGACTTTTTATGAATTTCATCATGACATTGGCACATTTCACCATGTAATTTATAGAGATTTGTAATGATTCGTTTGATAGGCATTGTCTGTGGATTTCAGTTCATCAGGGATCAGCAGAACTATAATTACGCAGTAATTATTAAATAACTTATTCACAAATTGCCGCGCCAGTGAAAGCAAATATCAGAGTCGTTGAACAGCATCTAGTTCTAGACGTGTTGTACACATACGGGGACTGCAGAGATGGGGGTGCTTCCTCTAAACGCAGTAGAAATGTGTAGATCAGGCAAGAATGTCATCAAAAATGAGACTCTGAATGTGGAAAGAGTTGGCTATGCCTGGATTCCCAGACCTGCAAACAGCAGGATTAGACTTCCACCCGGGAAACCCCAGAGGAGGTTAACCGGGAGGTGGTGTGGTCAGGAACCAGTTCCCCCTGGTCAGGGGGAGCATCTCCAAGGGCTGCCCCGGGGTGTGATGGACCCTGACCGCAGGTACGGTCTCTTGCCCTGTACATCAAACGTTAGCAACTTGGTTGGGTACCTGCAGGTAGTACAAACTCTTCCAGTCAGCTCCCCATGTCCGAGCTGCCGCTCTGTTGTAACTCAGGCAGATTCCCCTGTTTTCTGATAATCGGGACAACGAGTTTCTCGGCTGCCTGCTACTGTCGGAACTTTCCGTAGCCCAAGGCAGCCCCATGGGACGTGGGGTCCTGGCCCCAGGTCCCTGCTAGGAGTCAGTGGGAGGAGAACAGGCAGAAACGTGGCTCTCGCGTCCTTCCAGGGGGGCTCCCTGTCTCACCCCAGCTTAATATTTATTCAGGAATCGTGCTGTGCTCCAGGGAAATGAACAATTTGTGTTAGCCAAAGCACAAACGCACGGTGCCATTTCAGTAGGCGTGTGGCTGAGTGATACCTCTGCCCGCACCAGAACGCTGTGGCCAGCATTTCTGCGTGTGCAGAGCTTTATAAAAAAAACAGCTTTACCATATAAGTATAATTTAGTGTGGCAAGATTTCCCATGTTAAAAAACGGGGAAAAGTAGAATTACTCTTAATGTTTACAAAGTGCAAGAGTTTTGCAGTGTTTCCAGCCCACGGATCTTTCCTATAACCCAGATCAAACTTGCCTGTGTCAGAGCAGACGCTGCCAGGCACATTGATCAAAGGTCTTCAGTCTCGAGGCCAGCTGTCTCTCCCGGGATTGCATACAGCTTCCATGGCGTGCCAGAAAAAGCAAGTCTACCTCTTTCCAACGGCCGGGTAAAGCGCGGTCAGCCAGCAAGCAGGAGCGTTTTCACGTGCCACTTGGTCTTCCCAAGAGAAGCCGGAGCACGGCTCGGGGACGGACTCCAGCCTTGAGCGGGAGCAAGTTGCTGGCAGAGGCTTCAGCGGGGCTGGGTGGGAGAGGAGGCATCTCCCAGAAGATCCCCCTGCACCCAGGCTCTTCTCATGGGAGCTGCGCATGTTCAGAAGTGGGAGAGAACCAACAAACCTGCCTGTGACCATGGGCAAAAGCATTTGTTCAAGAAGTGTCAGCGGTTGCAGGCATGCCGCCATGCGCACGGGAAGGAGGTAGTGCCGTGCCGTGCATCATGTTGCATCTCTAATGTATATTTTTCCTTATTTACTTCCAGAAATGTAGTGACAGTTGTGCAGATTTAAAGAATGACCTCTGAGAACAAGAATATAATTATTGGGAGTCAGAGCAATGCTAATCATATGTTTCGGAACAGCAAAAAAGCTAACAGATTTCTGGATCTACATTATTCATGAGCTTCCTACTTATACATACGAATGAAAGACCAAGCTAAAAGGATGCAGACTACTTTGTCACTTTTTCTCCATTTTCTTATGGTCTCAACAGCTGTAAAAATCATTTAAGCAGCAGTTTTCTCTGGAAAAATCTGAAATAGAAAATAGGGACTAATGAGCAAATATTGTTTGTCCTTTATAATTCTGTAACTTGAACAACTAAATGAAAACATTGTATTTCATGTAACTTTTGTGCTGTAGACATAATTAAAATGTTGATAGGAAATAGAAATTCAGTAGGTTTCTCTATTTGCTTCACCCTGGTTTTGTTGCCTAAGGCGCAGCCAGCCCACAGGCGACACGGCACCAGGAAAGGGATGGACTCATTAACGGCCTCATCGGACCTTTGACATGACCAGGAGGTCGGGGGCAGTGCAGCACCCCTGACGACTCGGTTGTCTCTCTCCTGTTTCATTCCCATTCTGCACTCCAGTTATGCCGCGTTGTTCTATAAACTTGGGTTTTGAAGAGCGACAGGCTGGGAAGGGTTGATTAAACATTTAGAGAGATCACTTTCAGGGGAGTCCTGACATGGTCTTTTTTCTCTTCCATGAACGGGGCCATTCCTTTTCCTCCCTTTGTTTTAATTAAAACCACGCCATTTATTTCAAGGCTTTTTCTTTGACGAGAACGTCCACGGCTGGTTGCTACGCGCTGATGGATCGTGCGCTCTGCTCTGCCCGTGGCAGATGCTTACGTTTGGGGATTGACGGGCAAACCACGGCACAGTGGCTGAAAGGGGCGGTCGGGCGGCACAGGGACAGGTTCGATTGCAACAGGAAGCTTTCAAAAAATTCCCCTTAATTGCTTGTGATTAAAACACCTTCTTTCCCCTTTTTGGCAGGCAGTCTGCCCGGGGTCTGGCTGCAGCCGCTCATTGAGACGTTGAGATGCTTCAAGCATGCAGGGGAAGGGAATTTCACAAATCGTACCCCCAGTAGTGCTTTTCTGATAAACGATACAGGGGAAAAAAATATTGTAAGCGATGTGGAAGTTTTCATAAACACAGATCTTCAACAGAGATTGCAAATTGGTTGTGCCTTTTATTATCTTTTATTTTTGATGATACCCGGCAGTGTCTTGTAAGTGGATACGCAGCGCTGAGAGAAACGCTTTTCCATCCGACATCAAACGAGCCCTGTTGATGTACCCTCGTAGAATGCAAAAGTGCTGTTGGAGGTTTTCTTCGGCTGCCGAAGTTATAGTTATATTTCACAAACTGCAATGGGCGTCCCCAGGCTAGAAACTGGGTGCTTGGGAAATTATTTTTCTGCATCTGAAAGGGGCCTCGGTTTCTTTGGAAAAACACATCCTTATGCGGCTGCAGTTGGAATAAGTCGTGTGTCCCCGGCGCCGGGGAGGCACGGTTCGATGGCCGTGGTGTTTCAGGGTAAGAGCAGAGCTCCTTGCTGGCTGCTGGGTCCCTTCCCTTCTGAAAGCGTCTCTTGAAATCCCGAGCATCGCTTCTCTCACGGTATTTCTACCTGGTTTTGGAGTTCTTTGCTTTTTCTTGGCTCTTCTCCACACGTACGTTTGTCTTACATTCTTCTCCTGGACTTGCTGTGCAGGAATTTCTGCAGCCACACCTTGCGTGGGACTGATGGAGGCGGGCAGTGCTGAGGTCCATTCCAAAACCTGTAAAGATTTCCTTGTTCCAATTTATTTTTCAAATCTGAAAAATGTCATTATTCGTTTCTTCAGATTTTATTTTTGTTCCTTGGAATTTGTTGTGCTTTACCTTTTCGTTGTTGAACAGTTTTGTGCTTGTAAATACTAGTGCAAAGATGTACCAGTGATGGGACCAAAAACTAGCGGGTTTATTTTTGTGATACTCAAAAAAATAGACTGCAATATGAATGGGTGCTTTAGCCAAAATCTCTTTGCTTGGAATAAATTTCCCCAATTTATTCATTTCCTCAAAGTACAGGCATTCCGGTGAAAAGTAAAGCCTCGAGCATATACCAGACTGTTAGAGATATGAAATTGTTGTGGTAGTGGGGAGAGAAACTGTATACTCTTACACACAAGAATATCAAGTGACCTTTATTTTAAATGCTATTTTGAACGTTTCTAATGGAACTATAGTTTTTGCTTGCTAGTTGTTCACACACACACACCCCCCCCCAATCAAATTAAATTTAAAACTTTCACGCTATGGCACAGTTTATCCTACATAAAATATGATGATTCATTCAGGAACTTACTAAAAATTAAATAAATTTAAAAAACCTTTAGTAGACTCCAGAGGTAAAACAATGTGTTATTTTAGTATCTTTATTTGATTTTTCATAAGAAAATCAAATTCCATTAGAGTTTTAGGCAAAACTTTAAATTCATCCCATGACTTTTCGTGTGCCGGCTCACGTGTGGTGCTCAGGCCTGGCGCTCCACAGAGATGGATTTCAGTGAGTGCTCTCATAACTTAACTTTCACTGGATTTCTTTTACAAGAAAGCACTAAAAGGTGTCATTAATGTGGTTTTCTACAGGCTTCGAAATACTTGAATGTTTATTGAAAAACTCCTGCTATCAGGCAAAACAAAACTCCTGTGGGTGCAGAGCAGTAAGGATTGCTGAAGGATGGAGTCAGTAAACTACTTGGCAATTTCAAGTCTTAAACTCAAGGTTAATAATGACTTTTTTTTTTTTTATTGTCTCACAGACATTGAGCTATTAAATACTTATCATCCTGTAATAAAAGAACAAACCATTTAAATAAAACAAACCATTACTAGGCAATTAAGATGTAATAACTCAAACCTGTAAAAGAGCTCAAACTGCAACTGCAAAATATTAATGGTGAGTAAAAGACACAGAATGAATTAAGGTCATGTCTCTTCCCAATCCACTTACGCTTTGCAGCCAAAAGATTTATTATTAAATATGTTTTTCCATTTACTCAGTCTCTGGCTTACCTAGGCTTAAGGACCTTCATTTCAAAATAAATCATTAATCTTTAACATCGCTGATAAAGCCCAGGGCAGATTAGATTAAATAAATCTCGTTAATTATCAAAGGTCATAATAGTTATGAGGGTTGTTTTTTTAATTAATTAATGTGTTTGTATTTAATTGCCAGTTGTATTTTGGACCAGTTATTGATTCCTCCAGTACATGGGAAGTCTAAATATTATTACGGCCAAATTTCACCGGTGCAGACTGAAACGAAACCAGATGTTTGTATTCGCCTGCTACAAAACGCTCGCCCCGTGACCTGTAAGTGTCCCACTCCCGTGGCATCACGTTTTGACGCTTTCTCAGATCTGGCAATCGCACCCTCGTTGGGTAGGATGTCGCTGATGTTGAGTAAGCACCTACCCCCATCCTACAACAAAATACGTCACGAAGCTGTGCTTTCTCTTACGGCGTATGTAAGCGCCGGGCTGCAGTAGGTGTGAGTAGCTGATCATACCTTCCCAAATCTTTTGTGTTTGTCTTAAGAAAACTCACGGGATTTTAAACCGTATATAAACAGGGAAGCTGTCTAGAGTGTTGATGATTAATATCTAGACTGCAAAATCCTAGAATAAATAGAATAATGTTAGGAAAAAATCCTAGAATATATGCCAATGCTACAGTTTTGTCAAATTAAGTGTGGATCTTGATTGTGGATCTGACATCTGTCTTCCGAAGAAAATCCTACTGCGCAGAATGGATTTCTGTGCTCTTGTCTGTGTCATATCCTAAACCGAGATTTCAAGAAACGTCAGTTTTTAGCCAAAGGCAAGCTGGGTTTGTTCCAGGAGTCATTTCACACCTGGGATCAAAATACCTGAAAAATGCCAGAAACCGATGTTACAACATTGAGGGCTACAGAAAATAGTTAAAACATCTCACAGTTTCTGTTCAATGTAGTTATTGTAAAAAATGTTAGACTTTCTGTCACCATGATAGTGAAGAATACAAAGAATTAAATTATATCTCAGACTTGCATAGCATTGCTTTTTATTATGAAAAGCAGAATTTGAGGGTGGCATAAGGCTTCACACATAATAAAAAATATTTTTCATTTAAAAACTAGCATCCTCCTAACAGTATCAATTGCGCCAACCAAAACAGTTTCATTTTGGACCAGCTGCAGAGTGGCAGAACAAGCTTTCTTTGTAATAAAAAAATGGGTTCTTAGCTTTAACTCAAGACTTCTTCTGTAATGGTCCAAGTTACGGGCTGGTGCTGAGCCCGTACTGGGAGGGAGCTCCACAGAACTGGAAAACGGCATCATCATTTCTGTATTGCTGTTGAGTTATCCTTCCCTGATGGATCGAAATGGTCTTTAGGGTGGCATTAACACCCACCGTGAGCTCCAGCATTGGCTGAAACGTGCTCCCAGGTCCGCAGGCGAGGAGTGGAGGGAGGAGGCGGCTTCACGCGCCCGGGCAGGGACGCTGGTAGTGGGAAGAGAACTGTTAAATCCCTGGCTCTTCCCTCTCCTGGTACGGAGCAGTATCGGACTGGGTCTGCGCCGATGAAAGTCTGTGGTTTGTGGTTTGTGGGTTTTAAAGACCTTGATTTGCAGAGGATATTCTTACAGTCTTCAGGCATTGGGGGAAAAAAGATATATACGCATTTTAAATATTGTTAATATGAAATTAATTACGATATTTAGAGCAGAACTGTGCCTGAGAAGTGATATCCACAGAGACACGTTGCTTTCTGTTACCTTGAGGAGATCATTTTTTCAAGGGCAAAACCACCTCAACAGAACGCCAAGCGCTGAGTCCAGTTGCTTGTCGCGTCTTGTCATTTCAAATTTATTATTAGAAAAATTAGTATCTTTGCTGTATAAAATGCAGGGACAGAGCCAGCAGATGAAGACCAAGGGGTTTGGCAAGGTACCAGGAATGGGAAAGTTGTCACAAGTTCTGTGTATTTTTATAGACAACACAGAGAAAGCTGACGTGGGGGCGCGGAGGAGGAAGGGGAATGGGAATAAATAACCATCACTCTTCGCTCCTTTGTGTCTGTGCCAGGACGAGGCAAGGCGAAAAGAGAGAGCAGAACGAAGGCGAACATCTGGCGTGGTCCTGTTGTGTTCCGGATTTCTCCAGGCTTCACAGTTTTTTTTGTATCTTCCCCATTGCCTTTTCCTTCTTGGATCTAATAAATCGTGACTAGAAGCCCCAGCAGTGTGGGGGCTGCGTTAGAGACCCCCAGCCCGGACTGTGGCTGTGTTAGTGCTGTGCAAATACTAAATTAACTTGCAACACCAAAGAGGTTTCAGTTCCTACGCCTACATTGCTGTGAGCAATTTCGGGTCATCCCAAATTTCTTTTTCAATAAATTCTATCTTTAAGTTGCAGTGTGGGGAAAAACTTGCCGTATTTGGAAGTGCGGACTGAGATTTTTGCTAGTTTTTCTCTTCTTTCCTTCACTGGCAGAGCCCTCTGTGCGAGACGGCAGCGTTTTGTAGCCGGAAGCGTCACGCACCAGTTTGAGATCTGTCGCGTTTCCGAGCTCTTTTCACAGACTGGCGTTTAATATTGACATTGTTCGTGTTACTGAGGTAGTGAATTCCGCGGGAGAAAGTGTATTCTGGGAAATACCCATCACCCCCTCCTTGTCTCCTTGTGCGATGCCGTAGCGGTTCCGTTGCGCTATAATTACGCGGAGCTGTGAGCGCGAGTCGCTGCTCTCTGTCCCGAAGGGCTGGTGAACGTGAGCCTTTGGGCAGCGGAGAGGGAAACGGGGCTTCGAAGAGTGAGGGACTGGTCGTGACTCATGCGAAAGGGTGTTGGAACTGAGGCACCCCAGCACAAACAGCAAGGAAAAAAACGCATTTGTCACTGTGAGGTCTGTGCGTTTTTAGGTGGAGAGATGATACGAAAAATATCTGGCGTTTGTACCGAGGGCAAGGCAGTGTCCGCTTGGGGCTGCTGGTGGGTCTGGGAGAAGGGAAGGGGAGGTGGGGTGCTGCCTTGGGGGGCCGGTATGGTTTTTATCTGAGAGCCAGAGGCTCGTAGGCTGCTTTTCTGCAGGCAACAGACTGAAACAGCGTGGTGGTTTCTCTTGCTGAGCATTTCATATTCTCTTGGCGGGGGGGAAAAAAAGGCCGGCTTATGGCAGGAAGGCGGTGGGGCTGGGAGGACGCCTGGGTCGGTGCGTCTAATCCCCTTATACCGCTGGCTCTCCCTCCTGTCATCCCCTCCGTAGACTGATGGAGTCTCCTCCTCCTCGGAGCGGGTTTTCTGGGGAGGCAGCGGGAGCGCGGGGAGGCCGTGGAGGCTGCAGGCCCGCTCCTCGTTTCTGGATGCATTCGCTCTCAAATTTATACCCATTTGCTCACGCAAACAGGGGCTGATGAATTACTTTGTTCCTTAATCATATACTAGGAAATTTTCTAGGCAAATTATTACAAGTAATTGGCCTCCAGAAAACTAACAGACAGTTTTTATATACTTGCTTATTTTTACCTGCCTGTATCCTTTAATAGCTCCTTCCACCTCACGTTTTTCTAAAGCCCCGAAAGCCGTGACGCCGTAGCTGTGTGTGCTTACCCTCCCTGCACATGCCGCTCGTTCTCAGTCCTGCTGTCCCCCCTGTCCTCCCCTCTCCGTTAATTTACTGTGGTTTTGGTAATTTTAAGTGCAAACGTATTTAAATCCCTCTGACCTGAGTCTCCTGAGCTGACTGAATTTTGCTTTAACTTTGGTCATTCCCGTTTTGTTATCCAAAGTGCCATCTTTTAAGTTTTTGCTAAAACTGAATGTTTTCAGGTCCGTGCTTAATTTCTCTACCCTACATTTGCAAATCGAGGTGTTTCCAGTTCTCTTAAGGTACGTGTGGGGCTGAGGCGTGTTCTGCAGCAGCTTTGCTGTGGTTTCCCCTCGGGGTGCCGTGCAGCTGGGCATCGGGCAGCTCCCGCCCCCCTGCCCGGATGGGTTTCCCAGACGTCGCTTCTTTGTGGCCAATTCCTTTTCTTCCATGTCATTTTCCTCCTTGGGCTGTGCAGCCTTTCACAGGGTGGCTTCCCGTTTTGTTAAGAGGTTTTCTCTGCAAGCCTTTTTGCTGCCTGGGATCAGAAAGGAATTTCCAGATACTATCTCTTTCCTTTTGGTAAAAGGCAACGTTAAATGACCTTGACATTAAACTGCACCTCCTTGTCCCAGCTGTCTTTAGTAGCCTATATTCTCCAAAGACTTCTCCTTTGAGGATTAGAGCTGTAGTTACAAGTCTGTGGGGTTTATTCTTCCACTTTATTTAAACTCACTCAACTGCTGATTCCCTAACGCCAGATGATTTCCAGCAGTCGGCTCTCGCGTACGCTCACCGTCACTAACCAAAACTGCTTTTAAAAGAACATTATGTTTGATTTCTTCCCATGGCAATGCGGTATGGATACCTGCACGCCTCATCCCACATTCACCTCCCTTCACCTCCGCGGCGTCGGACTGTTACACCAGGACCTGTAGGTGCGTTTCTCTGTTTGAGAACTCTCTAGTTGTCTTCATCAAAATCTCACTTTGCAGATAAATGGATTTCCTCGTGTTGTCCCAAGGAGACTTTTCTCTACCTCTCTCAAAGTAATATTAACCCAGCCAGGTTGTTGTGCCCATGCCATCATCTCTTACTTCTGTCTACTCCATCACAGCTCTTCTTGGAGTGCTCTCTACCCTCTTCCCCCCCGGCTCCAGCCCCAGCTCCGTCCCTGCATCGTGCTGCGTTGGTCACGCTTGCCCCATTCCGGGACTCTCTGCAGTGCTTACAGGCAGTTTTGGTGTCTCTCCCTGGGCGTCTTCGGTGGCAGGCTGTGATTTATCCACCCCTTCGGGCAGCATCACTTAGCTGACGGCTCTTCTCAGCAGCATTCCTACTTCTTTCATGCACCTAATCCATCTGCCAGCAAATATTTTATTTGCTGTCTTGTCCACGTTTACTTTATTTTCTTTCTCCTCCTCCAGTTGCAGAGATCTCTTGAGCTTCTCCAGCCTTCCCCCTTTTCCTTCTTAAAGCTGCCACAGTCAGGGATGCAGCCTTGGCGCCAGAGGGTGGCTGTCACCCGTCACTGGGTGTACCAACCCTGACCCAAAAGTTGCTTCATGATTTCCACAGCAGCCCCGCTACAACGACCCCACAGAGGCTTCTAACTCCAGACTCGCTTGTCCCACACCATTGCTGTGAATTCCTGCTTTCCACGGTGACATCTCCGGCAGCATCCCCAGGCATTCACCGTACAGTCAGTAGGGTATTTGTAAAGAGCACTGAACCTTGAAAGGCAGTAAAAGGTACCTTTGTACACGCTTTAGAAAAAATCAAACTGCCGTCTTTCATCAGCTTTTCCCAAAGTGTGCCACTCCGTTTTGGCTGAACGTGTTCTGGCCTGTCTTCCCGGAGGAGTCCGGATTCCCGGAGGGGTCAAGCTCTGCCTCCGCGGCACGGTCGCCCCAGCAGCCCTGTTTGAGCATCCCTGGGGCCTGGTGGCGCAGGAGAGATGCCCACCGCGAGTGACGACCTGCTCGCTTGCCCATCCACCGGCTGTTTGAAGTTGATGGTGGGAATTTGCCCCGTTATCCCAAACTGGCAGCAGCGGTCGGTCTGCGAGGCAAGACCTCCCAACCGGGCCGTGGGGAGGAAGACAAATGCAGACCAGCAAGTAATATTATGTGGTTTGGGGCATTAGTACATTTAGATTGACAGAAATTACCGGTTTTCCATGTACATTTAGCAGCCAGTGATGCTATGCCAGTATCCCTATGCCCAGGACGCTCCTGTTTCTACCTTTGGGGTCCCGGCTTGAATTAAAGCTCTGCTTTAAAATCAGGAGAAGCTGCTGGCTCGGGCCTGCCTCGCCAGAAGAGGCGATTCTGCAGGTAACAGCAGGGATCCTGCACGCACCAAGTCTGTCAAGGGCAAACCAGGAGGTGGTGTGAACACGTCGCTTCTCCTCTGGTTTGTGAAACAAATCGAAAAAGTTCTGCTCAAGGAGAATTTCTCCACTGAGCTCACAGAAATGGCACAGAATATCATGGTTTTCCATTATACTTTCATATGTTTTTTCCAGAACCACCCTTGAGAATTTGAGCAGTCCTGATATTGTAGCACTGGGGCCCCAGCAAAATGAAGTACAGATCCTACCACTCTTTCCTGCACATCCCTGCCTCCCAGTGTTACTAAGAAGTCATTAATACATTTAATTTTAATCAACCAGCCTAGCGTGCTTATAGGGAAACCAGCTGGTTTTGTTTTCTCTCTGTAGACCTGAACAATTTCATGAATAAAGATTTGCAAAGAGTCTTAGAACTCGAAACTAGAAATATATCCATCCCTCCAGTTCCTTGATCTAATAATGTATTTTTTAAATGAGATTTTTGCAAGAATAATACATGATACTACCACCTTTGCTTCCAGCCTCAGTGATGCTACAGTTCTGTGACTTTATGCTACTTAAGCACCTATAATTAAGTCTAGACGCAATGTTTCCAAAAGAGGCACAATCCTAGTAAAATCCCTGCTGGTTCAGGTATGGTATTTTGCCTTTTAATGAAAAATTGTGCTCATTGAGTATGTTAATTTATTTGATTGTTGCAAAGAATGTTATTCAGCAGCAAGAGGAACCTTTCCCTTTACTGAAAGCCATAGCAACAAGAAGGATCGACTCCTAAATCCACAAGAAAAAGATATTGTTATTTTAGGGTAGACAGAAAAATAACTTTTGTCATCACTGTACTGTGCGTTTGAAGCAAAGCTGCTAATTAAACATGAGAAGCAGGATCAGAACATAAAGATTTGGAAGAAATTAAAGACCACTAAATCAAATTATTTTAAAATTTATGAAGCAGACATTAAAATAGAAAATCGATGAATTCTTGATAATTCTTTGGTTTTTCTGAGTCTCTTGTTTTAACACAATTTCTTTTTCTCCTGCTAAAATGTGCTTTGTGCCAGAGTACAACCTTATTTCATAGAGGATGTGCTTTTTCTATGCAGCTGGAAACTTTTTGTGTTATTCCCCTTTTCCCTCTCTTTAAGCCCAAGCAGTGGCCCTTGGCTGGGGACGTCCCCCGGCGGCCCCAGCGCTGCCCTGGGGCAGGGTCCACCCCGGCGGGCTCTGGCAGGGTCCCCATGAGGTGAGGCATCAGCCAGGACCTTCCCTGTGCCTCTCTCCTAAGAAAGAGGAATTGGCGTCTTAAATTGAGTCAAAACCCACAAATACATGGCTGTGGCTACTGCAGAGTTTCCTAATCCACACCAATGCAGCAAAGTCCATGTTTTTTTAAAAATCAGACATTGCTGAAATCAATTTAGTTCATCAGCCTTCACTGTACAATCATTACTCTCTAGCTTTGGGTAATTTTGCTTTATATCTGTGAAATACACTGGGAAAAAACCCTGTTTGTGCCGCAGTCAGTTAAGCAGAAACCTTGGTCTGAAGCACAGCGCAAGCCCCAGAAGAATCCTCTGCCGTCGTTGATGTCCCTCACCGACACCACCATCAGGCTTGCTGGGGGGCTGCCCCACAGCCCAGCTCCGGAGCACCGCGGTGGGGTCTTCACACTGCACCTCCCCTGGGACGCTCCTGGCCGGAGCAGGGTGGAGAGCATCCCTCATCTCCACCTGGCCCTTCCCAATGGCCCAGTTGCCATGGCAGGAACCTGCGAGGGACATGTGGGGACATTCTGTCCCCAGCTCTCCCTCCTCCCACTGCCGCGTACATAAACTACCCCAATACAGGGGTAGGAAACCTCGGTACCGGACTTTAAACCCTTTTTACGTTAAAGACTGCTCAAGAATGTCACCAACCCCGTGTGGATTTTAAATTTCAAATAAAATTGTAAAGTTGGAGAAAAGCAGTTGAAACTCCATTTTATTTTTAAAACGCGGTTTGAATTTATCAGCCACAATGATGTGTTTGTCAAGATGTCAAATAAATATTGTTACGATTGGAAACATTCGCCTGTATTAGCAGAATTCTTAGCATCAGTAATTTGGCAAAGAAACTTCATAACTTTTTGCTTGGGAAAAATATTTGTCTGGTATTTCACTTAGAATGATTTTTGCAGCATTTTGACCTGAAAAGTAATTGTAGGGGGGAAAATGCAACACTGGACGCGAGGGGAGAGTGTGTTCAGCTATTACCTGCATATCCATTGTTGTCAACTGGCTCACATTTTTTTTCATTAGTTTCTTGTTGTAGTGAGGATATGGTCAATGATCTTTTGAGCTTGGTAATTTTCTTAAATCTTTTTTATTAAGAGTATTGAATTGCTACGTTGAGATGGTAGCTTGCTTCTGTGCAAGATTGATTGGGACTGGTATTTCATTTTGCATAGCACTATTCAAAGCTAATAAAAAGGCACAGAATAATGAATTTTGAAGTAAATTATAATGAAAAGCCACAGGTGGTTTTTTCATTAGGCTGAACACTGGAGGATTGTGCTCTTCTCTTAACTTTTACTGTTGTTTCTATTGGTTGCCCCAGGTGAAGTAAACATCTTCAAAATGTGTTTGATGTTTTTTGATAAAAGTTTTCTTCTGGAAGGACTTCAATGATTAAAAAGACACGCATTTTTTAAAGTTCACTAAAGCACAAAACTATTACTTAAAAACATTCTTGGCTCAAAATTGCTACCTTGACTTATAGTCATCGTAAGAAATTACCTTCGGTGAAGTGAGCAAAACCACCTTTTTCTAGGCAGGTTTCACTAATTCCCCGGAGAAATGGTTTTGAGCTTGAGAACTCCAAGGGTGGCTTTGCCAAGCTGGCAGCAAAAATATTTGCATATTTGGAGTGTGATGGTCCTGCTGTGGCGTACTGGTGAGGCGTGGATGAGGTAGCTGGGAGAAGACGGACCCTGACGTGTAGGCTGTGTGTATACGTGTACGTAAAGGCGGTCTGGGCACTGTTCGTAGGCACAGGAGTCTGGTCGACTGCATGTTCCTCACAGGCCTGCGATGGCCAGCCCAATCTTTAAACAAAATTGTCGTGTCTGTTGCATGACTGTTTGCTGTCTCATTCTGTATTTGTCTTCCATGTGTGATTAACTCCCAAATGTTCTCTTTTTTTTTTCCTTTTCCCTTTTTGTAGAAATTATTGAGCCTACTACCTCTAGTCCTGTCTCAAGCCCAGGTCAGTATCCACATACATTCACGAAGTATGTTTGGGTACTTTTTCCCAGGGACTCATACCTGATGCATCGCCATATCAATAACTGGAATTGATTACGGGCAGCTTTGTTGTGGTAGTGCTGGACTGTCTCCGTCCCGTCTTTGTGCATTCATTGGTTTGTCTTCCCTCCAGGCTTCACATGTTGTCCTCTTCTTAAATTTCCCCTTTTGAGAAAACCCCTCCCCGCATCTCTGTTTTTCTCCCATTCATTCTCTGCCCCAGGGTGATGCGGTGGATGTACACAGGGAATGCAGCCGCGCGGTGAAATTACTGTGTTTTCTCTTCATGATGACCTGACCCTTCTCGGGTGTCGCTGTAAACATGAACGTTCGTTTGAGGCTTACAGATTTCTTGCTGTCTCATCACCGGAAGACCCGTAGGATGGATCTAGGAACCTGTTGTGGGGTCCTCCTCGCTCCTTTTAGGGTGACAGAAGGTGTTCCCGGAGAGCTGAGAAGCCTGCCCTTCTGCTTGGCAGGTGGTAAGAGGTCTTGACCATTGGTGGTGATTCCCCATTTTCTCGGGGGTTTCCCGTTGCTGCTCCCCAGCAGGACACCCTCGGTGGAGCTGGTCAGCCTGGTGTGGGCCATCGAACGGGGGCTGCCCTGCCCGGAGCTTGTCAGGAGGTGGCACTGGGCCAACCCGTATCCGTATTTCCAACCACTCTCCAAAGAGTTTGGCAGGGGTAAGTCCCGAGTCTCACATACCCTGCTCTAGCTCCCATTGCTTTACACTAAACACCTTCCCCGGGATGCAGTTATGGTGTTGGACCCAACAGGTTGATATTATTTCCATGTGCATAATGTGATAAGATGTGCCGTGCTCAGGAGTCTGGGAAGCGTTATCGGGATCATCCGGGAGACAAAGACAAGGAGAAGTTTCCTCTAGCAAAACCTACGTGATGTATACTTTTATTTCCAAGTTAAGATAAAAAGATTAGAAAGACTGTGCCAAAAAAATATAGCTATTGAGGTATCTACTCCCCAGTTGGAAATGCAGATTAAACAGAGCATTACAAAAGAAAAGCCAGGCAGCACATTGATCCCCCCACCTTAGAATTTACAGGAGTAGAAAGAGCAGTGTATAAATCTTCGGTGCTTTTAATTAAAGGGCTTAGGAAGGGCACTCCCTGGTGTCCTCTGCGGAGACGCTCGCCGTGCGGAGCCCGTCTGCCTTCCCCCCGCCCGGCTTCAGCAGCGAGTTCTCCAAAGCCTCTGTCTCTCGTGCGTGCAGAGGATCTCCCGTGTCGGCAGCGCAAAGCCGTTCAGGGAAGCGACTGAGCGATTTAGGCATGACCAGCCTTCATCGCAGAACACGGCAGCAGCAGGAGTAGGAGGGGAGGGATGGACTTAACCTGCAAAAAGCTGATAGCGTTTGTAATAAAAGTTCCCATCCCCGTGATTTTTCAGTTGCTTTGGACTACCGAGCAGTTGAAAATAAGCTAAGAAATTATTTTTATAGCTAACAGAAGCCAGGAAGAAGAAAAGAGACGCGGGTGATATGACAATCGTGCAAAGTAGTGATAGGAGAACCTCAGTCTATGTGTCGTTTAACACTGGGTTTTTGTAATTGGTTGAAAAGCGCCCTTAGCCTGATGCTATTCCAAGCTCTGTTCAAGGACGGATGGTTTATGCTGTATGGTTACGGCTGGAATGGACTCCAGTAACGTTTGGGTTTTGATCTCCGTGGGTAAGCACTACAACGCCGAAGCAGTCTTTGCTCACTTTAAAAAAATCCGTGTTCAAGTCGTATAGCTTTGAGATGTATTTGAATTCTTGCTGTCTGCAGAAATTTACAACAAAGGAGCAAAATTATATGTATTTTTTGGCAGCAGGATGGAGACGGGGGAAGAGAAATGAATGGCGTCCTTTTATAACAATCCCTGCCTTAACTCTGAGAGCACGGTGTTAAATAGAGAGGTCTTTTTCCAAAGTACAGTATGAAATTGGGAATATGGCAGCCTTTGAACACAACAGAGGAACAATTTAGAAGAAGCTAAAGTTGCAATAGATGAAGCTACCTGAGCTAATCCCACTTTAAATGACTGAGGAGAGGGCTCCGAGGTCAGTTTGCAGATGAAAAACAACATTTGGTTCCCTGAAAGACAACAGGAAGGGGTTTTTTTATAAAGAAAAGCTCTGAAAATGGATAAAAATTTAGGATTGAGTCTTTCCTCCTGGAAATCAGCACTGGTGTCAGCAGTGGCATTGCCATTGAAACATTCTGTTTGCTGAACATAATTAAATAATGCTGTGATAGTCCCTGTCCTTTTCTAATTTTAGTCTGGTAAATAGCTAGATAATACCATGGCTATTGCTAGGAAGTTCTACCGCCACAGAGGCAATTAAAAAGTTTCCAGAGTGTCAGAAACCGAGTCCCTCATGTGCTGCAGCATCAGCGGGTAAGACAGGGCTGGGAGATCGGGGCAGAAAACCCGGTTTATTTGTCTGTAGCTGCTTATGACAGTAAAATAAGATTTGTGACTTTGTTTGAGGTCAGCCCAGGAGGTTTTGGCCAGCAGCATCCGTCGGATCTCTGCCCGTCCGCCCTGCTGTCCCTCGTGCAGTGACAGGAATGCAAAACACGGATAAACCTGTAGAAACTCATTTTTCCTCGTGTCTTGCATCAGTCAGAACACAGAGCATCAGCCTGCTTGCTTCATCTAGGCTTTGCAGCTCGTTGGCTAATTACTACTGTCATTTACAACCTCACTTCAGTGCGGCTTCAGTGGATATTTTTCCTGGGGAAGATTTTGCTGCCGGAAGGAGACAGATCCTTCTCCAGGGTTTCAATATGGAGCCAAAGGTTATGAAAAAACCCAAACCCGAGTCAATGTTTTACTGCAGACAGATGAGGGAGAATTGCAGGCCAAGGATCTGCCATAAATCCAGGTAAATGACTGACGGGATGTTCAACGTTATCATCACTGGTAGAGTTTTCCAGGATCTTTCTTAAAGCCCAAACTAGGAAGTTACTTTTTGTGGAAAGTGAAGAATCTGCCGTAATCCTGAAGATCTTGAAACCACCTTCTGTTGAGCTGTTAGTCCAACTCTGAACACACAGTAATTATCCTATTCTCAAAACATCTTTGAAAACTATTTTTCACTGTTATTGGCGTGCACAGCTATATCCACCTGTGGGTTTGTGTGTGGAAGGAGTAGTGTAAAAGGAAAATGTCACTGGCATCTTAAGGTGCTTAAGCCTGGAGTTGCTGCTGCCTCTGGCTCCTGCAGCTCACTCCTGTGCAAGCTCTGTCAGCATTGACATTGGTACATAAAAAGACCTTTCATCCACCAATTTTCCCCCTCCTATTCAATATAACTGTTTTGACCTTCTGTTGTTAAAAATTGTTTATAAGCTGCACGTCTAAAATTTCAGCACAGAAGTTTTGTGACATTTCCTAGGTGTTCATAAGCCATGGGACAACATCCCCAAAATGTCTTTCAGTTATTGCTTATAAAAACCATTTTGATTTAAAAATAAAAATCCTTAAGGATTCCTTACAGTTCCAACCAATAGGTGGCAAACCATTTAAAACATTTACAACTAACGCAAAACCAACACTGTAGTGATACACGTGTCCGTTCCCCTGCTGGAGCCCCTGTTTACATTGGGGAGTTTACTTTCTCGATTTTAAGCAACAACGCTTAAAGGATGTAGAATTAGTTGCAAAAGTTAAAAAATTGTGGCCACAGTCGGTGTCTATTTTGTCAGCCGTTGCCAGGAGCTGTAGTTACTTACAAATCTTTCATCCTTTAGCGTAATTAGTTCACAGGTGGTGTCTTAAAAAGCCTTTGAAGATGCTGCTGAATTCTTAATGCTGACTAAATAAGTAACAGTGACAGGTCGGGGAGAATAACTGAGGAATCTCCTTTAATTAATGATTTCACATGTTATAAGGCAAAAATTGGATCTGGAGAGAGAGGGACTTTAACTTCTTTAATTTTCTCGGGAACAAAAGCCTATGTTTAAATGAGCGCTCCGGGCAGCTTGGACAACTCCTTGAACTTCAGTGACTTCTCCCTAACGCGCTTTGTGCTGGAGTACCCAATCACACCGAATCTCAAGCAGACTCTATTTGTTTCGTATGAAACGCCAACCCCTTCCTTTTTTCTCTTCTTACGCACTTGCAATTCCCATTTTAATCAATAAATGATCTGCGTAAGGAAAATCTACAGGGTCGGATTCTGAATCTCAGAATTTATGGCATTCTTTGTTGCCATTAATTTTGTCTTTAGATGATGAAAGCACCATGTATATTAAACTAGGGATTTTTGTGCATGGGCAGGAGACAGAGTGATGCTGCAAGTGCTGCAGCGACGATGAACCCTGAGGCAGACGAGAATCGAGAAGCAGTCGGGCCTTCACCTTCGCCAGCCAACACTCAAAGCATTTTCTTTCTCTTCCCAGTTTGTGGAGTTGCTTCCAAAAGCTAAACGAGTATGAAAACACGATCAAGATCTAGGATAAGAGGTCCTGGATCATTGCAAGTGTAACTTCTAAAATACATTGGAAACAGATGCCTCTATGTTAAAAGAGCTTCTGACTCTCGGTGGCCACTTCGCTGCCTCCCCAGGGATCCCGCCCTGGGAAGGAGGGCAGGGTCCCAGGCTGCCCACCACCTCCTCCTCCTGGCAGCTGAATCCCCCGGTAGAACACCACCATAGGTCCTTGCATCCCAGTCAACAGCCATAAAAGCATATATAAGGTTACTAAGACTTGCTACGAGTAGGTGAGCATCAAACAGGTAAACAGGCCCTAAAGAAAAAAAAAAAGATCAATATATCTGTCTCATTTGTTAATTATTTTAAAGCTTTAGGTTCATAACGTATTACTTATGGACGTATTACTAACGGACACTTCCGTTGCATGGCAGAACTCCAGGCAGATGTGAAATCCCAGCATAGTTGTCTCTGCCAGAAAAAAGTAGTTTATATATTCACCCAGCTCCGTGCGTCGGCACACTTTATCCGGAGTGTGATGCGTTACTGCAGGAACATCCAGCAGAACAAGGCAGGTCCTTACACCAGGGACGCTTGGAATTATGTACCAGCTGCACTATGGGAAAGAACTAAAGTATTATATTCATCCGCCGTTACAAACAAGTGAACTTTATGTTTCTAAATCATTCTGTGAAAGCTGCATCCTCAAAGTACAAATCTGTGGAATTCGGTGAATGTTTCTAAGTGAAATGCGTGTTTCAAATAACTCACAGTGTGTGCCCAGTGACATCCTGCGATATTTAAAGACTGCATCATTTCAGAAGACTGTTTAAACGCAGTAAATCACCAGTATGTTATTCACTGCTTGCTGCATAGATGCATCGTTTAATATCAAAAGAGCTACTTTCTATCAGCTAAAAACCAGGATTAGAAATAGGTCATTTTTAGTCCATTGATTCCTTCTCTCTAAACCAATATGTAAAACGCAAGAATATTTTTCCTGATACTGTATTGCCTACATGCCTTCTGTCGTGGAGGGTTTCCATATTAACGAGTTTTTCCACAAACCTGAGAAGCCCGTTTAAGAGGAGAAGCTGCTCTGACACTCACCGACTCGTTTAACCAACAAAGTCCAGGGTTTCTCACAGAAATGAGAACGCCCAAATATATTCCTCAGTTTGCTGAAATTTCACGTTTTAACCAAGAAGAGCTCTTGAGAAATGCCAGGAAAGCCGCGCAGGGACGTCTGTGAAATAACCCCTGTGGCCTGTGGCCAGGCTGGGGGCGGTGGCGGGGGGGCGGGATGCCCAGGTCCCCGCGTGCTGCTGCCGCGGCGCTGGCGCTGGCCTCTGCCGAGAGCTCCCGATGCCGAGGGACCAGCCGCGTCCGGCCAAGGTTGTTGGCAGGCCGAGCCCCATGCTCACCGCTCTGCGTGGTTCCTGGGCTCCAAAGCATCGGTGGCCTTGGTGTCGGTGTTTATTGTTACACGTAGTCAGTTATGGGGCTGTAAATGGCATCGGAGTTTGTCGTACGTAGGTGTACGCTGTGTCGGACCTACAGCGTGGGAACCAGCACACTCTTAGACATGGGGAAAGCTCTATTCAACGCAGGACGAACGTCCCGCAGTTAATGTTATCTTAAAAAGTTATATATTGTTCTTTATAGTGCTGGCATCTGTTTATTAAATATAAATATAGATAAAATGCGTGACCATCTCAGTCCACGTCCTCGAGACGTCTCCCCATCGCACTCACACGGTGGTACCCGATGCTGTACGGGCGTCGGGAGAAGCCTGGCAGGGGATGGACTCGCATGGGCTGGAAATGTCTGCTCTGAAGGCGGGCTGGGGGTAGCAATCCATATATATAAATTTTGTTCTTCGTCTGGAGAGGTGATTTAGGCCCATGCTCCCAAAGTACGCCGGGAGATCAGATGTTCGCATATCTAGAATGCCTGACTCCATTCGGGTCACTCCGAACCGTGCCCAAAGCGCGGTATTGCTGTGCTCTCGCAGCAGCGTGCGTGGCGTGGACGCAGGCAGCAGCGTCCCTCCGCAGTCCTGCTCCGGCCCCAAAAGGGCAAGAAAAGCCCACCATGCAAATCTGCCAGCCCGCAGCAGTGCAGGACACGGCGAAGCTGCCCCGTGTGCATGCAAGGACGCGTTCTGATTGAGCAAAGAGAAGCGGGAGATTCCAGAATGTGATTCATTAGCAGAAAGAGAGCAGTCTTTGTTTTTATTTATCACAGAAGGGTATGTTTTATGTGAAGGTTTTATCAGCCAGAATTGGCTGACTGCAGTAATTCTTACAGGAATAAATATGCATATATCCATCTAGATGAGATGTGTAGCCATGTGCAGAAATTTAAAATGTATATATAACTCCGTATCTATAACTTCAGGGAGGGTCCCAACTCTGTGCAGAATATAAAAGAGCCTGCAGCTACAGCTGGTTGGAAAGGATCTGGCAAACTTGGGTTGTTAAGGGAGGGAAGGCTTGGGGGAACAGGGGACTTGTCAGAAAATGCCTATTTGAAATCTCCACGAATATGTCAGTTTTAAAGAAACTCAAATAAAAGCCTGTTGAGTTTTGAGTGGGGAAAAAAAAAAATACTGGCTATCTTCCAGGCTACCCGTCTCATTCCAGGCAACGCTTCTTTTCTTGTCTTTTCACTGTCTGAATTTCTCACCAAATGGAAATTTCAGTGTCTTGCCAGCTGCATCTAGGGTTTCTGTGCAACGTGGACATTTTGATGCAGTTGCCAGCACTGTCTCCAGCTAGGGATGAAAACCGACATCCAGAGATAATACGCGATCAGCCATTTCCTTATTCTGAACCTGGTGTTTGAAGGCGTATCTCTGCATCTTAATCTTTTCCTCATTATATACCAGTCACAAGGCCCAAACTGGTTTTTAAACTGGTTTTGGTCCTTCTCTAAACTTCCCAGACGAGCTCTTAAGCATGCCATCAGGCAACCCAAGAAATACGCTATGATGTGTTTTTCTTCCAATAGTCCCTTGTGGGTTAAAGAAAATATAACAAAAATCTCTAGGTAAAAACATGATGGTTGGGCCAAGCCCATGTCCTTCAAAGAGTGCAGTCATAACCCGGCAGCTCTGAACAATTAAACAAATATTGTTTTATCACGAGTCGTCACTGCTCCCAGGAGCGGTGGTTTTAGCCTGCTTTTGTGCAGGACTCTACGATCCCTGGAGAAGGACCTTCCTCAGAATAGGAGATGGGTTTGAAGGCACTGATACACCGGTGAGGGCAGTGGAGCGGCCCCTGAACATTCAGGGTGGCTTAAACGGACTCTGGTGGTAAGACGAGGTCGTTTGCTTGTGGAGTTGAGGGTGATGAATAAAACAAGGGTTGTTTGCTCAGAGCTGGACCAGAGCTCAGGGTCTAGGCTGTAGACTTCATGCTACAGGCTCAAGCCACTTGCGCAGTGTCCTCCTACACCGTGCCCTGGGCTTTCTTCCAGGCCTGGCTGCTAATGAGAATTCGTGACTGGAACACCAAAATTTAAAAATAAACAATCGCTTGTCAAGGATATAGGGCAATCCTCAGTGTGAGCGCGGCAGGACCTGAAGTTTCTCCCTCTGATCAGCAATTTTTCAGATGAACCTCACACCTCTTGAGGACACACTATACAGTGGAAGGAGACACGTTAGGAGCTCCGGCCCGATTTACCCTACGCTGCTCCGTTAATCCAGTAAGGTTTACAGGGAGAATTCACTTTGTGGTTGTTCCTGTGCTTTGGCACCTGTTCCTGCACTTGATTTTTCATTAAGTCCAGACTTTAACTGAGCCTCTGAATTTTACGCTGCCACAAAAAAAAAAAAAAACAACTGTGGAGCCATCTGGTTAAAGTTTTAGAGATGGTTTTCATTAAGATGGAAGTTTTGCAAAATATTTTACCATTTTTCAGCTGCTGAGTCAGACGTTTCTGTAGGAAAAAGCTGTTGGCATGAGGCAGCACAAGACTAACCCGATGGGTGAGTGGCAGCCGGCTCCCTTCCACCCGCCCGCCCCCATATCGTACCACGCTGTGACGGTGACATTGGGTGACGCTGGGGTACTCAGTGATGCCTGTCGTTCCACACACCGGGATGAAATGGTTGACCTTGACATCTTTTGTACGTCCTTCTTCTCGTTTATCGAGCTACATGACTCAGCTCGCACGTCTCTCTCAATCATAGTCCACAGTGGCAGGGATGCATCTCTTGGGGAAAAGGAATTGATAGAACTCACCCTTCCTAATATCCCTGATTGCAGTAGAAATGATTGCCTGGCATTCAGCCTCCTTATTCCACAAGCACAGTATATAAAACTGCGCTGAATGAGTTTTCTGCCAAACTGAGGCAATTCAGAGAACCGCTCGGTTCTGAAAGCTCGAGAGCATGTTCACTTGAATGAACGGGGTATGGATTTTATAATAGGGAAACAGCGAATAATTTGAATAGTGTGCAGTAAATGGTCAAAGCAAAGCACTCTGCTTATAGAGACATTTCGGGAATAAGCAGCGCCTGCAATGTTGTTTGTAAGGTTTCCATACCTACAGTCGCCTATGTCCTCCCCCGCCCCCATCCCATTTACTGATTCATTTTAAATGCAGGAGGAGCTGCGTTTTACAAAGAGCTGGAAATCCTCAGCCTGTTAAATGCAGATTATCACTATCCGGGTCTCATTCAGTCATTCGGAAATTGCCTTTTGTAGAAACTTGAAGGATTTTAGCAGTTAAGGATTATACGCGGTACAAACTAAGGAAAAAAATTAATTGGTTTTGAAGCAAAATGTATCTTTCTCCCACGTGTCTCAAAGAACATCAGAGATGGTTTTAAAGGCACCCAGGTCTCTCCGCCTTCCCAAGAGCACAGCTCTTCAGACAGGCATGACGTAGGGTGCACACTCAAAACGAAGCTCCCTTAATTCCCAGCAAGGTTGGAAGGAGGGAAAGGAGAAAAGCTTTCATCTCTGCCTGCCAAACTCTCCCTGCTACCTGAAGGGGAAAATATATATAGAGACCATTTCCCCTCCTGTTACTACATTTTTAAGAATATGACATCCATAACTACTTTGAAAGCTGCTAACGTTCCTGCCAAGCGCCATGTACCATTTTCTGTCTTACCTCCCTAAATCCTGATTTTGAGTCAAAATCAACGGCAGAAGGAGATTGCCCGTTGCCTGCCTGGGACAGGTTTCCGACAGCCTGCGGGTGCTGCTTTCCCGCGGGCAGAGGGACGCGCACGCCGGCGCGTTTATCCCATCGCCACCCACAAACAAAGTGCTACGTGCAGGAGAGCAGAGCCGCCGCTCACCGACAAGGCCATCGCTGAGAGCGTGAAAGAACCGTGCACAGAATCATCGAATTGCCCGGGTTGGAAGGGAACGTTCAGATCATCGAGTCCAGCCAGCAACCATTTTTGGTGCTTTTTGTTTTCTGTTTCAAAGGGCGTTTTAATGGTGAGTGTAGTGTATTTTCCGCTGAAGAGACCAAACTCCTGACTTCACAAGGGTGGTGAGACAGTGGATATAACACGCAGAAGAGACTCTTTGCAGCTGTCCCCAGTCACCCCACGGCTCAGCGACCGGCACAGGCTCCGCACGCCGGTGCTGATGAGCGGCCTTTGGCAGCACGAGCTCGCAGGGCAGAGATGCTTGAGCATCGTCCCTCAGCGGTCTCACTGACCCCGGGCACATACTGCATAGAGAATACATCCATGGAAAGTAACTCATTTTTCACCAGCGCGTTTCCCTGCAGCCGCGTTGTGTCTCTCCCGTCAGTGCCGGTGGTCATCCCGGGCCGGGGGCGGAGGGGGCACGGGGACACTAAGCACCTGCACAGAAGGTGTTCAGAAGGCCCAGCCATCCTGAGGATCATGTACCCCACCCACTCATCCCCTACCATTAATCAGCATTAATTGGGAAGGGGCCTCCCACAAAGGCACCAACGCTTTCTTTTTTTCTTTTTATTTTTTGTTATGTCCACCAAAATATTGTACTAATTGATAGAGATTTTTCAAAGCCAGGAGTCTTAACAGGAGTTTCATGCCTAAAGCTCCCAGTCAGTGTTGAAAAATCTCAACTGTTGTTTTGGGTTTTTTTTTCCCTTGCCTTCTGCGTAATAACATATGCAAAGCTGAGCCATAATGTCTCCCAAATCCCCTGGATTAAGCTGGAAAGCGGGTGGGGAAGGCTGGTGCCTGCGAAGCCTCCTGATGTAAAACCCTCCACCGGCAGTGAAAGCTGTCAGCCAGGGAGGGTGGGGGGCTCTGCCAAGGGGCCCCCACAGGCCCCACGGCTCGGGGACCCCCCAGCCCAAAGCCCCTCCGGAGCTGAGGGGTTTCAGTCCCCCCACAAAAGCTCGGGGTCCTCCCAACAGTCCTGCAGCAGAAAAGCCCCAGAGAGGTCACCACAGGGAGCAGCGAATAAAGGTAAATTGAGTGACACATTCTGACATTGGTCCAAGGGTGGAAAACTGAAAGTACTTTGGAAAAAAAAGAAATTCTGGACATTAATGAAAATTAACAAATACTCGATTAGTTTACATGTGCTTTCTGTGCATTTTGTGGATGGACTTTGTGTGGTGATCATTAAGTTCTCTTAGAATCCAAGGATCGTTTGGATTGGAAGGGACCTTAAAGCCCAGCCAGTGGGGACACCTCCCACCAGCCCAGGTTGCTCCAAGCCCTGTCCAGCCTGGCCTCTTGGCTCACACATGGTGGACCCCAGAATTAAAGCAACAGCTTGTGTCCCTGCACAAGCAAGAGGCCCTTTGCCCCGCAGGATTAAACCTCGTGGCAGGTAGAGGAGGATGTATATGAAATTCAAATGCTTACATCAGTGTTGTATAACATGCGCTCGCGAAGACCTATTTAAATTCACCGAAATGAGGACGCCATAGCTAGTCACACGGAAAGGAGGGAAAGAGCTATACAGGCACAAAACCCAATTAAAATAAACCAGCATTTCTAGAGTCAGTCAACAGATTTACACGGTTTATAAACTTCTCTTCACTTTCTCCTAGAGTCAACACTTGCAAGTAAGGACAACTGTAGGCACAGAAACAATACTTGGGTGGCTGAGCAAGAATAGCTACAGGTGCCATTTGCACATGAAAAAGGAAGAATTAAGTTGTTGGAAGGAAGAAAATCTGTTTTGCTGAGTGCTGCTGGGAAAGGGGTTTGTTACGCTCAGAAAGTTAAGCGTATGTTAATGACGGAAGGAAGAAATTGTATTTTTATAGTGTGTGTGATGGACATGTTCACAGGAAGCGCAGTCTGTTCCACGGGGCCTCACGCGCCGCGCAAGAGCCGAGTTATCCTAATGGGGGGCGCGGTGACAGGGGAGATGGATGCCTTCCCCTTGAGTCATTCCCTGATAAAGACACATGGCTTAGCCGCGAGATGACAAACTATATGTTCAAAGTGACAAATCATTTAATTAAAATTTACAAGCGGTTAAATAGTGTTTGACCCAAATGGAGGCAGTTATCATGAATCAATTTGGGAGGAGGAACTCAACTTTTCAGCAAATCGATAGCTCACAGCTACAGTACCTGGACACTCTCCGCATTTCTTACGCGTGGAGAGCCCTTTCGCTGGCTGCTGTAGAGTCTGGTTCAGAAAAGATCTCAATCAAGTTGAAAAGTAGTAACAATTTTACTTCGGCAGTGTTCGAACGTTCTCAAGTTTCATGAATAGTTAATGTCACGTCAAGTGTTGAAGAAAAACACTCTTGTATCTTAAGAGCAAATAGCTCAGATTTTGATGAGTTATGTTTTTTCATTGCATACACCGGCCGGTGGAAATTGCAATCATCTTTCATGAAAAGGCTCAGCAGGTTTTATTATAGGAAAGTAAGGGTGGCCACTGCATTTACTAACTAATGTAGTAAATGTAAAATTGCCAGGGTAACACGCTTTTTTATTTATGCTGCTGAGCACATAATGTGCTGCTAGTTTCATAAAAATATATATTAGAGGAATTTCACGTGCCAGCAAGCTGTAGATCTCTTTTATGTATATGACTTATCCAGTGTCGTCCTATTTAAGACGTACCCCATTACAAGGAACCATATTAAGCAGTATTGACGTACAAGGCAAACGCGAGATAATGCCGGTCTAGTCAGCTGTAATTCAGGGTGGCTCTGTACTTTACCTCTTCTGGAATTAGCAAACAGTCTGACTTTTTTATTTATTTCATCCAACACCTCACTATGATAAAAGCACTGTTGATGATTAATTGATTGGCTATTAGCGCGGTTCAGCAGTAGACTTCCATGGATTACGTTGTTTTTTTTTTAATATACCTACAAAACGAGAGCAATATATACACTGTGCGGAAATATCACCAAGAGAAACTCCGAAGAAATGCTTAAGAAAATCATCAGAATAGCTGAATAAAGAACGTGTCTTTAGAAATCATCTGACAACTACCTCGCTGGAAGATTTGTTTAAAGGTTGTCAGCTCCTCCAGCAAAAAACTCCTTTCTCATACACAGTCATGAAAAAAAGGCAAGAAATCATGTACTAAGCTGCTTAACTCAACATCCTTTGTCAAGATCAGAAGAATGATGTTGAAACTGTCCAAAAATTTTAAAGTTCAGTGTAAAAAATTATCATTCACAGTGCTAAATGACATCGCCTCAATGTAGCAGAACCAACAAAATCTTCATGATATATGAGAACTATCAAAGGTTGCCACTGAATACATAGATTTAATACGCTGCTTAATTCAAGAGCTTATTTACAATGTCAGACTTCATTTTGAGAAAAATGATTCTGACAAGCAATCGTTTAAAATATAGAAAGAATGTTTTACAAAAGGTCAGAAGTACAAATATTTTACATATTAACTACTAATAAATTCATTTCCTCTAAAAGTTAGAAGGATCAGCAAATGCCTTCAAAGCTATTTGCAGTATTTCAGCACAAGACCCAACCTCTAATTACCAATGTGAGTTGTAAATAATTGTCAAGTATGCAGATGAGCCAAAAATTCTATCAAATTAAAGTAATTAGCTCCCAAGTCAAATTTTTCTGTCGCATTAAAATGCTTTTCCTTTTCTCAAATGTGACACTTACAAATGAGGGCAACATTGTCAGAGAAGCAGTTATTGTAGGCTGCCAAAATTATGTGCATAAGTACCCGCCAGCACACGCCACCCATCTTACTTTCAAAACAACCTGTGTTTCTCAGCGTTTGACTTTGTAACGCCATAGTTTTGTTACAGCATCACACTTCTGAATTGGGCAAATTTATCCAACTTGAGCCCTCACAGGCGACTCGAAAGTAACACACGTTGTACGGAAACCTGAGTGTGGTTATCGGTCATGGGGAGTCGTGGTTCTGGGCCTTTCTTGGTTCTTCTTCACTGAAGAACCTTTCCAGACCGCATGGTTTGGGATACAGATGGTCCCCCACCTTGGGGGGATAACTGGGTCCCCCAAGTTACGTACTGTAACACGGGGGTGGGGGAGTGGGAACAGGTGGCTGGCTCGTCCCGGTGCTCTCCCTCGTGCTCTTCTAGTCTTCAGCTCAATGTCCTCTTGCCCGACGCTCCGACTCCGGTGCACAGTGATGCAATACCTCCCTGCAGACTCGGAACCGGTGCGTTTTCCATCTGAGCTCATTATCTTTTACCATAGCCTTTCCTATCAGAGCTAGAATACGTTATTCTGGGCAATGAACAGCCTTCTCGGAAGTGGGGGCAAACATAAGCTGCATTTCCTGGCTTTGCTGGAGTTATTAAATTATTTGTCTGCTGATAGATAGTAGGATGCTGTACATTGTGCTATCCAGTTGACACAGCCCTGTATCGAGTCGTTGCCTTTGTTTTATAAAGCATGGGTAATTCTGAAATCCAATGGAAAAAATAATCATCTGTTGTGTCCAATTCTCAGTTGAAGGAATTAATGCTGTAGTCAGGAAATTCAGCAGGCTTCAGATGTCCATGGAAATGTCTTGATAGTGAAACTTGGGATATTTTCTCTAGGCTGTTTGGGTTTTTTTCTGGCAATGGCCAGGCGGTCAGGCCCCCGGCACCCATCTCTAGATGGACGAGGCCCATCTATTTAAGCAAAAAGGTGCAACACCGTGTTATTTATTGCAACACCGTGCTATCTGTCAGCCAGGTTACACAGATGTTATAATTTTCAGTTCTGTAATGCGCAATTTTCTTCAACAGTATTAATGGAAACATCTGCAATGAGGCTACAGTTTGGAGCTTTCAGGGAAGGGGAGGGGTGGATTTTGGGTTTGGATTTGTTTTTTTGCCTAGAGGTGCTTACAGACTGATGCATCTCTGAAGGCAGCCTTGCAGCTTGGCCTGCGTAACCGAGCAGGGAGACAGCAAGATGATAATCTCCCTTGGCTTTTGTTAGAATTTTGAGTTGGAATTTTCACCATTTTATGGACAGTTTGAGTTGGAATTTTCCCCATTTTGTGGACCGTTTTTATTAAATAGACCTTATTTTGCTAATGCAATCCTAGGTAGTGTTTCTAGCTCATTAATACATAGTAGTAGATCATACAACTCTAACAAGTTGTGCTAGGTTTGCATTAATTCACCTTTTCTCATCCGTGCTCCAAAGAGGCAGGGGGGATCTGATTCCAGAAAGCTCTCTTCGCTTGGCCTTTGGGCTAAGTAATAACTTTTATTTGAAGGCAAAGTTATTTGAGTCACTGAAGATAACCTTACCAAAGAGATTACTGCTGCAATAAAACACGAAATAATACACCAAAAAAAATCTTTACTTTTTTTTTTAAATAATCCTGGGGTAAATTATTTTTAGCACTTCTAAAGGAGGAGAGGAAAGCTTGGCAGACTCCAATAAAATGGAAGTCGAGTTTTATTTCAAGCCGTAGAAACAACAGTGCCCTTTAACTTATTAATAGCTCAAATGTGGGAACATTAGTGGTAATTATAGCCCTTCAAGGCCTGATCCCACTAGAAATGGGTTAAAACTGCAAGTTTATGTAAAGTATTTGAATCTGTTGTTGTTCCTATTATGCAAGGAGAAAGAAGAGAAAGAGGAAGGAGACTCGGAGATGGTGCTTAGTCTAACGACGCGACACCACGCAGGAGCGGTGCCTGTGGAAACAGGGCAGCGGGGCCCGGGAGGAGACAGAGCTCATCCAAAGATAGATTTATCCTGGGAATAAGAAAGTTCCTACCCATTCAGAAGCGCAACTGTAGAGAAGCCTTCCACTGATTGCTCCCACTGGAAGACAAGTAACTGCTTTTAAGACAGATCTTAAAATATTTATGAGGGAAATCACAAGACACGGTGCAACAGCAGAGCTGGGTCTGATAAGCCAAGAGGCATATGCTAATTACAGGCTCCACAGCTGCCTCCATTTTTCTATGAGAATTAAAGATCTGTTTAAAGTTTTCTGAGCAGTTTGCATACAACGGGCATGTCCTTAAGCCATGGGAAAGACCTGAGAGCCCGTTTCTAGGGGAGGGGGATGGAGCTGCATCCCGGGCTACGGGCTGGAGGGCTGCAGGCTGAGGTGGCTCATCTTCATCTCTGCCACGAGCCACCCTCCCTTCCCTCCGGGGGAACCTCTTATGTCTCCGGTTCCAGAAAGAAATTAAAAGCTTCAGTCACTGCTAATTATGATGCATTCCTGGATTATGATTTTTAAAGGCCCAGAGAGAACATCTAGAAAGATCTCTTCCCGCAGGCAAAAGAAGTGGTGTCTGGTGTTATTTTTGACACATATTTATACACGCTGCTTTTAAAACTCTGCAATGATGCAGGTTCCTCACCTTTCCCACGCAGCTCAGTGCTCCGTTTGCCTTCGTAGCTATTGTGGCTCCTACCTGCTGCGGGTCAGACCCGTTGATCTTGTCCTACCTGCTGCAGACACAGGCAGACCACTCACCGGCCTTCTCCAGGGCAAGCCTTTCGTGTATCCCACGGCTGTCATTAGGACGCCCTCTCCTCTCCTCGGGTTTTGAACTGTCCTGCTGCTCCAAGCCTTCCTCCGAGGTGAGGTGTTCTCCCTGTTCTTCTCTGGGCTGTGTCCGGTCAGCCTGTGCCCCTCTGGAGGTGACCCGTCCCTGCGGACACAGCCCTGCCGTGCTGAGCATAGCCGCGGCAGCGCTGCTCCGTGGGTGCGCTTCTCTTTACACACCCCAGAAACAGCTTTGTCCTGGTGTAGTGTGAGAGCACGGGTGATCCACTGTGCTCTTCTGAAAAACAGTCTTACAGAGCAGGGCCTGTGAGGAGCGGCTGAGGGAGCTGGGGGTGTTCAGCCTGGAGAAGAGGAGGCTGAGGGGAGACCTTCTCGCTCTCTGCAGCTCCCTGAAAGGAGGGGGGAGCCAGGGGGGGTCGGGCTCCTCTCCCAAGGAACAGGCCATGGGACAAGAGGAAGCGGCCTCCAGTTACACCAGGGGAGGTTTAGGATGGATATTGGGAAAAATTTCTTCACGGAAAGGGTTGTCAAGCAGGGAAAGGGTTGCCCAGGGCAGTGGTGGAGTCGCCATCCCTGGGGGTATCCAAAAGCCGGGCTGTCTGTGCTTTGCCGGGCCCTGAGGTGTCCGCACAGGGCCATCCATTCCCTGCTCTGCTCTCGTCTCGGGACCAGCCCGTGGCTGGTGTCTTCTCGTGGCAGTTAAGGGCAGGGACCAGGGGTGATCACCTCCTGTGGCTTCATGGTGGCTTCGTCTCCCCCGGCTGCTAAAAGTCACCTCAGACCCCCGAGGCTGGTACACACCTGCAGCTGTGAAGTTCCTGAACGTTACTTTATTTCTTCCACCAGAACTGCGCTTTCCAGCGGTACAAAGAAGTTTGAGATAACTCAAGTATAAAGAATGATATATAAAGCCAAATTTTATTCTGTTCCCTCACAGAAATTTTCCTCATAAATACTTCTTGGGATTATGAAATATTCCTTGCAGCAGAAGCCGGGCATGTCAGGGCTGTGCCGTTTTATCCCGTTAAACACAGAGGCGCTCTGTGTTCAGTGCCGGCTTCATTCATCCTATTAATGCATTAGCAAGATTCTTTTCTTTTGCATTATTTAATGGAAGGGGGTTTTGTTTGATACGATCGAGTTTATCTGTGTCTAAATGCAATTCCATTAAAGACAGACTGTACAACAATTCATAAGGGTTTAAAATTGGTTTTGTTTTTGCAGCTGCAGCAAAAGCAGGTCTGCAGTATCTGGAAGGTGAGCGTGCGCCCGCCTCGTCTGAGCACCACCATTTCCCCGCTTTCGTGATACCCAGAGACATTTGCTTGAAGAAATAACTTGACAGACAGCAGCGTGTGGGGAATCTATTATTTACACTGATTATCTACAAAACAGGCTTTTGTGTGAGGGCTGCTATTGTTAAGAGGTTCTCCAAATCACCACCGCCCGTTTTTCATGCCGTACCTGAGCCCACTGAAATACAGAAATACGGAGTAACACAAAGGGTGGGCGCCTGGCCCCCGCTGAAAAACCCACCCTTACAAACGCTGCAGTGAGGACAACAGCGAGGCCCTATAATTAGTGAGCAACAAGCACAGGGATTTTTGGGTACCGCTGTGTGATAATTGCCTGTAAATGGGGACTCTTCCATTGGCAACCATACGCTGAAATTTAAAATGCAAGTTTGGAAACAAATCACACCTAGGTAATAAAGTTTTAACAATACCTTTTTGTTGTGAGAACAGTTGCAATATAAAGTGCTTACGTTCAAATCTATTCAAATGCAGTAGTTTGGGGTGTATCATGTTTTTTGACAATTCGGGGTATAGGTATACTGAATAGAAAATGTTAATAGCTTTTGTAGGTCTCTAGCTATCACGTCACTACTAATTAGATGCCGAAATCCTTCAAAAAAGTACATACTACACTGAGGACCACAGCGATTATTTGGCACATGAAGTAAAAATGTCCAAAAATCAAGGGTTTTGAGTTGTTAGGGTCTCATGCCTAGGTGTAAGATATCCCATGTGCCTCCCTTCTTGGAGAGGTTTTTTTCTCTGATATCTTAAATACTCCTCAACAATAGCATCCATTTCATTAGAATTAAAAGGTTATCTTGCCCTCTCTCAATTAAGTTACCCAAATTTTGCTAATCCATCTGTAACTTCACATAGGATCAAATTACCGTGATTTGTTAAAGTATAATTTAGCTGGAAAATTTAGTCACCATTTTTAAGTTTGAAAAATTAGAGATGTTTGTTTCTCTAAAGTGACACCTTTTTTTTTTTTTTTTTTTTTTTTTTTTACATTCTGTGTTTTGCTGTGAACAATAACAATTGGATTTAAACCTGGACTTCTATGAGGAGAGTCAATGACAGTTTGGGAAATAAAGGAAGGAGAAATGAGTTTTAGAAAAGAAAACCTAGGGTTTTAGGGTTCCGTTAGTTAGCACAGCTTTGGAAAGTCGGTGGGGGGGTGAGGCTGCTGAGGGGTGGCTGACCCAGGCGGGTCTCAAGGGGAAAAGCAATTAGGGGGCAGCAAAAATCTGAAAGGCGACGGGGTTCAACGAGCCCTCGGCACCGCGGCCGCCCACGGGCCCGGGACCGCGTTTCCAAATGCCGCTCACCTGAACTGCTGGCTCGATCTTTAACCGCATCCTCTGCAGCCTGAGCGTGGGAGCAAATTTCTCCTTAGAAAAGGGATCGATTCCGCTGGCAAGAGAGCACATTGCCGGTGAGTCAACCGCGGAGGGCCGGGTGCCGCCGTGTCCATACCGTACAGGTTGAGGTGCCCGCACCGAGCACTTTCGAGAAGTTGCTGACTTTGGAAATGCTTTGTTCCGGAGAGTTTTTCTGGAAATGCTTTGTTCCAGAGAGTTATTGGAGAACAGAAATTAAGACACTTAAAAACCTTTTGCATATAGTTAACAACCTCTATCAGTTACGGTTTTGCTTTCTCTATAAGCTTAATGAAATGCAGCTGTTGAGTGTTCGCTAAGTAGGTCTGGTTTGAAGAACTGCAAAATGTGGCTGGCGTGCCCCATCCCAGTAATGAGCAAGCAAAAATCATCTTACTTAAAATTTACATTACTGTGTGTATTTTTAGCCGGTTTTAAATTGGTACTTGGCTGTTTGTAATATTTAGCTTGAGTTATTTGTGGGTGTGTGAGCGGGTGGAACGGGAAGGGTGACTCTGGCAGGGAGGGAAAGGTGCTGCCTCCTCGGACCTGAGTTTCCCAAATTCCCAGGGAAAGATCCCCACAAGTGTGAAATTACAATGCTGGGGGGCTGAGCTAGTTCTCGTGTCGTCATTGCTTCACTTTTTAGCCCTGTAAATACCATATTTTATATTTTAACTCAGCCAGAGTCAGTATCAAGAACCAGTTTTGAAGCAGATACAGAACACACCCCAACTCGCCTCTTTACGGATAAAACGAGAAATGCTTCTTTCTCATTTTCTATGCGTACGCAGGGATACGCGCAAACGCACACGGGGACAATATTTCACTTTAAAACACTGCTGGTGGCATATCTATCTCAAGTATTTAAAATAGTAAGCTTTAATATTTCAGTACAGCAAATAGTTGTTCTTTACTTCTGCAGTTAGAGCAATAATCTTTTTCTTCTCTGCAATTCCTATTTTAAAACTCAAAAAAAAGGCTGCATTATTCATTTCCATTAGAAATAAGAAACAAATCAGCAGAACCATTCATGCTACAGTTTGCGCGTCTGACGGCAGCCCTGCGAGAATGCCCATGAAGAGGGGCCTGACAGCGCCCCTCTCTCAGCACTTCCATGGGTCCAGCGGGGGCTCGTCTTCCGCATCGTTCTGCCACATGTCACAGAATGACAAAGCCACTCTTTTAAGACCTCGCACTTTCTGGCTTTATCCTCCACAGCTCTGTCTTAGAATAAGCTGAAGAAGTGGCATAAATCCACCCGCGCAGAGTTAGCTCGTCGACAACTTTTGCCGTATTTCCTCTCCTTTCTCGAGGGTGTTCAGCGATATTGGGCTCAGCGGTGCTGAGGGACTCCTGGCTAGAAAAACGTACAAAAGCAAAATTCTACCCAAAATTACACCCACACGGCCCAGAGAATGGCTGCACAGGCATTAACACAGCAAAATTTGGCTGTTCCCTATACTAGCGTATTTGATGGAGAAGATGCTGTAGGAGGTGGTGGCCCCCGGCACGTTCCTCCCGTGTTCCCGGTATAATCCTCGTCCCTGTGGTTTTGTGAGCAAGGGCTGCGGAGACGAATGAGCACTGGGCACAGGCGAGGACACATCCCGTGACCTCGTCTAGCGGTTTGTTATACTCAGTAAAAATGTTTTGCAGTGCCCTGGGAGCCATCGCATCGATACGCTTCGCTTTTCCGAGAGCCGGGGCCGCACAGCGCTGCCCTGATTCCCTCACGCCACGTTCTTCCCTGGGATGAGCAAATATATTTTGACCATACATCATTTATAAAATAATCCCTCGCAAATGTATGCCTATATTTAAAATATAAGCATGTTGCGTTTCAAATGCGGTCCGGGGATGCTGGCCCGTGCAGTGCTGTGCGTTTCTCTGTCATTAAGAGGAATGTCAGTGATTCATCCCAGTAACAGGAACATCGGACTGGAGAGGACCTTCTGAGTCACCACATCCAGCTCTCAGCTACCACAGACACGGTCCGAACGCATTTCAACATTACTTAAATTATCAGCATTTTCCAAGTGTTATTATCATGGTCAAAGCTCCGTTTAATCAAAGTCTCCATCTGGCATAGACTTCAAAAGGGCCTCCTCGTTCATATTTATCTATTTAACTTCACTAGGGAATTTTCCATGGCTGTAAATCTCCTGTCTCGGGCGCTTAGCCTTGAGGATGGTTGCATTTGCATAAGGCTAAACAAATCGGTGTCTTCGCTGATTCATTTTTACACAAGATTTTGAGGTTTTGCTCCCCCCAGGGTCGAGCTTTCTGCAGTCCTGCCTGGCCCCCGAGGCACGGCGAGGTTTCTCTTCGGGACAGACTCTGCTGTGGCCCAGCCGCTCGTGGGCCGGTCCCGGGGCTCTCCCAGCAGATCCCTCTCCCAGCACAAGCCGTTGCTTTCTAATCCAGTCTTGTATAGACCTCCAGAGCCATAAATCCTCCACTAACTTCAAGTGTAACAACATTCAGGGATGTGTCTGCAGGACTCTGCTGAGCCATCACAGTCCCATTATCTTGCAATCTTTTCTTTAAAAAAACCAAACAAACAAAAAAACAAAACAAAACAAATAAAACCCCATTTTTGACAGCCCAGTCTTTTTCATCTTTTTTTTCTTACTGCTTTGACCTTGAGTTAGTTTATTCCTTCCTTCTCTGTATATTTTAAATGTTGCACAAAAACTATTTATTAAGGCTTTCCTGTAATAAATCATTAACCTGAATATAGTTAAATGAAATGCTTATTAACATCTCTCTGCATAATCCATTTAAAAGAATTAGTCTTGCTTATTCAGACAACCTAAAGAGGTCCGTGCTTTTGTCTACAAGGCATCAGCATTAAAGCTTGTAATTATTTCTGGTTAATGCAGTCCTTGGTGTTAGGAAATGTTGGTTTGCATGTTCCAGCATAGTATTTTTCCTAATCTGTTTTATTAATTACAGATAGTGAGACAATATTACTTTGTTCCTTTCTGTTCACCACCAGGAGAGATGCCTGAATATAATCCTATCTGTGCCAAGGGTGCGCTTAAATATTTTCACAACTGCTAACTGTTATAAAACATTAGGATTATGTAGAATAATCACTAAATTAGGAAAAAGGAGAGCATGATAAGAGCACGTGGGCTTCAAAGGCGTGCAGGCAGGGCCCCCGGCCGGAGTGGTGCTCTGAGGACACGGCCAGGGCTGACCTTAGCAGGGGTTTCTCCTTCATCAGGACTGTGACACCCTGCAAATGGCTCCCAGGAAAGATGCTAGATGCGGTCTTGCCAAAAGTGAGAGGCGGACATGCTTTTCACAATTACAACTAACAACACTAACAAAGCAGAGGTGGGAACAGGAGGAGAAACCTCCACGTGTCTCCATCCCTGCCGCAGTGAGAGCGACCGCTCGCACAGATCTACCGGTAATTGTAATGTGTTATCATACAGTCATAGAATGGTTTGGGTTGGAAGGGACCTTAAAGCCCCCCCAGTGCCACCCCCTGCCCTGGGCAGGGACACCTCCCACCAGCCCAGGCTGCTCCAAGCCCCGTCCAACCTGGCCTTGAACCCCTCCAGGGATGGGGCAGCCACAGCTTCTCTGGGCAACCTGGGCCAGGGGCTCACCCCCCTCACAGCAAACAATTTCTGCCTCACATCTCATCCAAATCTCCCCTCTGTCAGCGTAAAACCTTCCCCCTCGTCCCATGGCTCCCCTCCCTGCTCCAGAGTCCCTCCCCAGCTTTCCTGGAGCCCCTTGAGGGACTGGAAGGGGCTGGAAGGTCTCCCCGGAGCCTTCTCTTCTCCAGGCTGAACCCCCCCAGCTCTCCCAGCCTGTCCTCACAGCAGAGGGGCTCCAGCACTCTGATATATTTTAAAGTCATTGCAGCTTCTAAATCCTACGTCATTTTATATTTCGAACATCAGACTTCTCATCAAGCTCGTGTTAATCTTCTTCTAGACGGAAATTCACTTTCTTCCAAGGTACCGCTGCCACAGCTCTGAGCTGAGTGTGCGCTGCCAGCTCGGCGGGGGGGAGCCAAGCGTTTTTCCCTTGGTTTCTGTTTCAGACGCTCACCCGGACCTTGCCCTGGCCGGAATCCTTGGACAGATAAACACCTCCCTGCGGGCCAGCCACTGGTCTCCTGCCCATCTCTGCGTACCACAGGCTTCCCACGCTGTAAAATCAGTTCCAAACAGGGTGCTCCATTATAACGGTGGTGATGGGCATTATGGAAATGCCCAGGAGAGCTGCAGGTGTAATCAG